>JAIRCJ010000001.1:0-600000 GCA_020883675.1 Bruguiera gymnorhiza | reverse complement strand
GCATGTTATTCTTCACAACCCAACACTCACTACCATACAACATCACTGGTTGAATTATTGTTCATTAGAATTTACCCTTCAACTTAACAGGGATTTTGTGGTCACAAGTAAAATGATAAAAAAGAGGGTTTTTGGGTTGATTGTAAACTATTCATTATTGTTTTGCTTTAATCATACAGCATTATTTTTGATCGGCTTGCAAAGGACGGAAGAATGTATGAGGAAACTACTACTAGGCACTTGAACGAATATGGAGAAGCTGGGTTGCGTACCCTGGCACTTGCTTACAAAAAGCTCAATCAGTCTGAGTATTCTGCATGGAACGATGAGTTTATGAAGGCAAAAACTTCGATTGGCGCTGATAGAGATGCAATGCTTGAGCAATTATCGGATGTGATGGAGAGGGAATTGATTCTTGTTGGTGCTACTGCTGTGGAGGACAAATTGCAAAAAGGGGTACACATGCCTGTTACCTGACAGCCATGACATGTACATTTCCCTTTTGGCTTGCTTCTACTTATTTTTAATTTCCGTCTCTCTAGGTGCCCCAGTGCATAGACAAACTTGCGCAAGCTGGTCTTAAGATTTGGGTTTTGACAGGGGACAAGATGGAAACTGCGATCAACATAGGGTGGGTCTCTTTCTGATTACATAATGCTCCTATTGATGCATGCAACTCTATAACAGATTACTTTCCTTGAGAATTTAACTCATACTTGCACCATGCAGGTTCGCTTGTAGTTTACTTCGACAGGGCATGAAGCAGATCTGTATAACAGAAATGAACTCGGATACAATAGCCCAGGATGGCAAACAGGTATACCGTATTTGGCAAAAGAATTCAGAATTGAAGTTACCTTGTTGTCAAACATTGAAATTTTTTCCTTATGAGCAGGCCGTTAAAGAGAATATTTTAATGCAACTTACCAATGCCTCTCAAATGGTCAAGCTAGAAAAAGATCCGCATGCTGCATTTGCTTTAATTATAGATGGGAAGACTCTAGCCCATGCATTGGAGGATGATTTGAAGCATCAATTCTTGGCGTTATCTGTTGATTGTGCATCTGTAATATGTTGTCGTGTCTCTCCCAAGCAGAAGGCATTGGTGTGGTCTTTTTTCTCTTTTACCCTTTGGACTCTATTTCAAATTTTCATTAATGGTCTTAAATTATCCAAAAGTCACTGTCTTTCTAAAGTACCAGAACTAGATACACTTTTATTTTCTGTAATTTTTATGTTTGTCTGGACATATCTTTGGTATCAGGTAACAAGATTGGTAAAAGAAGGAACTGGAAGAACCACCCTGGCAATAGGTGATGGTGCCAATGATGTTGGAATGATTCAAGAAGCCGACATTGGCGTTGGAATCAGTGGAGTTGAAGGCATGCAGGTCCTGAAAATGTCCAACTTATTTTCCCTTCCAAAGTATGCACGAAAGAATTTGTGTTTCTCAAAGTTCAGTTGAAGCTCACAGTTTGAAAATCTGTTGCAGGCTGTCATGGCCAGTGATTTCTCCATTTCCCAGTTCCGGTTTTTGGAAAAACTTCTGGTAGTTCATGGACACTGGTGCTACAAGAGAATTGCTCAGATGGTAATCATCAATAAACAAATACTGTGATGCTTTCTCGGTGTTTTTAGTCAGTGCATTAACAACTGCACAGATGCACATATCCATCCAGGCATATGCACATTTTGAGTTAATCTCAACCTCGTATTTACTTAAACTAAGTTGCTTTGCATTCAGATTTGTTATTTCTTCTACAAAAACATAGCATTTGGCCTCACCCTGTTCTACTTCGAGGCATTCACAGCCTTCTCTGGGCAATCAGTTTATGACGACTGGTACATGCTATTGTTCAATGTCATTCTCACCTCGCTGCCGGTCATTTCACTTGGTGTTTTCGATCAAGATGTGTCTTCTGAGGTCTGCTTACAGGTTAGCCCCTTAAAGTACAACTTTTCTAGTACATGGGTGCGTGCACAACTATGCTATGATATAATGCATCTATCTCTTGTTTGCAGTTCCCAGCTCTGTACCAGCAGGGGCCTAAAAATCTGTTCTTCGATTGGTATAGGATATTAGGGTGGATGGGCAATGGCCTCTATTCCTCTATCATAATTTTCTTTCTTAATATCATTATCTTCTATGATCAAGCATTTCGTGCTGGAGGCCAAACTGCCGATATGGCTGCAGTTGGTACCACAATGTTCTCTTGCATCATCTGTGCCGTCAACTGTCAAATTGCACTAACAATGAGCCACTTCACATGGATACAGCACCTCTTTGTCTGGGGCAGCATTGCTACTTGGTACCTGTTTCTCTTACTTTATGGGATGATCTCTCCAATTCATTCTGGGAATGCCTACCACATTTTAGTTGAAGCCCTTGGTCCAGCACCGAAGTATTGGTTCGCCATCCTATTGGTAACAGCTTCCTGTAATCTGCCTTACCTGGCACACATCTCATTCCAGAGATGTTTCAATCCAATGGATCATCATATTATCCAAGAAATGAAATACTACAAGAAAGATGTTGCGGATCAACAAATGTGGAGGCGGGAGAAATCAAAGGCAAGACAAGAAACCAAAATTGGGTTCACTGCGAGAGTGGATGCCAAGATTATGCAGTTCAGAGGAAAGCTGAATAAGAAGCATTCGACCCTAACGATGCAAAATCGTATGGCCGCTCCATCGTGACATTATCTGTTGCTTTTTATTTTCCTTTAGCAAGATCTTTGGTTTTTTGGCCTGTGCAGTAATTTTCTATGTAGCCGTTTTTTAATTCTTTCCTTGGTTTTTTTTTTTTTCTCTTCTCATTTCATTTGGTCAAGTGGGATCGATTGAAGTCCCATTCATTACATCTAATCTAAGGCATTGGAGCTCATGTATGTATAGCATTTACAAGAGTGAAGAAATTATCAGTTTGTGAAGATTAGTTGCTGTCTAACATCCGTGTTCTTTCCCTTGTCTCTTGTGTTTCTGTATGCTTCGTGTCCTAGTAATGTAACTTGTTATGTGACGTAATCAATCAAGGAATTTCTCTGCAGCTCCGAACAGCTTGGAAAATGTTACTTTTTTCTTAATCCAACATAATTAAGAGGGCACTGACCCGCCTTTAACTTCATAGACTCGTGGACCAAGTCAATAAGTGCAGGATGTGCAGACAATTAATCGTGAGGACTTGTGGCAGAAAAACCATCCGATCAAGCAGTTGCCAAGTCTTTTTTTTTTTTTTTTTTGGGTTTTTCCTCATTTCTTTGAAGTCCGACTCTCAAGACTTCAACCTTTCTTTTTCCTCCAATTGATGTGCATTTGAATGTGGACTCACGGTTTCAGTAAATACTCTGCAGCATTCAACGATTACCAGAAAAGGGACGTGGCCTTACGCCCATCAATTCCTTCTGCTGTTGAAGGTAGACCCAGCTTGTATTATGGTCCCCATTTGCTTGTGTTCATGAAATTTTGAGTCACAGGGATTTACTGAAACCTGTTATGCAATCCATAGAGGCTTTAAAAAGAGTTAAAATGTGCATAATTTTATTTTATAAATTTTCAAAATAATAGTTTTTATAACTTAAACATGTTAATCTTTGCCATCTAATAAGATAATCTTATTATTACACAAAAATTTGGTTTTCTAGACATGCACGGAACTAGTTAAATGTGTCTGGACGTAGCTATGCGTACACGTAAAGAATAGGGAACTGTCCCTTTTATTTTTCCCTCTATGATTGTTGGGAGCACTGCAACTTGAATAGGACTGTAACTGTACCTCTCAATCTTTTTAGATCCAGTCTTGTACTTATTGAGTGCACCAGACCTGTTGCTTGGACCATTTAGCTGAAAACCCAATTTCAGTAACAATTACATTGCAGCATCTCAAAGTGGTCCTAACCTTGAGGTGTAAAACATGGTAAACCCCTGTCAAATTAATAATAATAGTACTGCCCCGACTGAGATTGCAAACTTAAACCACTGATACCTATGCACTCCCTCTAACCCACTATTGTAGTTCATGATGTTTGATGAAGAAAGAAGCAATCCTAAAATCTAAAGCCTGAATCATTTTAGTGGGGCCTGATTTTGGTGGGTGTGTGTGTTCCCCATGACAACCAGACAATGGTATACTTACCATGTGAATTCAAAAGAAAATCACCCTCCAATACCAAAAGTACTATTATAGAAATTGACTAGACATAAATCATTCACAGATAATCTAATGATAAAAACAAATTTAGAATTATATAGATTAGTCACATGATTTTAGGTTTGAATTTCTATAAATATGTTTTGTGTAGTAATCGTGACAATAAAATTATACTAATAATTCAAATTTTCTTAAAAAAAAAAACTCTTTTCTTTGTTCAAAAATCGATTAGATATAAATTAATTTCAATTATTAACAATCATCTAATTATGCTTTAGTGCCCCTTGAAATGTTGGGTAGAACAGGAGCAATAATGGGTCTGAATTGCAAAGGGTAAACAACTCAATTGAGGCTCCAATCAAAGCAATTTTTTTTTTTTTAATTATTGGCAACACATTATCTAACTTCAGTGTCGAAAAAAATATCTCAATGTTTGTCTCTACAAAGATGCTGCAAATAATTTTTCTCATTAAAAAAAAAAAAAGGATCTTGCAAATAACAATCCAATCATATTAACTTCTACCCCATGTTAAACAATGCTCCAATGGCTACTCCCCAACCTGACCACCACCCACCATGCCCAACAAAATTAAAATTATTGATAGGCTGTCTGCTATTTGACAAATCATTCTTGTGATTTCTCTATCACTATCTATTATTTTAATATTTTAACTTTATGCTCATATAGCAATTATTTAGAGTTTTTTTTTTTTTTGGACAAAATTGCCTACTTTTATCAAGCAAATAAGTATCATCAGTCAACAATCACCTCACCGCTAATTATAGTTTTCAACTAAACCAAACATATTCTTACCATCATTGCAATGAAATGGTTCCTCTCTTATGTCTTTTTGATTACTTTTTTTATGTTTTCTTTTTACCTTATATTTAAGTTAATTAAACAGATAAACGATTTCAAATATAACTAAATATGAAAAGAAATATATAATTCTATTTTCGATTCTCTTTGAATTTCGATTTCAATTTCAAAAAATAGCCAAGCTACTTCTTAATCATCTTTCGTCCAAATAAGAAGAATATTATAAATTAACTCAAACGAAAATTAGATAGACAGCATTGGTAAGAAAATATCAAATTAATAAATTAAAAAGAAAAAAAAAAGCGATGCCCTCCTTTTCTCACCCATTTCATTTTTTCTCTCTCTTAAATCAATTATAGAGAGAGAAAGTTGCCTCCTTATTTCCATCTATATCCCCATTCCAAGTTTCACTCTTTCTCCGCCGTTGATCTCCCGTTCCTCCTCTTCATCTCCGCCATCGCCAGAAATTTGTAAAAAGAAAAAAAAAAACAAGAAAAATATAGCAAAAGTGAAGAAAGATCGAATCTTTTTGCGTTCTTGCTCTCAAAGTTTTGATCTTTTTTGTTGGGTACTTAAAAAAAAATATTTCCCAATTTAAAGAATTAGGGTTCTTAGAGTTAGGGTTTGTGTTATGGAGCCTCGCGTGGGGAACAAGTTTCGTCTCGGCAGGAAGATTGGTGGAGGATCCTTTGGAGAGATCTATCTTGGTTGGATAGTTTAATTTTTCACTTTTCTTTGAATTTTTGAATTTGATTAGTTGAATTTTATTTTCTTTTATTTTTCTAATTAGTTATGTTAATCTATTCTAACGAGTGTTTTGTGTTCTTGGGCCTTTTTTTTTTTTTTTCTTTTGGTAGGTACTCACATACAAACCAATGAGGAGGTTGCTATCAAGCTTGTGGGTGTTTTCTTTTCTTTTTAATAATTTCTTATTATTTGGCTTTTTTAAAAAATATATATATTTTTCTGTATATCTTTGGAACTTTAGCTTAAAGATGGGTAAAATTTGTGGGGTTTTTTCGAATTTTTCCTTTGTTAAAAATCGGTAAGACTGCATATATGTGGCTCTTCTCTAGTCAGAGGCTTGATGGCTAGTTTGATTTATGAATCAGATGATTACTAGCTTTAATGTGTGCACTGGTGTGAGAATTAGTGTTCTAGTTACGGAAATAATCTCTTTACAAACAAAAAAAAAAAGGGTAAGAATGTCCATATCTAATTGTTATTGCCCTTTTGCCTGAAAATTAGAGTTTTCATGCAGTGTGGTTGGCACTATATCGAGATTTGTGCATTAGATGAACGTTACTGGTTTCTTGTTCAGTTGTCAACATTATGAAATACTGGAGATGCATCATTGCTGCTCAAAATTGCTGCTTGAATTCAATTCAACTGCTTTGACTTGTGCAGCTAACCAGCTCAAGCTTTCTGCGGTCTAGTGGATCAACAAGGCTACTAGCCATATCTAGCAGCCGTGATGCAGTGTTTGTTGGAAATGACTCTGATCCCTCTCGCCCCAATACTTCAGAAACTATCCCTGCATTTCTCAACAAAATTTCTGGTGGGCAAAGAAGTTCCCTAGCCGTATCTTCAGAGCAAAAGCGACCATCTTCAGGTAGAAACACCTCAAACAGAAAGACCTTTGAGTCAACACTTCAAGGCATTGAAAGACTGCACTTCAATAATGATGAGAGGTTACACTATTAGCCGATACCATCTCATATTCTTCCCCACCGTAAATGGAATCTTGCGCGTGTCGTTTGTCGCCATTTTGTTAGCAATTCTCAACCCGTGCAATGCACTGAAACAATGTCCTTTTTCCTAATGTAAAATCTAACTGGGGAGATGGCAAAAGCTTGTTAATGCAAGATATTTGCCTATTTCATACATATGCTTTCAATCAATCAGATCAAGGAATTAGAATACAAGTCTCTGGTATATATTGGAATCTCCCCTTCTTTTTTTTTTCCCTGATAATGTATTTGATTTTGGTTACTCTCTTTCTTGATGTATTGGTGGTTGTGCCGTTCAGAAACCATGCATCTTTTTCTGCTTGGCGATAGACTTAATAGTTCTTTAAATGATTTCAGGTCTGTAATCAAAGAATAATCTTGATTGTTATGGTTTGTGCACACTTAAGAAAAAATCTCAGGAAGACATGGTCTATTGGCTGATTATAAACCTACTAAATTAAAAGGACGAAAAAAAGAAGAAGAAGAAAGTGACTTTATGGTCATGCTCATACGTTTAAGATTAATTCCATTTTGGGTGGTTTAAATTCTGGATCTTACCTTACCAAGTTACTCTGAGCATACTCTTCAAAGTTCAAACACTGAACATTAAAAATAAAAAAATAAAAATTCCGGATTATGGCTCGTATTCACAATGAAAAGATTTGAGTTCTTGGACGTATGCTACAATCATACATCTTAAGTTCATCATTTGGACTTTAGCAAGTGAGTTTAATGGGGTTAGAATTGTTCGCTTTTCCTTGTTTACTTGTTTTTGGTCTATTAATGCAGTGAAAAGATTTCATCAGAAGATACGTTTCCAAGCCCATCACATAGCCATGTTAGGTTTACCCATCATTGGCTTTTGATCTAACTTGCAAGTTTACCGAGTGCCCCAGTGGGTTGAACCTAGAAATTAGAAACTTATGATTCCTTAAATCAAAAATTGGATATTTGGACCCTTTGAACTGTAAGAAGAATGCGAGATAATGACTCACCGCTTATTAAAAAGTTCTCAACTTGAAAATTGCAATGATTTATCTCTTTACGATGAAATTTTGAAGATTATATGAGCTTGTTGACATGACATCTATAATTCTTCTGAGACAGCTGCATCTAATCTTCATGCCCTATCAACAACAAGCATGAAACAGGACATAACAGCAGACCCTTCTATTTTTTTTCCTTGGAAAACATTAAAAACATGAAAAAAGAGAAAAACAAAACAAAACAAAAAGAACATAGAGAAAACACAATAAATTTGATCACCTCTGTCCATACACCACTTGGTTGTATGCGCCCTTGATCCACCTAATGCTCTTCCTCAGAGACAATTTCACCTTGCCCTCCATGGCATACACCTTGTAGCTAGCAACCCTTTTTTTCCTCTGCAGTTCAGGGTCATTAAAGCCCCAGCTCTTTGAGGATGAACCCATATTCCCTTTCCCTCTCTTGATCTTCACTTCCTTGCTCAGTTGATTTGGCTGTGTAAAGCCTGCATAGTTGACACTATAAGACCTCAGGTCTTGCATGCTTGCTGCCCCTACCTTGCCTCCAGAGTAACCACTCTCCATCTTCATCCTTCCATCCCTGTATGACTTAGACCTAAAAACCTCCATGTTGATCAAAGCTAGAACAAACAGGAATCACATGCACAAAAAGGCTGGATGATTCGATAATTAAATATAGGAGAAGATAAAAGAGGAAAAGACACAAGCAAAGGAAAATTTTGCTTTCGTATTGATTTTGCTTTGTATTATGGAGGGGAGGTGGTTATAACTTAAATGAGTGAATTGATTATTTGCACACGCATAAATATGACTAATATCTACAAATGAGTTTTAATGTAATAATAAATTTAATTTGTTATAATCCAAAAGTTATGTATTTCTTAAATTTCACATCATGCAAAATAGAGTTTGTGTACTAAGATATCTTTTATTTTTATTTTTATGAACATAACTGATAACGGTCAGATGGGATGATCAAACTGTATGTTCATCAGATCCAATGACTACGGACATCATTTCGTCCATGTGCGCGATCGCATCATTTCTAAATCCTCCAACTAATTGCTATAAATTTTATTTTATTTTATTTTTATGCTTTCGTGTTGAAATGGGACATCTGAAGTTGGTTTCGTCAATTGACTGCCTTTCACCTGAAACAAAATTGTAGTCTTGTTAATGGAGCCAGTGGAATGGAGTGGAGTGGAGTTGTGTAACACGTTCGGTTCAACATTGATTCCCGTGGGGTCGCAATAGGCTGCTGGTAGTTGAGTTTGAATGGTCTTTGATGGGTGCTTGCCACGTGGAATATTACATTTCTTCACTTCTTAATTCAATCTCATCTATTGATGAAGTCAAGATTAATGACTAGGAAAAATTTCTTTTCTTTTTTTTTTTTTCTGAAAAAAAAGAAAGTACTTTCTATCCCTTTGATGGATTCATAATTTTGTTTCTAAAACCCTAATTGACAATGAAAGGAATTCTTCTCTTTACCAATTGAACCAACCCTTTAATGGTAGATGGCTTGTATTTTAACTTATAGTTAAGTGTGGAAATGTTAAATTTAGGCTTTATTGGAAATCTTGATAATATCTTATATTCCTTTCTTCTGATAAAACAATTAACAAATTGCAAGCTTAAATCAGACGTGATCAAATCTTGCAAGGGTTATAGAGTTCCTATTTGAAGATGAAAATGAAAAGCCTTTCCTCTTCCTTCCTTTTTCTTTCCAACGGTCTCTATATGGTTTTGTGATTTCAGCGGCGATTGTTACTTATTATTGGTGAAAGTGTAAGTCATGTAAGTGCCTGACAATAAAGAGGTCATCACATATATATTTTGGAATAGGACGGTACCATCAGTGAACTTTAACTTAAATGATACTCAAATTGTCTTTTAAAAAATAAAATTACGAGTTCACATCTATGTTAATAAAGGGTATCAATTCCACGAACCTTCGACTTGCAATCTGATTCTAATATCATTGAACTTAAACTCACTTAGAGAATGTTGGCTTAGCATACTTGAGCACCAAGAGAGTGTGGCCTTTATTTTGCTAAAGACAACCAGTTGCAAAAAGCTTACAAGGGAGAAAACAAGGCCTACATTAATGGGATTGCGTTGTTTGGCTAAGAAAAGGATGGCAACCCGGTAAGAATATAAACAGCAAGAGGCAAAGAGTACAAGTGATCAATTCAAAAACAGTTTCTATCCAAAATTTGGACCAAAAGGGGGATATGATACAAAAACCCCAGGATGCAACAAAACTTTCCAAAAAAAATGCAAGACCAGAAGCCCCAGTAGGAACTTGGCAGTCTCTTCAACCAGTAATTGTGAAGGAGCCAGGTGAGATCAAACCATCAATATGAACTAAGACAACTAGACAACGCCGGAGGGGGGGGGGAGGAAGGGCTAAAGTAGTACTAGTAAAATAGAAGTCTCTTCCGCAATAAGCAACAAAAAGAATGTCACAGGAGCTCAGCAACATTGGATGGCAGCTCCTCAATGACCACATTGTAGAACTTCTGGATATCAAAAAGCATCCTATCATCATCTCTCGTCACAAAGTTAATGGCTACACCTTTTCTTCCAAACCGTCCACCTCGCCCAATTCGATGAAGGTAGTTTTCAGGTTGAGTTGGCAAGTCATAGTTTATGACAAGGGAGACCTGCTGCACATCAATACCACGAGCTAAAAGATCAGTTGTTATAAGGACACGAGAAGACCCTGATCGGAATTCCCGCATAATGATGTCGCGAGTATTCTGGTCCATATCTCCATGAGTAGCTGAGACTGTATGGTCACGGCTTCGCATCTTGTCAGTGAGCCAGTCAACCTTGCGCCTTGTGTTCACAAAAATAACGCTCTGGGTGATGGCTAGGGTCTCATACAGATCGCAGAGTGTTTCAAGCTTCCATTCTTCCTTCTCCACATTGACGTAAAACTGCTTAATACCCTCAAGGGTGAGCTCATCACGCTTAACCAAGATCCTTACTGGCTTGTTCATGAACTTCCTTGTGATCTCAAGAGCTTCAGGCGGCATAGTAGCTGAGAACACACCAATCTGAACTTTTGGTGGCAGCAGTTGGAAGATATCATAAATCTGGCAGCCACAAATCAGAATTAGAATTGGAGGGAAACACGAAAAGGCACAAGAGATTGTCAGAGAAGATGTAACACCTGATCCTTAAAACCACGTGAAAGCATTTCATCGGCCTCATCCAACACAAACATCTTTATAAAATCTGCACGAAGTGACTGCCTTTTCAACATGTCAAACACACGACCTGGAGTGCCAACAACAACATGAACACCAGCTTGAAGAATGCGCTGGTCCTCACGGACACTTGTACCACCCACACAAGCATGAACCTTCACAGTAAGGTAATCACCAAGTGCTCGCATAACCTTCTCAATCTGTTGTGCAAGTTCCCTAGTTGGTGCCAAGACCAATGCCTGACATTGGACCAGACCATAATCAAGTTGCTGAAGAATCCCAGAGCAGAAAGTTGCCGTTTTCCCAGTACCAGATTGAGCCTGCTGAATAACATCAAGACCCTTACAAAATGGAACAATTCCCCTTTGCTGGATTGCAGAAGGCTTCTCAAAACCTTGGAAGAGATTTACGATGTCAATCAGCATATTGTAGCAAGATTTGAAAAGCATCAAGACAATCAGCAATATATACCTACCATAAGCATAAATGCCCCTCAGAAGGTTCTCTTGTAATCCCATTACATCAAAGCTGTCGTACACTTCATCATATGAAGTGAAGAAGTCTTGCGCATCATTTGTGAGTCTGCAAGGTTAAAAAATTATACATGAATCTAGCATCACATCTCACCAGATAAAGATCCTGCTACTGTCAACTACCGCCATAAAAGGAGGTTACGAACAAGAAACATACATCTCATTCATTTTTGCGTCAAATTGTCGAAAATCAAACTGCGAACCTTCTGGTGCAAAACCTGCCATGACTGTACAGATAGAAATATATATAATTATAGGGAATGTTCAGTTTGAAGTAGGGCAGAGGAACAGGATACAGGAAAAACATAGTCTGCTTCCAAAATGAACCAAAAGGATAGTAAAACAAACAACTAAAAATGTAGAATTGAGAACAATCCAAGCCTTATTGTGTCATGTGTACTAGGTACATCCTTTTATATTGTTTACATATATTGTTGTGAAAGGCAAAGAGATTGTCGCAGAAGAGCCAAACTTGCAAACCACATAAAATGCTGCGTACAAGCATTAAACTTCTGCTTTTTTTTTTTATCTGGAGAAGAAGAGCAAGGGGGCAGACAGATATCTGGTACCCAGGATGTAAATCCTTCACTGCCAGACACTGCTTTGCCCACTCCTCCAAAATGTTATATTAACAGCAGCACTCTTATAATCAGTAAACTCCAGTATTTATGAACCATAGTCACACACAAAATATATAATTACTTCATCCCAACATGACAATACCCCTTAGGATTAGAAGAGACAATGACATACAAGACATTCCAGCTCCCAGTTTGAAATTTCAATAGAACACTTTTAGTCTGTTTCTCAATAGTTTGTTCAGTAGCAAAAACACATTCCCTCCAACCATCATTGTTGTAGAAATGGTCAAAACAGACACATTATCAGAAAGGTAAAAAATGTGGCTAAAAATTCATGATCAAGATCCAACACCCATGCTCCTGTGTAATATTAATTATAACAGAATGCAGACAACATACCAAAATGCTGATTCCACAAAAAAAACGGCTCAAACTACATAACAAACACTAAAGTAACACACCCCACACAATATACCCTAAAGGGTATGCTGTTAAACAATGACAAAGGCCATATCTCATACTAAAACATGCCAGTAAATTACTAATTACAGATTCAACACAACCACTCAGTTACCAACCCTCTCGCTAAAACCTTTTCTAAGCACAACCAATAAAACCATTCAATCTACAATCTCACAGTTTAATTGACCATAAACAATGCCACACACAAACGCTAAAGATTGAAACTTTGTCACAAGAACATATATAAAAATTGAATCTTTGCAGATAAATCAAGCATACAGATCAAACCCAGATCCCCAAACATCATGCCCCCCCCCACAAAAAAAATTAAAAATATTAATATCCAAACCATAACGAAACACATGAGAGGGGATATGACCATGAATATCAATATCCACACAATACCAGTATCCGAAAGCTTAATGAATACACACACACACACACAGAGACCTGCCAAGTGATGGTTTGAAAGTTAGAGAGAAACAGGGAGACTTTTTACAGGCTTGTCGATTGCACAGAAAGAGAACTTGAGTTTTGTAAATTCCAAACTCCTCGGATCTGCGCCGTGGAGTCTGGAAGGGAAAGAGACACTGTTGTGTTTGTGTGTGTGTGTGTCAATATTACGTGCGTGAGAGAGGGCTGTTGGTGTTTTGTTAGGTTTTAGGAACAAGAAGCCACTTATGTCTGTGCTTATTTGCTTCCGGATTTGCCCCTGGCAACGGAGAGTGTCTTTTTAATTTTTAATTTTCGTTTCTTATTTTATAATTAATCTTATCTCCGTTTGTATTTCTAACGAGAAGGAATTTATAATCTCACCCTCATCTCTAATAAGAATCACGAATATTTATCTCCATTTTGCTCCCATTTTCTCAAAAAACAAAAAAAAAAGAATATTATTTTTACCGTTTTCTCTTTCGATGGGAAAACAAAATATTTTTCTACAAAGAATATTCAACAGAACGTGAAAGGTCGTATAAATAGAGTGGTAGTTGGTATCTTAATTTATTTAATTATTTTTTTAAAAGAATAGTATACAATTACTATATAAAAGATATAATTATAATATAATAATTTAAAATCAGTATAAAGACTAGAGTTGATGGAAAGAATATAAATAATAATTTTATTTTTATGTTTGATTAAAATCTTAAAAATCAGTATCTCATTTTATATATATATATATATATATATATAAATTTTACCCTATCAAAAGGGGCATAATTCTTTGTGACAAGGCCACATATGCTACTTTTATTTTTTTAATTATTTAACCAAAAAAGATTTTTAATTACTTGATTTCTGTTCATTTAGTTGACAATCTTGACTAATTACCGGTTAAAAGGTAGCCTTTGATGAAGTCTGGTATTTTTCCCAACTTTGCGGAAGTGAGCTTCTGTTGATGCTGCTTCAGAACCAAAAGGAGGGGGGGGGGGAGGGGCTTGACGGGAAAGCATTGAGGAAGGGGAAAAACATGATGAGCTGGTGGGGATATATCGAGACCTTAATGAATTACATTAATGGCATGGCAAGCATTCCAAAAGAGACTTCAGTCTTAAGAGTTCACATTGTAAAAGTGCAGAATGAAAATGCTCTCTGCCTACATTGTACCATCGTCAGGTTCACTTCTGAAAGAAAAGAATAGTGATGATTTAAGCACAGAAGCAACAATTCTTTTTGAACCACACAAACCATTGATTTTCATTGGTCGTTTAAAGGGAACGAGGGCCGTTGAAAGAAATATGTGGGCATAAACCCCATATAAAATCTAGCTTTATTATCGAAAGAGAAGAAGTGTCCCTATTTAATCTGCCCGAGACATAACTTGACAATCCACGTTGTCTGAACAAATTGATGATCCATACTAAAGTTACTTAAAATTAAAATAATTGAAATTCAAAATCATCTAAAATTCAATTAATCTAATATTTTATTGATAAAAAAACATGAATAATTTAAATTTAATTATTTAAAATGAAATAATTTAAATCTGGTTATTTAACATGCTCACATACTAAATGTCTACTCAAGTGACATAAGATTCAAAATAATTGGAGTTAAGTTCGATCGGATTCGTGGCTTTGCCAACTATATATAATTAAAAGAAAAGTCCTTCAGTATTTTGTTTTTTATTCTTCAATCCAACTCCAATGAAACTCCCTATCGATTGACGAAAAAGCCCATCTATTTCGTTGATTGGAACAAAGCTTTATTTCCAGGAGTTCATTTCTTCGATCTCCCCAACGCCTAAGCGGCGACTCTCTCTCTCTCTCTCTCTCTCTCTCTCTCTCTCTTACTCTCTCTCTCTACATAAACAAGAGATCACTCAATCGTTGGAGCCCCAGATCTACAAAAGAACATATCTTTAAGCTCTGCGAAGAATCCTAGGTAATTTCTTAATGCCCTGTTACGTAAATATGATATTGATATTGTATTGTACATGCCCTTTTCTCTTCTGGGTTCCTGCTGTTGCTCAATTGGGTAGCTTAGAATTTGCTTACATGTGTTGCTTGTTTGAGATTTTCGCCTAAAGAAGCGATCTTTGGTTGTGCAGTTTTGGGTTTTTATGTTTAAAGTTTAAATTGTTCCTACCCCATCTGTTTGGTTTCTGAGAAATGGCTTAGAAAAGGAAGGAAAGGAAAAGATCGAGCGGATCTTATCTGGGTACAAAGCTCTTGCTTTGTGGGCTGTTTATTTTTATTGCTCTATATCACCCTTTTACTTTTCCTGCTTTAATGAAATTTCTGGGGTTTATAATATTGTGAATGCTATGATTTTGGATCTGTAAAGCAAAGTCTATATGGTTTCTTGTTGTATTTAAATTGTCAGCGATGTTTTTTTTTTCCTTTTTCTTATTCCTTTTTCTTTACTTCCAATAATGGAAAATTGTGCCTCATCTTTTCTGTTATTATCATTTATGTGGATTAAGGGTATGGCTTGGTATAGTTGGTTTGATTTCCGTATGAATGAAGAAAGCAATGAACTAAAGATTTGTCAATATTTTTTGTTATGCTCACTACGGTGGTTATTTTTTGGATCATTTTGTGGAAAAATGGAATGGTAATTGGTGCGAATTTAATGTTTAAGTGACTGGAATGTTTATGTTGCCTTTCAGACTGTTTTTCGTCCAAAAATGGTGGATAGCAATGCATCTCCTAGTTCTCCTGAGGAAACTCCAAACCCTATCCCTGATGGAAATGCACCTTCTGAGAGTGACCTCTCACTTGACAACTTAGCTCAAAAGATTCAAGAATCTCTTGCTGTGGGGAAGATGCATAAGTTCTGGGAAACCCAACCAGTTGGACAGTTCAGAGATGTTGGAGATGCCAGTTTGCCTGAAGGCCCTATTGAGCCCCCAACACCATTGTCTGAGGTGAAACAAGAGCCATACAACCTTCCCAATCTCTATGAATGGATTACTTGTGATATGGACTCTGAAGAGATGTGCAATGAGGTATACAACCTCTTAACTCATAACTACGTTGAGGATGATGAGAACATGTTCAGATTTAATTACTCAAAGGAGTTTCTTCAGTGGGCTCTTCGCCCTCCAGGCTATTTCAAGAGCTGGCATATTGGTGTGCGTGTCAAAAGTTCAAAGAAGCTAGTTGCTTTCATAACTGGTATTCCTGCTAGAATTCGAATCCATGACGATGTTGTTAACATGGCAGAGGTAAATTTCTTGTGTGTTCACAAGAAGCTGAGATCAAAGAGGCTTGCTCCTGTCATGATTAAAGAGGTTACAAGGAGAGTTCACTTGGAGAATATCTGGCAAGCGGCTTATACTGCTGGAGTTGTTCTTCCTACACCAATATCATCTTGCCAATATTGGCATAGATCTTTGAATCCTAAGAAGTTGATTGATGTTGGCTTCTCTAGGCTTGGTGCAAGGATGACAATGAGCCGAACCATCAAGCTTTACAAATTGCCAGAAGCTACTGCTACGCCTGGTTTTAGAAAGATGGAGCTCCATGATGTTCCTGGTGTTACCAGGCTAATTAGGAACTATTTGAGTAAGTTCATTGTTGCACCAGATTTTGATGAGAACGATGTTGAGCATTGGGTTCTGCCAAAAGAGGATGTTGTGGATAGTTATCTGGTTGAAAGTCCTGAAACACATGAGATCACTGATTTCTGCAGCTTTTACACGCTTCCTTCATCCATCCTTGGAAACCAGAATTATTCAACTTTGAAGGCAGCTTATTCATACTATAACATTTCAACAAAGACTTCTCTGCTTCAGCTGATGAATGATGCTCTGATTGTTGCAAAACACAAGGACTATGATGTGTTCAATGCATTGGATGTTATGCACAATGAGTCCTTCTTGAAGGAGCTGAAGTTTGGTCCAGGCGATGGGAAACTTCATTATTATCTTTACAACTATCGGATCAGACAAAAATTGAAGCCATCGGAGCTTGGGTTGGTACTCCTATAATCTGGACCCTTGATTGTAGGTGGACCAATGTTAGGTTTCACTTTATCAGTTAAATTTGCTGATAATCTTGGTTGTAAGATTGCATAAGCTTTGACAATCCAGATTTAGATTTTAAGTTTTGTTGTGCCAGTTAAACTGTTTTTGTCCATTTTTCTAAGTCTTGAATTTTTACACTCTTAATGCAATGATGGGTCCTTATAAGAATCACCTGTAGGTGAGCTGGGAATGCTAACAAACCTTCTTGGTTTATGCCAATTACCAATTCATTGATTATGTTTTCCTGTTGTGAATTTGTTGCATGGTACTTTTACAGGACGTGAATGGTTACAACCGAAAAAATTCCTGGATGAGACCCTCTCTAGTTATTGCTTTCATATTATGCTCTGTCTTAGAGTCCTTTTTTCTTTCTCCAATTATGGAGTCATATTTCGCATCAAGCAGTGTGTATCATTATTTTTGTATAAGTTCCTATATCTGGGATTTAGATTGTATGGAGCAGCTTGGCATCATTTATGCGGAGGGGCTATCTCTTTGTGCCTTGTTTTGGACGAGGCAGAAGTTTATCTTCTCTTTGATGGCTTCTGTCAAGGAGGAACAACAAAGATCATAATGAGGAAGGTGTATTATGTATACTCTCTTGCCCGAGGGCTTGGTAACTCTGATCTAGAACTATTTTTATTTCCCAATGAAGAGGTTTATCCATCTTCTGGGCTTTAAAAATTACTCATAAAACCGATCCATCAGGGTGAAGCTGTCGTCTCCTACTTGCATCTGGGTGGATGCAACCAAACTGGTGAGAGTTTGTGGTTAGCCGATCAGGAACAAGGTGCAGCCAGTTTTGCCAGGTTCATTTGTGGTACTGTGGGTGACAAACTTTCATTGTCTGGATTAATCGCAAAGCAGCAGTGGATGATTGCATACTTTTTTCCCCATTTCCTAGTTTTACATTCAGTGTCTCGTGCCAATAGCGCGATTTCACGCAAAATTCACAATAGCACGTTATGCTTGGATTTCAATGATACCAGAGAAAGAGTAAAAATGTACTAAATTGACTGTTCATATTTCTCTTTAACAACCAACTTGAGCATGGAGTTTGTGTCTTCTGCCGTCTTTGATACTCTTTCTGCCTCCTTAACTGCTTCAGCAGCCAAAAAAGACTTGTTCTTCAGCAACTTTGTAGGCTGCAGCTACTGCTGCTTCCTCTAACTGTTTCATTGTAGGTGCTGCTGCTATGGTCTGGCATCTTTCTCTTTTGGGGTTGGTGTTCTTGTTGCCAATGAGGTATCTTTTCTAATTCTGTAGCAAATCGTGGACCTCCAGTTGTTCACACCGAGGTTACGTAAGGAAGGATGGTCATGCAGCAAAGGTTGTACCTTTGCCTTATACGGTGGGCTACAGCATTTCCAAAGTCCCTAAGATCTCGACCATTGAAACGGTAAGTGTGAGCGTGGTTACCTTATTGCCCAACTCATCCATTATTGCTATGCCTATCAAGATCTTCACTCGAGGTGGAGACGAATCCAACCCACATGTCGAGGCACTTGGGGTGTCGGATGAAAGCAACAACTTGTTCAATTCAGCCGAGAAGGACTTGCTGACTGAAATCCCCAAGAGATGTAGTGGGACTACATCTTTTAAAAAGTATGCACAATTAAACGATCATAGTTGTACTTCTTGTAAACCCCATTACTCCAGCACCAAAAACTTGTTCATGTAATAAATAAAGCTCCCGTGACGGCAACGGAAATTGTCATTCCAACATCCGGTTCCGGTGAACATTAGCCCACGCAACCAAAGTTCTTTACTGTTGCATCTTTGTCCAAGGACATTGGCGGTAGTTGAGGGAATCCTGCAGCCAGCCCAGAGCTACCAGTCCATAAACCTTCCCAAAACCTTGATTTTTTCATCACTCCCTAGAAAGAAGTGAACGCTGCCAAGCTTTTATTTATTTATTAATTTATTACTCATTGTCTTTATATTCAACAGACTGCATATATATGATTGAAAAAAAAGAAAAAAAAGTACTCTGCTGTAGTTAGGAGAATTATATTAATATTATTGTACCGCTTAACTTAATATACACAAAAAAACAAACTTTATAATTTTAAATACAATTGCATAAGATTATATATATATGATTTGTATAATAATTTAAATTTATGATTTGTATAATAATTTAAATTTATGATTTGTATAACATGAGCGAATTTTGTAATAATTGGACCACACCGAATATTAATTCAGACAGCATCATTTGTATGTGGCTGAATTTTTTTGCATTTTTTGGTGTGCATTCTCTTTGTCCAGGGAAAGGTTCTTTTAGAATCTCCAATAATCCAACTCTGACCGTCCCCCGCTTCCGGTGGATGGAAACCTAATCAATGGCTCATAGTAGCACAAATCTAGCCTCTCGCGCACAAAAGTTGAATTTTTTTTTAAAATTTTTTTTGTTGAATAAGAAAAGTAAAATGATTAAAAAATAGAATTTATTACATAAATGAAAAAAATTTCTCAATACAATGAAGCAATGTGACATTATCATTACCGAGAAAAAATCATTATTATTATTATTATTATTATTATACATTAAAAGACCATCAATAGGAAATTTATAATAATGAGATGTGATATTTTTGTTTTTATATAAAACAAAAAACATAAAAAAAGAGTGCAAAAAAATATATGTATTATAAATGAAAAAAAAGGGGGAAAGAGAAGTAAAGTCAAGTGACATCTTTTTGAAAGCCCTAAGCTTTCAGGAAGACAGACAAGGAGTTCTAAAATCTTAAGGCTTCCCTCTTTCATCTGTCTCAGACTCTCAGTTTTCTGTTTTTCTTGCTCCTTCCATTTAAACAGTTTTGGGTGTATTTTTTTGGTTTTTATTCCCTTTTTTGATATAACCTCTTAACTGGGAATAATTTGGTGAAGCTAATCAGCTAGCCAATCATGGGTTATGCATCTCATTTAGTCAATCACTCCAAAAGGGTATCTTCAAGATCCTTTCTTTCTGATCTATCTTTCTTCAATTTCGCTTCTTTTTTTTTTTTAATGCTTGTTTTCTCATATCAATTCCTTTGTGGGTATTTAAAATTGATTTTTTTTTATAATTATTTTCTTCTATTTTACAGTTAAGGAACGTCCCCAGCTTACTGAGGCATGAGCATGCCAGTTTGGTTCAATGGATTTCAAATGATACTCGCCTCAATTTCAGTAAAACTGGTGGTATGTGGTTGAATCTCGATGCTATATGGGTCTACTTTTGTTGTTTCTAATTGGGTCTTTTTCATCTTACGAAGGGGTTGGATTGTATATGGAATGTCCTTGAATGTAAGCTCTTGGGACAAGGGTGTTTTGGGGCTGGGGCAGAGGGGCTCTGTGTGTGTGTGATGGCATACTTGGAAGAAGTTGTTATCTTTGCTTCTCTGGGAAGTCCTATTTGGGCTCTAGTTGGTGGGATCTATGATCTTTGTTATATAGCAATAACTTTTTGGTGAAAGCAAGACTATGGTTGTGTACATGTAACTCATCCCGAACTCCATATTGTGGAATTTTTGTGCACCGGGAACACCATTTTTTTGTATGTATTATGTATTGTCAGTTTTGGCACGCTGCTAACGTCTGCTTGGCAATTGGTATTTGTCAGAACACACAATAAACCTCACTTGCTTATCAATAATTCTTTTGTTTTGACACTGAACTGTAACACTATATGCCTGGA
Organism: Bruguiera gymnorhiza; assembly: GCA_020883675.1. Lineage (NCBI taxonomy): Eukaryota > Viridiplantae > Streptophyta > Magnoliopsida > Malpighiales > Rhizophoraceae > Bruguiera > Bruguiera gymnorhiza. Next base: position 579,352 of record JAIRCJ010000001.1, on the reverse strand, counting down.
TTTCTTTTGCCTATAAACCTTCTTGTGTATATTTGGCTGAGATTGAAATGTCGTCCATCATGTATTTATTTATTGGGCAGGAATTCTGTTATTATCTAACTATTTGTTTGTTATTATTCATCTACCCAATTGTCTTCTGGACTGCTCTTTATTGATGTGTGTTTGTGTTTTCTTTGATGGATATATGATTGGGATTTGCATGAATTTTTGGTTTCCAAGTTTAAAGACTTGTTTGCTATTTTAGATATTACCAAGGTTCATCATAGTTCCTATATTCCCACCGGAAGGAAGATGTCCTCTAGCACTGTCACCAATAGCAATGTAAGTGTTGTGATCCTTTTTAGTTGACAACCAAATTGTTCTCCCCCCCCCCCCCACTTTTTTTGAGCAGGATGACCAAATTGTTCTTGCTTTAGCCTTAGTTTTCTGTTTTTTATACTGCTTTTTGCGTTTTCTTTTTCTTTTTTTTTTTTACTACATTTAATTCTATTGGCAAAGTCTCACAGATGTATATCTTGTCCTGTAGCTATCACCATTGGACACATACAAAAGGAATGTTTCAAGGACAGTAATTAAAATGGGGAATCCAACTTCTGGACAACTATCCTCTAACAGTTTTTCTTGGTATCTAACTTTTACATTTCCATCCCACTCAAGTCTTCTATTTATAATTACAAGTGCCTAACTTTCACACCTTTTCTTTTTTTGTTAGTTCACAAGCACGTATAAGGAGAGGATTCGCATCCGACTCAGGTACAGTTTGGGCATATCTAAATAGGAACTAGTTGATACAAATTTTCCAATGCGATATAGAGGAACAGCCAAAATATTTTTGGAGAGTGCTTCATTTGTCAATGAAAACAATGATCTGTGTTTTGCTTAATTGGCTCATAATTAACTGTTTTATGGTATGTTGCAGGCCTCCCTCCACACCAAGAGCTTGGAATGCCATCACTCTCACCCACAATGACAGAGGCAAGTAGACTTTTGCTTCTCATTAGAATATCATTGCATGACCAATCTGCCAACAACTCTTTTCCTAATTACAGGGTAATATAGGAAAGTGGTTGAAGAAGGAGGGTGACAAAGTTTCTCCAGGTGAAGTCCTTTGTGAAGTTGAAACAGTAAGGACCCATAATGATTTTGGTCAAATTCCAACTCTGATTTACACCTAATGCTCATCATGGAACTTAATTCTTTGTCTTGTAATTTAGGATAAAGCAACTGTTGAAATGGAAAGCATGGAAGAAGGTTATCTTGCAAAGATAATAAAAGGAGATGGGTCAAAAGGAATTAACGTTGGTGAGGTATGACTTCATTTGGCATATGCAAATCTATCTCTTTCTTTCCTTGTTTTATTGCTGACAAAATAGAAGGCAAGGCATCTTGGTTGTGGCACAGTCTGTGTAATGAGATGTAAAGAATTTTTTTATTCTTTTATTTTTTCAAATTGGACATTCATGTATTTGGTAGTGATCATATGTTGTGTGATAACATATTATTTTCCCTTTTAGATTATTGCTATTACTGTTGAGGATGAGGGAGACGTTGTAAAATTTAAGGATTACAGTCCTTCCAAATCAGAAACTAGTGAGCCTGCACCATCTCCTTCTTCACCAGCAACTCCACCCAAAGAGGAGAAAATTGAGGAACCAGTTAGTTCAAAAGAATTGAAGATCTCCAAGCCCAGTGCAGTGTCCTCTGAAGATCGCATTTTTGCTAGTCCTCTTGCAAGAAAATTGGCTGAAGATCATAATGTTAGTAATTTGATATGCTTTGCCAATTTCAATGTGAATGCAGCAGCTATTTGTCTTCTGCCAAATCTAACTTACATTACATGTGTTCTTATGCTTTCTCTATCATGAAATTTAGGTGCCTCTCTCAAGCATCAAAGGAACAGGTCCTGATGGACGAATTGTGAAGGCTGATATTGAAGACTTCTTGGGTATGTTGTGCTCAACTCTACAATTTTTATGAAACGAAAGCCAATTTATTGTTCTCTATCTAACTGCTTGCTCTTCACGGGAGAAGAAGAGACTAGACTTTCTTTGTTGGTTTCATCCCCTTGTACTTGCTTCGTACTCATTGTTTCAGAACTAACTTCTACACCCTGTAGCTTCACCAGGGAAGGAGATTTCAGCAAGAATGCCTAGTGCCAAGGATACTGCAGCTACAGCTCTAGATTACACAGACATACCTCATTCTCAAATAAGAAAGGTGAATTAAGAACATATATTTACTGAGTTTAACCCAATTGTGTAGATAACCTTGTGTATAAAAGTATCTGTGGATACATCCTTATTTTGATATTTGCCTGCACATGCTCATAATTTATCTGACCCAACAATTTGTCGAATGCTAAATTTAGTCTATAAAATTGTAGCTTATCACTGTAGACCTGTCAGGTCTAACACATACTTGGCCATGTGGATTTCATGGTGACAAATAAGGTCCACATATGTATTGGAGCTGTCTCCAATGTCTCATGCATGATGCTCTCCTTACTGGCTATCACAAGTTCTGCCTTTACAAGAGTTGCCTCTGAAGAAAATTTCTGGTATGGTTTGTACAGGTTACGGCTTCACGCTTATTGCTCTCAAAGCAAACCATTCCTCATTATTATCTGACGGTAGATACTTGTGTTGACAAACTTATGGAGTAAGTATTAGTTTCTGCCAAAGTTTAGACAAAGCAAATCCTTTAGGTTCTTGTCACAATTACACCATCCTTCTGCATGCAGTTTGCGGAGTCGCCTCAACTCATTACAAGAAGCCTTAGGTGGGAAACGGATATCTGTAAATGATCTTGTGATCAAGGTACACATTTTGTCATCTTAAGCCACCTTGGGAAAAACTTGTGGTGTTTCCTTGGGACTATGAATGTGAAAGATCTGCATATTTTCACGGGCTTAAAAAAAAAAATTAAGGAGTGACTCTTTTTCTGGTTGGGTTGTTTGAATGAAATCAAGTATGCGAGGAGAATTCTTTCAAAAATTACTCTTCCCATATGAACAGAGTCCCACCATCAGCATCTTAGATTAATAATGTTTTCTGTCATTATATGTTTTAAAATTTGTGCTGTAGAGTAACTTAAATGTCACTTTAAGTGCAGGCTGCTGCTTTGGCCCTTAAAAATGTTCCCCAATGCAATAGCTCGTGGACTGATGAGTACATCCGACAGTAAGTATTAATATGGGCCACATGCATTTATATCATGCACTATTTCAAAGTGTTATTTTACTTCTTTTTTTTTTCACACTTGTCTTTTAACCAGGTATCATAACGTTAATATCAATGTAGCAGTACAGACAGATAACGGGCTATATGTTCCAGTTATCAGGGTGAGAACAATTTATATTCAATGCAGCTCTACTAATTTCTTATATTAGTATTTCTTGTGTTGTGACATCAAGTACATCAAATTTGCAGGATGCAGACAAGAAAGGTTTATCCAGAATAGCCGAAGATGTCAAGCAATTAGCCCAAAAGGCCAAGGAGAATGCCTTGAGACCAGAAGATTATGATGTCAGGATCATCATTCTGCATTGGTTGGTAGCCAAAATGATTCTCATGTAAATTTTACTGAATATTTGATTTTTCCTCTTTGCAGGGAGGCACATTTACCGTATCCAACTTGGGAGGACCATTTGGTATCAAGCAATTTTGTGCCATCATTAATCCTCCTCAAGCAGCCATTCTAGCAGTCGGATCTGGTATGATGGCATCCAATCACAATCTGTAGTCATCCTCTTGCAATTCAATGCTTTCTGATGATTTGACCTTGTTCTTGGACAGCTGTGAGGAGGGTTGTCCCTGGTTCAGGTGCTGATGAGTTCAAATTTGCTTCCTACATGTCTGTAACACTAAGCTGTGATCATCGCGTGATAGACGGTATGTAATCTTGGTAGCACCCAGAATGCATTCAAACCTTAGCTTAGCTCCATTCATTCGACTTAGAAATGATATACACATTGTTGAATCCATTGGCCATGCTCAGGTGCAATGGGTGCTGAATGGTTAAGAGCATTCACAAGCTACATTGAGAATCCCGAGTCTATGTTGCTGTAAAAACCGATGGTTGTTTCTATCAGCCTCTCTCTGTGATACTCATTATTTGTCAATTAGCACACAAAGGTTGTGACTGTGGTCTTCCATTTCCATTTGTGGTTCGACATTGTGGTATGTGTCTAGCAGAAGCGTTGTTTATCTGCGGGGGAGTAATGGTTTGTCTACGAAATAAAGTAGGGGGGCATTGAGGCAATTTAATTGCAATCTCAATTTTGACAGGCAGAGTTGTAATAACCCTTTTCTATTCCCTCATTAAATCCATGATCCTCTGTCCCGTCTCTTACAAATTCTTAGCTTGTTCCTGGAGGTGGCAATTCGCACGAACAACCCTATATACACGCAGTAACCGTTCCAGTAACATGCAAGTTTGTGCACAATACACTCATTCCCAACCCTTGAATCAAATGACCACGCAAACATTTACAAAAACAACAAAGCTTTAATCCCAAAGGAGGAGAGTTGCGGTAACTTGGCGATCAGCTTAAAAACTAGCTCTATTGCGATCCCCACGAACAATTCTATACACACACAGCGACTGTTCCGATAACATGTAAATCTGTGCACAGGACACACATTCAAAACCCTTAAATCTAATGACCATGCACATGTTTACTAAAACGACAACAAACCCTCACGAAATGAATCATTTGGACATGCGCACATTTGCATGGTAAAAATTACATGCATTATTACATAATTCAACACAAGAACTGGGTTCTAACAAAGACATATCCAATTAGAGAAAACCCGATGTTATTTATCATCGGCCAAGTCGAAAAATTACAGATTCAGACAACATATTCGAACAACAAGGCATGTTGAATCCCATGCCAGAAAGCTAACTCCTTTTTCTTTGATTCTAACAAAGTTTTGATCTTTATATTTGGAAACCATTACAATGGAAGAACACGAGAAAAATAAATTAAAAGATCGTAAACCCTTTAATTGGATCTCTCACTTTCTTTCTCTCTTTTAGAGCATTGCATACCTCTTCAGCGCTTGCTTCCCAGCCACCACCGCCCCCGCCGCCAACCCCCCAGCGCTCCAGCCACCGCCGCCGACCTCACCCCCCTCGCCGCCCTGCAAACCGCCCCAGTCCCCAGCCCCGCCGCCACGCTACTCCATACATCGTCCCTATCCGTGGCCGCCACCACCCCACTCTCCATCATTGCGTAGATCAACCCGGCAACACCGATTCGGTTTCCCCATAACCGACCCGACTGGCCCGACGAGTTCAGGATCCGGTTCGCCTTCAGCTTCGAGGTGTCGGTCGGTTCGAAGGATTTCACGGCGGAGGATAGCCCGGCGGCGGCGCCGACGGTGGATCCCCCGAGGTAGGCCACGCCGGTGTAGAAGGTGAGATTTTCGCCCCAGGAGCGCCGTTTCCGGAGAGACTCCTCGGAGAATAGGAACTCCGGCGAGGTGGGTAGCTGGTAGAGGGTGTGAATTGGGATGTTCAGGTCTTGATATGGATTGTAGGGGCGGGTTTGCTGTGCCCGGGTCGGGTCGAACCCGTGATCCGGCGGCTCGTGAGGCATTATTAGGTGCCACAGAGCGAGAGAGACAGAGAGAGAGAGAGAGAAACTGTTTGTGTCTGATTTTTTTTTTTGTTTTTTGTTTTTTTCTTAACGTTGTTTGTCTTTAAATGTGTTTGTTTAATAATACTTTGAATATTCCATACCCTCTTTTCTTTTTCTTTTTTTTTCTCTCTTTTTTTTTCTTTATAACAACAAAATTGTTATTTCAGACACACAAAAAGTTCTGAAATGCCAATGTGAAAACATTACAATTACCGATTGATTTTATTCAAAAATTTAAAATAGTTTTTATAATTTTTCATTGTATATATATATATATAATTAATTTATATTTTTTTATACTGTATCTGATTGAATGTGTTGTTGAAGTAACTTTTTCTCTTGACTTTCATAAACGAGGAAGGGAGCTGGCATGAATTATGATGGAAAAGGGTGAGAAAAGATGAGGTGATGTGAAAGCTCTATATATTAAAAAATAATCATTTTTTAAACTTTTAATTCTCTTTCACAAAAATACATAATTTTTTTTTATTTTATAAAATGTACACATCAAATCATCTCTCTCCCATCTAATCGTGATTTTTTTTTCTATCTATTAATATATTTTTATTAAAAAATAATATTTTATTACACAAATCTTTTATATAATTGATTTGTAGAAAGCCCAATTATATTTTATAAAATTAGAAATATAATCAAGCAATCTTTTTTTAAACAGTAAAATATCAAACTATATATTTTTGAATTTTCTTGGCCAAAAAAAAAAAAAACACAATTTGTCAATAACAAAACTATACACCTAGGAAGCCTCTAATTAATAAAGAAAACTAAGAAGGAAAGTTATTACTTAATTGTTTAAGTAGAAAATATTTAGGTCCAAAATACTTAGGATCAAATTTTCTAAAAATTGAATTTTTAAAATTTTTAGAATTATTTTTAAAATACAAGATCTCAATTTCAAATCTCAACACTTAAAAGAAAAAAAGAGCATTGAAATAGTGAGCAGGTGGGTTGTGTTCTGTCTTACCATTCTTCAATGTGCTTTAGAGGACTTTGGGGATCAACGGTGAGAAGGATAGCGTAAAACGCCATTTCTGGAAGACTTGAAATTGAAAAAAGAAATCAAAGAAAGGCACTATTCACCAGACTAGAACGCAGAAAGTTTCTTCCTTTAGCCCCACCAAGAAGAAAAGGAAACAGAAAGTTTCTTCCTTTCTGTTTGTTTCCCAAGAAAAAGATTGCTTCTTTTCTTCACAGGATTCCTCTTCTGCCAATTTCACTTCTTCATTTCTACTGTAAGCTCCTCTCCCCTCCCCCTCTCTCTCTCTCTCTCTCCATTTTCTTTGGGGTCTTGCACGTTGAAATTACAGTTTAGATTGGACAACAAAGTGCCAAGATAATCAGCTCGTTCTCATTTATTGATGGGTTTCGAGCAGATTTCTGGATTGGTTTTGAGGGGGTTGTTGGTTTACTGAAATATAGGCAGTTCTTTGTTCTTCTACTTAGAATTCGTTTATGGGCAATCTTTGTTTTTGGCCAATGTTTATGGGTGATCAACATACTGCCATCTTTTCTCAAATTTTTATTGTTTTCTTCCAATGATGAAGGAAGGTGTGAAGATGTATGCTGTTGAGGTTGTTTCAGTGCTGAATCCTGTTGACTGCGGAGATTTGTGCTGAAATGAACAAGAAGCGGTTTGTAGTTGCCTATTTTTCTATCACACTCAACTTTGTTTTTGTTTGTTCAATAGAATAGTTTCCTGAATTTGTGAATTTCTAGCTGGAGTGAGCCTCTTATATAGTAATTTTGGGCTCTAATGCTACTGGATGTTGGGGTAATTCCGTGGAGTAAATGGGTCTGCATATTATCATGGAAAAAAAAAAAATGCTGCATGATTTGAAGTCTAAATACAAAGGATTTTATTGGCAGTGTTCACGTCTCTTTTTGCATTGCTCTTGGGGACTATGTGACCTCATTATATGTAGAACTGGGAATTATTTTTGCATGGTTCTATGGGTATGTTACATAATACGCATAAACTTGAGCTGATCAAAGTTCAGCAGTTGGGCCCTTCCTCTGTAACCAATGCAAATGTGAAATGCAGTTAATGCATCTAATTAAGCTTGTTTCACGCTTTATGTCCAAGAAATTTAGTCTTCCATTCTTCTTTAATCTATCTTAAATGGTGTTTGCCTGTTTTTCAAATAAATTTGTCATATTAACTGTTGAATTTCTAAATGGAGCATGCTCTCTATTTTCTTGGCATGAATTTCATGTTATGATTCTCCTGGCGTTTAGTTTGGGTCAATTTCTGCTGTAGTTTTTTACATTTTATGACTCAATATTGAGATTAGTATTATCTCAGTATTACTGGAAGTAGACCTGCATTAATAGTTGTAATCTTCAAACTGGAGGCCTTATAGAACTTAAAACAAAAAAACCAGCATTATAGAACTTAAAACAAAAAAACCAGCATGCCAATGCATTAGACTCATGACTGTGGGATCAGTTGAAGGGTCAAATGCACTCAACTTTATCTGTGTTTTTACAAAGACGTTTCTATAACCTCTAGGTCACAAGGGGGTGACCTTCGAAGGCCTCGTAGAACTAACATAACAATTTATTTGCCAATTCTTAATGTACAGATATTTTTCCTTTTGTTTTTTTTTTTTTTTTTGCAGCTCTGTCAAGGAGAGAAAAGGAAGCTGCACGGACCACATCTATATTTTGTTTGTAGGACAAATGGATCAAGGTACTGAAGTCTGTTTCACCTTGCAGCAACAATATTTTGTGCCATTGCCAAAATTTTCTTTTAAGAGAACTACCCTGTTACTGGGTTTCTGTAAGTCATTTGGTATATGTGTATGCAGATTTGGTTGAATCAATTGGCAATTGGTGTGCAATTCTAATGTTTAGCAAATATGGCTGCTCAATATTTGTATAGTTGCTAAATGATGCTTTGCAAACTTCATTGCTATCCTGGGAATATACTCTTTGCTCAATACTCTTCCCAGATCTTGCCTGAATGTTTTTTCAAATGTGAATCCTCAATTATATTTCATGTACCAGGCTGCAAAAGTTATTTTTAATGTGGTTTTGCAATATTAGCATTTTGAATGGGCGATGTTACTTCTTTTTCAGAAGACCTTAGAAAATGTCTTTCTTTCAGAAATTTTGTAAGGATAATTGTTTGGTGTGTTTTGCTAAACATAGGGCACTCAAATGATGCGGTGGAATGCAGAAAAGGAGAATATATTCCCATCAAGGATGCAGAGGAGCCCCAACTGGGGATGTTTGACAAGCCTCTTCCTTGCTTTGGCTGTGGAATAGGATGGTTCTCGTGAGTTTTTCTACTTTTTGTTTATCTCCCCCCCCACTAACACAGCTTCCACTTGAATGTGCTTGCTTTGTACAGTCTCTTGCTTGGATTTGTGTTTCCATTGATGTGGTACTTTGCATCGGTTCTCTACTTTGGGGGCTACTATCATAAAGATCCCAGGGAACGATCAGGCCTTGGTGCTTGTGCAATAGCTGTGAGTGTTTACATTTTGTTCCACCTTTTGGTTTTATAACAGCTGTGCAAGAACTCTTTGATGTTGCGCTGCTTCTCATTTTTCTTTCAGTGTATAATATAATCACCTTATTATTGAAAGGTTATGTGGAAGAAATGTAATCTGAAATATATAATTCCTTTGGGCAAACATGCCAAATTAGCTCCTGGAACTGAAGTCCTTGGGAGGAAGAGCATTGTCTCACTCCCCATGCAGTCCTGTCTCAAATGTACCCTGGACCACTGCCTGATTCAACCTTCTTTGGATATCCATATGTCGGGCAAGGATCACTGAAAGTGTCAAATTCCCTCCAGGTGCCCAAGTTGTAATGCATGTTACTGTCTGTTACATGGTGTCCTGGAGTTTCTGTTTCGTTAATCAAAAGAGGAATCCACAATAGAAAGAGTGGTCATATCCTACCACGATAAGAGCAACATCATGATGGGGGGACATTCATGTCCCAGAATAGAGTGCAGTCCCATATATCTATTTCTTTCTGTGACCAGTTCTGTAGCATTGTATTGACTATCGTCTGTGAAAAAAGAATTCCTGTCGGGAGACAAGTACTCTCAATAAATAATCCAGGTTCTCAAATTGGAAAAGGTACTTTGGATTCACGTATTTCTATTTCTTTCAAATACTAACTCTATCACTGGATTGTGGAAAATCAATTGATGTTGGGTGACCGGAGGTCTAATAGAACTGTGTCAACTGATTGATGCTGCAAATACCCGCGGGATATGTTTGTCACCTTAATGGCCTTGTGTTTTTCATAATTCTTAATGCAATTCATGGTTGCAGGCTTCAATATGTACAATAGCTGTGGTGATCATTATACTCGTCATTCTGCTGTAAAGCTTGCCAGTACAATTGCATAGTTGTTGGTTTCCGAAAGATTATAAGGAAATGATGGTGAGTGGTCAAGACTTACTTCATTGAGCTGTAATCTGGATACAGGAGAGCACATCAATAATCTAACGGCTCGAAGCCATCTGAATTTTATAGCAATTAATTGAATCCCTCTTCAGTTTTGTACATAATATGCACAATTTTTAGCTTGATTTTACAAACATGGAAAGTCTTAAATACCCATGTAGAGGGGATTGTATAACCTAATAGTTAGTGGATGAGTTCTTGGAAACTGATTTCTCCAATATGAAAGTCCCAAATGCATCCCTTTTTATATACTAATGCCTTGCCTTCGTTAACAGAACAAACTAACTAGAAATGAATTGCTTAAAGCTGCAGTTTTTTTCCAGGTCACAATAAGCATTGTAATTTCCTTGGCATCCTGCAATGTACATTAATTTTCCTTATTGCATGTGAAAAAGAAAACGCGTATAACTTCTCTACATCTAAAACATCGGAAGATGACATGCCCACGGTATTCATGAATTGGCTACTCTCTTCTCTGAACTGATTACTTCTTAGGAAGCGAAGTCATGACATGATAATGATCTGATCCATCTACTTCACGCAGTATCAGATCAACCATAGATCTTCGAATTGTAGCAATGAAGGCTGCACACATTCAAACAGCAACAGCCAAGACTATACTCAAAACTGGAATCAACTTGACTCGCCCATCTTCTACCTCTAAATGGCATTATTGGAAAACACCTAGTCATAAATCCATGCAATGTCCATTGAAATTCAGAAAACAAGCAAGTAAAGAAATAAAATAGAGTAAAATTCTAAATAGCATGTTCTCAGAAGCGCTGCCATGACACAACAGAAATCTTGTGTGCGGTTTAAAAAATATTTTTCTTCTATTCCCACTGGCACATCAATTATTGTGATAATTGTACAAGAAGATACCATACAACACCTCAAACATTGCAATAATGCCTGCAGATGGTTAGAAATGAGCACTCATCGGTTACATGAAAATGCTAGCAGCAAAAAGATATGAACATGCTCCTGCAATGGCAGAATGTAAAATATAATAAAAAATATTTATTAAGGAGTCTATAAAGACTTCCATTAAATGAAACAGAAATTAAATTGTCCACAAAAATAGCAACACTGCTGCCTCATGTATCCCTCTTCTTCTAGGCTGAAATGCTAACAAGAATTATTCAATGAGAATTCAGAAATTGTCAACAATCATGCCTACATCAAAACAACAGTAGGTCAGACCTACATAAGCATAATTTAAAAGGCTCCTAATCTCTCTAAAAAGATGGTGTTTTACTCCCCAGGTACTTTTTCAGCACATCCATAACTGACCCAAAATCAGCCTTAACGCTCACAGGCGGATTAGCAAATCTACAAGCCATGTCCTTAATGTCCTTGGAATGATAATCAATCTTACTCTGAGTAAACTTCAAACCATGAGCAGTACTCACCACCACTGTCCTATCAGTTGGCCTGATCACCCCACTATTCCTAAGCTTAATCAATGCCGTCAATGCAACCCCTGTGTGAGGGCATATAAACATCCCTGTTGAATCTGCTTGCGCCATTGCATCCATCAATTCCTCCTCGGTAGCCTCCTCAACAATCCCATTAGAATTCTTCAATGCAAAAACAGCTCTATCAATCGAAACAGGATCGCCGATCTGAATAGCAGATGCAAACGTGCTATTCGCCCTCACGGGCTTAAATTCATTCCATCCTGACTTGTAATACAAATAGAGTGGATTCGCATTTGCGGCTTGTGCACAAACAAGCCTAGGAATCCGATCAACAAGTCCTAACTCTTTACACATATTAAACCCTTTATAAAAAGCATATATATTCCCTAAATTTCCACCAGGAACAATTACCCAATCCGGAACTTCCCAATCAAACTGCTGCAAAATCTCAATTGCAGCAGTTTTCTGCCCTTCCAACCTCAAACTATTCAACGAATTCGCCAAGTAAATTGGCAATTCTGCAGTAACTTCCCTTATTAACTGCATGCAGCCATCAAAATCAGTGTCAATACTCAAAACAAACGCAGCATTTGCAATAGGCTGAACAAGTTGAGCAATTGAAATCTTGTTCGCAGGCAAAAACACAATAGAAGGAATACCCGCGGCGGCGCAGTAAGCGGACAAAGCAGCTGATGTATCGCCGGTGGACGCGCAGCCGACGCCGACCACCGGCTTATTCATCTTCCTCAAACGATTCACTTGGCTGACCAGTACGGTCATGCCCAAATCTTTAAAACTTCCGGAGTGGCTTATCCCACAATGCTTGACCCACAAATCGTTCATGTTTAGAAACTCTTTGCCGTACCTCTCTGCCCAGAAGAGATTCGAATTGCCTTCGAATGCGCTGACGATGTCGTCGCTGGAAATCTCCGGCAAGACCCATTCTTTCTTGGACCAGACGCCGGACCCGTAGGGCCAAGTGGTCTTCCCGACCCGGGAATCGAACAGGGCTTTCCAGTGAGAGCCCGGGAAAGCTTTGAGGGCGGAGATGTCGTGCTGGACGTCGAGGAGGCCGCCGGACTGAGATCGGTAGACGATCTCGTCGAGGGAATACGACTCCGAGGAGCGGGCGGTGGGCCCGGCGTTGAAAGGCACGTACTTCGCGGAGAAGTTTCCGTTGGGTTGTGGGTTGGCGAGGTTTAACAAGCGAGCCTCGTCACGGATGTTATAGCCCTTGCTGCTGCTTGCACTAGTAGTTGCTGATGATGCTTTCGACGATTTTAATGATGTTGTTGTTGGCGGTGGTGGGTTCGGCTTAGCTTGGTCGGAGGAGGGATCGGCCGATGACAAGGAGGTGGCTCTGGTGGTGCTGACGGGGAGGAAGTGGGAGGGGCCCGTGGCGGTTCTGTGGTGGTCGCGGCAGCAGCGGCGGCGGCTGTGGAGGAGGTGGCAAGATTGGAGAAGGGAAGTAGCAGAGGCGGTGGCGGCCATCGAAACGCGAAGTGGGACTTTTGGTCGCGCGTAGATCTCATAGGTTTTCAGAGTCGATTTTTTATATCTACAAAGCCTTACTTTTTTTTTTTTTTTAATTATGTTTCGTTCACTTTATTTACTAATCTGGTGATTCTGCTTTTTTTTTTTATTTATTTAATGAGATTGAGAAAACAAAAGGAAATTCTTATTATTTCGTTCTTCTAACTTCAAATTAAAATGAACATAACAATGAGAATTGTATTTCTCCATTTTCTTCGGTGACAATTTTCTCGGTAGAATCTTACACCCTTAGGGCGCACATAATCTAACATGATCGAGTTTAATTATCACACTTGTAATGGCAATCTAGACTATATAGTTAAGATAATATAAATAGAACAAAATCCCACTTAATTTCAATTTAAATTTAAGTTTTATTTGTACACATTTAAAAATAAATGAATCCTAGTTAAATTCATATTCTTTATATTGATAAATTTCTTATCAAAGAAATTATTATTTTTTTTTCGTTGGTGTATTGCACGTCAATGTCACGTTAGGAGAGGAGATTGAGGAGTGACGCAAATACCAGACACCCACTTGAAATAATGTCATCGCTGTCTGAGGATTTTAAGCAACATTTCCCCGTTACCCAGTTTTTCTGCCCGGTTATTAAAACGGGTGTAGTCAGATTGGTCGGACCGATGAGTCCACGGACTGATCACAATGAATTGGACCCCCCCATTAGCCCAAATGCCGCGCCGAGACCTCCTGCATCGGAAAATTAATTGTTCGTGTTTCCAAAACGTTCAACTCCTAACATTTTTCTGATCTTAAGCCTAATCCCCATCAAAATTATTTACCAAACTAACCTGAAATTCGGTAGCATATGAAAACACTCATAATAACAAAATCGCGATTCTAAGTTCGATCCAATTAATCTTTTCTTGTTGTTAATGCTTCCATCGACGAACGACAATTGTGAATGTCACGCAAATTCGAAAGTGAAAATGCCAATAACTCAGCATTCGGCATTGTTGGAAATAATTGGCCGGTGATCACCACTTTTTACAAAGCTGGACCTTTCTCGCGTGCAGACAGAACCTTCACCTCATCGGTGGATTGGCCGGGCCACGTCATGCCGCGCATTGTCCTAGAAGAGAGAAGGCTGCCCTGCATTAACACCCGCTTGCGACTCTCGATCCTCGTTTCATCTTCCATCTTGGGTCCCACGAAGCGAACGGCTAGGATCTCATAATCTTGCTGGGGGAGCCACCCCGATAAGATGACATTCGTTTTGGACCACCCGATAGCCAACCGAAGCCCCCCCTAACTGAAACTCCCCCAACCCCGCCAAAGAATAACGGACACGTGTCGGATGACCCGAGATCGCCGGTTCTCTCTCCTTTATCCGCTTCCGTTTTTCGCCCACGCCAGGCCCTCTCATTTCCGGTCACCGGTTTCCTTCTCCCCTCCCCCACCCTCTCTCTCTCTCTCTCCCCCTCCCTCTCTATCCCGCGTGTGCTAAAAACACAATCTTCACACAAATTTGTACACATATCTCGGCGAAGATCCAAACTTTCCGGTAGCCAAGAGCGGCGGAGGAGCGGCGGCGATGAGCCCATCTCCGGTAGGGCCCAATCAGCAAACACACAGTACTAAGAAATGTTAGATCCTCTCATTTTGTTTCGCCTCCGGTCCAAAACCTGGTCCCACCACAAGAGGAAACAGGGAAGAACCAATCCAAATCCCTGATACAATTTCTTAGATCAAAGCAAGGGTCGGGGATTTTTATTGCAAATTTGGGTTTTTTTCTTCTCTTTTGGGTTGTTGGAATTGTATAGCTTTTGGGTCTTATTTTTGTTTTTGGTTTTTCTGTAAAGTTTTAATCTTTGTGGATATTGTTAAACTGGCTAAGATGAATCTGAGTGCTGCGGCGGCGGCGGCGGCGGAGGAGGAGGAGGAGGAGGAGGAGGAGGAGGCGGTGGTGGTTGCCGGGCAGGAAATTCATGTGCCGGCGGATATTAACTGGGAAATGCTCGACAAGTCGAAGTTTTTCTTTCTGGGGTCCGCGCTGTTTTCCGGCGTGTCGGCGGCGCTTTATCCGGTGGTGGTGTTGAAAACACGGCAACAGGTTGCTCAATCTCAGGTCCCTTGCATAAGGACGGCGTATTGGATTGTGAGGAATGAGGGTTTTAGGGCTTTGTATAGGGGCTTTGGCACTTCCTTGATGGGTACAATCCCGGCCCGAGCGCTGTACATGGGGGCGCTTGAGTTTGCCAAGAGTAATGTGGGGACGGCCACGGTTAGATTTGGTGTCCCAGAGGCAACAGCCGCGGTGGTTGCCAACGCAATTGCTGGATTGAGCGCTGCTATGGCTGCACAACTTGTGTGGACTCCTGTTGATGTTGTGAGCCAAAGGCTTATGGTTCAAGGGGGTGGTGGTTGTGGGGGTGGTTCGAATCCTAATGCATCGACGTGTAAATACTCAAATGGGATCGATGTGTTTAGGAAAATCATTAGGACGGATGGGTTGAGAGGATTGTATAGAGGGTTCGGGATATCCATTTTGACATATGCACCATCAAATGCAGTTTGGTGGGCTTCATATTCTGTTTCACAAAGGCTGGTTTGGGGTGGAATTGGATGTTACGTTTGGAAGAAAGGTGGGGATGGGAGTGGCAGTGACTGTGGGGTTAATGCATTTAGACCGGATTCAAAGACAGTAATGGCAGTCCAGGGAGTCAGTGCAGCAATGGCTGGTGGCGTTTCAGCCTTGATCACCATGCCACTCGATACAATTAAGACTAGAATGCAAGTTTTGGATGGCGAGGAGAACGGGAGGCAGCAGCGTGGACTGACTATTGGCCAAACCGTGAGGAATTTGGTTAAGGAAGGTGGCTGGTTGGCTTGTTACAGAGGTTTGGGGCCTAGGTGGGCTTCAATGTCTATGTCTGCAACAACAATGATCACTACCTATGAGTTTCTCAAACGGCTGTCAGCAAAGAATCAAGAGGCTCTGCAATGACAAAACAATGCAGAAAACAAATGGGAAATCTCTTCATCTTTTTTGTCCAAATCCTGTTCAATTTCACTTTCTTGTTATCTTTCTTTTGCTTACCTGCTTGACTGAGAGGGGTAATCGCTGTAAGTGCTTGCAGGTCCATGTTTCTATAAGGAAAAAAAAAAAAGATATCAAGAAGTTGTTGTTCTTCCGTTGCTTCTTGATCCATGTTTGACGCCTGATTTTATTCAGAATTTCATGTTTGTGCAAGTTTACCTAATTCTGATTTCCAATATTAATCAAAGTGGATAATTGGAGTTGATGGTTGTGGTGGGGCTTCACTGGCTCTGTATAGGGATATGGGGTTTATGAGCATCATTTTAAATGAAGGAAAAAAGTAGGACCAAGTAGATTAAAAAATTAATCTTGGCCTTTCTTTTGTTTTTTTTTTTCTATTTTTTTACAAACCTAAAAAACACAATTAATTAATTATATCTTCACCCACACTACAAGGCATTGTGATGAAAGTATATGTTGTTTTGGTTCAACCATGGGAGAATCACGATATGTAGAAATGATTTGTTTGGATCTTGAATGAGATTCCCAGGCCCCACCACTGGTGATGCGGTGGTCCTGATGCACCCAGAAACATAACCAACATGATTGACCTAACATGATAATGTTATTCTTTTGATCAATATCAGAAATTAATCTCAAGAATCAACTCAACACATTTACATTACATTATTATAATTTAATATATATAGTGTCAATTATTAAGTATAATTATAAATTAAAAATATATAATTAATATTTATAAGATCTTATTAGGTACACTTACTATTTGATTCTAAATTTTATATTATATAAAATAATATTTAACACCATATAAATAATATTTATTCCAATATAAAATTTTATTTATACGATATAATTATATCTTTATTTTTTTAATTTATTTATAATAACGCTATATTAAATTCATGCTGAAATGTATTAACTTAATTGCGTACGTGTAACGAAATTCAAGAGATAGATATTCTATCGATGTCATTTCAATTTGGAAAGGTTGGAAGGTCACTCAACAGGATCACGTTAAATAATGAACGAGATTTGGGTTAGGACTTTTCCACCAAATCGTTCTTGGAGAAGCATAATTGTGGAAATCACTCAGTTGGGGCACGTCTGTCCCTCCCAATTTCCAAATCATGGAAGACCATATGGCCCTACCAATGCCAATTTTCAACGAGATTGGAGTATGGACTAAGCCATACCAGCTTTAGCATAGACTTCATAGGCAATGCAGTGGCGATGGCTATTGAGGTTTTTAGTGAAATTTCAAAGTTGGAGCAATTGTCAGTAACTTTCTCTCGGTTTCTGATTTTGTCCGTGGAGGGACTGGAAGAGCGGCAACCACACCCACGTATCGTAGTCTATCATGTCCATCCACGGCCAAGCAAAAGCTCAGGTGCTTACGCTTTGGAGTGCAGCAATTTCAAACATTAAGCCCCACCGAGTGAATACTTGTCTTAAGCTCTTAGGGGCTTTGGGTTGAAATGTTGTGAAGGAGGTGTGATGTGACTTTATGAAAATATAAAATATATATATATATATATTTATTGTATAATAAGCTCATGATAAAAGATACATTTTTATAAAAGTTTACCCTGCTTGTCAAAAAATTCATGGTAACAAAATTAATGCAATAAGTTACACTAAAAAATATATGCTATGCTAACCACATTAATTAAAAATTTATATTTTAATCTTAATAAGAAAATATAAAATTTATGATAACGAGAATAATAACTCTTTCTAATATTTGATGACTTAATGAGCTTTCTAACGAATCCAAATAGAAAAAAATATGCTAAATCAGAGAACTTGAAGAAAAATTACAAACCAAAGAGTATAGTTTAAAAAAACTGCCTGGAAATTTGAAAATTTGGGTGGTAGCTTGTTGGTTCTGGGTGTCTTTTTTGGTAGAATCAAAGATGGGGGTGGAAAAATAATGCACTCAGAAGATAGGAACATAGTCTTAGCGCATAAGATAATACAATTACCATGAGTGCTGCAATCACCAACAAGCAAAGAACTTCAAAAGACACAGAGAGTGTCCTACTTAGCTTTTGTTTTTGATTCGACAGAGCTAAAGCTGATGAGAAATGAAACAATAAAACACCAAATTAACTGAGCCAAGGATGACTTCCCTATCATCTGACCGGCAGCTCTGTTCTTTTCAATTTAGTGACAAACATGGCCTGCCGAGATTGTGCCGTGGACTTCATCTACCGAACGAGGATGGAAATGCATTGCCCCCTACACACACATTGCCTGTGTGCCCGTGCATAGCCCCAGCAATGCGAGACAGGTAGCCAGAGAACTTGAAATCTGGCTGCTGGAAGATGTCATTGCTGTTAGAGGCACAGGTGATGTCGGAGCAGGAGGTGGTGGAAAGAACATCTCTATGATTTTCTGGCCGATGCACTTCGGATTCTGACGTGCTTCCATTCAAATGATGATGAGCAGAGCTGGTCACATTCAGTCCATGGCTTGTGGGCGCAGGATTGGATACTTCAAGCTTTTGTGCATTCAGGAAGCGCCCACCCGAACCTCGAGCCCTCCTTAATGCGTGAAGATGCCGAGACTCATGGAGATATGGCTGAAGAATTTTTCAAATGACATAACAAAAGAGTCAAAATAAGACATGAGAGACATGCTGTAAAGTGCAACGGATATTTAACAGGACTTGGAAAATTAAAATCTGTCTACCTTACGAGCTTTGACGAGTTTGTTTTCAGCCTCAAGCTTGGCACGGTATCGTCTCCTCCTGAGAATAGCATTGTATTGCTTTGCATTGACAAAAATTGGCTCATCTTCTGTGAGATCAAGGGGCAGAGGCACTCGAGCTTGAAACATCCCAAACATCTGGGGATGATGAATCTGCTGACAAGTCATTCATTTGTATCATCAAAAGAGAGTAGACAACAGTGACATTGTGGTAGCATACAGAAAGTGAAGTCCTCTAAAATAAATTTGCATGCCATAATCAACAGGACAATCAAAAAATCAGAATTTATATCATTCCACACATTGAGATGTCAACTGGTTCGAACTTGAAACCACAAGGGTTAGCCAGTTCTGAGCATGAGGAATAATTAAACAATTCCCAAAGTTAACAAATATTGAAGCGTTATCCAAGATAAGAACAAACGAAATAAGGGAAACAAACAAGAATAAGCAAAAAGGAGATTCTATGACAGCAGCATAGTTCATAGACTTCCATTTTTCATAGTTGAATAAAATATAAGGTCAGGCATAGCAAAAGTGCTAAGCTTTAAAAAGGTAAGCAAATGAGCTTGAAGTGGGAAATAACATGACAACTTCAAAGTTCCCTGTACACAATTGCTCTGTCACAGATAACTTCAACTGCCCTGATATTGAGCAGAAGAAAATGCATTGTTGTAAAATTGTACAAAGGACCAGTCAACTCTACCCTTCAACACTTTTGCGGTTGCTTAACATGAACTTTCTCTCTAACAGAAAGCCACTGAATTTCTCAAAACTGTTAGCAGCTTCTCACTCTGATAACAGTCATCAATATTTACAATCATAGGGAGATAGGAAGTTCGTGCAAACTGACATTCTAGATGCTTTGGGATGTCAATGTATCTTTCTCAATTCACTTGCAAAGTCCTTTGCAACAATATAAATTAATCGGGGAAGAGAATAACCGGATTATAAGGTGCAAAATACTTACCAGAGCCTGTGGACCATAAGCCGCCAGTAGGCCACCAAAGTATGGTTCAGCATAATGGAATGGAATGCGAGCCTGCAGTGGAACCAGCAATCTAAGATCCAGACATGACCACCAACCACAAAGGAAAGCAAGAATACACTTACAATGGACTGGGTATGGTCAATTTGAGAAGGAGGCAAGATAAAATCCTGACTTCCTGTTGTGGAGGCTGATTTCATCTGACTTTCCATAGGCTTCCCATGAGCTTTGTTCAGTCCTAAGCAAGTACAAGAAGAGTTAATTAGATAACTGTTTGATTGAGCAACAAAGAAGTCAGGAAAAGCAGAATCTGAAAGTGGGAATATATAGTCAGTCAATTGTTTCACATCGCAAGGAACCGAACAATTTGCTAGAAACTACTGCACAGTGTCGGGTTTAGTTCCTGTTCCTCTTACCAGGAAGACAGAACATATGTGCATAAGATAATAAATCATCCTTTAAAGCATCTGCTGAAGAGTTTGTCTTGTATGAAACCTTAGGCAATATCTAGCTTCTAAGCGTGACAAAGGACTTTTAGCGTGGAAACAAATGAAGCCAAAACTTAGTTTTTCAATTGAATCAAAATATACCACAAACCACAGTCAAGAAATACTCATAATTACAATAATGCATTTACCAATAAATTTATTCTTGCTCTGTAACATTACCTTCTCCCATGCTAGCAACTTCAGGATATGATTGACTAGTTGACTGAGTGGAAGATGAATCCTGGTCTTGAAATTGAAAATTTACTTGCTTAGAGCCATGGAAGTGCTGTGGTGGAACTCCCATTGTCAAGTTTAAACTTTCAGACAGAGATGACTTTTGGGTGTGTGATTCAGTAGAATTCCCCAGTGATGGGCAACCAACAATGTATGGAGAAGCGAAGTGGGCAGGGCTGATACCAGGGTCTTTCTTACGCAAGTTTTGCTTTTTCATAACTACAGCTATGGTAAAACAATTTTTTTACTACAAACTCACTTGATCTCCGAAGATGAAATGCAGGAAGCTCTGTGATTTTGCCTTACTTCTCCAGTTATTGGCCACCAGAATCAGGCTAGTATTTGCCACTAATAAAATATACAACAAAATGAAACGGTAAGAAGACCAACATAACTCTTTTCTTTCTAAGCAGTAAGCACCAGAAGAATTATGGCATTGAAAGGTAGGAAACTGATTCACTTTGTGAGAGAAAACCCAAGAAATATGGCCAATAAGATACAATAAAGCTGTAATTCCAATGCAAGTCACACAATCGAACTGGAGGTGATTTTTCTGAAACATGTGCTTCTCTACAAGAGAAACACAAAGTTTTCTTTTTTCGGTGCAAGAAACAAAACATTTGCAACTTATCAACTTTAGAATGAAGGATACAAGCTGTTAAGAAACCATTCCACTAAAAAACTTAAACTGTTAGGTGAGATTTAAAATATGAATTATATATTATACTTTAACACACCCATTCACTCGAAAGTCCAGCTCACAAAGTATAAACAAATCAAAAATTCATAATTAATTCACCATTAAATGTGAGGGCAAAGGGATTTAAATTCATGATCACTTGATTATAAAAACTCTAATACTATATTAAGAAATTATTCCACCTAAAAGCTTAACTTATTAGGTGAAGATTAGAATATATATCATATATTATATATTAACACAAGCAATATCTGCTATTCTCACAATTGCACGGCATTTTTTTTCATAACCATATCATATATCTCAAATTCACAAGTTGGCTGAGAGTTCCCTTACCAACTTTAGATTTTAGAACAGACAAGAATAGCCATTTCCTATAATATGAGTTCACATTTCAATCCTGGCACTAATGTCACAAAAAGAAGAGCATCAAATACAGCCACAATCATACTGTCAATGTCCAAAGTAAGGTTACCAGAATGGCTTACATTGCAATACCAGCACCCATGTCATAAAAAGGACAAGATCAAGTACAGCCCTTAATCCTACAGTCAATGATCAAATTAATGTCAGCAGAATTGTTTAAATTTCAGAGGCAATACTAATGTCACAAAAGGGACAGCACCAAGACAGCCCTCAATCCCACAGTCAATGTTCAAACTAATAAAACACAGAATCATAAGCAATTTGGTATTCTCCACCACAAAAGGTTATTTCATAGAACCTATCTTATCTGGACTCTCTATCAAATGCTTAAATTACAGCCAATATGCAAAATCAAAAGCATGCAAACTATGAAAGACAAAAATTGGAACTAAAACCATCATTTCCTGGAACTTATTAGTAGAAGGACTAAACCCACATATTTAATCAGATGGAGAACTAGTCAAAACCCAAGAAGTGAAGGAAACCTATTTTCAGGAATCCTATTTCTTAACAGAAAATAGCATACATCATTCACCATCATAGATTAATAACTGGAAACAAATTTGAAGAGAAAAAGAAAAAAAAAAGAAAAAAGATCAAGAACAAATCTTTTTATTCAGTTAGTTTAGAAAAGAGCTACAATCTCAGTTGTCAAATTCCATACCCATATAGAAATCCATATCTTCATGCATGCAAGAACCAGAAGTAAAATCTTAAACTAAAAAGGGAGAAACAAGGGGAAATAGAAAATCAGCACCAAAAATAGCATAAGCAAAACAATAACCCAAAAAAAGCACTGCTGCCAAAGACCAAAAATCCAATCTTTTAACTTGACCATCTTATGTTTCCAATGCTATCATATCAAAACTTTAACTACCACCATATCATAGATTCCCTGCCAGACCATATCTCACAAAGTTGATGAAAAACAATGCTAAAATAGACAAATTCACAAACTAAGAAAAAGAAGAAGAGGAAGCAGACAGGCAGACAGACAGACAGACAGACGTACAACAAGAGACAGTGAAAGAGAGAGAGAGAGAGAGAGGAAACCTTTGGGGTTTGGTAAAGAACAGAGAAAAAAGAAGCGAGTAGTGATGTTAACTTGGTTTTATGGACATTTCCTTCTCACCCCATAAACACCTCTCTCTCTCTCTCTCTCTCTCCCTCGGTCTTGTCTTTGGCGCTGCTGCTAAGGTTCAACCCTGCTTACATCTTCCACGATCTTTCTCTTTCTATCTCTCCACACCATTAACATTAGCATGACCACCACCCCCACCATCTCCCCCACATCATTTCTTTTTATGCATTCACTTTACTTATACATTATTTTATTTCTGATCAACTTTTTCTCTTTGGATTGTTATTAATTAATCTTGTATTAACTATTGGCGCAAAGAATATCAACCAACTTTTTTTTTTGTTTTTTGGGCTCTTTACCGTTTTCTGAATAGAAAAGCATGTCCATTCATTAATTAATCAAAATCTAAAAGGGATTCTAATACTATTAAATTAAATTTTATTGATAAATTTTTATTATAGTTAATTAACTATATATTCGCAATTTTTACAATTGATTATAAAAAATATGACTACAAATGTATAATGCTATTGTCACATTAACGTTTGAATCCCTATTGTTAATACCACTAAAGTAGTGAAAGGAAGAAATCAAAATCCCATTCTATCTATATAATGCATATAATGGTATAATTACTAAATACTCATGCCCCCACATTTGTTTTATGACTATTTTTAGTGGTACAATTATATTGGACTTGAATACTTGGTCATGAGTGTTTAGTAAAAGGAAGAAAATTTCCAAATGTGGGGGCATAAAACAAAACAAGAAGTATGTTCATTAGTAACTATGTTTAATTGTGTTGAATTGGTATATGCATGGGGAAATGGAACTCTATTTTGAGAGAAACTCCTTTAGAACAATAATAAATTCTTGATGATAATGTGTTAATTTTGGTTCCAAAGTGAGATTAATGTATTAATTAATTGGTCAAAATTTGTTTTGAAGATAATTCCAAGGTTGGCTTATATATATCCTAAAGATATTTTGATGGAATTGAGGATTCTATTGAAACTGAACTTTTTGGGTTGTAGTATAAGTCAATCCAAAGTCAAGTCAAATTATTTCAAACACTTGGAAAAGTTGAGCCTCGAGCTCTGTTACGCGGATGTGAAAAGGTTAACGCGCCATAAATATATATTTATATTATATAATTATAATTATTAATCATATATTTTAATTTTTATAATAATTATATATTAAAAAATATATATAATCCATAATTATAATATATCTATTTTATCCAAATAAATTATTTATTCTTAACACATGATATGCACATATAAATTATTAATATGTGACACATACATGCAAAATAGTACAAATTTTAAAAAAATATCTTATAAAAATATTATAAAATTATAGTTGTTCAATAATTACAATCAACAATAATAATCACATTATCTATAATTAATTATTATAATATTATCATCTGAAGTAGTTAAGTGCCTTGCTATTCTTAAATTCTAGCACTTCTTTGTTTTTTTAAATAAAATATATTCAATTTTAAGTCGAAGTATTTTTAAAATAAAAAATATTATAATTAATATATTTACTTGTTATTATTATTATTTTAAGTAAGAATAACCTTTTAAACGGACTCTTGGTGCAGAACAAAGAACACAAGAGGGGCACATATGAAAATTGAGACTAATTGCATGGCGCACTTGAGAGGTCACCGTGGCTTCATCTAGTGGTTTTATGATAATAGTTTGCCAACTTCTAAAGTAGAATAATCACAAGCCTCACCATGAAATCTCAAACCTTCCCAACTGCTCCATGGAGTCTAGTATTATATGACATTAGGACTATAATTATTTCAATTATTGTACGGTCTCACTTTTTTTTAATACGACCCTTTTAGTAGTATTTTAGATTATGGTTGGATTTTGGTGCTATACGGCCATGACTAAGCAGGCTGGCTTGAACCCTGGATTCCTTGCACTTGCTGTAGTGTGAGGAGGAGCTGCCATGTGAAGTATTCATGCTGAATTAGGATGTTAATAATGCCCGAGTCTCGGCATAATCTTAAAATATCCCTTTTTTCAATCTAAGAGAAATGGAAAGACTTGGATCTGCAGTATATCGTTGCAATGGAATTTGAATCCCAACTACAGGCTAGTTTTGTTCAAAAAGAAACACCTGTATGAAGGTTCGATTACATTGGTCTAAAATCTCAATTCTCAGTGTATTATATATAGTGACATTTTTTACAATTTTTTAAGCAAGGCATCTCATTGACCTCTTTCATTTCTTTTTCTTCTTTAAGGCCATTTGTGCTCATATGGGCAGAGTATGATTGATAATGACAAACATCATAATTCCAAAACATATTTGCACAAAAAAGCAAAGTCAAAAAGAGTTTCTTAGTTCCAACCACTTTCTCCCCCTCGCCCCCAAAACCCCCCACCCCTCCAAACCAAATTAGGAGAAAGGCAAAAGTTACAAGCATTTTCTCGAGTTAACGAAGCATGACTTGTTGAAGAAACCAAAATTAGAAGATTAAGCAACTTTATTCTCGTAAGCTAAGGAATTTTTTATTTTTATTTTTTTAATTATTATTTTTAATTCTTTAGGACGAGAAGCGAGTTCTGAGTTCCTATCCGATGTGGGACGTGAGAGTTGGGTTGTACCTAATTCGCCCGTGTCCGAGACATAATCCATCCGTGACATTATTTCTCACCGAATCCGTGTCCGAGATATAATCCATCCGTGACATTATTTCTCACCGAATCCATCGACGTTCTCATTGGAAATGGGGTTTCCCTGTCTACTTCCAGGTGAAGTACTTGACAAGAAACATCAGAGTCGAGGTCGAGTCGGTACTGATACCACTTGTCACGAGATCATTACTTTCTCCCCAAAAGACTACTTGTCGTGGTGTATAATACCCACATTTGTATGACCCATGATCATTCTCTTCTTACTCGATGTGGGATGTGAGAGTCGAATTGTATCTAATCCGCTTGTGTCCAAGATATAACCCGTCCGTGACATTCTCTCCCACCGAATTCATCGATATCCTCGTCGGAAATTAGGGTCTCTTTACTTACTTCAAATATAGAATACATCTACGAGAATTTAAATTTGAGACCATATACCTTAAATTATACAATTTGAAGTTCATTCTTACAATTAGAATAATCATAGATAGTGTACCCAACTACACACCAGGGATTAAGAAAATCGAGTGACACAACAAAGAAAGAAATAATAAATGAACAGAGAAGAGTGTGAATGTTGAGTTGGCAATCGACAAGTTGGACAACCAGCAGGGTGTCACTTTCTATGCTTTCTATTTGAGTTTGGCGGTGGATTACAAATATAAAGTTATTAATCCCCCCTAAATATTATCCAGAAGCACCGTGGTTTCCTCTAATCCTCTAATTAATTAATCTAAATAAACTAAAGTCGTAAACCACAGTACGTTAACATCCACCTTATACGTTAACAGCGATGAGATACGTCGTTCCCCGAACCACCACCCCCCCAACCAAAAAAAAAAAAACCAGCTAGAAGGAATTGCAGGTAAAATGTGATATGCCAGATGATTTATAACTAACAAATAAAATTGCTTAGGATGTCAATTTCCTAATGGAGATATTAGAATTTCTTTTGTTGACGCCACAACCACGTCGGTTAACTCAACTCATCTGGGAATGGTCAAATAGAATCTAGATTCTTTCCAAAGGAATCTTAATAACATCAGGGGAAAAAAGATGGAAAATATAATCCATTTAAAAACTAGCACCCATTAGGCAAACTGATGGATTTGTGGAGAGAATAGGGTGGGAGAGGACGGCCATGGTGAGAAACAATGGCACCTCAAATTAACTTTATCCAAACTCCTTTATAAAAATAATCAAACAGTTAATTAAAGTGCAATCTGGAAAGAAAACGTAAAGAAATCTTGTCTGGTATGAATGAGAAGCAAACTGGGTTATGAAATCTTGTCACCCGGAACAAGTCGGCCTCCCCAGGAACACAAATGGAGCTCAGGAAACTGTTAAAATCTTCAGAGACTGCTAGCTAGGTTTAGAACCCGAGAAAATTGTTCCGCGCAGCCTCGCGGAAGAAGTTTATTCGTTGTGAGCAGACGATGACTGCCAATAATCAGCTGACTAGAACTCTCTTCCTTTATAAGGCATTTCCTGTACATACACAGAATAAAAGCAGAAATGAGACGATATTTCCAGCACTGCTCTGATTCCCTCTATTTCTGTTATATCAGCAAAATAGATAAGATTTTTGTCTTTTGCTAGATCAAATAAATAGACATTATGGTCACCCATTTCAGGAACTATGAGCAGCAGCTCCCAAATACTCCGATCAAAACATACTTGAGCACAGATAAGCAACAAAATGCAGTTTCTTTTCTGAAAATGATCAGCATTGCTTACAGGTTGATAGCCCGACATGTAGAAGACTTGCCTGGGATGGCCCAGAAGCATCTGCTGCCCATGCTGAAATTAAATAAGTACACATACTTAGCACTCTACTGAAATCACCACTCAAAGCGGACTCCACATGGTCCTGAATACAAGTTTCAAGTGATACTGCACCTGTGGTCCGCCTGGATGAAAATAAGCTTGTGGTGCTTGCAATGGTGCAACCTGTGGATTAAATATAACAGGCTGGTTTCCGGTAAATGAAGGTCCAATCTGCAAAATTCTCAGAAGTTAGGTATGATCCTAACAAGCAATGAACAGGAACAAATACCTAATAATAACCTGTAGTACTTTACATAAAACATCACTCAACATACAACAAACTGTCGTGGCAATCCATTCCATATATTTGAAGACCAAAAACAGTCAATTGAAGGAAACTTTTAAATATTTATCAACTGAACCTCAAATGGAGAAAGAAAATTCTACTGCTAATGTGTCTATAACTTGTAACTCAGAAAATGAAAAAAAATCCAAGACAAGATAGGAACATCGGCAAGCAACAAATTTATACTCAGTACTTACCCCAATGCCCATGGGCATGCCGTGCATATGTGGTAGACCAGAAACAGCAGTTGGAAAATAGAATGAACCATCAGGCACTGGGGATGGAGGCCTGACAGGTGTGTGTGAAGGGGTAAAGCTCTTTGCATTGGGATTGAGTTTAAACTCCTGATAACCAGATCAGAAGAAAACATGCATCACATACATTAACTAATGTTAAAGGCAATTCAGCAAACACATCATCAGACATGGCTTTCCATATGTTGTGTGCTTGTGTTATTGTAACAGATTAAAGCATATGCCATAGCTTAATCAGACCTTGGCATGGGGATTAAGGGTTGACTTTTCAGAAGATAATGAACCCACAGACGAACTTGGTGATAACCCAGGACCACTAGAAGCTGAGGCTGCACCTATACGGTCCGAATTTGATGATGTAGAACTGCCAGGTCCACCACGAGAGCTTGATTGTGTTCCTCTGAGTCCTTTGACAGGTATTGCACCTTCTGAAGGTTCGCTAGGCAAACTTGTCTTCCCATGACTTTGTGAAGAAACATGGGACGCAGCAGCAGTGGCCGTGACATTAGACAATAGACTTCCCTTTTCAGAGCCATCTTTCTTGCTATTTATTGATGACTGCAGATCTACAGGCAACAAACACGAGAAACATGGGTGATAATGAAAAGTAATACATCAATACAGACATCCCACTGTTTCCTGTAAATCTATTGCATTAAGGGATTAGGTACATGAGTAAACAATCAACTGCATCAGCTGCAATGTACCCATAACTATATGCAATGCAAAAGTCTTCATGTTGACTTGACAGGTAAACAAAAAGTAACTCAAAAATGATCCCCTCACCTTCATATTTTGGCAATGGAGAATCTGCAATCAGTTGCTTCTGATAAGAGAAAAGATAAAGAAGAAGAGGGAAAAAAATGTTAGAACCAACATAAACACGACCAATGATGAGGCACCTTCGGGTGTCCCTGAAAAATTTGCAAAAGTTACACAAGTTTAGCTTACCATCTGATCTTCTGGTCTCTCTGTAACGCTATCATCTCCTCTGTGTTCACCATGCAAACGTTCTTGGATCCTGTAATTTCCATATTTTGAATTTAGATACTTCTTAGCAAATTAGACCCCCAAAAAAGAAAAAAATACACTTCTTTCAAACATTTTCTGTTGAAACAATAAAAATAATTATCAGATTAATAATAACCTGCTTTCACCATCTGTTTGGTCATAAGAACCTGAAGGATATAAAGCACCACCTGTACTCGATTGTGAGCACTGTGCCTCATCCTGCATCTCAAAAGACAAAAAAATACCAGGCAGGTATGTCATTTTTGTAGAATTTTAAAGGCATCTAGAATCACTATCTGGCATTTTCTTCAAGCATATACACCTATACACATGATAAAAACACCATATAGCCATAATAACAACACAAGTAGCATGCACAACTGTGCCTGTGTTTGGCTTGCTTCATTCATTGTAATTCCTTGAGCACTATTCAACCTTCTATTGCTCCAAAATTTCATGGCCATACATGTAAAATGAGGACAGGCATTAATCTGCTCTTACACCATTCTGCATTAGTTTCATCAACCTTGATTTTGGTTTAGTATTCCTGCCAGATTTCCTTCATTTCTTTTAATACAAGCAACAGATTAGTCAGATCCAGATACAGTAGACATTTAAGTAACAGTTTTTTCCAAATACTATGGTTAATATTTAATTACCAAAACATACAGAACCTACTCCTCTCAATTCATTCTAAAATATTTCCTGACTTGAACTGAAATCCAGACTTCAAACTTAACAAACATGTTCAACAAACATATCATTTAATAACACCAAGATTATGCTTCAACAAAATATGTGAAACAGGCATTAATCTGCTCTTACACCATTCTGCATTAGTTTCATCAACCTTGATTTTGGTTTAGTATTCCTGCCAGATTTCCTTCATTTCTTTTAATACAAGCAACAGATTAGTCAGATCCAGATACAGTAGACATTTAAGTAACAGTTTTTTCCAAATACTATGGTTAATATTTAATTACCAAAACATACAGAACCTACTCCTCTCAATTCATTCTAAAATATTTCCTGACTTGAACTGAAATCCAGACTTCAAACTTAACAAACATGTTCAACAAACATATCATTTAATAACACCAAGATTATGCTTCAACAAAATATGTGAAACTGAAAAAAAAAAAAAATCATAATAGCATGTCAAGAATGACCCCTTGAGGATGAACACAGTGTTGTTCAAAATCATAAAACATTAAAACAATTTCTTGCAACATTATGTTTTGAACATTCTTCGGCCTCACAATTATATGATTCAAGCTCATGATCTCTTTATCACAAAGCTTTCAAGTGGAGAAGGTCATCTAATAGAGTGATAGCTAAATGATGAAGCATGGATATTCCCAATCGACGGCCAACAGAAGCCCAGTGGACTAACTCTTGGTGCATTTAAAGAGAGCATGCTGAAATATAAGAGAAACTCCCACTTGAGAGGAATAGTTGGACAAGTTGGAAATCAATTAATGCATTGAAGAGACTAAAAAGCCTCACATTGAAAAAGAAAGAGAAGAGTAAGCACCATATTAAAGGCAAAGACCCACAATCCAATACTTTAAGGTTTTGGGTAGAGATATGATATCAATAAACCCACAAAATGTTCCTTGCTCCTACCCTCCAAAGATTGCTCTCCCATATTGGGCCTAGGCCCATATAATAATTCCCTAGAGACTCCCCATGAGGAAATGCAGAAGCCACTCTCAATAGAAGGCCAAGTGGAGAATGCTCCCAAATATGAATTATCTATTAAACTCTAATACAACCACTCATTGCAATAACAAGACATTTCTTACAAACTCATAACTCCATGCCTTCTAGTTCCAAAGACACACAAATTTCTAGAACCATTAGCAGTCCCGTTTTATAATCTGACAGAGTAGTATCCTAGATAAAAAGGACCAGCTAGTAAGTTATATGAGGCTTAACATCTAATAAGATTATTAGTAGCCTAAATAGGTGCTCAAAGAAAGGTCATGAAGCTTATAAAGATAACCTCATCAATAGAAAAGTATGGGAACATTCAAATCAGTAGATGTCCAATGACAGATCATAAGTTCATAAAGATAATTCATCAGAGAATAGCGTGGGAACATTCAAATCCATTGTTAAATGCAGCTACTTCAATTTTATAGAAAACATTCAAAAGAGTACATACAAAGGAAGAGCTTGATAGCATTCGAGCTTCTTCATTGCTTTTCTCATGGGACAAATCAACAGACTTTGTACTGGAAGAAGCATTTGCATCTCCAAAAGTTTCAGTGTTGCATGAGTCCAACAACATATCATCCACCTCATCATATCCACTATCATCAACTCTTCTGCCTCGATGAACTGAGGAGAATCTAGTCTCCTCATCAATATCAAAGTCTTCCTGAAGCTGCATGCCTCTTTCCTGTTGAGCAAATTGGCATTGAAAACATACAAATTACTAGAGACCGATAGATCAAGGAAGAGGCAGATAACAACAGTAGGACAACTTCACCTCTGCTAAATGAAGGTCTTCTGTTTCTTCACCCTGAATTTCCCTCACTATTCTCATTGCCTCCCTCTCCAACTCTCTTGTCCGAGGACCCTTTTCCAACTTTGTGGTGTAAAGTTCCTCATCAAATGTGCTTTTTACACCAAACAGCACTTCATTGGCTTCAAACTGATCCCAGCCCCTGAGACAAAATAAAGCGACAGTTATATCACATCACTGGAAAATAACTATCAATTTTGAACTAGTATGCAGCATAAGTATGTTGAAGAAGGTTGGTTAAACATTCTTCTATCTATTCCTTCATTTTAGGGAGAGTGAAGGAAGAGAGAATAGAATTCTATTTCTTCTTATTGTCAAGCATACAAGAGTGCCTTCTTTCCCCATACCCTGGCAAAGAATTCCCATTTACCAGCTTCAACTCAAAGTATACACGGTAGGATGCAAGAAATAGACACTTTTTCCAACATACCAGCACCCAAATACCAATCTGACATTGGGTTTCATTGTGTAGAGTGAAAATCAACTAGAACAACTTAAAGTTCTGTCCTTCACTGGGTACAATTTATAAGTGTTTCTATGTTTGTTTGCCCAGAGCCACCCCACTAATAAAAATTAAAACTGATAAAAGCAAGCAGAAGCAAAAAATAGAATACAGTATAGCACTCATAAAAATGCTCTTTAAGGGATGGTTTAGCAAAAAGCAATCTTGCAAGAATACCATTTCATAAAATATCTGAAGAACAATCCAAATATATAATCTTTTTAACAAGGAAACAAGTAACATTTTTTTGAGAAAAGGAAATAAAATAAAGTTTCTTCACATACTTCTAAGCAGAAATTAGCAACTATGAAAATCAATGACAATTGATCCTGTTTTTTTGGAATGCAAATGAAAACTAATCCTGCTAAACCAGAGATGGCATCAAAACAGTAGACAATTACCAAGAGATTTGGGGAAAAAAATGTATATTGTAACAACCTATTCCAAGGGCCATCAAATATATTTTCTAGTTCAGGGCACTGTGGATCATCTTCATCAGGGACCCAAGGTGCCAGCTCCCTCTCCATTTCAACTTGATGGGATTGTGATATAGAGGAGTCAAGCATAAGTTCTTGCTGTTTCTCATGCTGGAGCTCACTGGAAATCCCATCCACGGTTACAGCAACATCCTGGAAACGCAAGAAAGGAGAACAAAAAGGGTCCACAAGATCAGTGCCAACTTAAGCTCACCCATCACACTAACTAATTGCCTACAATTACTGGCTAACTGTTTACTCAATATGCTTCATACATTACCTTTCAGAAACACTTGTTGACAACCTAACTTCCTAGAATCATATTTAAAAGAGTGGATTCTAAAGAGACAAAAAGCAGGAAAACCTTTGCTGTAACTTGTACAACATCTTTTCCAGGTATAATTAAAGTCTTGGAAGGAGCCTTGCTAAAAGGTTCAGCTTTCGGTCCCTGAGATGAGAAGTCCTTTGTTAACCGAGCCATTTTCAAAATGATAGCTGAAAACAGCAAATGTGTGAATGTTAAGGAGATTTTATGTAACATCTTTAAAATTAAATTCAAACATCAAAAAATGTACATTCACTTAAACTAACATAAAATATTACCAAATTCCTTTTCAACATTTGTAGTGTAACATGTTCCAGAATATATGGATCCATTTTTCAGCTGGACCTCAACAGGGTGCCCAATAAGACACATTGTCAAATATACCATCCGATCACGTGAAGGGCTTCCACGAAGTCCAACTTTGCCACCAGTAGCAGCACCTACACCAATACTGTCAATAAAAAAAATACAAAATCCAGAGCTGAAAACAAGTTGAAAGAGGAGCCACCTGTATTGCTCGACTTATTGAAATTTGATTTTCCAGATTGCATCTTATTTTCCGACCTTATGCCTCCTTCTCTTTCAGCTCTTCGACGACCAAATCCATTTGCCAGAGATTTTGGCTGCACAAATTGATGGATATTCATCTCAGCAGCGGCAGCAGCAGCCTTTAGCCCACAAAAAATTTTGGACTCAGCAGATATCAATCTATTGCATTGTGACATAAAAATAATGTCAATCCCCTTGCAGAAGCATGTTTGATAGTCAAAGGAAAAAGCGAAATGAAAAGGTTAAAATTTTCCAAATAGAGTAAAAGCATCCAGTAAGAACATGACCTTCGATAAAAGATAAGGACTTTTTTTTTGTCAAAAAAAAAAAAAAAAAGAGGAAAGAACAAGTCCAGCACCAACATCAATTAGCTTGGGCAAAGGTCTACAACTTGATTAATGTAACACAAATACTATAACAGACGATAGAGAAGAGATGAACTTTGAGCAGTAAAAGCTAGAAAGAATTTACCTAGCTAACTGTAACTCTTTGGGGAGAGATAATATACAGTTTTATCCAATTAATGCCATAAAAATCTGAAACTAGAAATAGGGGCACAACACTTTAAGCAAGCTATTGATTAACTTACAGCAAGACTAACTATGGAAGTGCTATGATTATCAATTCCCAAATGCATAAGTTGAAACTTAAAACACCTAAAAATGAGAAGAAGCAGAAGCTAATAATTTAACAGTCTTGAGTAATTTTATTTCCTCAAGGGAAAACCATGAAATTTCTTGGTTTGACTTCTCTAAATTTATTATCTCTTAATTTAATTTTCTCTCCATGCCCACATGTTTATAATAACAAGCCCTTGGTACTATACCATTTAGACCCAAGCCAAACCAACTTTTCAGCAATTATGTTATTGGACCACTGAATCAAAAAATAAAACACCCATAAGAGTAAAGAAAGAAACTTTCATACCCAAACCAAAAAAAAAAAAACCCAAATATTAGCATGATGCAATAAAAATCACATCCAACCCAATTCCTCAAGTACATGTGACAGCCAATTCAAACTGAAAATACAACACAAATTGATAATATATATATATATATATATATACATACACACACATCAAAACACACACAAATCAAAGAGGAATAGCTATATATATATACACACACACACACAACACACATCAAAACACACACAAATCAAAGAGGAATAGCTTTGATCCAACGGAATGAAATTAAGAAGAATAGAAAGAATAAATAAATAAAGGAGAGATTGTTTTACAAAACCCTAAATTAGAACATTTAAAAGAGAGGGAGAGAAGAAAAAGACAAAAAAAAGAGGCAATCAGTTGAGAGCCACCTCACCTATAGCTTTCCTTCACAAAATTGAAGAAATTAAACAAATTATTAGCAAAGAAAACCTTAATCTTACCTTGACTAGGCCTCAGCCAAACAGTCCCTAATCACTTCACACACGCCCAAACAGAGACCGAGAGAGAGAGAAGCAGTGAGTTAGGGTTTCCTTGAGAGAGAGAGAGAGAGAGAGAGAGAGAGAGAGAGAGAGAGAGATCAGGAACACGGCGATATGTACATGTACGTATAGGTGTATGCATAGAAAGAGAAAGAGCGAACTATAGATAGAGAGCGACAGAGAGAGAGAGAGAGAGAGAGAGAGAGAGGGCTCGGTGTGATCGACGGAGAGACGGAGAGGAAAGATGAAGAATAGAAGAGAAACGGTATGAAGGGGAAGCAAGAGTGATCGGGTGCAGATGAGTACACGATAAATGTAGCTGGGGCCGCCTTGGACACATTTTTATGTTTTTTATTAGAAAAAAAATTATAATTATTATTATATTATTATTATTATTATTATTATTATTTGTAATATTTAATACATAATTGTGATTAAAAGTGAAAATCACAATTGTGTTATAATATTAGTGTTGCCATGTTGGTGTAAGATATATATATATATATATATATATATATATATATATATATATTTTTTTTTTTTTAAGAAAGCAAAAGATGGTAATTGATTTTTATTCTAAGCTTGTAAATGGTTTTTTGATATATTTTGATTGCTTTGGTTGAACTCTAATGTAAGAAAGTAAAATCCATTTTAATAGCCATTTTGAAATTTTGTCTTTTTTTTTTTTCCAGAGGATTTAAATGACATTTGGCCCTGCAAGTAAATGATGGTTGTAAAGGCATTCAAATGCACGAGAATCCCACACCGTATTTTTTGAGGAAAAAATCATGTGCACCAAACTTTGTAGCACAGTAACCTTATTGTTATACTGAGACTTCTGTCAGCCATATCAGCTTTATGGTAACTCTTCATTATTACTTGGATCAGGGCTCTGCCAACTTTGCATGAGAAGAAGCCATATGATTCTTCAATGAAGACACCAAGGCAACTTGATCATAGGATGTGGAACAAAGATCAGTCAACTGCACACAGAGAGGTATGCATGTATGGCTTCCACTTTCAAAGAGATTCAAACTCCCACACCTGCAAATGTCTGCAGATACTAACTCCATTAATCATCCAAAATGGTAATAATGAAGGATTCGCGAACAACTCGGTGGACAGTAGCAGCAGTGATGATCTCAGTAAAGTTGGAAAGCTAGAGATCATGTGGGATAATTCATGTAGATCAAGTGGTACGATCCCTTTAAGCAGTATGTTAAATGACATTTGCATATTGAACAGCCGCTACTGTTATATTTAGCAGAATAGACTCCTTTGGCCGATCAACCTTACATTTACCAAACGTTTTGCAGTTCCAACTTAATCAGATATACGAACACACTTTATATCAGCTTTATTTGGAAAAAGGAATAACAGCAACAACAGGCAGAGCTGCAACTATGTTCAGGACGTTCTATCCAGCTTCGTGCAATCAGCTTTGCAGCTTCCTCCCCCATTACTTGTCGATAAGAAAGCAGACAGTTTAGATGCCTTCTGAGAAATGCAACATTAAGAACGAGGCCAGGGCCTTCACACGAGCAGAAGTGTCGAATGAGGCTGTTTCCTTCAACTTGCCTGAATCCTTGAGGTCCATATTCCTGCATGGGCAATGTATGTTAACCACATTAATTAAGGCAGGGAACAAAAGCAGATTTCAGCACCACAGCAACTACAAAACTTGATACTACCAAGTCACGCTGTAAATGGAAAGACTTCATAAATTAGGCAAGCTAATAGTGGGCATCAATAGAGTTTCAATTCCATAAAAGAAAAGCCTGTCACCCAAGAAACTGCAAAGATAAGGTGCTTGCAGTAGCCAAAGGTAAAAGAAGGTGAGAATGTAAGACCTTAATAAATAGCGAGGCTAAAAGGAACTTGCAATTGATAAAAACCTTTTGGCAGCACTGTAAGGAACTACACACCGTTTGCAATTAAAGTTGTAAGTTGATCTTCTCAGACCACTTAAAGATATCAGAATAAACTTGATCACCTCCCAGAGCCTCTCCTGTGGCCCCAGCTGCTACCCTCATAATGTCCTCAATTAAAGCAAAATTTCCCATTATATCAACATGGGCACCGCTTTGTGTGCCACGGCCCTCCAGCAAATTTGCTGGAGGAAAATGATCATACTCCCTAATGTATGTTTGAATTCCCGAGGGATTGAATCTGGTTTTCCCACGCCAACCTTTAGCACACATGAACCCTGAACTTAAAATAGGAACAGTCTCATCCCCATCAACAGTATAGACTCCATCCTTCAGGCAGCTGTCTTCATCTTCACCCTTAACCGATGTATCAATCTGAAATGGAATATTGCATTCAGCGGAAGGAGACAACTTGTAAACATAAGCTCTTTCTGTCGGTTTGCCAACTCCATACATGGAAAAGATTTCAATTTCTGGGGCATTGGGTAACCTGTTAAGCCAGAATGAGCAGCAGAGTTATGAGTAAGTTATCATGTAAGAAGGCCCCACAGATATTGCAATCACTTGGCTTCTCAATCAAGCAATTGAATGCTATTTTGAAAAAGCAGCAACAAATGACAATGCAAGAGGCTCATATCCAATGAAACAGTTGTGGAAAATAGAAGGGAACATTAAATAATTATGCCAAGAAATACTGTCTTTTTTTTTAATCACAAAGAAATACTGTTAATCACTACCATATCAACAATAGCTTGCCATCCAAAATTTAGCTACTTATATGTACCAACGTGAAAAAGAAAAAAAAATGGTCTGCTATTATCCAAAAAGCTATAACCAAGAATTAAAATCAGAATCAGAACGTGGACATATGGTTCATCAAGTGTGCGGATTCTCACTTTGTCTCCAGGGGGTTTGACCAATATTTGTAGTGATCATACTTTGGATCATCCAAGTTGTCGGCAATTCCATAAGAGAAATGAGCACTACCACGCTCCATCATTTTTGGGGCAACAAAATGAAGCAGATCCACAATATCTCCAGCTGTGTAAACCTTATATTCCACAACAGCCTTAATTCCTTCCAATCCCATGTCATGGTACTCTGTCCACACATCACGACAGCTTGTATTTGCTACACTATTACCTTTAACAGCATCCTACAGAAGTATTACATAAACAAATGAGGCATTAATCACCCTAGGAACATGATATGGGAAATTAGAACAATCTTTCAATGAAACAAACAAAATGAATCCGTCCCAATAGATAAATTGACTGCAAGATCAGGAAAAAAGTAACATATCTGCATCATTATTAGCACAGCAAAATTGCAAACCAGTCAGTGGAACATATCTGCATCAAAATTGTACTTACCCTAAAGTCAATCCTGTCAATATCTACTGAGTTTGCCTCTGCTACATCTCTTCCAAATGATATAAGTCGTCCAAAATAAAGCTTCTTTTTCTGAGAAACCTTAATTCCAGTTTCATCTTTGCTTTGGTCCTCAGTATTATTGTTTTCTTGCTTTTTCTTACTTGGATGGCAGCCTTCCTCAGGGGCCCAGTCAAGATCACCCCAAACAGTGTCCCCACCTCTTGGTATCATTGACATTGTTGAATCCCAGGTTCGAGACATTCTCATCACATGTTGCAAGGTCTGAAGGTTAAATATGTCGTTGTGCAAGAAACCTGGAGCAATGGCCCTGCATTTGGCAGCACATGTTCAAATTCATTCACCAGAAAAGGAAAAAAAAAAAAAAACAAAAACAAAAGGAAAAAACATTTGTTTGCCAAAAACTATATATTCTCTGGAAAAAAAAAATCCTGTAAGATTACCCATAACTCGTAAGAGACAGAAAATGTTTTATCTCAAAGATATTTTGGGGGGGGGGGGTGGCCCTCCTGAGGTTCAAAGATTTACCGTGCATAGAAATTGCTGTCAGGATCTTGCTTAAGACAAGAGGAAAGGAGAGTAAAAAGCGACAAAGATATCCAGGCCAGGAAGGGTTGCCAGGAGTCTGTTGTTCTCAAAGCATGACCAGATGGCCTGTTGCGAGTGATAGGACAATACTCTGAACATTAACCAAATGCTTTCCATTGCAGCTTTGTTTTATTTTGCATTCCAAGAATATTCATCAAAAAAAAAAAAAAGGTATTGAAGACGTTTTGGTAAGGCTGTGTTATGGAAAGTTTTTCTTGTAGAAATAATATCCATTAATCATAGCAAGCTATTCTCATTTTTAAGAAAGCATTCAAAAAGATCACTATCTAGAACTAAAGAAGATGAACTAGATAAGAACCTTGCCACAGCAATATCCCTTGCTTCAGCAGAGAATAGACCAGCAACAGCTTTTGGAACACCTAAAAATGGTCCACCAATATTCATCACTGCTTTGATATGCTTTGCACACCAACCCGTTCCACCACCACCACCCATTGGAGCTGGTGCCTCGACCCACTTCATGAAGTGTAGGAAGTACAATACACCCATGGAATGTGGAATTATAACTGCCTTGTTCCCACCATTTGTAGCAACCATTACTTCTATATTACTCTTAATCCGGCTTAATGTTTGGTCGCGAACCTGATTAATTATATGAAGAATGTAGCCATCAGTCAAAGGATAAAAATAACTGATGCATTAAAAAATAATTCCAAAGGCACATGACATCAACCAGGTACCCAAGTTGTTTAAAAAACAAAAAAGAAGGGACAAAGGAAAACCTCAGTGTTTTGAAATGAAAGTCTCCAATCGTAGGATGCCATGTACATAGTTTTTTCTTCATATCCAATGCGTGCCAAGTTAGCAATCAAAACTGCCCAAACAAAATAGCCGGGAGCAAAGTAATCAGCAGCCACAAGCCCACAGACAGGCCTGACCCTTATACCAGGAGGATCTAACCCAGTTTCATTATCCAGTGACATATGATCTACCCAGCATAGAGGCCTGCAAAATGTTCAACATACCAATGAAAAATTATTTAACCAAGAACAATAGCATTCAGAGTAAAGTTTGCTAATTAATGTGAAACCTACTGTGAGAAAGCTGCCAATGATATTCTATTTGATAATTAATATTTATGTCCAGCCCTACGGGTAGTAATTTATTCTCTCCATGCCCATGGGAATTTTTCACCTCCATCCCATTATCATGTAATTGCTTAAACTTCTGGTCTTTATGATGAGATCTTGCAGGTATGTCTTGTCATTTAAAATATTCAACATACTAATATTCAACCGAAAAAGCATTCAGAGCAAAGTTCAAAAATTAACTTGAAACCTACCGTGAGAAAGCTTCCAATGATATTCTATTCGACAAGCAATATTTATGTCCACCACTACAGGATGCAATTTATTCTCTCCATGCCCATGGGAATTTTTCATGTCTACCCCATTACCATGTAACTGCTTCAACTTATGGACTTTAGGATGAGATCTTGTAGATATGTCTTCAATATTAAAAAATTTTATAACAAGTCCTTTTATATCTATGTTATTGAAAAAAAGTTACAACAAGTTCTTTTCCTATTCAGGCTCATTTGGCCTTGACAACAATGTTACAAAACTTGAAAAAAGGATTCTGCTAATCATTGACCATACTACATGATGGGAGAATTTGCTCTGAGAAATCAAGTAAGCACTCCTATTAGTAACCAATTTACAATGGAAGATAGAAACAGCCATAAATTCAACATCTCCAACCAATCATTTAATGAATAGTGGATCTTGAAATTGGATGCAATCAACAATGCAAAACCTTTTATCTAAATGACTATATGCATTTTATGTCTGGTAAATTTTCCAGACATCAATCTCCAAGCTAACAAGCAGAAAAAGAAAGGTC
Source organism: Bruguiera gymnorhiza (assembly GCA_020883675.1). Classification (NCBI taxonomy): domain Eukaryota; kingdom Viridiplantae; phylum Streptophyta; class Magnoliopsida; order Malpighiales; family Rhizophoraceae; genus Bruguiera; species Bruguiera gymnorhiza. Next base: position 539,031 of record JAIRCJ010000001.1, on the reverse strand, counting down.
TTGAACCAGTATATATGATTACACGATTGAAGATGACCATGCCATGATGCTGTGCTATTGCATCGATGGAATAAGACATCCGAGAAATCTTTTCCTTTTTGGGGAAACCATATTTTAAGCAACATCTAGACCATGCACCAACTGTCAAACCTCATGCCATCTATCCAAAAAGCACAAGCACTCGAGTATGTGAGAGTTCCGAAAATGGAAACTAGCTCATAAATGGACCAACACAAACCAAACCAGCCCCCTCTTCGAGCTACTCACCGAAATGACCAACAAATCGTGTTTCAATATAAACCAAATTCCACCAAAAACACACCAATCATTATGGTTCTATCACACCAAATGCAACAGGAGGGCTGAAGCCAATGACATTACGTAGAAATGGCATTACCACTTAAGGCAAACAAAAATCACAACACCAAGCATATTAAAAGCACAGCCCTGACTATGCATTAGAAACAAAATAAAATAATTCCACAGGCCGCAACCATTCTAATAAAATATTGTGCTTCAGACTCCAAAGTCACCCACCAAGCCCATAATTTTTGTTGAAAGCTAGTGCCCAAGAACCTCAGAAAGCAACAACCGAGCTCACAAATCCATAACAAAGAAAGCAATAAACAAGGAATCCATACCTCTTATACACTTCTCCAAACGTTCCACCCCAAAGCCGTTTCCTGAACAATCCATCGGCGCACGGGCGGCCTTCCCAAAGTTCAAGACCAGCAGTAACAATTCCAGGAACGAAAACCACAGGGTGCTTAGCCTTAAGCCCCGCTTTTGCCAACTTCACACCCGGAGGGTCTGGGGAGGGACCAGTGATGGCCTCAGTCACATACTCAGGGATAGAAGCAGGCAGTGCGTTGTAAAGAAACAGCAAAACCCACCATGATATGCATATCCAGCCCACCAACCAGCAACAGGTGTCTATGCAAGACCACTTTCCCTTGCCTCCCTTCTTGGGTTTCTCTTTCTCCTTCTTGTGAGCCTTTTTCTTATTGTCAACTTCTTCTTCTTCTTCAACTTCTTCCTCTTCTTCACTTGGGGTCTTGGTATCTGAGGTTCTATGTGGTTCTGCGGCCTTTCTCCGTCGGATTACAGGCATTTCTGCGCTTAATCAAGTCCACTCTAATCACCACAGATTGAATAGATAGAAACCCAGTACCGGAATCATATAAATATTAAACTTTATCAGCACCCATTAATAAAATAAATAAATAAATAAATAAACTCTATCAAAACCCGTTAATATTTTACTGGTTTAATCTTTTTGGAAAATGTTTCCCGTGGGAAGCAGCCAATTTGGATTCTTTCTCCCTATTTGCCCACCACACAGATAAGACAAAGAATATTTGGTGGTAATGATCCGCAAAGATTCAATCTTTATAGAGGAAAATTGTAATAAAAAGACAAAGAAGGATGTGGTCTCATGGGAAGGTTGAGAGGAAGACATTTATATATATGTATGTACGCTTTGGTCGTAAGATGACTGTCGGGTGAAGAATGTGCAATTGATTGGGCAGGTGGAGGAAGTGGAATGGAAGGAAGGAAGGAAGGAAGTTGCAGTGAGGTAGGGTGCAGCCGGAAGGCATCTACGCGGCATAAAATGAGTGGTATGACATTAGGATAATGGTACCCGCCAGGAACCAGAAGTTTTGAAGTTGGGGACGTGGTGGGGTTTGATTGGGTAGTATTTCAGATGAGATGTGAGCTGGGGATTGTCGGCCAAAAAGGTTTGTGTCTCGATGATTGCTTGCTTTGGAATCACATCAAACGACATGTCGTTTTGTGTCCAAAACGATTGGAACTTGCAAGAGTTTCAACAACAGCAACAACAATAACCGACGCAGCACACGTTGTCGGCGAAAGTGAGAAGTGCTGTACAGATGATAGAGGAAGTGTTGGTGGTGGTGGGTACGGGTGATAACCCTTTATATATATATATATATATATATATAAAGAAAAATGAAAACTTGTTTTCTCTGCTCTTTTATTTTTGTTTTGTTTATAGGGCTTTATTTTTCTTTGGTTTCTGTTGATGGGTTTTGAATTTTTGATTGAACGGATGAAATTTTTGTTTGTTTTTAGTCTGCAAAGTAGGAAATTGAGATTCTTTTGGGGTCTGAATTATATTGGGTTTTGAATTGTTTATTTTTTTGAGTAATGGCTAAAAGGACGAGTCTTTTGGTGTAACCGTTCGAGTCGTGGAAACAGCTTATGTCAGACCCAGACAGCGCAATGTGAGAGCATCGAGTATTGGAAATGCCCTTTTGAGTGATGGGTAGTTATTGTTTTGTGATCATTTTTAAGTTTGGATGTTGGAATTCAGTTGTGCTGCCGGGATGATATTTCTCTGTTTTTTTTTTCTTTTTTAAGAAAAAGAGTTTTAGGTTTTGTTCACGATTTGTTCTGTTTGAACTTACTTTTTGTCTTAGGTCGTCAACATTTTGCTTTGTTTACTGATTTTTTTTTTGGGGGGGGGGGAGGAGTGGGGTGGAAGTTGAAGCTTAATGGCCTTTGGGGGGCTACTAAGGTCATGTCATTTGATCAGTTAAGGTTGATCCCTTGAAACCACTTCATTTCTCAGTGAATGGAGACTTAAACTTATGAATTAGAGGGTGTTTTTGGTTTTATGAGTTCAGAAGAAATGTTATCGTTGGATTGTACCATTTTGTTTATGTTAATTTTTTGTGTTGAGTTTTGGAGAACTCCTTCTTATGGAGTCCCCTGGTGTTTCCAAAATTTTCCCCTGTTCTTTTGCTGCTTATTTTATTTGCACCATGGGTGCTTTCACGGGTTTCCCTATATTGCATCTGAATTTTTAGAGTAAATGTAGCATGGAACATTTGTAGGTAGCCTGAGGTGATGATGTGGCTAGTGGGTTGTGAAACTAGATTCTGCAAATCAGTTGCAATCTCTAGGATAGTGTGTCGTGTGGGCATCTAAAATTCATGTGTCGTGTTTGGTCATGGTAGTGGTCTGGAACTTGGGTGAATTGGCTTGGTATTATGCCAGCAATTTGGAGTTTTTGGATGCTTCATGTTGCTGTCTTCCAAGTTGACTGTAAATTTTGGAGAAGGCTGCCTCTATTAATGTTTTTCCTTCTTTTGCCCTTTTTCCTTTTGTTTTTTTTTTTTCAGGAATTTTTGACATGTTATTGATCAATTTGTGATACTTGGTTTTTTGAACCTTGTAATGACAATTGTGTGTCGACTACTTTTGTTTCAGCTCAAATTTCAAGTAGTTTAAGTGAAATTTGGTGTTCATTTTTGGCTACTTTGAGGTCTATCAGATCCATTTCATAAAGTGAAGAGAAAAAGAGATAAGAAGAAAGAGGTGGGTTCTTGTCCTCTTCTTTCTTGATATATTATATAGGTGCTGTTTCTTTGTTTCATGCATCCAGATTTGCTGTTTTTGTTTAATATTTTTTTTATGTTTGTTTAGATAATGTGTTGTATACAATTATGTTTTGAGGTATCTTTTTGTGCTTTGCATCACAACAGAGTGTTTTTATTGAAATTTCTTTTATATAGAAGTTACTTTACCAATTTACTGCTTAAAATGTGCTTATATAAATTTTTGATTGTATAGTTATGCTTATGGTCTCAGAGTACCGGTTACAGAGGTTCTCTGGATACAAGAAAAAATTCTTAAGACACGGTTCAAGGGATGAAGTCTCGTACAGTTCCTGAGCGTAATGTACAACAAGGTGGCTATACTCAAACTTCTTTACCTGGTAATTCAGGAATTAGCAGAGAGTTTTGTGTTGTCAGAGACAACAGAGTCAACCAAAGTATAGATACAGAAGCGAAGCCTCCTCTGCTGCAAGGTCTAAGATCCACCAATGAGCAAGGTGCTGTAATTTTTACTGGCAAGGGGTATGCACATTTGGCTCATACTAATTTTTCTGTTTGCCTTGTTATATATATATATATTTTGAGTTTTTGCCTTGCCTTTGTTATTGCTATGGATTATACTGTTATGCCTTTTTGAAACTTAGCAGTCTTTTGAACTTGAATGGCATGATGTTTCTAAATCTGGTGCAATTTAATCATTTATAACTGTCCAAGTTTCATGTCTAGAGGCCAAATTATAACAACTGTTGTAGTTGTTAGTGAGCCATAGTCCTTGTTTGCATGGATTCCAACTTCCAAGTAATTGTATCAGTGATACGTGAAATCAATGCCTTGTAGTCCTTGTAATTTAGTGTCGAGTCTTAAGGGAAAAGGTTTGATATCAGGCATTTAGTGTGACACAGCCAACAATCTTGCTCAGTTTGACACATTCAACAGTGAAAATGTAGGCAGCTGTTGTTCCTAGAATTGATTGTATTTCTTGTTTGCGGTTTTGGTCTTATGGAGCAGAGAAGAGTCTTTAAAGTTGTGCTGCAGAAATGCTGAATAGTTTTGTGGAAGCTTGTAATTAAGATTCCAATGAGAGGATAGGTAAGGAGTTGGTGATTCTTTGGTTCTATAACTTGTGTTTTGATTGTCCTTTCTTAATGTTAGAAAGATCCAGAATTTTTTCCCATTAGTCTTAAAAAATGCTTTGGCAATGGGGCTCTTGGTAACTTGATAAAGAGAAGGAATGGTTGTCGGTTTTTGTCATTCATCACTTAATGTTGAGCTAATATCCTTTTTCACTTCTGTTATTCTTGCTTTGAGCTGTAAGATCTACTGACTATTATAGTAAGGGATAAAATGTGATCATTATTTTTCTCTTGGCAGCTCAATGGGAAATTTAAGCAATGTAAGGCCCTTTGGTGCACGAATTTCTTCTCATACTTCAGATGGACATTCTGATTTGAAAACTAGACACACCAGCGATGCTAATGCAAGCTTCAATGATAGTAAATTACCACTGGATGAGAAGCAGACTGCTGTTGCCGATGCTTCTTCGCAGGTTCAAGCAGTGAAATACAATAATCCCCAGCATAATTCCACAACTCTGGCATCAAGCAGTTCTGTTGTGGGCTTGTATTCCTCTTCAACAGATCCTGTTCATGTGCCATCCCCTGATTCCCGATCATTTTCTGCAGTTGGAGCTATCAAGCATGAGGTTGGGATGGTGGGTGGTCACCAACAGGCTTCTGAAGATGCTGTTAAAAAGCATTCATCGGCATCAAGCAGTCCTTTCTCAAACTCAGTTTTGGGATGTGACAGTTCATTTTCAGAATCATTTCTACAATTCCCTGCAATCTATAAGACTGATCAAGTCAGCCAGACTAACGCAGCTGACCCTGTTATGCCAAGCACTTCTGTCACTAGATCAGTCCTAAGCAATCATTATAACAGCAGGCCCCATCAACAAGCTCTAGTACATCAAAAAGGTAATAATTCCTGCATAAGCTTCTGTATTTTGAAATTTCCTGAAAATATGTTTCCCTGTGATCTTTTTGTTTATAAGCATCAGCTTTAGCTATTGATTGAACTCACAGCTGTTTACTAGTCTTTGATGGGAGAGGGAGATTGGGTGTTGGGTGGTTGAGTCATGCGCTAGCTGATAGGGCAGGTGTTTTGTCATGAGCCTAGATTTTTTTTTTTCGCTATTGTGTATAGTGATTTTTTTTGTATCCATTAATAGTGAGGGACATGACAATGCTCTTCTCGTGCAGCACCACAGCAAAGCAAGGAGTGGAGGCCAAAATCTAGCCAAAACTCAAGTGCTGGTGTAATTGGAGCTATCACAAAATTGAGTTTACCTACTACTGATGATGCAAAGGAATTGAAATCAGATGCAGCTGACTTGCCAGATAAGCTTTTGCAGCTGAGTATCCATGAAAATCAGAATGTTATTATAGCACAGCATATTCCAGTTCCCGAGACTGATAGGTGCAGACTGACCTTTGGTAGTCTCGGGCTGGAGTTTGATTCTTCTAGGAATTTTGCATTTGGATTTCAGGGGGTTGGAGCAACGGAAGAATCCAATGGGGACTCTGCCACAAGGTTTGTCTCTTATTTCAAATTTCTGAAATAAGCATACCACTGTAATTGGGAATAGAAGTTGTCTGTGGTAGTGTGGTCGAACCAGTTGCCCTGAGCATTGGTAAAACATCAACTTCGATAAAAGACATCCATGTATGGAAATTTGATTGAATGTTGTAAGTGAATGATGATATCAACTTTAGTGTTCAGTTGATCTGGTCTAAATAGAGAATGTTGATGCTCATGGCAGTTTGTCGGTATCTGCTCTGGAGTCTTCTAGTGACGATCCTTCTGGTAGCAAGCAGGTAGAGAAACTTGATGAGAAAGTAAGAAACTCTGAATTTGACTTTCCGGCATCTGGAGTGGCATCCAATCAGCAGTTGCCTAATAAGCGTCTGAGTTTGCCAAACTTGGACACTTATTCTGAGATTGGTTTGGTTCAAGAGAAAAGCCCAACTTATGTGCCTTCGGAGACACTGCAGCATGGATGTTACCCTCGATTACCAAGTTTTTCGGTTAGTTCTGTCCCAATACGACTGAAAGGCTATGTGCCAACTATATAATGCCATCGAGTTTCATGAAGTTAGAACTTTAAATGCTTCTAATGGTTGGCAAACTGAAGCTTTTATTTGTAAACAGGAGTATATGAATTTTCATCGCTTAACTCTTTTCAGATAGTCTGACATGCATTGCTATCAAAGCAGGCATATGATCCACAAATGGGTTATCATATATCATACTTCCGACCCATAATTGATGAAGCAGTGCCTGGACATGGTCTACCATCTCCACAGGAGGTAAGTTGGCATGCCATAATGTGTTGCCTATATCTCTTCTCTCTCTCTCTTTCTCTCTGCCTTTTGGTTTCAAGGAAAAACTGTTTCTTATAACATTGTTACTTTCTAATCCTATTTCTTTTTGATTCTTGTAGCTTAAGGTGCTGTCTGCTTATCATGGGCTTAACCTATATTGATTATGGCTGCAGGCCAGCATCCCCGCATCAATTGTACCCATGTTGCAACAGCAACAACAACCACCAATGGCTCAAATATACCCGCAAGTACATGTTTCACATTTTGCTAATCTTATGCCATATTGTCAGTTCGTTTCCCCAGTTTATGTTCCACAAATGGCCATGCCTGGATATTCTAGTAACCTCGCATATCTGCATCCATCAAATGGCAGCAGTTACTTGCTGATGCCTGGACTTGGTTCTGACCTTAATGCAAATGGCCTCAAGTATGGAATCCAGCAGTTCAAGCCAGTTCCTAGGAGCAGCCCTACCGGGTTTGGAAATTTTACTAATCCAACCGGGTATGCCATCAATGCTCCAGGTGTAATTGGAAGTGCAAATGGCCTTGAAGATTCATCTCGTATCAAGTACAAAGGTAGCAGCCTTTATGTTCCTCATCCACAGGTGAGTAGAACAGTGAACTAATATCAATCTCGTGTCATCCTTTTGAGGCAGCGTACATTAATCCACGTTGAATTTTGCAAACATGATGGTTTCAATTTTTTCACATTTAACTGAGGAACTGTGTCATTTTATGCGGTTCCTGTGTTGACTTTGTATCTTATGTGGCAGGCTGATACATCTGACCTTTGGATTCAGAACCAGAGGCAGCTTTCAGGCTTGCAGTCTGCTTCATACTACAACCTGCCTGGGCAAACTCCTCATGCTATTTATTTGCGATCCCACAGTGGTCCAGCTTCGTTCAATGCAGCTGCAGCACAATCTTCACACATGCAATTCCCAGGATTATATCCACCACCACCTCCACAGCCTGCCGCAATGGCCAATCCTCACCATTTGGGTCCTGTTATGGGTGGTAACATTGGAGTTGGAGTAGCCCCAGCTGCCCCTGGGGCGCAAGTTGGTCCTTATTGGCGGCCTCAATTGGGTCACCTCAACTGGACAGCAAACTTCTGATGGTATAAAATGTTAATAATGCAACACCTTTTTTGAGAGGGGTGGAAGTACTTATAAAAAGTTTTCTTGGTGAAATGAGTAAAATCCGGGTTCTCTTTCATTTGATGCATATGCTTGTTGCAATCTACAATCTCCATCAATTTCCATCATTATAGCTATGCATTGCTGCAAACCAATAGGAAGTTTTTTTTTGAATTGTGAACTAGTGTGACTCAAACCATAGGAAGGATTTTTTGGAGTTCGAGCCTTAGTATGCTTGTTATAATTTGAAGGTAACAAGTTTGAGTTACAGAAAGAACATCGGGCTTTAAAGAAGTAATTTCACCATGCATGATACTTTTTAATACACATGAAGTTGTTCTGTTCAGATTGAATTATTTATACCCCCGGTCGCTGGCTGGCTGAGTGAAGTAAGGCACCGATGAGTTCACCTGCTATGGTGGCAGTTTTCTTTGTCAGGGAAAAGGAAAAGGCGAGGCAATTGTTGGGTCTTTGCTCTCCTTGACAGGGATCTGGTTTGCTTTCTTCCTCGGGATCGCCAGTGCATTCTTTGTTTTGCTTCATGCTCCTGCTCTCGCACAGTCCATTAGACTCATCCCCACTCCTCCCTTCACTCAAAGCATGGCCATGACACAGTTTTTTAAGTTTTTGGTGTTTTGTATTTGTTTGGAAGTTGAAAATGCAATGCACAAAGTTTTACATTTGTGGGATCTGGAGAAGGGTCAGATGTGAGTAGTTTTACTTTTACCTTTACCAAAAAAAAAAAAAAAAAAAACAACCTGTTTCTGTAACTTGAATTCATTCATGACCACCAAGTTATAAATAAAAACTTTAATTTCTAATTGAACGTATGTCATACACAGTTTCTTGTTTGTCAGTGAAGAAGTAGGCTATTTGTCTAATTTATGGCAAGCTGCAAACAGTAGTGTTTTAATAGCATATTTGGTATGCTTCCACTAATTCCCCGGTGGTACTACTCCATGGCGTGGATGTATTCTATCCATTCATCCCTCAAAGCACTTCTTTAGATTCCTTACTGTGAGGGGTCATGGTAGTAAGGAAATGGGGTGAGAGCAACTTTGTCCTAGTTAGGGCATGTCGAATGCACCATTGAGTTGTATTTTGGGTCCCCCAAGATGTTAATTGCATGATCTGAATGGAATCTCTCATGACCTGAAAGGGATCCCACAATCCTTTCAAGAGACTACTGCTCTATAACCATCAGAGTGAGTTTGCCGTATCCCTCAGGATATAATTTCTCTGTTTTGCCATGACTAGAAACAAAACAAGCTCAATGAGTAATGCCTAGACTAAATAACATACCAAATTTCCATGAAATTCTTTGAAGGGTTTTTGGTGAGTTTGAACAATCTGCCATTTTTATTGTCAACTGATCAGCGATCACCCTTCATGCCCTGAATTCCTGCAATTTCACTGGCATTGTACTTTAACCACCGAATCAAACATCTAAAAGGCCCCTGTGAATGAAACGAAAAATCTTGGAGTTTTGATTGCCTCATAGGTATAATAATGACGAGTTTTCTTGCGCTTGAAGGAACGCTGATGGAACGGGACAAAAGGCAGGCGTGGAAGAACAATGTTCACACGCAAGTTACTCATCTTCAATTCTTTTAATCCATCTTTTCAGCGGATTAGCACAAAAATTTTCTTATCTAAATCCCTTTTGGGAGCCACTACGCCTCCACAAACATTCTGAACGCATTCAAAATAATTTATAATATACAGTTAATATTTTATATAACATAAAAAGATTTTACATAAATATCTATTGTAATATTATAAAATAATTTTATATTGTATGAAACCTGATCTGTCTAATGTAAAATATTTCACATATAGTATAAACTATTTTCCGGGTTGTTTGTGTTTACGAAATTTGTGTCCAACAAGACTTTTCCGTCGTTTTTTATTCCACAGGATTGGTTTGCTTGACAAAAGGATGAACTCGCGACGTGTAGTTGAAACGCATGCAAAGTACTTAGGAGTAAAAACAATTCTATGTTTGGAGCAGTTTGTCACGGCTCATTCTTTCAAATTTCTTTCAAATTCTATAAGAATTAGTTAATTCATCTTTTTTTACAAAATTAACTAAGTTTTGCGTAAATTACTTAATTCATTTTTTTTATAAAATTAATTAAGTATCACACAGATTAATGCAGATGAAATAAATTACTTAAAACTTTATTTCGCCATTGAAATAGTTTTGTTGGCAAGGCTCTTATAGGGTGGAAATTTAATGGCAGAGATGAAGTTCCTCGACATAAAAAGAAAATTCATTTCTTATAGTGATTTCTTTTTTTTACAATTTAATATGTGATAAACTTGGGTTTAACCCAACGAGTTGATCTTTCCGATCAAATCCTTGTTATGCTCATTCCTTTTTTTTTTTTATTCAAATGTATCAAATAAATATCTAGTTTTATATCTCTTAAAAAAAATTATCAATTCAATCTTTTTAATCGAGTCCACTTAATATATATATATATATATATATATATATATTTTTTTTTTTTTTCTTTTACGTCAAATTAAGTATTGAGTTAACTTAACCCTCCACCCTAAAAAGAGAGGAGTTGAATTGGACAATCTCTTTTGATCGAATGATTTCTACACGCACACCGTTACAGCTTTCCGACGGATAAACATTCAATTACGTGTTTTGTTAATGCTTTCGACTTAATGCGATTGCTAATGATATTATATTGGAGTGTTAATAGTCGATCCATTTTTGGCCCTCAAGTCAGCTTGACATAACTTTCTTCAGGCACATTCTCTTATCCTAATCCTTGCGTATGCTAATCAAATTGGGCATCTTCTATGTTATTTGTGCTAATTTATTGGCTCTTTCTCCTCCAAAAAAGTTAAGCAGCCACGAGTGCAATCATTGTGCAAGTAAAGCAACCGAACCCCACTTCGAACATGCTTTCTTGCTTTCCTAAACACACGCATAAACAATTGAAAATTTTGGTCAACCGTGGAAGTGGAAGAGCATGACTTTAGGCACAAAGCTCTCTTTTCTTCATGGGTATTGATCGGAGTGGTTCGTTTTAATTGCAGCGGACGGGGAAGCACAATGGTTTATAGACAGATGATGCTTAGCCAATTTTTCCTTGTATTTTTCACCGAGTCAAATCGAGTTTTATTTAAGAAGATTAAGAGTTAACAAGCGACACGCCCAAATATTAATCACCCATGATTAGTTTAGTAGTAGTTGAGGCGGGTTCATTTGCAATTCTTCATCGGAAGAAAAGTCACTACAAAAGGATTGTAAGTCTCAAGCTAGCTGTTACATGTAACTAAGAACTTGGAACTTCCAAACCAGAGGCTTTGGATTAGAATCTACTAAATAGAGAGAGAGAGAGGATACTTATCAGATAGAAAATGACTAGTTATGTTACATAATCAGATTCAAAATATATGCTTGTTTATAGAATGTTCGGGTCAATAATCAACTAGATTATGAACTCCCCCACATATTTCTATTGCTCTGGTTTTGGTAAAATCTGTTTCTTCAAAGGAATAATGACTCCGCAAGCAGCCCCACGACTCCCGTTGGCCACAACTCAAAAAGACTTGCATGCAGTTGGTGCTGTAAAAAATTACAAGTGAAATTTTGATGTTCCATCATTAATTCAAGGTTAAAATGCAAGAGGTGGCGGGGGGGGGAAGGGGTTGATCATTTAAAGTCAAGTTAAACTTGCATGTTTATTGGAAATCATGTGAGAATATCCCCTCTTCCTTGGCTGATTCATTGGACGGTCTATTAATGTGACAAAGGCAATGTTCACCATAAATAGTCCATAATCATGGACTGCTAATCATCTTGGGATTCATTCTCTGTTCACCATATGAAGTGCACAATCATATTCCCGGATTTGCCATGTAAATGGGACAACAAAACAGAGAAAAGCCTGTCATTTAATGAAAGGCGACACATTTGTGATTTCTTCCTTTAATTACAAAGATTATAAATTGAAACACAATATTTAACAATTTGCTCAAATAAATAAAAAATAAAAAGAAAAGAAACAGACAATATTTAACAACTGTCATAATATAATAATTTGTAAATTCACATTTGAAAGACGTATAAAAAATTTAGTTATGCCACGTAATATTTAACAACTATCATAATATAATAATTTGTAAATTCACACTTGAAAGACGTATAAAAAATTTAGTTATGCCACGTTATCCGTTGCTGATGTGGCACTATTTCCACGTAGGAAAATAATCAACTTGTTGGGGTATACAGTACCCACGCTTATATGATTCAGATCCTCCTCTTCCTATCCGACGTGGGATGTGTGAGTTGGGTTGTACTTAACCCATTCCTACCCGGATATAACCCGTCCGTGACATTCTCCCCCACTGAATCGGATATAACCCATCCGTGACATTCTCCCCTACCGAATTCATTGACATCCTCGTCGGAATCGGGATCTCCCTACCTACTTCTCATTGAAGCGCTTGGCGAGAAACATCTCATCCCTGCCCGGATATAACCCATCCGTGACATTCTCCCCCACCGAATTGGATATAACTCGTCCGTGACATTCTCCCTCACCGAATTCATCAACATCCTCATCAAAATCGGGGTCTCCCTACCTACTTCTCATTGAAGCGCTTAGCGAGAAACATTAGAGTCGGGGTTGGATCCGCTCTAATACCACTTATCGCAGTGTTATTACCTTTTTCTCAAAAAGTAGTCTATTCGGGTGTGTAGTTCCTTATATCACTCAGAATCTCCTCTTCTTATACAACGTGAGATGTGAGAATTGAGTTGTAAGTAACACATCTCTGACTGTACATAATCCGTCCCTGACAATGTGCAAGAAATTAAAAAAAAAGAAAAAAAACACGGAAATCTCTCTGTCTCTCTCTATCCTTCTCCTTCTTTATAGGAGGCGTGGCTTTTGGCTTTCATTACTCTCTCTCTCTCTCACACGCACTGCCATCAAGAAGCCATCAATAAACATGTCTGCTATGTTCATTCCAAGTTTATGCGATCAAAGTCAGAGCAAAAAGACCAGAGTTTCAGGGTTTTTTGTTTTTTTTTACCTTCGGGGTCTTTGTTTCTCTTTCCCATGATCACTCTTGCTTCCATTAACCCCTCCCTTTCTCAAAGACAGCAGCTTTAAGTCACTATTTCAAGCAGACACCAAAGAGGAGAACAATATCATTCACAACACTCTCTTTGATATAGTCTTTTGTGTTTGTACTTTAGTTCAAAAGAATCTCTTTATAAAGAAACATGGATAGATGGGAAGATAAACCATTGAGTAAAGGCAGATCGCAAGGACATCAGAGAGAAATCAACCCATCTTTCTCTTCAACTCTTCTTGATGCAATCTACCGTTCCATAGACGAATCCAACAGTACTAAAGGCGATCAAGAAGAGCTGATTTTGTATAGAGAGACCACGAGGAAGAAGCATGGCAATTATGCTCTAGAACAAGGTAGCAGAGAAGTGGGAAGAGCTTGCATGATGGAGAAGTGGATGGAAAAGAAAGTCAGCTACGAGAAGGTTGTTGTTCCGCGAAAATCCATGGTGGATTTCGACGGGAAGTTGCTCAACTCGTGCTCAAGTTCCTCTGAATCGAGCTGTGGTGGGGGGTTCTTCTCTTCTTCTGAATCTGAGTCATTTTATGGTCTCAACTCAAGGTCACCAACTCCCACAATGCAAATTAGGCCTAGGCCTATCAGAACCGGCATTCCCACCAGGCCGGGCCCGGAGAGACCTCAAAGACCTCAAGGCGAAACTGATATGAATCATCATCATCATCCTCAAAAGCCAAAACATGAAGGAGGAGGAGGAGGAGGAGGAGGAGGTTTCAGTGAAACAAAATCCAAGGCCTTGAAGATATATGGTAATCTCAAGAAGGCAAAGCAGCCTATATCACCGGGCAGCCGGCTTGCAAGCTTTCTCAACTCTCTTTTCAATGCCAAGAAGGCCAACATTTCCTCTTCGTCCAGCTACAAGGATAGCAGCAGCAAGTTAAAATCTGAGCAGGAATCATCCACATGTTCATCATCTTCCTCATTTTCAAGGTCTTGCTTGAGCAAGACCCCATCTTCTTCCAGAGGTAAACTAAGCAATGGAAACAATAGGTCAGTGAGGTTTTGTCCTGTCAGTGTGATTGTGGATGAGGATCGCAGGCCTTGCGGACACAAAACTCTATACAAAACTGAAGAGTCTCTAATGACAATCACAGCCAGAAATGAGGAGACAAAGTTTCATGTCCTCAATGAGAATCGCCATGTCGAGGAAGTTACAAGGAATCTTTTGAATAAGTATGAGATCAGGAAGAAGGAGGACACTGACTTGAGAGATGCCTTCAACGGAAATGAATGGTCAAGTGAATCAGACCAAGAAGAAGATGATGATGCAGCAAGTTATGCTAGTTCTGACCTGTTTGAATTAGACAATCTTTCTGCTATTGGGATTGAAAGGTACCGAGAAGAACTTCCAGTTTATGAAACAACCAATCTTAGTACTAATCAAGTCATTGCCAATGGCTTAATTCTGTAATGTCCCAAGTGCATTGCTAGTGCAAGAGACTTTAACACTGTAAGATATGAGAAGCGTGATATGTACACAACCTTACCCTTGTTTTCAGATGGAGGCTATTTTCGCGTCTTGAAAAGGAGAGGCAAGTTAGAAAAATTTAAGTAAGATTTATTATCAGTGAAATGGTGTGGGGTTTACATCAAAGAAACAAAAGCTGTCTTTTCTTTCTCTAATTTGTTCTTTTTTTTAGTTTTAAATTATTATTATGTAGTTGCTCTCTATTCTTTTATGCTTGTTTATTTTTTGTACTAAAGAGTGATCACACATAGACAGATCTTCAACAGCTTTGGCATGGTATCTTTGGCCACACAAGCATGAGAGACTGTCATTACTATATGTAGATGATGATGATGATGATGATCAAGATAAAGTAACATAATATTATTACCATTTTCTTCACACAGAAATGTGATTTAATAAAAAAGAAAATTTGGCCGAAATTTTGGAGAAAATGAGAGGTTAAAGTGAATGCAAATTTTCTACACTTATTGTCCATCCATGGCAAGATGAAGATAGTCTATTAAGAAAACTCCTAATGGCTTCTGGGGCTAGAACTGCATCTCAACCTCCAACGCCTCAAACTAACACTGCAACTCCAATGGGCAACTAGCAACTGCCACAGAAGCTAATATCAATGAGAGAAACTAGAGAGCTGGCAACTGCTTGTAAGGGAGCTCTTTCTTTCGTGATAGTCACTTGGTAGGTCCTCATTTGCTTTGGGGCATGATATGGATACCGCGACACACCAATGTCGAGAAATTAGAATACGGAGACAACTAAGACACAAAAGATCATTTATTGGTGAAAAAGTTCAAAATTTATTTAGAAGTGCTCCATTTTTGAGTGTTTTTTTTTTTGCCTTAAAAAGCTTGAATCTTGATTGAAGTTACTTGTGGGGAAGTAATTTTCCCGTGGTGGGTGTCATTTGTTATGGCTAAAAAAACTAAGAAATAATCAAACAAGGTAAATTACTGTGGAAAGAAGAAGAAGAAGAAGATGGATGGTCTTCAAAGCTGTGAGGGTTGATGTCAAACTCGGCTGGCTTCTAAGCAACAAGCATAGTCTAAAGGATTTTGATATTTCTTCCCCACTGTGCTAAATCATTACCTATCAAATCTCGTCATTGTCAAACCACCCAATTATCTGACGTTATTCCTTGTTAAATTTCCAGTCATGTTTCATGTCCTGAGTGCATACACCCTGTCCTAAAAGCATCCACTAGGATCCGCTTTCAATTACTTCTCTCACCTGGCCTATTGACAATGATGCGACTTTAACCTCGAAGTGCTCCCGGTCGTGCCCTTCCTGGCCTTGCCTTTGTCTTACAGGTATTCAGTTCTTGACTCAGCTCGCTTGCCCCAGACAATCAATTATTAACAAAATCTCATGTGAGTTATCCTAATCTTTGCTAAGTAGGCCCTCTAGATGAACTTAATGAACATTCTTAGCACATGCTTCCTTTATCAAAAGCAGTATAGCGATGCTAATTAATAATGAATCCTCCTTTATCCCCCCCTCCTCCCCCTCTTAAAAAAAAGATGTATATCTTTGGTCCATTTATTCCAAAAATGTTTCACTCGAAGACTGAAGCTAACCACTAGATCACAACAGTGTGATATGCAAAAAGTTATAACACGTACACACATTCCTAGGTATTAAGTAGAATATTTTAAGATAAAAATTTAAAAAATTACGGATAGATAGAAGGAAGAAAAAAAAAAGTAGATAGACAAAAAAAATAAAAAATAAAAACACATTTTTAACCTAATTGATGACACTTATTTTAAAAAATTATTTATTATTATTATTTTTTGAAAATTCAAGTTTTTCACCTCTCAGTAATCAGATGTATAATAAAATCGTTTAGAATATGTAATAAGATCGATGACATGTATAACATATTTTTAAACTCAAAAAATCTTTAAAATATTCCAAGATCCCCATTCCAACCGATCCAATGACCTCGTAAAGAATGTTCGAGCAAGAGGGGATGAGGGGGGTCCAGAAATACACTCTAGCCAGCCTTAACATGCCACAAAGAAGAGGACATTGATGATTGGTAGGTAACACACGGAATAATTGAGAAGGCCAGGCCACGAACCGATCTACTTTTTAACCCACACGTGATGGAGTGGCCATGTTTCCCATCTTGGCTGTCCCGCTTGCACACGTCTGTTAGCCATCTTTAACCTGAAAGATAAGTTTTAAGAGTTGGTGTTAGATCCCAAGATGAAAACAAGTTCTTGTGAATTTTCAACAAAAAAGAAAAAAAAAGAAAAAAAAGAAGGGAATGTAGAATGTTAAATGTGCAAGTTGATTTGTGAGGCCTACCTAATCATACCATTGGGAAATTTTTTCTTTTTCAGTAGATTGTGTTGTTATAAGTTGCCAAGGGACCCCCAATGATTAATTAAGAGCTTATAAAACTCTATTTATGTGTTATGCCTTAGATTGAGATAAGGAACAAATGCTGAATAGAGGAACTTATACAATTATCATCATTTTTTTTTTCTTGAATAAGCCTTAATTTTTATAGCAAGAGTTAAGTGAGTGTGTCTTATAACCATTGAAATATAAATTTATTAATCTCAATTGACCTGAAAATCAATTCAACAATATTATTATCATAAAAATAAGAAATAAATGTAGCATAAGGTTAAATGAAAATATTTTCCCTTGACAATTTAAGTAGCAAAATTAACACATCCCGATCTATATTTTACACCGGAAAAAGGAAATTTCAAGAGTTCATCTTTTTAAGCAATTTGTATTTGCTCGCTCCTCATAATTAACCATGCACTCATTTGATGCATAGCAAAAATCACCACCACTCACGACTTGACACCTATCCTTTCCCTCCCACGTGTGGCCACGTCGAGGTTCCTGGAATGCCCAGGGTGTTTGCACTGCGATTCTCTTTGGACATGGGTATAGGGGGGAAACAGGACAAAAAAAAAAAGACAGCTAGATGGAGGCAACCAGACAGGGCAGCTTTAGCGAAAAAGAAGAGAAAAGAAAAGAAAAGTAAAGGGGGGGGGGTTGTGTGTGGGAACTTGTGGCCTTGTGGGGGGAGTGAAAATGGAGAGGTGAGCGCTCAAAGAGAATTTTTGGTGATCCCAAGGCAAGAAGATTCTTGAGTGGAAATGCTTAACAGTTTGCAGCTTTTTCTTTTTTTGTTCTTTGTTTTTTTCTTTTTTTTTTTATCCCTTGCATGTACATGGCATTCCAACTTTGGTAAAATATATACTTGGAAATAGCCTTGTGGTCTTCCAATTGTAATTAGACCTTGATTTGTGCTTGCATTTATCATGATAATGAATGTATTACCCGCATAAGAGTAACTGATTGCAATTACAATGTGACCTGTAACTTACAATTTAGAATATTAATTCATCGCATGCTTACTTGGTATTCTCCACTTTAATCAAATTAAGCAGCATAATTTATTTATTTTTTAAAATTTTAGAAATACCCACTAGTATATCTTAATTGTCAAGTAATTTCTTGAAATCTCATATTCACTTGCAAAGTTAAGTCTACCTGCGGCGAAATAAATAATCATGATAAATGTGGTTAGATCTCTGTGTTTTACTTCCAAGATATATTATGCTCTTAATATTAACAATTATAAGTCTGATTAAAACATATCCAATAACTTAAAACATTTTCCAAATTTAAATTTGCTCGTTCCTTTTCTTTTCCCTTCATTTTGCCTTTTTGTGGTGGATGATATAGAATCCTCACGGCCAGGGCTTTCTAATATGTCCAGGAAGCCAGGCCGTTGGGGTATGAGTTGGATTTTGCCTAAAAAATCATGGCAAATTGTTTATGAGAAGTGGCACTTGGAAGAAGAATCCCCCACCAAGAGTGGGCAAGCATTGAAGGCTTTCTCTTCTTTTTATAGCAGATAGAGATCGAAACAAGGACAAGACAAGAACTCTTTGCTTCCATGCAAGAAACTTGCAATTTATATTCTTTTGGTTGGTCCAATTGAATGTAAGAGAAGAGAAAGAGTTAATGGTAAGTGAGATCTAGGATTCAAATTTAAGATCTCATCTCCAATTTTGTGTTAGTGGCAACTAAAGCATATCTAATGCTTTTGCTTTTATGTTCTTCATGTAATGGAAAATACAGCAGATTAATGCAACACTTCTATTTTTATTGGCCAATATATATTTTGGCAATTATTACATGAACTTTTCACAAGCAAATCCAATTTCTTAACTCGTAATTTTGTTCTAAAAAAAAAAAAAAAAAAAAAAGAACTCCTATATCAAGTGTCTAATGGATTGCCATCGCTTGTCACCACCCCACATTTCTCGCATATATGATTGAGACGATCCAGTCAGCTGGCAAGGCGACCTTCAGACGACAATGATTGCAAGCATTAGCTAGTTAAGCTAATTGAACACTCCGAAAAACCTCTGCATTGGGTTATGATTATGAATCATTTCGAAACTCATGTGAGATATGCATCCCAACCGACTATTTGCATGCTCAGGCCACTCTTTGATCAGGAGCAGAAAAAGGAGACATTTTTACAGGTAAATTTGGGTGACATGCAAATGGGTCATGGCCATCAAAGAGGGTTAGGGTAAGGAAGCATTTATATTTATGGAACTTTCAAACTTCTTGATCATATCTAACAAGATTCTATGTCACAATCTTATGAAATTTAAATTAAAATTATAGTATATTAAGAGTTTTTTTTTTCTTTTTTTTTATTTTAAAAAAAATTCATTAATCTGTATATGTAGTAAAAATTTAAATTTAAAATTCTTGAAATGAATATTTAGACTCTTAATTACATCAATATTTTTAAAAATATATAAAATTTTTTGAATTTTCAAATTGGTTATTCCTTAAAAATGATTTTCATGCCAAACTTTTTTATTGGAATTTTCATGTGTTCTCAAGCCTTAACCTTGTAAAAATTTAAACACCACCGTTGTCCACATAGAGTAAGATGTGGTACGTTTTAGATATAGATTTAGCGTAGCTTTTGTGAGATAGGTCCAATAGCGGCCTAGTTCTTATAAGTTGAAGTATTGAAAATAGAAAATGACACCAACGGCAACTATATAGTCGCGATGAAGCCCTCCTCCTCTATGACCACATTGCATATCTCCTGCCGTTACCAGAAACCATTTGGAAGTAAGTTCCCATTGATGTGGATGTGAAAAAGACAAAACCCCCCTTGTGGGAAAGATGGATTTTTTGTTTTTTTTTTTTTTTTTTCTTTCAAAAATGAAAATGTGTTTGGTGGCTAAGAAAAGTTGGTCAGTGCCATGTATCACAGTTCTAGCACACCGACCGTTCCATTTTCTGGGGCCATATTTCACAAGACAGGGGCTATCACTTTCCGTTCATACTTCATGATTTTGCACGTCCAAATCTCCCCTTCTATTCCGAAACTTGCTTCCTTTCTTTCTTTCTTGTGACTTAAAATTTAAATCGATCTAATCCTCTTATTTAGCTAAATGAAAAAAAAAAAAATTCCATAAAAATTATCAATTTAATTAATTCAAACAATTTAGATTTAAAAACTATGAATCTTATTCTCTTTTACTACACTTCTCTACATCCCTCATTAAAAAAAAAAAACAAAGAACAAAAATAGTGGGCCCAATAGCTTCTTGATCAGGAGTCGTGATCGAACTATCCTCAGTTGCGGTTCAAACCGTAGTCGTGGCCCAAAAGGAGTAGTGGGCCCAATAGCTTCTGTGGCGGCCCAGCCCAATATTTCTAACCCAACTAACCCGCCGACCACCGCACCGCGTTGGTTCCAGCAAACTTGCGCGAGTCTAAGCATCGCCTTCGTCAAAGTCGACGAACAACAGCCAGCCAGCCAGCCAGCGAGAGAGAGAGAGAGAGAGAGAGAGAGGGGTTAACATCGTACAATTACAAGATCGACGGGGTTTGAGCGGTCATCGGAAACATGAGCTTTCTGTTCGGGAAGAGAAAAACCCCCGCAGGTAGCAGGGAATGTCCTTTAATTTTTACGAGTTTTATTACAATATTGTTTCGACGACTATCATTAGCGTTGTTGTTGTTGTGTAATAAATTATGTTTAGATTAACAAGGGAGATTTAAGCAGATTTTGGAAGTTTTATTATTAAATATTGAAAAAAGGAAGGCGGATCCGGATTGCGGAGTCTGAAGAAAGGATCGGATCGGATGTATATTAATAGTATTTATTGTATTTTCTTGTTCTTTTTTTTTTTTTTTTTTTGTTTTAGTGATGTTTTGAAATTTGATGTATCCGGGGTTGTAATAAACTCTCTGTTTTAGATTAATGCCAAAAAAACAAAAAAAAGAGAGAGAGAGAGAGGGTAATTGAGATTTAGACCCTTTGTATAGATTTTGATAGCTTTAATGAGTATAAAAAAGGGCATTTTGATGCGAGGAGTCTGAGGAAGGGTTAGATAGATTTGATTAATACTGATTTATCTTATATATATATATATATATATATATATATAATGAAGTTTTGAAATTTTGATGTAATGGGGTTGCAGAATTATTGCGGGAAAACAAGAGGATGATAGACAAGTCAATAAGGGAAATAGAAAGGGAAAGGCAAGGCCTGCAAGCTCAAGAAAAGAAGCTTATTGTCGAGATTAAGAAGAATGCCAAACAAGGGCAAATGGTATTGCCATTTTATTTATGATTTTTGGGTGTGTGTGTGGGTGTGTTGTTAATTTGTGAGTTTGTACTAATTGTGTGTTTCTGTTCTTGTTTTGAGGGAGCTGTGAGAGTGATGGCTAAAGATCTTATAAGAACACGACACCAAATTGAGAAGTTTTATAAGCTTAAATCACAACTTCAGGGTGTGGCTTTAAGAATTCAGGTAACTTTTCTTTTTCTTTTTTTTTCAGCATTGGTTGTTTTAGTTTGTGATCCCTTTAGCAGGCAAATCTGGAGGTGAGGATTTCTTACTTTTTAGTCATTGCCGCTAGTGTCTTGTGCTTTTGCGGATAATTTGAGGATTTTGAGTCTGTTAGCTTTGGACAATATTGTTGGTTTCAATAACTGCTACATGTTCTTCAGCTCTGGCCTAGCAAAAATAGGATGTTTTCTCATACTTCATCAATGAATTTTAATTTAAGGGATGGGATAGTCTCTGGAACAATCAGGAGACCTTGTATCTTCCTCTCAAGCTTTGAGGGTGAAATATAAAAATCAATCGTGTCATGTCTGATTTGAAGTTCAAAAGTTTTCTGCATATCTGGGCTAATGGCCAAGATTGGATTCTTATATGATTGTATTGAAAAGGAAATGTTTGTGAAGATGTTTCTTTGCCTGTCCTTTTGTAGCTATATTTGATTTTCGAGAATGGGATTGATTTTTCAGACTTTGAAATCAACGCAAGCAATGGGGGATGCTATGAAGGGTGTCACAAAGGCAATGGGCCAGATGAACAGGCAGATGAACTTACCATCACTGCAGAGGATAATGCAAGAGTTCGAAAGACAGAATGAAAAGATGGAAATGGTTACTGAGGTTATGGGTGATGCTATTGATGACGCTTTGGAGGGGGACGAAGAAGAGGTAGAAACAGAAGAGCTTGTCAATCAGGTGCTCGACGAGATTGGAATTGATATCAATAATGAGGTATAACCATCTCCTCCCATCTCTTTTACTTTTTATCTTTTCCTGTGATAATACTGAGGATCCAGATAAAAAAATCATTGGCATGCAATAATGAGCTTTATCACTTTCTTTGATTTGCAGCTCGTAAATGCTCCCTCAGCTGCTGTCTCTGCACCGGCTGCAAAGACTAAGGTTGCGCAAGCTGAATCCACAGTGAATCATGAAGACAATGGACTAGATGATGATTTACAGGCTAGATTGGATAATTTAAGAAGAATGTGATTTCAGAGAATATACAAATAGGAACTTTCCATTGCAGCATCTGGATGATATGAGCTATGCAATGCTTGAACTCGTCTTTGAATTACATTTCTGACATAATCACACATCATGGGGATTTTCTTTGTGTAAATATTAAAGTTGTGCTTGTGATATTTATGTGCTAAATTTCATGTGTATCAGGCTGAGAACGATATATTTGTTATGATGTTTATATTGAATTGACTTTTTAAGCATACAAGAGCTCCTTATTGTGAATTTGGACATAAATATCATTAGGGCTATTAGAAACATCTGTAATACTTTTTCTCATTAGGGCTATTAGAAACATGATAGATTTGGACTTAAAGTGCAAAATTTATGATATAATTGCAAATAAAAGGAAGCTCCCGACAGATTTGATAAAAAAAAAAAAAAAATTGAAAGTTCATGATTGTTTTTCTGTAATTAAACCAATTCTTAATTGACCCCTTTGGAATAATTTTGGTAACTTCCTGATGCAATTTCTTGAAATCTATTGAATCTACTGGCTTTGCATTCTTGATGGAAGCAATGGCTCTCCTATAAAAGAAGGTATGATGGCACCTAAAATCGCTCAAAATATTTTTGTAAGCAGAAGTAAACGTTTTTCAATTGAATTGGCCGCCAAGGGAGCACATATGGCAAAGAATTTACATTGTAACTAATGTTGCGCAGGATTCCTATCAACTACCGGAAGTTGTATTCTATTAACGAGGAGGTCGCCGATATTCACGAGTCCGATTGTCTGTTAAAAGTGTTCAATAGAGTTAATTGTTTTGTTCATCCAATGAGGTTTTTTTTTTTTTTTTTAAATAATGGGACTGCAGCTGTCACCCCTATATTTTCATTTTATTGACAAAAAAAAAAAAAAAAAGAAAGTTCCTAACGCTTCTTGACTATTTTCATATGTAAAGTTGTAGACAATTGCAAGTCTAAATGGACTACTGTTGAATTGCATCACGATGAGTCTTCACTTTTGTATGGAGAATTGATATTCCTTTTATCCCATAATTAAAAAAATCAGAAACGCGATTACCTGAATGAAAGGATGAAGGGATTAAAAATATGTAATTCTTACTCGTCATAGGTATAAATACAATCCATACAAATCTTTTATTTTTTATTTTTTATTTTTTGCTACATTATTTTGATTTCCTCCAATAGCTTAACATGGTAAAAAAAAAATATCATTTTCGGTTATCAAACTCTGATTATACAAAAGGTATCTAAACAAATGCATGTCGTGGGTACAATTCAAATGATCAAATACATGCATAATAAATTTTCGTGACAAATGTATGCAGTGTTCATCCTATTTACTTGTTGCATCCCTCTTATACAAGAGTCGTGATTTATTTACTTGTGGTTGGACCACATAAAGATTTTATTCATTTGTTCTTAAGCTTTGTTTTTGGAACACATAAAGATTTTACGTGTTGCAGCATCATGCCATTTCATAAGGAAAAAAAAAAAAAATTACCATCAGGGGTTGGTAAATGAGAGTATCTATTGATTCATATTGCAGGGAAGGCTCTCTCATGATTCATTTCACCACTCCTCCTTAATATATAGAAGAGAAAAAGTATTACAGATGATCCTCCTTTCTTTGTTAGAGAACGTGGCAATGCTTGATGATTCTCTTTTTCAGGACCTTCATGAGCTAGAATCTGATCTCGATGTCCACGAAACAAATATGGATGAGGACGATGGGGGGGAGGGGGGAATAACTTGGCAGATACGAAAGCTCTGAATTGTGACGATCTAGATACTGTATCACAGTTGCCAAAAACAAAGAGATACAATGATACAATGCGGCCAGTGGAAGATAGTGGGATGATCCTGATGGTGGGATGGTCCTGGAAGACAGTCCGGAGTACAGGCCGATTTTAGATTGCAATGGCTTGTGTGCTGATATTGAGGAAGAGATTGTTGTTGTCTACAATTTTATTCGTGGCAAATACAGACTAAAGTTCCCAGAACTCGAGTCTATTATTCATCATCCCATCGATTATGCTCGTGCAGTGAAGAAGATTGGAATCGAGATGGACTCAACCGTTGTCTCAGTTGAACTGAAAGGGCCTTTTGCCCTCAGCAGTCACAATGGTTGTCTCAGTGACAGCATCGACAACGTTTGGCAAACCATTTCCTGAGGAGCTACTCCGA
Source organism: Bruguiera gymnorhiza (assembly GCA_020883675.1). Classification (NCBI taxonomy): domain Eukaryota; kingdom Viridiplantae; phylum Streptophyta; class Magnoliopsida; order Malpighiales; family Rhizophoraceae; genus Bruguiera; species Bruguiera gymnorhiza. The sequence continues at coordinate 514,523 of JAIRCJ010000001.1, read as the reverse complement.
AGGACTCACCACATTAGCCGAGTTGCCGGCTGATAACATTCAGCCCCTTGGCGCAAAGAGAACGAGCCTTGTCGGGTTCTCTGCAGCGAGGGAAGTTCGTCCAGGCTACATCAAGCAGGCTGACTTAATTCAATCGACACCGCCTGCTCTAAGAAAGCACACTCGACGACTCTGGTGCTCGAAAGCAGCACTGGCAACACGAGTGGATTCCATCGGGGGAGAGCCGTTGGGAAACACTGGAAGAGCCTTTAGGAAGGAGATCGGCAAGGGAATTGAAAAGTGGCTAGAGCCTCCTCTTGCAAAGCAACCCAGGCCACTTCCCGTTCCTGGTTCTGAGCTTAGGAAGAACAAGAGACGTGGTAGGCATCCAAGGAAAGCAAGGGAACAATAGGCGATGACAGACAGGAGGAAGCTCGCCAATAGGATGGTTTTTGGTGTACCTGAAGAGAGCCCTCTTGGGTATTGTATATCATAGGTCGAAAGCTGTGTACATTCTCTGGTTTTGTTGTTCAAATAGCAGAAAATACAGTTCTCTGCCACACTATCATTCTATCTTCTGATCTTAGCCTGTCTTGGTGTGCAATCCAATGTAGCAAGCCATGAAACTATGCATAAAACCAAAAAGGAGTTTTAACTCCGAAGATTTTCATTAAGGTTAAAATACAACAGACGTCTCTGTTCTGATAACCAAAATCAATGCAGGCATCCACACTAGCTGTGAGTTCCATGAGCACGAGGCAGAAGAACTGAGAGGTCCAAACGAACGCAAGTTCACGTTATTATGTCTTAAGGGGAGCCTTCTTTACTCTGTCTGATATACGAGCGGGAGTGGCCGAATGTGATTTGAACCGACCCCTTGCTCTGTCTTCTGTTTCCTGCAAAAATAAAAAATCACAAATTTTCGATTATCTGCTCGTGCAATCTTCTTTTGCTCACAAAGAATAGAAGTAAAGACAAAAATTGTACTGAAATAAATTCATTTGTTTGCTTCAAGAAACTGAAAGAAAAAGCAACACAAATGCATCACCTTTTTCTTAATAATCTGAACCACGTCCTCATCTTGAAGAAGATGACCGAGGCCACAGTGTTGTGGGTAATGCCGTGCACTGGTTCCCCACACTAGCACATATTTCACATCCTTCACTAAATTTCTGTGAATATGATTACAGAAATCTTTCACTGAGCAGCCACCTCTATCCTATCATGCACAGAATTGACATAACTGAGAAAAATATATTGCATTGTACATGGTGCATAGATCGTAAACAAGAGAACAGGTCAATTTTGACATACAGCAGAAAGAACCACAGGGTCAGTGAAATCAGGTTGCTGGCCTTGTGGTTTAGTGTAGACTCTCACAAGTCCCATGTCTTCCCACATCTTTGCAAGCAGTCTGTCAAAGTTGAGCTGTTCAAGGAAATTAAAAAAAAGAAAAAGAAAAAGAAAATAAAATATTTTCTACCCATGCACGTATTATGGTCATTAGCAAATAATATGTCATCTATGCCACATTAGTCTCACTATCAGGTTCAACCATGAACATAGTTTGGACATTTGTAACACATTGATAACATAAAATAGATATGCAGAACCTACCTTCAAATTGCAGCTAATGACAACAGAGTTTGGCTGGCGAGCTAACTTGTCCACGTCATCAATCCCAACAACATCTATCTTGTTATAGACATACACACACTTCATGTATTTACGATTGCCCTCAATGACATCTATGAGATCATCCACTGTGGCATCCTCACGAAATAGAACCTACAACAGAATTCCTTAGTAAATGAGTATCTTTTTTCCCTGGAGTATGTAGTGAATGTCAAACCAGAGAGAAAGTGATTACCCCCAACTGAAACAGAACAGCAGAACCAAGCTGACAGGCATTTTCAGCATGGCCTGGTCCCATTGTTCTGCCTCAAAATTTAATCATACAGAACAAAAGGCAGATCTAAGCAAAGATATCCAGAATTTTTTTTTTTCAACAAACAAAAAAGGTGTATCACAGGTATGTTGTTCATCACACCTGTAGGCTGAGGCTGGAATTACTCATTGACGTCCGCATTCAACCTCCCCCATAGAGAGGATCCATCATCCAAACACTGTTGGGCCCGAGTGGACCTCCCCTATGCCTGACCTCGGTATTAACAAGTCTAGAACTCAACACCATACTCTCGACATAAATCCCCGTTTGCTAGGGGGCAAGTGACAGTGAAGGGACTCAAACTTAGACCAATGTAAAGGGAAGCACACCAGATCACCAACCAGACTACCACCTCAGATGGTATATCCAGACTAAAATAGCCTATGGCAAATTTGAAAAGCACATACTAAGCATAAGGAAACAAGGAAGCAAAAATTTTAACCAAAGAAGAATTTTGAATTTTTCATCGGTATGTTATGGAATCATCAGCATTGCAGGAAAAGGCAACAAAACAAGTGATTTTTGAGGCAATGATATTTCAGTCTATGAAGTCAAACACAACCAGGACCAGACAAACTAAATTTTGGTGTTAACAAAGAGAACTCATTCACACAAAAGATGATGAATCAACAGCATGAAACAAACTTCAGTTAGAAATATCATTTCAATCACAAAACAGAAATCCCAATAGCCTCATCTGTAATATGATAGTTGCTCAGAACCAATGAATGCCTATCTTAATCAAGCTTAAGGAAAAGAGATAATCCACAGATTTGTTGGCACTATTGATAATGTATAAACAATGCCATCCATTTTTCAAGATAGAAAGTACCTCAGCATTGTGAATTTTATATTCATGTAGAATCTGGTAACAAAGTTTTTCATTTACATGAGTCAAAGGAAGGGTGCTGTTGAAAGAAATCCCCCCAGTTTTTTTCCTCTTGAAATAAATCTGCCAAGAAAGAGAAGCCAAAGCAAATTAATGTTTATGCATTCTCAGAGGCATTGACATAAAAGGGGGTATTTATAATAAATTGCATTCTAAAAAGTGTTGGAACTAAGATTACTGTATAATGAAGATTGGAAGATAATTGGAAGGTTTGGCTCAAATGTTTAAAATTATCAAGTTTGGCATCAAAGCAAAGAATTGAAAATATTGTCTCCTAGGCACACAATTTTCAATTTTCACGGATTGGTATCATTCTAATGTTTCTGATATTTCCACAGCCAAGTATAAGGCAAGTGACTTCACCGCAACTGGATAAGATTATTAATCCTTTAGGTAATTATCACCATCACATATTTATATGTATAATAGACAAGCTTACTTGAGGTGGTCTCTTGTTCAATCGCAAACCCACAGCTTCCAGTTCTCTTGTCAAAATCTGTCGATGACCCTCACTCTGCATAATTGTGGAGAAGGTACACTTACACTCAGGACATGAGGAAAAAACTTGACAGGAGATTAAACATAACAACAGTCTAGAAAAAGGAACAAAATAGTAATAGATATGCATTTGAGAAAGATACTGAAACTGTACAACCAGGAAATAGACAGGGTGATTGTTAAGAACAACCTGTACTAAAGTGACAAAGTGAAGTTGTTGTCTTCAGTTTTCTCATATAAACAATAAAACCTAAGGTGACTATAAAACAAAAGAACGAGTGGTTTTGAACAAAATTAAGCCTCTTCAAAGAGTAACCGGTGGAAACTAAAGCTTGAGGTGCATTTCTGAGGAGATAATGCAGCAAAATTAACCTGATGTATCACCCCCTTCAAAAGGATTTATAACATTATTCACATTTGACCATAAATAGTCTACATGATTCAGCCATAAATCCATGGAAAAAGAGACAGATCCTTTCCAGTGTATAAATTGTATAACCAAAGGCTCCAACAAACATTGAGACTGGATCTTAATTTGAGAATTGAAAAGTGGTTAGGCAGGTAATAAATGACCTATATGTATACACAAAATATAGGTCAATACACTACATAGGGTACATAAAAACTTACTTTTGAGGCATCAAGGATCATCAATACTATGTCCGAAGATTTGGCAACCGCAATAACCTGGCAGAAAAGCAGACTTGTCAAAGCATATGCCATTCACATGTCGTCCCAAGTATCAGGGCAATGAGGGTAATAGTAGATGATGACATGATATTAGGGGAGAATAATAAGCCAGTAACATTTTCTACCTGCCGACCGCGTCCCTTGCCTTCAGAAGCACCTTCAATGATACCCGGAAGATCAAGTAGTTGAATTTTAGTGTCATTATAGTTTATGATTCCCGGAATACAGGTAAGTGTTGTGAACTCATATGATGCAGCTTCTGAATGAGTGCCTGTTAACATCGTTAATAGTGTTGACTTCCCCACACTACAACCAGATCAGATACTAACAGAATTAGTGCATGCATATAAACATGTATGCGCATAGCTGCTAATCATAAACATGAAAGACCTTGGAAATCCAATTAGTGCAACACGCCCATGACCATACTTAGTAACTTCAAAACCATCCCCGCCTCCACTCGAACCCTGATTCAGAAATACAAACTGATTCCGACAACAAATCTAGACCAGTGGAAAACAATTATAGAAAAGGGTAAAACCAAGAAGGGAAAGAGAGAAATTGAAGGCTTGAAATGAGAAAGCTACACACTTTGGGAGGCTCTAACAATTGTGTCCTTAGCTTTGCTATCTTTGCCTTGAGCTGTCCAAGATGGTATTCTGCACATTATCCATCGCAATTAAAATCAAAAAGTCCCAACTCAATAAACTCAACCAAGATTAATATGTTGAAGACTATTAACTTATCAGCACAATCTACAACAACATACATTCTTACAAAAGAAAAGAGGCATCCCACACCATTGGGTGTTGGGATATGTGGTCTTACTTTTATTTTTTACACTAAGACTGTTCATGTGATTCGAACATGTCACCTCCGATCACAATTAAGTAACTTTTATACCAAGTCTTACCCATCTAACATACATACGCACAAACATATAGACAAAATAATAATAATAATAATAATAATAATAAATAAACAAAAATAAAATAATAAACCTGTGGCCTTGTTTTTCTGGGTTCGAGCCATCTCGGCCTCGATTTCTTTAATCTTCTCAATGATCCCCATTTTAGCCCAATTTTAGTTGCCACCGCCTAGCACAAGCATCAAACTTTTCAGAAAATATTCAATCTTTAACAAGAATTAAACAAACTTTTGATACAAGTCAACCAAAAGTGGGGGAACAAACAAAAGTTTGATTCAAAACCAAACAATTAACACTGCTCAAACGCGAGCAAGACCAAAACAGAGCATAATGAGAGAGAGTTGACTCGTGGAAGTGACTCACCGAGTCAAGGGCGATCCCAATAGCTTGATATGGCCGCGTTTGTCAGACGAGGCAGATGGGGTTGCACTACAACAGTGGGCGATTGTGAAATTAAGTAAAATTACAGGTAAAGAAACAAAGAAAGAAGGCTGGAAATAAAATAAATTCTAGAAAACATTTTGCCTTTTTTTTTTTTCTTCTGGGGGGCCTTTATTTTATTCTTCTTGTCACCTTTGCCTGTTGGGGACCCTTTTTTTTTTTTTTTTTAATTTTGCATTTGGGGATTATGATTGTTTAGATTTTAATGAAGTCCTTTTAATAACTTCATTTTATTCTCAATTGTTACTGTTTTGAATTTCAAGTCAATGTGTAGGCTACATTATCCTTGTAGTGATGATAATAGTAATTAAATCAATTGGCTTCATTATTAAGCCTTTAAAAAAAGAGACCAAATTGTTAATTTTTTTTTTTTAACTGAAGTGAGACTTTACTGATTAATTATTAATTGTTTCTGATTAATAATTAAGTGTTTAACAAGCTTTCTCCTTGTTTACATTCAATTCATATAAATCATATTAAGAGACAACATTACAAACTCAGTGACCAAAACTTAGGCTTAATTTGAAATTTAATATCGTAGATTAATGCTCTCTTAGACACAAAGAAAAGTCCAAACGTTTAGTCTAATTTTTTATTTTGCAGAGATAATACCTTTACAATTCAACCATGAGATATCTAGGTAACAATAAAATAGCTTCATTATTACATCAAGACACATGGTCCCTCGACCCTGTAACGAGGGAATCTCTTACACACCCTTTTCTTTTTCTTTTTTCTTTTTTTTTTTTCTTTTTTATTCCTACGCTCTTCTCATTTACAAGTTCACAACCACGGTATCTATAAGAATAAGACGTTAGCTAAACCATGGATACTCAACGAAGAGTTCTAAGTCACCTTGTTGCACTTGGGAAATCTCAGTCGAGAACTTGCATGACAAATAATATAAGAGACTGCGGAGAGCACAACTTTCCATGAATAATTCTCATTGAAGCATCCAAGCCAGAGATTTATCCACAGTCTCTGAGTTCTTCTCTTTCATATGCATTGTAGAAGACTTGGATTATAGCATTCTGATTAGTTAGTCCCCGCCCTTCACCTTAATCCCTACCCCCAGAAGAGCGAAGTTGGTGGCGTTTATATGCAATTTTTATACAACTGCTACAATCTAATAGTTAAGAGTGTTACAAGTATCCAGGTTGTCTTTCATTTATCCTCCTTTCAGTACTGCCAGCCAAATTGCTTGAGGTAAGATTTGGTGGGACCTGTGCTTGCATCCGGGCAAGCTCTCTCACTCTCAGCAGGATTGGTGCCGGGATAGGCATCGAAGCAGTGCTCCTGCGAGGTATCTACATTGTTGACAACATAAGAGGAAACTGTTAAGGATCCAATGATACATGGCCAAATTTTTAAGGATGCAATAGCTTCTATAGATGAGGCATAAGATGATGAAGATAGTTACCCCTTTATCTGGAGGCGTCTGCACAAGACTCGCCCTCAGCAAATTCCTCCATTTATCCTGCAAATTGGATCCAGACAGAGCTAAGTTAAATAAACTATTCCCTCTTTGCGCAATTTATCTGCTGGGAGATCCAAGATTCAGCCATGGATGTACCTTGAGATCAACAGATGTGCGATATGAATAGGATGCAAAGGCAAGCCGTCTAATCTCAGACCACCTTCCAGCTCCATACCTGGACACACCCTCAACTAGCTTCACAACCTCTGAAAGAGTCCAAGCTCGATGATGTTTCCTTCTGATTCCACCTTTTGGTGTGGGCACAGTAACTATATTTTCATCAGGATATTTTGAGGAATCCACATGTTTCAGTTCCATATTATGCCTCACCCCAGCTGCATCCATTGTTGATAACTGCTTCTCTCTCTCAAGGAGACCTATAAGCTGCCAATGTAAAGTTACACTCAGTAACATAATGACAAAATCAGTTCAGGAATGCAAAAGTTCAAGATGTATTCCCCTTTTGAGAAATAGCAAACAATCACATTCAGCCTCCAGGACATTGTGTTTTCAGGCTCCACTTCAGAATGCAAATGTCCAAATTCTTATGTCAATTTCTGAAGAGTCCAGTCCCTTTCGTTTTCTGTTACCTCCTAGAATGGACCCTTCGTTTTCTGTTACCTCCTAGAATGGAATATCATGCTTCACCCCCATTCTAATGAGTGATAAGGTAAAAAACCTGCCAATCCCACTTTTAAATGTTTGTCACCAATGGAAACTACTCCTACCTTACGTAAAAAGTTAACCATTATTTCTCATTCCTAATGGCCCCATCAAACAATTTTCCAAAATTGTTAAGTTATTCACCCTATATATAGCTTTGGCGCATCCAATACATGCAGATATGCGGCACGGAAATTAAGCTAGGAACTAGACCACGGACATGTTACCTTGATTATTATAATCCCTGTTCAATGATACACAGAATGCAGAGTTTAACCGTCAAAAGGTCGCCACAAGAACAGTTGACATGGAAAAGATCTCCAAGAAAATCAAGAAAAAGGCTGAAACTATATGTACACAATGCATATAGTTGATATTACCTGGGGCTGAAGCTGTTCAAGAGTAGATCTGGCTACCATGATTTTGGTCCCACCAACATTATCTGGTTGTAAATTATGTGCACCAAGGGTCTTCCTTACCACTTTAGCTGCCGCACCATTCCCACCTGAATTAAATCTCTATGCAACACAATTCACATTAAACAATGACTGAATTAATTGAAGGACAACAGCCAAAAGATATCTGAAAATGAACAAGGTTTATGCATGCATAAGCATAAACTACACATGCAAGAATAAGGAGCCAGTACCATCAACAAACTGAAATTGCTTAGCAAAATCATGATTTCCATTTTTGGTGCCAAAATCAACACTATGATCCTTCAGCAAGATTCCGAATTTGAACACAGAACCAGACTCTTCCTTACAAACCATGCCACTACTTAGAGAATAATTATTTTCCCTGTTGTTACTCTTCCGGAGGAAATCTGATATGACTTTCTTTCTTGTAGGACCCTTACTTTTCCAATATACAAACTTCTTTCTATTTGCTACTCTAAGTATATCAAAGGAAATAATTCATACTGCAACAGGCTCTCATTTCTTAACAAAAATTGAAACATTTCCTTGACTCTGTTTAAGATAAATGCTGCTCAATAACATGTAGGGTGTATAAGCATGTTCCTATCCTCCACAGAAGCACACAAACAAACATTTACATCAACAATGAAAAGACTACATATCTACTTACATATGGTGAAAACCTCAGATGCATAGAGCCTTGCTCAGTTAAATAGTTCTAGCAGAAACAAAGAAATAAGCTACCATGTTCTTTCCATAACCATATGCTTTGCACCAGCACAGCAAACTAACAAAAACTCAAAAAACATGCATATTGGTCAGGGAGTATAGACTCTACACACCAGAAGGGTTGTGAAATTTTTTCTAGGACGGCTTCTTCGGATCCTAGAAACACATGGAACCAATATCCCAGTTCCTCCAAGGGAATCCAGCCTAGTGACCACCATTCTCCCATCTGAAGAGGCACTGCCGGCAGATACAGCACCAGATTTTTGGGACATCAGTCCAAGTCCAGAACTTTTTGCTAAAGTCATCAACCTTCCACTTGAGATTTTTGGCTCTGCCTCCACTTGTGAAAGTTCTTCAATATATCGTCTAGTAGGCTTCCGAACCCTTTTGGCAGCTCTCTGATCTATGCAATGGTCATCACTTGCATGGTGGCCAGCCACCTTATGGTTTCTCAAACTATTGTCAGAGACAACTTGATGTTCTCCCAATTCTCCACCATGACCAGCTGGCAGGTTTTTCTGCTGGTCATTTATAGCTCTGATTGGTGCATCCTCAGCACCAGTACCGCCCACCTTACTACAACTTCCTTCAATGATATTCTTAACCAATTTGTTATCCTTTATTACAAAACTTACAGTTGAAACATCACAAGAATTAGTCAATCCCATGACAATTCTTCTCTTCAGCCACTGCTTATCCTTGACAGTAGTCTCTCGCCCAAATGTTGCCTTAAAAGTTTCATGAAGTTCTTTAATGGATAGACTGTCCAGGCAGATATTCCCCCGCAGCCTGGAAAAATCAAGCTTTAAGCTAGCAACAGTGGCAGAAGTTGATGGTCCATCTTCTATCTGTTTGTCTGGAGGATTTGGACACTCCACAACACTCCGAGATTGATCAGTATTGCTTTCCATCAAACTTGGTGCCAAGGAACAGACATTATCCTGCAAGGGAATTTCAGATTGGAGCTTCTCATCAATACCAAGCAATTAATGATGCCAAGCAGGACACTGGGTCTACAATCAAATAAGCAGAAGAATAACTGGGAGATCCATATGCTAAGTGGAGCCTCTGTTCCTCTTTCACCTTTTGCAACATCTCTTTGTCGTAATACAAGAAATTTTAAGGCCAAGAAGGATCCGAGGCAATGAATCATTTAACCAACAGTTTGACATTTACATAAGCAAACTTTAATTGCATGTCTGAAACTCTAAAAGCAAAGATGCTAAAAAGAAAAGAAAAGAAGATTCAGAAATCAGAACATGATGGTCAATCACATAACAAAAACCAAGGTGGCCAGGTACCACAAAATTAATGGCTCATTGCTCAGTTAAGTTTTGTTTTTACCATATTTTGTTCTCTTGAAAACACTAACATGCTCTACTCTGGGAATCATTCCATTAGATCTGAATCCAATCCTGGTCCATCATAAAGCAACTCTCAATCAAGCACAATATACATATAAGATAACAAGTTTCAAAACTTGGGTAGATCCTTATGCTTTCAACTTGCATTGATTAGCAAATTTTTATTTTTTATTTTTTTATTTTTTTGGTTTTCCTTCCCATAATAACAAAGCTAGTTTGTCCACTTTGCAGAATCAATGAAAGATTTTCCAACTTTCCAGATTGAAAGTAAATTCTTTTACTCGTAATCTAAAAATAATGAACAGGGCAATGGTAAAGAGGCAGAAGTACAACATTACACTAAAAGCAAAAGGTGAAACATTGTGGAGAGATAGCCACAGGCCATTCCCATTTGGCACAAATACAAGAATTGTAACACAGTGACCTCAACAGGAAGTAGAGCATGTTGACCTCGTGTTGCTTGACAACAAGGAGCAAGAGACTATGTCAGACTGCCACTTTTTATACAAACTGTGGCATGATGGCCTCAAAAGGAACATTCTTTTTCTGTCATGTTTCATTTCAAATTCTGAACTGAATTATCCAATAAAAAATAGAATCTAACCTCCTGAACAGTACTACAGAATGAATATATATTCAAAACCCAAATTCATAGAAAGCAACACTGTTATTATTAGAATGAATCCATGTTCGGATGACAGTGAAATTCCTTGGGAGTAATGGTAATCAAATAAAAGAGCACTTAGTAGCTCAACTAGCAGTTGTAGAAGTGGAAACTCTTAGTAAACTAAGGATTAAAAGGGAAGATGGTTACACTATACCTCAACTCTTGCATTTAATTCACCTGCATCAACATCGGTCTTCTGATTTTGTGACAAACCTGCCATATATTACCCATTTACACTTGAGGGAAAGAGGTATAGGGCATAGAGGACATGGTAACTAAGAAGATATGATCTGACCAGCCAATGCGTAAGCATGAGTGTTAAGAAATACCAAACCAGAACACAATCAATGGAAGAACACAAAAAAGTTTTACATCATTTTCACTCCATGGGGTACAAGGAATGATTACTTGCCAAGGCTACAGGAATCTTTTTTGAAAATATAATCTAAGAGAAGGTCAATAAAATAAGAAAGGCATCCAATAGAAGATTTTATATGGAATAAACTATAGAAATAATTCTAATTGTTTACAAAGCCAAAACTTAACTTAAAGCCCACAAAAAAGCAGGAGTTGGAATGTTTCAAGTTTTTGAAAGTTGGATAAACTCAAATCAGCCTATAATAGGACAAAGTATGCTGTCACCCACAGTCAACAGCAGTTCATACACAAAATTGAATTCTCCAAAAACATGAAAGTTACATCCCATGCAAAGCAGCAGCAATAAGAACAAACCCTCCAAGCTTGCCAACTGGGGCATCCCACAGGAATATCTTTCCTTCAAAGTGCATCCAAATCTCTGCTCATTGCCTGAAGCAATATGCATTTCACTCAGTACCTCAACCTCCATGACTTCATCATCTGTTGCAGGTACTAATCTCCCATCTCCTTCCACCTGCATATTTGTAGGACATACATCCATGAAAAGTTGATAAATTACACTCAAGTGACTAAAACCACAGGATTTCAATCATATTTCCTGACTCAATGGCAAGGCCTATAGCACTAATTGCATGGCCATTGGAACAGACAAGAGAACTAGTCTATGTATGCTGTGCTCTCAAAAATCATGTTTATGACTGCAATAAGTGATGCATACTAGGGACCAATTCTGCATGTTAGCACAAGGTGGGTCTTCCATCCCCTAAGCTAGCCAAAAGTTAAATGCAAATCAATGGAACAGCAAAATATACTACATCTGGAAGATATGATGCATAAATGGCAATAGAACATGATGACAGAAGCCTAAGCCAGGCACTTCCAGTACTATCTACCCAAAATGACCAATAATGCAATGGAGAGTTATCTGATAATTTCATTTCATAGGCAGCAGTGTGAATGCCATTATTGCTTAGTTTAGTAAAACAAAAAGGCAATAGAAAAGGCAATAGCACACTCTCCAATCTCCAGATTAGTCAAGTCGTTGGTTCAGCAACCTCAGTTCTGTCAGAAACAAAGCCTATGCCTGTTTTTAATATAACATCAACTGGGAAATTATGTATGTATATTTGAGAATTACCCGAACAAGTTTGTACACAACCGGACTGGAAATGCACTGCGGTGAAGACAAAGAAGAGCTAATTTTCCCAAGCCAAGCTTCCCCAATATTTTGTTCGCCATTCCCCTCAACTCTAACTTCTGTTTCCATGGAAAATCCACCACTTGCAACTCATATACAAAAACTGCAAATCCCAAGCAAAAATAAACAGAGAGTGAATTAATACAAAATGTTTTTTCTTCACTCAAAAATCAAGGATTCTCCATTAAATGAAAATGAAACATAGGAACTAAACTTATTTATACAAATACAATTGCCATTTCCCACACAATCAAAAAAGTCCATACATATATTACTGCCATCTACTCCATATAGAGATAGCCCTACTTCAATCTCAGAAACAACATCAACTAAGCCCAGAAACCAAAGTAGAGAGGGGGGTAGAGGGAGGGAGATTCCAATACAATGATAATAAGCACTAAATGTCAAAGTAATGTACCCAAGAAAAAAAAAAAAAAAAAAACTTAAGCTGAAACAGTAAACAAAGTTCATTAAAGTACATAATTTCATGCCTACTGTAACTACAAATTCTCATGGAAAATCATTACTTTCAACTACAAGTCTAGAGCCCAACTCCAATAGTTAAATATACACTTAATTCAATCCCAAGAAAGCCAAAAACTCAGTCCATGTAGTCCATAAGCTAAGACATAGACTAAAAAAAAAAAAAAAAAGGAAAAAGACAAGCAATTAAAACTTATCCAACACTAGACAAACTTAAATTCAGTTCAAGTAGCCTTTTTTTTTTTTAATTGGGGAACAGAAACAAACGAATATCAAGAATCATATAATCTTTAACAAAAATGGGAAATTCACATTTACCCATTACCCAAAACAAAAGGCTGAATTCAATTCAAAAGACCCAAAAGAAAAAAGACAATAACCTGAGACGAAAGGCATCAGATTGAATTCAAAAAATACCCTCACTAAACACAGCTTTCTTCAAAAAGATTCATTTTTTTTTTTTTTACTCAAATGGAAATTTCAATACAGAGCTGGAAGCAAAACGTAAAATAAATAAATAAATAAATAAAAGGAAAAATGAACGGACCGAGTTGTTCACTCACCATAGACGAGTGTGGGTCACTGAGGACCGACTCGACTCGGTTCGTTGCAGCTCAAAGAGCTAGAGAGAGAGAGAGAGAGAGAGAGCGAGACACGCAGAGAGAGAAAACTTGGTGGCTAAGGTAAGGAAGTTGAGTTTTTAGAGAGAGAGAGAGGGAGAGAGAAAGTCCTTTTTTTTTGGCTCGCTTTTCTAGTACGCTGTGTTTACTTACCACTTTGACGACACAGTTGTCGGATACGAAGTTTCTCGTACGTTAGAATTGACAAAAGCGCGTGGGGTCCGCCACATCCTTTGTTTTTTTTTTTTTTCTCTTTTTCCTTTCCTTCAAGGTTTATAATAATTTTTTTATATTTCTAATAATTAATTGAATTTAACACATATATGTACAAAATATATTAAAAATATAAGATTTTGTATTACTAAAATATAAAAATTTAGAATTAATTTATAATATTTATGATTTTTTTGTCCCTAAATTTGAGTTTTGAAGTAAATTTAAAGTTCCAAAACCTTATTTGAGAAATTAGAACAAGACATTTAACAGGCTGCCTCCTTATATTAGAAATCTCTTGATTCTAAATTCTAATAAAAATAGCTCCATATTCTAAATATTTAGCTCCATATGCACAACAATTTTTTTTTTTTTTTAAAAGGCTACTTATAAATGATTGCTAGGTGGCCGTAATAATTTGGACGCTTCTCACATATAAATATATACGCATTTTATATTATTAATTAATGATTGTTAATTATATTAATGGGTTTTAATTTAATGGTATTAAAATTATTTTTTAGATCAAAAAATTAATATTTAAGTCTTATTTAGAGTCAATTAATTAATAAAATAAATAAATAATTATTATTTATAATGAAACACTTACGATTGTGAGTAAGTTGTGCTTCACTGCAAAAGCTACTTAAATTGACATCCAGGGAAAGCAAACTCAGCCGTAAATTGGTGTAACTAAGAAAAATCAGATTAGGGGTTTTCACGAAAAACTTTAGTGTTTTGAAATTTAAATTTTTATTTTTTAGAATCTTGAATTTCAATCTTGTAAATAGGAAAATGAAATTTTAAAAAATAAAACTAATTATCTCTAATAATTTTTTAATATATATATATATATATATATAAAGAAAAAAGAAAAACAAAATGAAGCTAGGCCTATGCCATGCAGACATGCAGGCAAGCCACTCAACCTGCCTATAAGTAGTTTGCTTAATCTTAATTCAAAATAATAATAATAATATATAAGTTAAAGGAAACCAACTCTAGGGAATATGGATAAAAAAATATCAATAGATTTTCCTTTTCTCTTTTTTCCTTTCTTGCTAATTTTGGAAACCTAGAAGAATTAAACAAATTCTTTATTTGTCTAGTTGGATTGAGGGAGAGAAATTTAATTATAAATAAAGTTTAAATTTTAAATTCTACATTTTATTTTGAATTTCTTATTTGTTAACCACTAGACTATATCTAATGATTAAAAGGTGTAAAAAAGTTACGAGGCCGCATAAAATGGACACGGATGTTAAGAAATGCAATAATTAAAAGATTTATTAGATTCAAGTAAGTAGTAAAATTATGAGTTTAATATTATATTTTAATTTAAAATTTTAAAATATTAAATTTATAAATTTTTTAATTTATATGTTATTTATTTCTCTTTTTTACTTTTGTGGCGAAATTTCATGCTTATGTAATTAACACTTAAAATTTTAATAATAAATTTATTATAATTATTAATTAAAGTTAGTATAATTTTTTTATATAATAATTATCTACACCTAAAAATTATTATAAACATGTATTCAATCTCCTCTGATCTAAAAGTCAACAAAGTGTTAAGAAGAAGAAAAAAAAAAAAAGGGCAAAAAGTAAGTGTCAGAGCTCGTGTATTGATTGATCTTATAGACCATAATAAGGTTGGTGGAATAAATATTAAGCAATGAAGGGTAGGAGCCAAGTGAACTCCAAAAGAACTGGAAGTGCAATCCGCTCATGGATGCAGACAGAGCTCCCGAGATGGTGTTTCTTGTTGCACCATTGCTTACGTCCCGCTTAAGCCATTAATTATTGGCAAACGGGAGTCTAAATTCAATGCTAAATTGCTGATTAAGGTCCCCCCCCCCATCCTCCCACATGAGTAGCTCGAATGGTTAAGCTAGAAAATCCCAAGATTAATGACGGGGTTCCATTCCTAATGTTACCCTTCTAAATTAATATTGCGCATAATCAATTCATTCCTTCTCGATTCAACTGGACAAAAAGATTATATGTATAGTGTGGACTCAAGAGAAGAAAATTCCTAAATTAGCAGATTAACAGGTTCTGTAGCTTGAAGGAGCTGCTGGGCTCTCAAGTGCATAAAAGCGAAATCCAAAGAGCATTTACAAACTCCACTTACAAACTCCACCAATTCAAGCATATCATAAATAATCCTCTCTAGCCCAGCTGGGGTACACATGCTTAGGGGCTGAGACCTTTTAAACATAGAAAGCTGCATTAGACCCCTTCCTCTCACATAGAAAGTTGTTGGCCTAAATATTGACTCACACTAATTACCTTTTTCTTAACACAAAATACAAAATACATATATGATCTAGCCACGAGGCTCTAGAAAAGTGAAGCGGGTAGTTTGGCTTCTTTTTTTTTTTTGTCTTTTTTTTTTTTTTCCTTCTAATACATATGCCACTGTTTCTTTTTGCCCTCAAGTACAAATGAGAAAAATATGATTACTTGCAATTAATTTAACGTTTTGTAACGTCTTTTTATTTATTTTTGAATTATAGTCGTGCCCTACCGGTGACGGATTCCTGCAGGGCCAGTTCCAAGGGACATGGATCTACTGAAGCATAAGCAAGGAGCTCCTTATCATTCTCCAATAGAATCAACTCGTCTTCCCCCAAAACTACCAAAGCTTCGAGTCCTTTAGGCTTTCTTGTATCCTGGAGATAGATAATTGGAGCAAAAAATGGCGCGGATCTACTGCAACCAACAACAGATCCCCACAAAGGTTTCCCAAATCCAAAATCAATATCATACATATCAAAGTTACACCAACTAGAAATTGGTATATATTGTCCTCCGCGTGATGCCACGCTGCCCATTTTGCTACTAATCTGCTGAAATAACCTGCAAACCTCAGCCAACCCATCATCCCCTTGCAGGCTACTAACCAATTTAGCATCCACTTTTGCTATCTCTTTTTTCAGCCAGCAGGCCAAGCTAACCATGTCTGCTTCTGCTGCACTGCATGCCCCAGTTACAGGCAACAAAAAGTTCCCAACTGAATATTTTGGGAATGGTGGCGCCGCTCGTTTTCGCAGGTTCACAGTGTGAGAGATGACAGTTGGCTTGTTGGTATCCTTAAAAATATCCAGACAACATTGCCAGAGAAGTGCAGAAACTGCCTCAACGCGGGTAGGATTTTTGCACTTCGAGCTGGATATTCTAGCCTGGAGACTGGCGATGGATGACGCATCAAAGACAAACCTCCTGGTTGCAGCCTCGGCGTTTCTGATGAAGGGTGTCCACAGAGCATCAAATGTTGCCTCGCTTGGATACGGATTTCTTTGTGGGAATTTGTAGGAAGCATCGAAATTAGGCAATACAATCCGATCATCGGACTTGCTTGCCAATGCAGCCCAGCATTGTAAGAAGGAACAAAAGCCAGTTCCATCGACTACACCATGCGAGATGAGAACAGCAACGGTGGTGCCACCGCACACGAACGTGTTCTCCTGTACTAGAACAACATGAGATCCTGCTTCCGGCTGTCCCCAAAATTGCTTCCCGCGGGAAAAAATCATCCAGTGAAGCAAGAAAATTGGGTTGTCTAAGAAACTCAGACACAGTACAATTCACTGTAGCCTGTGAATAATATGCCCCCTCGTCATTACAATCAATGGAAACCCTATCTCTAAACCTTCCGGCAAATGGGTAGAACTTAGCCAAGGCTTCTGACAGAGATTGCTTCAGAAGAAACGACCTGTTGGTGTTGGCAAGTTCCTGGTTTGTGGGATAGAAAAGAACCAGAGGAGCATAGAAGCATGGCACGTACTGATCTAACAGAGAGAGTTTGTAAATTTTGAGGTGATGGGGTGTCGGTGCTGATGGTTTGATGTTTTCTTTGGAAATTATTTCGATCTCCGTTGTTGTTTGCAGATCACAGTTCAATGCAATAGGAGTAGTGAGCGGAGAGGGCTTGGCATTTATGCCCCCGTATATCTAGTGCAGGTTAAGGTCGGACCACCATGGTGGACTTCCTCTCTTATTGAGAATTTTCCGCCCATCAAATTTGAATGACGGCTAATTGAATTTTTTTGGATAGCCCAATTGCGACCTGAAATATATAAGAGGTGTATAAATGCGAGATAAATACATTATTTATTGTGCATTTGTTCGATATTGTGTAAAACTCATGTTTACTCTAATCTATCTTTGTGATCGATTTTTCTACGACACGCCGTGGTATTTACATGTTTTAGTTACATGTTTGCGTCTTGCAGTTGTATTTTGATTAGGTGACTATCTTTCCAATAAAACAACATTAAATTATTTAGACCCAAAAAAAAAAATATATATATATATATATGCACATTTTATGAATTCATGAATTGGTACGAATTTGCAGGTTTCCGAGTACTCTGTACTAAAGACCTTTCAAACAAAAACCAGAATCAAACTAATTATTAGTCTGTCCTCAATAACTTACAAAGCACGTTTTTGTTGATGCAAGAAGAACAAAAAGATTAAAAATTGCCAACTTAGGGGAGCAGATTCTCATATCACAAAATTTTCATCTCCTTTGACTCTAAGATTTGTTAGAAAATTTACATAATAATTGTCTTCTCACAGAGCATATTGCAATCGACGATTTTAAGGTAACAACCTCAAGAGATGAATGCATTGACGATACAGATCAAAATTCAGATCAAGCTTAAGAATTTTCTGGTGGACGAACAAAGAGTCAAACCAAATTTGCCCAACTTGACCCGGTGATGGCCACCGAGCACTTCTGTTTTGTCCCGCAATTGTTGAACCTCGTCTTCCAATTGAGACTTCTATATCCAACTTTCAAAAGTCAAAAACAAGACGAGGAATGGTCAGAATCTGTTTAATAGCGATGAATTTAGATTTTCATTTTTAAAATTTTGAATTTTAATTTTAGAAGAGTATAGAATTCATGAAAATAAGAAGAATTATCTTTATTATATAATTGATAGTCTGATGGTTCTTTTTTTAATGAAAAATGAAAATAAAGATAACAGATAAATAAAATAAGAGCAAGATGAGGCGACTATTCACGTCCATACTACAGTAAGTATTCCGAAAGGAACACTTCAGAACCTGTGGGAGGTAATCAAACTCAAATCAATGGCTAGCAGATGATACAAATGGTTTCTTAGCTGACCAAAAGAAAAGTAGAATAATGGTATTACTTACAACGTCTAGGCTGGTAACAAGCCGACTTGTTTATTAAGGACTCGATAAGAGTTAATCCATTTGTTCATTTACACATTCAAACTCGATTTTAGATTTTGGTTAATAAATGAGTCAAATTTGAGTAATAATATACTAATTTCATTTAGACTTGTTAGCAACTTGTTTATGGTTATTAAAAAAAGTGTGCGGGTTCAAAAAAAAAAAAGTTATTAAAATTTTTTTTAATATAGATGTTATATATTAATAATTGTACAATGAAATTAAATGCTTCTTTTAATCAATTAATTTTATTATAAGTGGTCATTTTATAACAATACCATTTTATAATTTTAATTATTTATGTAAATATTACAAAGTTAAACAACAAATCATTTATTAGGAGTTTGTGGAGCTTAACTCAATTCGTTAAAACTCATAATTAAACAAAGTTAAGGTTTATTCAGCTCAACTCGTTAGCTAAATGTCAACATAGAAAACTTTATTTTCAAGTTCGTTTGTAAAACAGGTTAAATTTAAACATTTAAAAACTCGGATTTGCTTGACCCGTCTGTAACTCACAGGAGCTTGAACAATAACGTGTTATTGTAAGGTTAAAAAAATGAATTCTATATTAAACTTTAACATATTCTTTTTCGTCCAAAACTTATTGGCTGAGAGGGTAAATAAAACACAAACTCTTTTTATTCGTTAAAATTCACAATTATTAGTAGAAAATTTTTCATACTAGTATCGAGTCTTCTATTTTATTACTGTATCAAACAGTTTATTTATTAAAAAATATAAAATTTTATGTCACTTAAATATAAAAATATAATATAAATTATAATATTTATAAATTTCAATTTCAGACTTTGGTCAATACAGGACCTTCACCTTTGCCTGAACGGCAGACAACGCCTCGGATCTCATTTTCATTGTAGGCCTGCCTTCATTCTCATACACTTGGAAAACGCAATAAGTTATGCTATTTAGTCTGACGGAGTATCCTGGAATTTGTTCGATTCCACTAAAGTGCTCGTAAGCACTTTTGTGAAATCGGGGAAGTTCCGGGAAAGTGGGTTGGCCTACATAGCAATTACTCAAGCAGAATAAGATTTGGACATCATTCTTCGGGCATGGCCGTGGAAGCCATGAGTGAGAGATTGCATTTATCACCCTTTGACAAGTTACACATTGAAGTTTGTCCTCGGTATCCTTTTGCAGATTAGATCATCAGACGTATGCCAATCGATGCAAGTGAGTATGCAAGCTTTGGCTATTTCTAATTTCCCACCCTTCCTTCGCCCGCCAATTTACTAATCTTGGAAGGACCATCTCAACATGTCCTCTAGCAATTCCATCTTTTACACTGTATCTACAGTACATCCGGCATCTTGGAGTTGGAAGAACATGTAATTCACTTGACCGCATCACGTTTCGTGACGAAACAATGACACAGTCTGTGAATTATTCAATGTGTTCCTTAAGCTATATTCCCTTACAACCACAGGAATTTGGCTATTGGGGGTCAGGCAATGGCCTAGTCTTGTGCTCAAGTACTAATGACAATTCAAGTGTCTATTATGTTTGCTATCCGCTCGCAAGGCAATGGGACACCCTGCCTCCAACACCCCAAGGGAAGACACATTCTTAGACTAATTGTGCCTCTTGGGATTGTCTGTATCGTTGATTACTCTTCTGTTACTACTCGTTTCAAGGTGGTCCGCGAGATTGCTCGTAAAGATCCCCGAGTAATGTACTATTCAAAGCTGTCAGGGTCCTTCAGGGTCGAGATATTCGATTCAGAGACAAATTATTGGAGGAGTATCCAGAAGTATTATGCTCGTCTGCTGTTGCATTAAACTTTAAAGAGTGCTGCAGCCATTGAGAAGAAAGGAATCTTGCATTGGCTAGGCTATGCTCATGAACAGGTCATTGTCACATATGATCCTCACAACAATCCTAAAACATTCTAGTTTACCCAATATCCTGGAGGTCGCGTAGAAGACAAAGGTGACTCCGTTCGCATTGATGCAATCCGAGAGGAGCTTGTATTTTTGCAGTCGGCAACTACATGGGACAATCGTGCCAATTTTGCCAACATTGTCCATTGCAGCATGTGGAAGCGTAAGGATTATGAATCCGGGGAATGGTGCTTGGAGCATAGAGTAGTCATAGATAAAAGAGGCATAGGGGGATCCATATTACAAGAGAATTCAACCACAAAATGGTGGAACAATGGGTTATACACTCCTCAAGCTAGTAGCCATAGATCCCAGTGGCATGATGGTTTTGTTTTTTTCTTCCTTTTAACAGATCCCCCTACAGAATCTCCTATGATATGCACAGCAAAAAGGCCGAGTTGCTCTTTTGTAAAACAATAAATTAATAAGATAAAATTGAGTGATAATTACTTTATATTTTATAAACAAAATTTTGTATAAATTTTTGGTCATCATCAATTATACAATATATTATTTTTATAATATAAATTAGAATTATATCATTAATATAAAATATAATTATGATTTTTTTAAAATTAATTTTAATTAATAAGTAATTAATAGAAAAATTATAAAAAATTGAATAATTGGTGATAAGATTATAAATAACAAAAATTAAACAATTAATGACAGAAATTATAATTAAATTGAGACACACTATCATATTTCTTTGACATCCGACTGTGGTGACAATGATGATATCTACAGCATGATGAGAGTCTTCATGCTTTACCTTCCGGTTTGGCCAACCATGGTTCCTAGGCTTTGATACAGCGGGGCACCATGTAGCCGTTCATAGTAATTAAGTTTTTTGATACGATTTTGGAGACTTGAGATTGAATTTCGCCTATATAAGAGGGCTACCTGCTTTTATGTAACTCGCGGATTGCTTTGTTATTAAGAGATGGGGGCTTTTTGCATTACAATTGGTTCCAAACTTGGGTGTTAAGCAACACTTAAAATTTTTGTAACCTCACAATAAATAAATTAAAAAAAAAAAACGTTAGATGAAGGTAGCTTTTTTGACATGCAATAGAGAATATACATGCAAAGGCTTTTTTTTTTATATATGATTATTTATTCAAGGGATATAAATATACAATCAATAATTCTTAAATGTAATATTTTACTAATAAGTTCATAATATTAGTTAAAACGTATCACTACTTGTGATAATAAAGGTGAAACTCATCAAAATTACTACAATTATTAAAAACATATATACACAAATATATTCTCTTGGGTCTCCATAATATAGTTATCCACTTTAGCGGGAAATTAAAACGGTTGGATAAGGAAAGGAAAAGGTAAGCTAAGGTCCACCATCTGTCAATGGCTGCCACACTTTCTTCAACGTTCCTCACCCAATATTTTCCGAAGACCTCTTGTTATCAGGCTCTTCCTAGAGCATATAATCAACCCCTTTTCATGATTAACCTCAAAAACCGTGCTCATCATGTTACTTGCTCGGCCAAGAAGAAAATAAGCTTTGTGGATCAAATTCTTGACTACATTGAAGGTAACTACAAACCCCTCAATCCTTAGCCATGTTTGTGTTTGAATGGAGAAATGGGGTTGAATCAGGAGCCCTCATAATTGACGTGTATAGGCCAAAAAACAAAAGGATGGCTTGTGTTTGAAATTTTGTGTGGTCTGTTTGCTTGTTCATTTTTAGGGGGTCCCAAGTTAAGGAAGTGGTATGGAGCACCTGATCTTGTTCCAAAAGATGGACCTGCCGAGGATGAATTTTCAGGTATTTTTGGACTGGGAATTTGTGGGAATTGTTCTATCTGTAAAGAAAAAAAAAAAAGTTGAATTTTTGCTTTGACCAATCAAAGATTTGTGTCTCTACAAAGAAACTTAGTTTGTCCTTGAATTAATGCAGAAGAAGATGAACCAAGAGATGCTGTACTAGTCACTGATGGAGATAGTGAGATTGGCCAGGTGTGTTTTAGCAGATTTGATAGATTTCCTTCTCCTTTTTATCTTTAGGAATCTGATGCATGCATTCATTACTTGGATTATGGTTGTGTCTAAATGCTAACTGAGATTTGATCCAATTCCCGTCCAACATTTTATATATAGGATTTATTTGAGTGGTTTTTGTGACCCGGAGAATATCACAGAAACAGCCTCTTGGTGAAAAGATAAGGGCAGGGCTGTTTACATGTAACATTTCCCAGATTCACAACGTAGGAGTTTCATACACTGAGAACACCTTTTAGCAAATTGAGTGGTTTTTTGCCTTGTGGTCGGTTATTGCCTTAATCTGAGACGCGCCAGCTTTAGTTTATGTAGATGGTGATACTATCATTGATTGTGAAACGAGCTCGAATTAAAGCAATGGTGAAGAGCAAGCGGACTGCCATGGAAGCTTTTGGAACTTATGTTGAAGTGGGTACTTTTGTGATTCATTCAAATCGAGTTTTTACATGGTTATGTACCTGTTTTTGACAGCTACCTCTCCCATATTTAATTTGTCTGATAACAGATGATATGGCTTTTGTTGCTTGCACTCACAGGCAATGACTGGAGAATCCAGCAGCAAGTCATTCCTGAAGAAAGCTCTCAGAGGTGTTCGTTCAATTATATGCCTAAACGTACGAGTTTCTGCAGAAGATTTATATACATTTTTCCAGTGCATGTTCCTTTGGTCTCTTAGAATTTAAGATTGAAAGTATAATTTGACCGGTAATGATTGGTTCATTATGTCTGTAATGATTTTGCATGCCTTTTATTAATCAATATGCATTTTTACGAAGCCTCCACACTGTGGGGTAAGCAGAAAGGTCAGGCATATGCAATTTCACCATTGTTTTTAACAAAAAAACTGTTTT
The DNA here is from genome assembly GCA_020883675.1 of Bruguiera gymnorhiza. NCBI lineage: Eukaryota > Viridiplantae > Streptophyta > Magnoliopsida > Malpighiales > Rhizophoraceae > Bruguiera > Bruguiera gymnorhiza. Next base: position 490,942 of record JAIRCJ010000001.1, on the reverse strand, counting down.
TGCCACTCAAATTTGTCACCTTCAGACCACAATGGAATAATCTTAATGTTATACCAAGACCCTCAAACCTTTCATTACCCGATATAGAACTTTCTTCTTCTTTTTTTCCCCCACAGGAAGGCTTCCTGTCTAATGTTGGAAGCTTGAAAGGTGAAAAACATGTAATCCTCTTATCCCAGGTATCTCTCTGCATCTCCGTGCTTGGTCAAGTGTCAGCACCTATGCAAAGAAAGTCCTTAACATCCATACCATTGTGGTTTAACAAGCTTGCAGTTGCCTGTTTATGAAGGTAGTAGTGGCATCCAATCTCTCATGACAAGCAATGCAAGAAAATTAGCTGAGCAAGATGAATCAGTGCTGATAGCCTCTGGAATTCCTTACACCATCATCAGAGTCGGGACGCTGAAGAACACTCCAGGAGCTTCACAAGGTTTCAGCTTTCAAAAGGTACTTTGAGTATTGACCATCACTGCACAGAATGAACTGAGTTTTCCACAACAAGGGTACTTGGTGTAAAAGTTTCTGGGTTCTTGGAATTTCACATTAGCCTAAGGTTGCAGGAGGAGTGATTTGCAGATGAAGTTTCTTCGGGGATCCTATTATTTGAGGTGGAGAAAGAAACTAATGGTACATGTAATTCTCCTAATGACAGGGTAGTGCAAAGAAAGGAAGTCTAAGCAAGGAAAGTGCTGCCATGATTTGTGTGGAAGCTCTGGATGTAGTCCCAGAAAAAGGATACATCTTTGAGGTTAGCAACAAAGCAACAACTGACAGCCCAATCTGGTTTTCTGGGCATAAAACGCTATGTCCAACCATTTGCATGTTGATTTTGTAAATGAAATGGAAGATTAATGGTCCCTGAAAGTTTCGAAACAACCCCTTTTTGAATACTTTTTGAACATTGTCATTTTCTTTTGCATTTAGTTCCTGTAATTATCCTTACAATTATGTTACCAGCACTTTCTGCTCCCTTTGAACAATAGGCGGTGAATGGAGAAGAGAAGGTTTCGGATTGGAAAGAGTGCTTAACCAGATTGATGGAGAGAGCAGCGCAGTGAACCCAATGATACCTCCCGAAGGAGTGGGGTAATCAAGTCCATTTGTACCCATTTGTTAATTCTGTGTTTTCAATTGGTAATAATGTAATGTTTAGTGGATTGGCTTTGGGAAAGAACCAATTTGGAAAAATAAAACCAACAATTTCTGTACAACTTTTTGTTACCTCTTTGTTAAAAAACTAAAGATAAAACTGTACAAGAGACCTGTGAATCGAAACGCACTTAATTACTGTTTGGTTTTCACGAAGAGAGGCTTGAATTGCTTTTGCTGCTCAAAATATGGTAACTCCTGAACGGTACAAGAATCCAAAGGAGAAATCTACATTTTTTTATTGTCTGACCTCCCACTTTAAACCCAAAGTCTTTAACTTTTGTCCTTCTGAAAATGCCTCAAGATTCCCCAGTTTGGCTTCCAATGCATTCTTTCTGTCGAATTCAATATATAATAAAACAAATATGATTAACTTTCTAGGTTCTTTCAATTTCATTCTTATATTTAGGACAAAAATTAGCATTATAAAAAAGAAAAGAAAAGAAAGATTACACCTTTTTTCCACTGTTAAGGATCAAGATTTCCTGTACAATAAAGTGGTATCAACCTTTACAGCCATCAATAAGAATATCAATTATAGTAGTTATGATTAGGACATTAGCCTAACCAACGAGATAACTTTTGTGTTCCCTGCACACCAAGAAGTTCATTCAAATTAATAGAAAAAAAATCTTAAAAGGAAAAAGATGAATGACATTGTAATTCACATGCTAAAATCAATTTTGTACTTCATCATAACCTCAGGTATGAAGGTCTCAGTCACCCCAGATTACACTTAATAAATAGGATCTTGCTTAGAAAGCCTAAACAAGAGTGACACAAATATTATAATTGGCACCCACACTTGTTTGTGAAGTAGACGGGCAAGATCCAGCTCACACAGTGCATTAAACCACATCATGAAGTCAAAGACATTGTAGTGGTTCATTAACCTCCTTTCCAATTTAAGCCCGTATAATAATTTCAATCCACTTGAGCTGTTTCAATAATTGGAGATACTGCCATGTCAATAATGCCAAAATCAAACCAAAACTAGCCATTTAGAGAGAACCATCCATACGTGCACTCAGATCAAGAACTCTAGTAAGTGGTTCCATGAATTGAGCCATAAAGTGCAACAAAACAATGGGTCCACAGGAAAACCATGTCTTCTAATGCAATTATCTGCTTCTGTCATTACATGTGGAGAGAATGGAAAGGAGATGTGATGACATCACATGGAGATGTGAAAGGCCATTTTCACCATTAAAACTTTAAAGAGGAGAAGAGAGGATTAATTACATTAGTGAGAAAGAAGCAAAGTACCTATGTAAAGGACGAGCAAAGTTCAACCAATTCCCACTAAAAAGAGAATCTATTGACCCTCATTCTCTCCTTTAATTAGCTTTTAATCAGTTCAAGTAAGGATGACTTCTATTTAACTACCAAATATAGCATCTACTTTATCTTGATTAATCTTTTTGAAGATTAAAACCATCAAAAGTTTGCCACTAAATGGGACAAAATAGTGGTCAAAAGGACAATCACCCCAGGATGAGAGATTCTCACCAGGAGATGTGTTTCAAAAATTAGAGGCCTAACCAAGTTGATTTCTCCAGTTGTCATGCAGCATCATCGACCAGAAGGCCAATAATTCTCAAGGTCACAACAAAAGCTGCATGACCCACCTCCATGCATAGTCAAAAAAGGTAATGGAATCAACAACCAGAAGATAGACTACAAGAAGGTTTATATTTGGTATACACCAAACTTTCACCATAACATCGTCTGATATGCAGACATTCATGAGGAACATTTTGACAAACATAGGAAAAGAATAAAGTAGGTTGTTGTGGGTTCCCATCAAAAACAGATCAAGGAACATCAGATTCAAAATTGTTATGATCATCAGTTAAAAGACAGACAACATCTGAACATGTAAAACAGGCCAAATTATGTCTAAATGTTAAAACTTGTCTTTGTAATTACAACTAGGTGATAAGCTTCGTCAATTAAACAATGCACGAACCACTCAAAAAATATGAAGAAAACACGAGACATCCTACCAACAACTCATCCATGAAGAGCAACAATAAATCAAAGGTTATGTTTCTCAGGAAAAAAAACGGAAAAGAAAAAGAAAATCTACATCTGCACAATATGTAAGCACCTTGAAATGAAACAACGTATTGTAATTGTAAACTTGTCAAGCCTTTATTCCAATGGATATAGTAAGTTTTACATTGAAGCTTGACCCTGAAACACATATCCCTCTGTCAAGAAGAGCTAAACAATCTCACCAAATTCTTTTGCCTCAATTCTAAGTAGCTGTCTTATTGTAATTCCAAAATACAAGATGTATATGAAAGGTCAGTTGAGCAAATTACCCTGATCTAAATCTTTTCTGACTGACCTTTCCACTGGACTTCAAAATCCCACTTGACTCTCCTTCGGATGAAGCCTCCATTGACCTGCTGAAATTGCTCGAAAGATCAGCATAAAGATCAACAACCCTTCTAATGTTATTGTTAAGCTCTCTAATCAACCCCACATTCCGTGTCAGGTTATCCGGCATCCTCGATTCATGGTTCTGATTTATTTCATTGATTAACAGCCTGTTTTGATCAAGAATGCCCTGAACCTGCACGAAACTCTTCTCAAATGTTTGCAAAACCTTTCCATCTACTTGAGCTCCATTGCCTAACCCGGGAAACAAATCACCTTCCATCTCAATTTCACTTCATTCAATCAAAATCAATCCCTCACCTGCAACAAGAATTGAGTCAAATATACCAACCAAGGACAACGATGGGCTACAGGACAAGAAGGAAACATCAATAAACTTGGGATTCCGTGAGTGCTCATTGGCCTATCAAAATTTAAGCTAAATTAAAAACAGAGTGCGACAAGAAAAGAAGCCATGGAATCACTCCATACAATGCTAGTTTGTACGTCTTTGAGAAAATGAAAGACGGATATATCAATCAACATTAAAAAGGGCAATCCAATAAATGTTACCATTGTATCCAAATCCATCCACTTAGGATTTGCTCCTGTAACTGGTGTACTATTAAAGTTTAGAACTCTGAGATTTCCACTATTTTCTCAACTCACAAAAGTATTTTATGCATGATGAAGAGAAAAAGAGAAAGGGGAGAAAAACAAGGCCCTCTTTTTATCGTCAAAACGAGACTAATTTTCATTAAAACAAAAAGGCAAGCCCAGGTAGAAGATATGGAGTGGAGAACAATAAGGCTCTCCCTAAATAGAAACACAAAACAATACGTACCACAAGAAAGCAAAATTATGAAAATCCACCAAATTGGGTGAATAAATTTCTGAAGAGAAAAGAGGAAAAAAAAAAACAAGAAAAGAAAGGGCAAAAGCTTTGAGATTGCAGAATCGTCTCGACACCACAAAACAAGAGGATAGCTAGAAACCTTCCGCATAGGGATTTCAATGAAAATTAGAACAACCCATAAATCTCCAAACAACTCAACACATGAGAAAGCACAAGAATTTTATACTGAGAATGCACAAAACCAAAAGGGAAAAGACACACACAAACCCCACAATCCCAAAAGACTCAAAACCTAGTAAAAGGGAAAAGAAGCAATGAAAGTTGCAATCTTTCACTCGTTTTTCCCAATAGGCTTACCTCAAAACATCATGATGTTCCATATCATCGCTGTGGGAGAAAGAAGAGAATTTTTCTGGGAAGTTTTTAAAATGGAGCTGGGGTAGGATCAAGGGAATTTTCCAGTGATTTTCGGATAGACAGAAGGAGGCAGAGACAGACAAGAAAGTATCAAACTTTGTTGTCTCTATTTGCAATGTTTTCTCTCCGTAAAAATCTTTTATTTCCTCGTTTGCCTCACTTCTGGCAGGACTCCCAGTTCCCATTAATCAAATACGGGGAGGGATCTTTTCTTATGGTGTGCTGCGCGCAACACCAGATATTACTGTGTCTTGATTGCCACGCGGAATCCTGTCCGTTCATTGCAGTACGATTTTGTGGTTTTGGAGGATGTTAGATGAACGTGCACGTTAGTTATACACCTTGCGGTCGTTTACAAGTGTACATTAAACGGCTATGACAGTATTTACGTCTAGAGTTAATGCTATGATCACTCATTTGTGTTTGTCTCGTGTCAAAGGCGCAGCGAAGATGTTTTCATTGTTGGGTCGTCCAATGCAATTCCGTTAAATAGTTACAAGTTGGTCTTTTTAATTTGCGAAAATTAGGATCAACTTTTGAGTGAAAAGCATGTTGATATAATAAAGTTAATGTAGAAGAACGACAGTCAGTGGCACATACAACTCTGTGACTCGGAGGAAAACTGTCAAGCAACTGTGCATCAGACAGCTAATTGAAAAACTACTTGGGTTGTGTTTTTCGTTTTGTTTCCTTCTTCTCGATGCATAAATCTTACAGGAAAGATGCAGTGGTGGTGGTGGTGGGGGGGGGGGGGTTTCAGGTTATTTCTGTCCAATCTCAGTTCTGAATTTCTTTCTCGTGAACACCAAAAAGCCACATTTTTTTATCAAAAAAAAGAGAGACATTATAAAAATAATAATTATTATTTCTGTCAATCTAAATTGAAGCGGTTCGTTATTTTCTTAATTTATTATTTTTATGAAAAAAAATTATTATCTAAATAAACAGTAATAACTCCAAACGTAACTTCTAAACACCACCGATATATTATTAAATCGATCGATCGGTGTACTGGTCCATAAACTTCCTTTTATTTTTATAAAATAAAAAAAGGGCGCTACCTCAAGATTGGAACGGGTCCGAGAGGGGAATTTTGACTTGGGTCTCCTCAAAGTAACATAACTCACAACCGGCCCCACCGACCCCAACTGATCCCACTTCCTTCTGCTTACGTGTACGGCCCAGATCACATCTCCTCTGCAACTTTCTCTCTCTCTCTCTCTCTCTCTCTCCAAACTGCCCTCTTCAACCTGTCTTGTTCTGCCAAAATCTGTTGAAGCTCCAAGAAAAAAAGAAAAACACAAAAAAACCCCACCAAAAAGAATGGATCTTTACAATTGAATAACCCCAACCCCAACCCCACCCCTCAAAAAAAATTAAAAAAAAAAAAGGATTCCATGGCAGAAACCGCAGTTTCATCGCCAAAGCCACTCGCTTCTCCAAACCCAGTGGAGTCATCATCAACACCGCTGCCGCAGCCACAACCCCAACAGGCAACAACGTTAACAAGCCCGAACCCAAACCCAACAGCCTTAACGCCACCACCACCACAACAACAACAGAAGACACAAACCCTGACAACAATTATGTCAAACATGTCGAATTTACCTCAAAACCCACAAATCTCTTCTCCTCTTATTGACCCACAAGTCAATTCACCGTCTTTACCCTCCCAACAACAACAACAACAACAACAACAACAGCAGCAGCAGCAGATACAACAGCAGTTACAGCAACATAATGTGACAGCCATGTCAGGCTATCAAATCCCACAAACGCTTCAGAGATCTCCGTCTATGTCTCGTTTGAGCCAAGTTGGGCAGCAGCAGCAGCAGCAAAACCAGTACGGCAGCGTTTTGAGGCAACAGCAGCAGCATCAGGGGATGTATGGGCAAGTGAATTTTGGTGGGTCGGGTTCAATTCAGCAGAATTCGCAGAATCAGCAGATTGGTGGGACCAACTTGTCGCGGGCCGCAGCACTTCTTGGGCAGGGCGGGCATCTGCCCATGCTGACTGGGGCAACTGCCGCAGCACAGTTGAATTTGCAGTCCCAGTTGTTATCCTCGGTATAAGTTTACTGTTATTTGTTAGTTTAGTCTGTGTTATTGAACCATTGTAGTTAACTTAAAGCAGGGTTTTTGCATTGTTTTTTGTTGCCTAGAAGTGATGAAACATGTTTTGGAATTTTTGTCTCTGCCCTCCATAGTGCATTTTATTGGATTGTTTGAAGAGCAGGAAGTGGCGTGTAGTGTTGGTTTAATTTGTCCTTTTGAAAAGTTTGTACATTTCTTATGAATTCTGTGTGGTAGTAATGGCTTTGTATGCATTGAGACCAATTTGAAGGAAGTGGTAATCAAAATACTAGTATGGTTGTCACAATTCTTGATTTTCATTCTGGTTATTTTGATTTTGAGAGCAGAATTCAAGTTAACTTTTTGTCCATAGGAGATAAAAGAATACTTGGTAAAAAGTTACTGTTTACGTAGGGTCCCTAGGTTGATAATTGTGTGTTGAAGAAATATTTATGATGGGCATCAGGTGCAATTTGTAGAATAGTTATGGATTGACTAAAAAGGTAATCAGTTGTGGTTTTTTTTTTTTAAAAAAAAAAAACTTTTTGTTTGTTTTTTTGGGCTTGCAAATTTGTTATTTAGAATGGCTGTTAGTTCAGGGGGATATGATCCGGTGGCTGTTAATGTAAAAGTAGTAGTGTGTTTGAACCCAGTATTGAAGGTTGCAGGCCTATTCACAAGCTGATTGCATGTGTTAATTGATGTTAATGTTCTATGGATGTGTTCTGTGAATTGGTGCCATGCAAAAGAACAAACAATAGAGTAATGAAGCTTGTCCTACTCTGTCTGTTGGAAACTATTACTTATTCCTTGGAAGTGCTGGATTACTTAATAAGCTTCAACTGATGCTGATGGGGAATGCCAAAATCCCTTTTGTGTGACTGTCAATTGACTAAAAATATGTGATAATTTAACTCATTTCCTTGTATATTATAAGCTACAGATCTAATATGAATCAAATATTAAATATTTACGTGAATCCTTCTTTGAGTAGCCAAATGGATTAATTAACCTGTTTACTTGATTGTTCCCATAATTTGTTGCACATGTAATACATTAGTCATTGAGTAGGCTAGATAATTTTGTTTTCCATGATGATAGCTGACAAAGTTAAATTTTTGGATGTAGCCGAGGCAGAAAAATGGGTTGGTCCAAGGCTCCCAATTTCATGCTAGTAATACTCCAGGGCAGTCTCTGCAGGGAATGCAAGCAATGGGAATCATGGGGTCACTCAGTTTGGGCTCACAAATAAGATCTAATGGGGCTCTCACTTATGCTCAGCAAAGGATGAATGTGGGACAAATGAGACAGCAGCTAGCACAACAAAATTCACTCTCCTCTCAGGTATATATTTTCTGCAAAGACATTGCTTTATTGTGTTTCCATCGGTAAGTTTAAGTTGACTACTTATGGATTTATGTTTCTACTCTAATGCCAATCCTTTCATTTGATCCATTTTCAAGAAACATTATATTTTCTATCATGCTTCAAGTGTGTAATAGGTACTAATGTAAAGGGCTTCAATTTAGTTATCTTTTTACAATGAGGTGACTTCAATGTTGGTTTTTGAATCCTAGTTAATGTCAAATACATATTCTTTTTATAATGAGTTCTATATGATATTATCTGCTTTCCATTATTGTGTCTGTGAGTTCTGATATTTTACTTGCTTATTTTCAAGATTCATAATTAACTTTTCAGACAGTCTACTTGGTGCTTAATCTCAAGTCTCACATTGGATCCTTGTTTTGCTTCTTGCATTTGTTGCAAACCTCCCACCCGCCAGGAGGAGAAAGCATCATTTAGCATACTGATCAATTATTTTGAGTTCATAAGTTACATGTAATGTCTTTGTGTATTTTCTGCTGCTTAGATCACTTCTGATGGGGACCTGAATTTGTAGCCAAATGTTCCTTAAATTCAAACTTGCTAAATGGAGCATAGATGCCTCCTTTTGGTGCAACATGACTGATACTTTTCCTGGTTATATTTGTTCTCTTAAGAGTGTTTATTGTAAACAACTAGCATGTTACTACACACAGATAAAAGGCCTTCCAGGAGTGAAGTGTTCATCTTTGCTGTACTGTCCTTTCAATGTGCACCAAAAAATGTTTAGTAAATTTGAAAAGTTTAATGTCTATATATTAACCTCCAATTGTGTGTGCTTTCATGTTCCTCTTTGTGTGATCTTTTTAACGTGATCAATGGTCTGCAACCTGTTTTACACTCAATTATTGTGCCTGATACAATCAATCCCAAAACTACAGGTGCAAAGCCTACCAAGGACATCGTCATTGGCATTTGTGAATGGTCAGTTGTCTGGGCTGGTTCAGAATTCGCAGCAAACTATGATGCCAAACACTTTGTCACAGCAACAGTGGTCAAAGCAAATGCCAGGATTGTCTGGTCCTGTCTCACCTTCATTGCGTCTTCAGCATCAGCGGCAAACGCAAGCCCTCTTACAGCAGCATCCTCAGCTACTCCAGAATTCAATGGCATTGAGCCCACAGCAATTGTCTCAGCTAGTACAGCAGCAGCCAACAATGGGACATCAACAACTGCAGCAACAGCCAACAATGGGACATCAACAACTGCAGCAGCAGCAGCAACAACTACTACAACAGCAGCAATCACAGCAACAATTGCAGCAATTGTCCTTACATCAGCAGCAGCAACAGCAACAGCAATCACCAAGGCTGCCAGGACCTTCAGGCCAGAAATCTCTTAGTTTGACAGGATCACAGCCAGATGCAACAGCATCTGGTACAACTACCCCAGGAGGAAGTTCCAGCCAAGGAACAGAAGCAAGCAATCAACTTCTTGGGAAGAGAAAAATACAAGACTTGGTTTCACAGGTTTTCTAACAGTTTATCAGATCTTGTCTGCAAATTTTCTGTTAGTGTCATGTTCTGCTTTTTCTTGCCTTCAACCTCTTTTGTCATAAATATGTTCTGGCATTCATCTCTTTGCTATATGCAGGTAGACTCTCAGGGAAAGCTGGATCCCGAAGTTGAAGATCTTCTCTTGGAGATTGCTGATGACTTTATTGATTCCGTTAGTCTTGCCATCTTAGCTAAAATTTTATACAATAAGTGTATGTGAGTCTGGGTGTTATGTTAATATTGCACATTTACATCTATAAAAATTGTTTATATAATATTGGACAAATGAGCTCTTCTTATGGAGTCTACTTCACATGGATTTCTCAAAGCAAGCTAATCTTACTAATGGGGTGGCTAGCAATGGCATTAGCACATTTGAACAAGGCCTGTTACCTCCAAATGCTAGGCATACCCACACATTACCTTGCCTAGGATGGAAAATAGAAGTCTTGTTGATAGTTGTTTGATCAAATATCACTATGAATAATGACTCTTGCCTAGCTTCTCAACCTCCCGTTCATATTTTATGATATCTAATTGAATGCCTGTTTGTTTCTTTGAACCCTGTCTGGGGCTAGTTTAATTTGGGGCCCACTTTGGATTTTTCACTGAATTAGAAGTACAATCACTGATCATAACAATACAGTCAGTTGGCACCTAGATTTATAAGTCTTGGAAGTCAATAGTTCCCTGAAATCCATTGTGGGTAATATTTATATTATTTTTTACATGTTATACTCCCTGATATGCCTGTTGCATTTCATACTTGTTGGAAGAGCAGTTGCAGTTTTCAAAGATTGCTGTTGGAATGGCACATCCATAAGATTTGGCATGCTAAAGCAAGTTTCTTGTTATAATCTATGCTGTTCTAAGCTATATTTTATGGTCATACTAAAATTTATCCACTCATATATGTTTATGTATGCATGTGTGTCTATATATATATATATATATATATATATGCGCCTCATCCTGATTTTCTGTACAGAAACTTATTGTCTTGCATCAAAGTGCAGGTGACAACATTTGCTTGCAGTTTGGCTAAGCATCGAAAATCCTCAACTTTAGAGTCCAAGGATTTGTTGCTACACTTAGGTCTGTGCTGATCTGTACTGCCTTTTCATCAAGATTTGTCCCATGCTTTGTACGGGAATATTGATTTGTGCCATACAAATTTAAGGATCAAATTTACTTGAAATTCTAATGGGATGAACTCTAGCAAGCAATTGAGTTAAAAGTAATAGTGAGGATCAGTGGTTTATGAATAAGCATGGTGAGGCATGAGCAAATGCTAGATGTTGTAATCATGCTTTCATGTGATGGTATGGTTTTTACTATTGCTTATGCACTTATTCAGTAAATGTGATCTTCATAATGTGAAAATGTAGAGAATACAATATATTCTTATTTCAGATGTGTGTCAAAACATGTGTTCAGTTGGCAGAATTTCTGGTCTATATGGCTGATATTACAGTTGCTGATGTTATCTTATTCCAAAGTTCTCATAGAAATTGGTCCTATAGATTATTTCAATCATCCATTTTTTTCCTTTGATAAGTGAAATGTAGAAATTGTCTATGAGATCGAGGAGTCTTGGGGCCTCTTTTCTGGTCAGGATTTTGAAGATCTTGCTCTTGTAGTCATGTTTTAATTATACTTTCTTTTGAATTGTCTGTTTATGAATCATATAAAAAAAATGTCATGAGATCGATGATAGTGATGCCTACCTTTTTGGTGTGACGACCCCCAGTGGGCCCTTTCTTATGAGTGTGGATGGACGTGCCTTGTCCATGATATAAGGACACAATAAATTTTGGAAGTTCTAGGGAAATTCTGGGAGACATTGTTACATATTATCATCACATGAATGATTGTAATGCTAGGAGGTTGGCTCCAAATACCTATTGTCATGTAGCTGGTAATGTTTGGCCCAACAAAGGGAAAAGAATATTTTAAAAAGGAATAAATAAAATTTTTCGTAATTTTTGTCAATCATTGGAGGGTGAGTTTTGGTGTAACAGTAAGATTATTCTATTATTACTTGAAAATCACAGATGTAATTCGTACAAATAGTCTCTCAGTGAAAACTTTGGTAAAGATTATATACATATGGCCCTCTCCAGGCTCCATAGTATGGGAGCATTGTGAATTGGGATGCCCTTTTAATTTTTTTCAGTCATTTTTTTGCACAATGCTTTTCTCTTATCTTATTTTTCAAGGACAACCAGATTGAAGTTGTGTCTGATGCATGTAAGTTATTTGCAGAGAAAAACTGGCATCTGACAATACCGGGATATTCGTCTGAAGAACGAAAGCACCAAAGAAAACCTGTGAGCACTTAAAACTTCCTATTATTTTTCAGATATCTGTTAGATGGTTATTGTTTTAGCTTATATGTGTTATGGTGGATCCACTTCTATGTTTTGAACAAAGAATTTATGCACGGATGTTCTTTTAACATATTGATTGTAAAACGTGCAGTTATCAAGTGATCTCCACAGGAAGCGCCTTGATATGGTATGTAGATCACATCAATTTTTATTTATATCCTTCTCTTATTGGATGCTGACAGATTTTCTATTTCTATGAATTATGGGTCCAGATTCGTGCATCGATGGAAACCTTGCACACGGAAACAAATAGCACTAATCCTAAAGAGCTGACGAAACAAGGGCTTGGCAACCCAGTTATTACTAACCACCTGATAAGGCCTTCTCCAAGTTCAGAGCAACTAGTTTCACAATCAACCAATTCTCAAATGCTGCAGCAACTGACACGGTTTTGATGGTTACAGCTATCTTTTGATGTGTTTGTGCTGACTGGACGTGACAACTGGGACCTCACTGGTAAGTGTATGGGTGCGAAATAGTTTCAGCATTCTACTGCTGCAATCCTGTAAATCTGGTCCTAGGCAGGTTGAGTGGCATTGTTGGTAACAAATTATTCCCTGGCAGGAGTCGTGTTTCCTTGGCCCTAGGCCAGTTTCGTTGCATGCTAGGTGCATTGTTGCCAAGACAGTGAGAGAGGTTATTTTGGCTATGGAACGAGAAACCTGGGTTTCTCTTAATATTTGGCCTTTGGCAGCTAAAGTTTATTTGGAATGTGGGTTAATCTTTAATTACTCACATTTTGTTCTACAGTTTGAAATGACAGAACCTCAATCAGTGGCCAGAAGGATGATAGAAGACCTTTAATTATTTGACAAGTGATGAAGACATGAAAAGTAATACTTGCAGCACTGGACAATCTAATTTACAGTTACTATCAATGTATGATTATTTGACTTGGTGAATAGCTCCATAGTAATATATACTTGGTAGAGTTGATAAGGCTGGTAAATACGGCTAGCCCCGGTTCAAACTTATTTAGCATAAAGTTTGTATATGGGGATTGTGTTGGGTGGACTGGTCCTGTAATGGTTCTGCATGGTTTAGAAGACATTCCTGCTCTTTGGATTCAGATTTCTTGTACCTTCAAAGACTTGAAGGATCAGGGATGCTGTTGATTCTACTCTCACTTCAATTCGGTCGCTTCTGTAGTAGAACCCTCGTGTCCGTGTGCACTGACGAGGACCCTCATTGACTTTATATGAAACGTATATGAAATTTATGAGAAAGTAGAGAGTCACTCTCGATTGTGTGTGTTGTTGTCATTCATAAGTTCGACGAGTCATAATAGTGGAGAAAAAATATAATTCGACGTTAGTATTTGTTTGCACAATCATCACCTTATATAAAATAAGGAAAGTAATGGTAAAGTCCAATGACTCAAAAGTGGCCTTCAGCGAAAATTTTATTTGCAAGAACGATCTACCTAGACGTGTAAGACAAACGTGTTCGTGGGTTTGGGATTGTGTTGAATATAGTAGGAGTGGTCTATATTCTATACGTCCATTGAGATTATGTAGAGCGTTACAGTGAGAAATCAATGCTCTTTTTCGGATCGCCACCTTCGTGAATGTACTTTATTTAAACAATTCCATTTCTTTTCCTTTTCAAAGTATTGAAAGCTCAAGATGGGGTTTATTTAAAAAGCTTATCATTTGGGAATCGATTCCTTGTTACACAACCAGGAATTAAAAGACAAAAATTAGTGCCCTTTAAATCTAACTAATTAGCTGCCAATGCAAAAGAAAGACAAAGTTTGATATATAAACGTCCCACCGATGGGGTATTCTAACGAGACACTTTTTACTTTTTAGAAAGTAAACTTCATTATTTTTTTCTTAAAAAGTAATATATTAAAATATATAAAATTTATAAAAAAATTTTTTATTTAATATAAGAGTCAGGTCATATTTAAAAATTTATCATATTATAATTATATTCAGATAAAAAAATTAAAACTAATTTGTTTGTCATTTGGAAGAGGATGACCATTTGCTATCATATCCCCAAATCTGAGCTTTTCAATATATGGAGTGTTAATTAATTTCTTTTTAGGTTCACTTTACAGTAAAATCAAAGAATTCCTCCTAAGAAAAACAAAAAAAAAAAAGATTGCATCAAACCTCGTTGTTAAACCATCTCCCAGGCATATTCTTTGGTTTAGCAATCTGATGGATGACATTATTGACCAGCTGACTCATAATGTCATCGTAATCTTTGCAATCAAGAGGTCATATTTTCAAATCACACGACCGCATCTTGAAATTAAATTGTGAATTGGTATAAAATGGTGGGAAACACACTGCTTCGTCTACACTCTCAACTCAATAAACTTTATTTATAGGGGGGTGCTAGAATTTAGTATGCAGGAGTTATATCTCAGGTAACATATATTACAGACCATTCATGCACGAGGACTTAAAGTCAAGTAGAATGCTTTCATGAAACACATCTACGATTGTTTCTTTTCGCGTATTTGACGCATCTACAATTCTTCATCATCGGGCTGTACATCTTCGGATGTGATGTCATAATTGACGACGGTGAAAAACATCCATAACCTACCAAACTTAATTACATGCACGGTTCCCAAGAAGAAGTTGCTCATCTGTCTCGAAACAATGTACAATATATGGTCATGGTTTGTCGCAATGAATTCTTCTGGTGCTGAATTGGTTCTCCTCAGGAAGAGGAGACAAATGTGTCCAATATCCCATGTGAAGTGTTCAATGATGGGTGAGAACCCTGCGCACTTGGTCAAGACACTTACTACTTTGCCCCCTCTCTCGCACGGCCCACCCGGGTAGGGCCATTGATGAACGCACAATGGCTCTCTATCTCTCTCTGTCTGCCCCGCCTGTGTGTGGCTGTGTTTCAGCTTGTCCATGCTATTGCTCTTGTTTGAGTCTGGCTATTCAATGCCTGCAAGGGCCCCCCGAAGGGACCCTTTTTAGTCCGTACTCTAATCGGGAGCAGCTCTAGCAATGCGCCAACTGCAAACTGGTATTGTCCATTTTCTTTTTCGTGTCGGAGTGTTTAATTGTGAGTCTCGAGGGGGCTAGGTTCAATTTTTGTTTCCTATTCAAATGTTTTATTCTATTCTATTTTGTATCTTACAATTCAATGGTTCTCGTGATAGGAAACCAAAAAGAAAAAGGGAATCTCTATTCTATTCTATTTTGTATCTTACAATTCAATGGTCCTTTAGATAGGAGACGACAACAAAAAACAACAAAACAAAACAAAAAAAAAAAAGAGAATCTCAGTGTCATGTGCAATGCGATAGGCTAGACCATGCAGACTTTAGAAAGTGTGTTTGAGATTATTGTTGAAAAAACACAAAAAAAATTTTAAATAAATAATAAAATTTACATTAAATTTATATCTATTTTTTAATTATTTATTATTTACTTATTTTTTATTTTAATTATAAATTTTTTAACCTGTATTTATATACTTATATTTAAAATTTTAATAATTATGCCTGCATCATGGTCTTTGCTTCTATGTGCTTCGTGCTTCTATGCGGCAAGCATGCCACATATTCATACTCGCCAGTTGCAACAAATTAAATATTATATATGCATGCATGAAATTTGGCAAAAAAAAAAAAAAAAATCATACCGCTGACCTCAAATAAATTTAAAATTAAATGTTGTTGTTATTATTATTTTAAGGAAATTTCTGACAAAATTAACGTAAAAATTGTTCCCATTAATTTCATCGGACTTTATTAACTTTTGTGGCATTACTACCCCTAGCAGTATATCCTTCGTATCCCATAGCAAGGTAAAAGGAACACCCACAAAGTGCCAACCTATGCGGCATTGCCGAGAGAGAGAGAGAGAGAGAAAGAGAAATTTGTCATTTACTATATACGCTTCTGAATGGGCATTATTATTTGGAAACATCATACAAATTTACTGGACACCACTTATTTTTTTCCCTTTCTACTACCTTAACTAATCTTGAAGCCACTCCAACTCCAATCCAGCCTGATCATCTTTTATAGAAGCCACAGTGGGAAAATTCAAATCATCATCCTGAAGTATGTTATCAGAAGCCAAGAGGGTATGGTTACAATTTGCACTTGGAGACAACAGGCCCACCTGGTCAAATGTATTAGTGTCATCGGTACTAGACGGTGCCCAAGAAGCAAAATTATCAACTTGTTCTGAGAAATCCATGTTGAGTATGTCAGTCAGGAACTGCTCATTTATCTCAAAATCAAACAAGAATTGTGACGAAATATCCTCCTCGAGTGCTACCGGCAATGACTTGTCCAAGGTGGAATTCCCTGCGGAAACCGTTGAATTTGGGGCCAAGCTTGGTGCTACCGATGACTTAATGCCACGATCATCTTCAAATTGCTGTTTTTCACGACCATCGTGTAATATTAATTCTTGGGGTACGATGACTTTCCTGCACCTCGATGCTTTGGTCCGGATTGGACTGGCTACAGTAGTTGTTGATCTATGGATTGTGGGGTTTGGTTTCTGTTCCTGAGTTCGGTGGCCAGTTCTCGATGCATCATCATGACTTGGATTTGCATTTTGGTGATACTCTTTATTATTCTTGAATTTCTTGCCAATTTTGGTGTTCCAATAATTCTTTATTTCATTGTCTGTTCGCCCTGGGAGCCTTCCCGCTATAAGGGACCATCTGCACATGCCCCCCCCCGCCCCACACGCAGAGTCTAAATAGTATTAGTAACAACAGAGATTTGCATTCTAGAGAAGCACTCCAAGCTATCTATATAATATATGTCACTTCACTTTCAGTGTTTTCCCTTTTTTTTTTTTACTTTTGGTGTAAAAGACAGTGAGCTGCTCTTGCTCACTTTTTGGATGGTCTTGTCATGTATTATGTTGCCTTCAAGAAATGCACAAGCCTTAATCATGACAATACATGAAGTTTTTGACATTATAAATATTGTCATATATGCACAAGTACTCAATCGTGTTCATGTATGTGTAATTGCGAATGCGAATAAAAAACTTTTAAAAAATAAAACAATTTAAACTATTGAGTGAAATTTTGAAAAAAGTAATCGATATATTTATTTATAAAAATATTTAAAAATTAAATATAAATATAAAAATAAATTTATCAATATAATATATAACAAATAATTATAAGTCGGTGATGAATTTGATGTCTGTTTTTTTTTTTTTTTAATGTTTCTATAATATGACTCATTTATCTATGACAAAGTGTTCACCTGTTTCCCAAGAGCTTGTGGAGCCTGACGATGAGCTCCTCTTCATCAACTGTTATATTCCCTCTCTTGATATCAGGTTTTAGATAGTTCAACCATCTCAATCTGCAGCTCTTTCCGCACCTCTTCAGACCTGCATGAGCCACATTAAAATCGTTGGCTTGTTCAATTTTTGCATGAAAAGTTTAAAGTTCTTTGTTTTTTCTCCCCCTAGTGAATGAAGTATATATATATATATATAGACTACAATTTACATGGCAACTACTGATGATCACCTGCTTTCTTGGGTAGGTTTCTCCATTTTCCTTCACCATGAACCTTAACGTAGTCTGTGAGTACCCTGTCTTCAGTCGCTGTCCATGCTCCTCTGTTCAAGCCTACCTTCGCACAACAAGGGCTTCTCCCCATCTCTCTCTCTCTCTCTCTCTCCCTCTCTCTCTCTCTCTCTCTCGCTGTGACCCTCTCTATGTTTGTTTATGTTGGTTCGGTGACAATCGGCAGAGACACACACACGGACCTTCTATTATTTGGATCGTCACATGTGACTTGGGTCGTGTCATTGTTCGCTTATTTATATAATCAAGTATGCAGCCACGAACCTAGGTTGTTAGCAGCGTCCCCCACCATTAGCCCAATTATCTGACTACGTGTTTCACAACCTAGACTTGGTCCACGTCTTGTTAGTAACATATTCTTAAAATTCATATATATATATATATATATATATATATATATATATATATATATACTTGGTAACATATATTCAAATTCAAATACATGTTGTTAATTGTCAATTATCATGAAACAAAAAAAAAAGAATCTAAATATTCAAAACTCTCACGCCATAAAATTTAGAAAAAGTAAAAAATGTGAAGCCTTATTCTTATTTTTTACACACATTACTTACGAGACTTTTGTTTTTTCTTGTTTTTTTGGTTAAGAACAATGCTTACCAAACGTGAGCCAATACAATAATATTACAATTATATCTTGCCCTGTATCTATCGTTATGGGATATATGATGCTAATTTATTTTGCAATTTTTTAATTTAATTTTTTTAAAAAAATTAAGTTCATTTAATATTAAATTTTTAAAAATTAAGTAAAATTTTATTAAAAGAGTTAAATAAAATATAATTTTATAAAATATAAAATTAGTGTCTGTTATATTAAAATAATGAATAAATATAATAAATAACGTTGTATCTTTTCGTCGAGGGATTCAAATTTTACTCTGTAACCAAAATTGCACTGCAGTAGTACAGTAACATTAACATAGGATTAGTGCATTAACCGAGTCACTCGTAGTCACAATTATTTTTGTTTTCTTTATTTTATAGAGATTAAAATATAAATAATTTTACCATAATTTAAAACCTTTCTTTTACCTTTCTCCGTTGACCCAATTGCTAAAAAGACTTTCAGGTTTAAAAGAAAAAGAAAAAAGAAAAAAGAAAAAAAGGGCCATCGTTAATGCACTCACCTGCCCTTCTACCATGTCACGGCAGCTGTCTCCCAAGCTACCTTTCTTGTTGCATGCCCTTGAAAGTTTGTTGAAAAAATGGAGAGCAAATGGTGGGCATAGTATATGCTGCCAATCTAACCCTAGTACGGATGCATTTATGCTCGATTGACGTGCAATAATGCTCGGTGTGAAGTTACGATACTTGCCCAGAAAAAAAAGTGACAAACTTGCTGACGGATGCATTTCTAGCTTTGATGGTATGGCTATTCTTAATTTTTATTCAGGCAAAAATTTATTTATTTATTTATTTTTTGGTGGTCCTGGAGGAGCAGATGGGTCCACAACCATTTTCCCTTGGATCCTCGATCAGATACAAAAAATAAAAAATAAAAAAAAATAAAAAAAATGAAGATTTTCCCACCGTTGCATGCATACATGTTGTCCAGGGGTACCAGCTTATCGAAGATTTTATTTGTTTATTTTTTTTTGTCTGTTATTTTTTCTTCTTGTCGGAGAGATCTTTTGGCATACATTTCTTTTATTTTTTTTTTACAAGAGATACCGAAAAATCAGAAAAAATTCGAACGCGAGACCAAAATGTTTCAATAGGAGTATTACAATCAATTATACTAAAAATACGAGACTTGACATACATTTTTTTTTTATTGCATCTTATTATTCTTACCTTTTTTTATTTATTTATTTTTATCACATCTTCATCCATGTTGAGAACCTATTAACCGAGCGTCGGTGAGCCTTATCGGTCTCCCCCACACCTGGGACACAAGAGGTATTGAACCTTGGCTAGATGGGGCACTCGCAAAATCAACACTTTGAAATCCCCGCGTCGGATGGTTAGAAAAACAGTGATAATGATGATAGAAAAGTAGCTTTATTGTCTTGAATTACGTTTAGCAATTTCAAGCAATGATGGCGAATGTGAGTTGGTCTCTCTCTCTCTCTCTCTCTCTCTCTCTCTCTCTCTCCTCTTTCTCCCTCAGCACTTGCAACTTAGGATTAAGTACTTGCTACATACAAGGCCAAAAAGATTAAATTGCTAATTGAGGTTTAAATTTTGTGCTTGATTCACCATTAGGCGTTCGCCCCCAACAAAATATATCGGTGTTTTATCATATGTAGGAGCTCTGATTTCATAGCTTGGTTATAAGGCTTGTTGTGGTCTTCATTGTTATGCTGGATTCATAAGCTCATATCTGTGCGTTCTTTTGTTCTGTTGTAATTGTCCCTTTCAATAAAAGATAGAAGTTGACTCTATATATATATATATATCAGCGTTACATCATGTAGGAAAACTCATACTGTTGGCTAGCACGTTTTCGCCTTGTGGTTAGGAGACT
Organism: Bruguiera gymnorhiza; assembly: GCA_020883675.1. Lineage (NCBI taxonomy): Eukaryota > Viridiplantae > Streptophyta > Magnoliopsida > Malpighiales > Rhizophoraceae > Bruguiera > Bruguiera gymnorhiza. The sequence continues at coordinate 470,753 of JAIRCJ010000001.1, read as the reverse complement.
GTAGTGGATGTGAAATAGTCAATGGAGCAATGTACCCTGGAGTCGACGATGATTAATTATGCTGGTGGTGCTGCGAGTAACCAGCTCGTCCTTTGGGCAACGTACGCGTGCTTTCCAAATGTGCATGTAATTGGAATCTGCAAAATAATAACCGGGTTGAATAATTTTTTAATATGTTACCACAGTTAAATTTACTCTTTTCATTTACATTCACCGACCACTTGGTAGTTTGGTAATGAATAACCCAAGTGATATACCATGAATATATCTTTCAATTTTCTATCATACTATGAATAAGATAACAAGGGATATTGCTTTTGCGTTTATATGTAAATAGGGCAATAGTTTTACTGACTCTGGTGGCTAAGATGGGGACTACTAGGACAACAAATAAATGTAGAGGTCTGGAGAATGCCTTATGCTCTAAGGGTTTGAATGAAATTTTGTTGTTAATAGGAAAAATAATCAATTTTTTTGTCTTTGTATGACTGTCCTGCATAAGAGGCATCAATGTCTGCCTTGTCAACTCTCGGTCATGCGGGTAAAGGTGCAAATCAGGTCACACTCTATAACATTGACATTTTTCTTCCCCTTTAAGTTTCTTATTTGATCCAACCCACAGCGTACGTCATAGTTGTTTGATCTAAGGAAATTAACATTTTTCTTCCCCATTAAGTTTCTTGTTCTGTCATTGCCAAGTCTGCTAATAATTACAAATCAACAAGGAAAAAGCTTGTTGATGGACACACTTGAATATAATTAATAAAATAATTGAGATATTATTATAAAATATATCAAGTGGGTTAATAAATATAATATTATTTATATCTGATAAAATAATATTTAGTATTTTATTAATGTTATATAAAAAATTTATTTTATTTTTATACAACTGCAGCATTATGTGTTAATAATTTATTATATTTATATTAAATAATATGTCTACTTAATATTTTTGTATTTATTAATAGTATTGTATTATGTTGATTACTCATGTGTTTGTGTATAATTGCTTCAAATAAACGATACTTTCCCAATATGTTAGCAGGTACAAGCGCGTGTGCATGGATCCACAATTCCAAACTACCTTAAAGGCGTCTAGGTTGTCTGCAGGGGCTAACTCGATCCTCCGCTATGATGATCAAGCAAAATGAACAAGACATACGCCCACAATTGGTCAGGCAATTTAAGGGCTATATACGATTAATGTTAACAAAAACCAGCACAGATCACATTTCGTTAGACTTTAACTGGTATGTGCAACTTTCCCTCGGCACACGAGATCAGGAGATAGTAATATGATCGTGCAATTTTTGCTTAAGGGGTGAAATTTGCAGCCTAACCCCTCCATTCTACATTGTGATATACTAAGTATCCTCCATTCAATAGAAAGGGTGTGCAAAGATGAGCACGCATGGCAACCATTTTCGCACCGTTACTGTCAAAACAATTGGGGCCACTTGACAAATATTATTGGCAGAAATGGTTTTGCCATTTCTATGATTTGGCAACTAAGGCTTTGTGTTTTGTTGTTTAGTTGACCATCATTCCACCGTTTGCTTCCTTGGCTTTTATTATGATGCTGACTGCTGTCTACTGAAATAACACAACACAGATATTTTCAGTTCCATTTCAGCATCACTGGACAATTTATTATTATTATTATTATCATTATTTTTTTAAAAAAATTAAATGAAATACCATTTTTAATAAAATTGTAATTAGATCTTTGAAATTAGTGGTTTGAGTGATAGCCTGCCAATTGTTGCAGAAGTCAGAAAGAGTTTGGAAGTATAAGCAATCACAAGTGGCTTGCCATAAAAATTGAACACACCCTATAGATCAAAAACTAAAGAAATTGAACACATCTAGAGAGAAAAGGGCTAAGCCAAGAAAGAAATAAAGAATCGTCCTACAAATGTTGTGGATCTTCAACCCCACTAATCTATTGGAAATCTTCCTTTTATTTTCTTTATACGGTTAGAGTTTTGTTCATTGTGCTAACTTTTTTATCTTCTTATGACCCCCATTCTTTTTTCTTTTTTTTGTTTTTCTTTTGAGGAAAAGGGGTTCCTAGGTTTTGCATGTGGTGCGTGCAATGGACAACCATCTTCCGGTTCACGGCGAATGTCTCATTTTTCTCATGACATTTGCTCATTCATTCCATTTTTCTCATGACATTCGCAAGATAAAAGCCATCCCAAACCTTGTGAGAACGAACCTTATATGGTACTTGATCGCATTCTATTTTCTTATTCAACAATTCATTTATTTGTAAAAACATATTCACCATAAACATATTAGACCACATTTCAATTTGTGTTACAATTTTAAATAAAAGGGTAAGATAATAATTTACTTTTTTTTTGGCTAAAATATAATTTATTATAAATTTTATCTATTATGGATGCATGATTACAATTATGCTTAAAAGAACAACATCATCTGGTGGAATAATTTTGTTAAAGACACCTGAAAGCAAGGGTTCAAGTCTCGAATACAAGGTTAAAATGTAAACTCTTCTTTTTTAGTACATTCAAATTATTATTATTATTATTATTATTATTTTGGTATTTAGTAGATGCAAATTAAAATCTACTTTTTATGAGAACTTAAAAGAGTTGAGACTGGAATCACATTCTCTCTCAATGACTTCACTCTTGTAACTAATCAACACAAGCATCATTAGTTATCCTCTTTCTTTTTTTAACTTTTCTGTCGAAGAAATGGAAAAACAGTGGACTCAAAGTTGGTACTGTACAATTTTGCTAGGAAAAATTAACCATTAACAGTGAACTGATCTATGAACTAAATTTACAGAGAAAAACAAACTCTATGATCTCTAAAATAAGGAGTGCAGCCATTTTCATAATTGTATATAATAACAAATTTTTTAATTACTAAGTTACAATTATAGGTGGGAGTGATGCTTTTTCTTATTAATAACATGAATTGTTATCTAATAATTGTTATCTAATGCGATCTCATTAACATTAGATTTGTTTGATTGAAACTTTGTTTCTGTATTATTATCCGAATACTTATATAAATCACACAAACACTAAGTAGGCACATGATTGCGTGAAAAAGTTTGAAACATTTTTTTTTCTAGAAAATTCATTATATTTTTAACAAAATATAATTTTAGTGTGCACATCTCAAGATCCTCAAAAAAGAAACTCAAAAATTATGCACACCTTAACTACTCGCCTAGCTTTTCTATAGCTTTAATCTAAATATTATCTTTTTTTTTTTTTATGTGTCTAGAACTATGTGTGGTATTTAGATCCGACCCAAGAAGATTAAAAAAATACAAGACCAGGTAAAGCTAACGAGTGACGACTAGATCAAACGAATATCATCTAAGGGTAACAAAAATTACCAATTTGCCCTTCCTTCGTCGAGCTGACCAATCTTAAAAAAAAAAAAGAAAAGGAAAAAATGAAAACCAACCCTAAAATTTATTCGTTCTCTCAAAACTAATCTACAACTCGGCAATTTCACTGGTAAGTTCGTGATTACGCCATTCAATTCAATTTCATTCCTTTCTGCCGAAAGATTCGATCTTTGGGTGGAAATCGAAATCTAGGGTTTGTTTAACATCTGGGTCTTGATTGTTTTGAAACGTGGTGCTTTCTATCTTATTGTTCATTTTGAATTTATATACACGAAAGTCAAAAGTATGCAATTGTTTGTTAGATTGAAGAGTGCGAAAAAACCCAAATTGAAAGGGGTTTTTAATGGGGTTTGTGCTATGATCATCTTACTTTTATTTTACAACAAGGTGGGTATCCATAAAAATCCCTATATTGATGGAAATTCAGCTCCAGGAACTGTTTTTGGTCGTGGGTTTAGTCACGTTGGAATGGTTCATAGGAAAATGATTGAAATCGGGGATAATTCCTCGTTTGTAGCGAATTTGAATGATGATCAAAACAATTTGGGCGTAAAGAATCCAACTTTATGCAGTGGGTTGATTGATCATAAGGGTTATGCTAATCGATGTGAGTACTTGAAAGCAAACCCAGAGTGTTCATCAGATGGGTACTTTGATTACATTAAGTTTTTGTATTGTGATTGCGGCAAGTATAGAGTTTTGGGTTATGTGGTACTGTCTATCTGGCTTGCAGCATTGTTTTATTTGTTGGGGAATACCGCAGCTGATTACTTTTGTTGTTCGTTGGAGAAGTTGTCGCTTCTTTTGAAGTTGCCACCTACGGTCGCTGGTGTTACGCTCCTTCCACTTGGGAATGGAGCACCTGACGTGTTTGCCAGCATTGCTGCCTTTGTGGGAAAGGACGCAGGAGAAGTGGGTCTTAACAGTGTATTGGGAGGTGCGGTGTTTGTAACTTGTGTTGTTGTTGGGACTGTTTCGTTGTTTGTTGCAGAAAGAGAAGTTCATATTGATAGAAGATGCTTTGTCAGGGACATCTGTTTCTTCCTTTTTACACTATTGTCATTGTTGTTAATTTTGATGGTGGGTAAGGTGAGTGTTGGGGCAGCATTTGCTTTTGTGTCTATTTATGTGGTTTATGCGTTTTCTATTGCTGCCAATGAGATTTTGAGAAAACATGCACAGAGATTGAAGTTGGATGTTGTTACGCCGTTGATTCCTGTACGAGGAAGTATACTTTCACAAGGAACTGGTGAGGAGGATGCAAATATATATAGTTCTCTGCTTGACATGGAGACAGAGAGTGATGTTCCCCATCTCCCACCTTCCCTACCATCGTGGATGTGGGCTTCAAATGTGGCAATATATTCTAATCATTCTCCAAAATTTGGCACACTGGATGAAGAAAGACCTCCATGGGGCTGGATTGATGAGAGCTTGGAGACCAATCAATCTTTTTTCTCAAGTTCTAGATTATTGTCTCTGTTGGAGATGCCACTGACTATTCCACGACGGTTGACAATTCCATTAGTTGATGAGGATACATGGTCCAAGCCATATGCTGTAGTGAGTCCTGCATTGGCTCCCATTCTTTTGGCATTCTTGTGGAATGATCAAGATGATATCAGTGCTCAAAGTAAAGTTGTAGTGTACCTTGTTGGTGCTGCAGTTGGTTGCACGCTTGGTATTCTTGCATACCACTCCACTGTATTAGATCGTCCACCTCAAAAGTTCTTGCTTGCTTGGGTTTTGGGGGGATTCTCTATGAGTATCGTGTGGTTCTACATGATAGCTAATGAGCTTGTCGCCCTACTGGTGGCATTTGGAGTTATACTGGGGGTTAATCCATCAATCCTAGGATTAACTGTATTAGCATGGGGAAATTCAATGGGTGATCTGGTGTCCAATGTTACACTGGCAATGAATGGTGGTGAAAGCGTTCAAATTGCATACTCTGGATGCTATGCAGGCCCCATGTTCAACACACTCGTTGGCCTGGGGACATCAATGCTCCTGGGTGCCTGGTCACAGAGCACTGGTGTGTACATGGTTCCTCAAGACAGAAGCTTGTTTTACACAATGGGATTTCTTGTGTTAGGACTCGTTTGGGCTCTTGTTATTTTACCTCGGAATCATATGCGCCCAAGCAAATTGTTAGGTGTAGGTCTTATATCTCTCTATTTGATTTTCCTCACCGTGAGGGCGAGTATAGCCATGCGGTCTACGGTGAGCTAACCAATTGATGATGTTTCTTGCTTAATTAGATGGACCTGAAAGCCAGAGCTGCCATTTGTTGGTTCATTTTATGGACTTTATGTGAGAGCGGTCTGTCTGTTTTCACTGGATCTGTATTAACTAGATTGTATGATTAAGTACTAAAATAGTTTCATCAAAATGTTCACATTTTAGTGCCTTCTTGGCTCTCTCTCGTAGCAAGAACAATAGTTCAGGTGGGCTGGCCAGGATTTAACATAATCTGCCATATAAATGTTTTTATGACAGTGAACTCTTCATGAATAAAGCACAGGGAAGCTAGTACGGATTTAACATGGTTTACACAGTGCTAGTTTTATTTACCAGAGACTAATCTTGAACAAAGACTGGCATTTTGTGGGGTTTTAGATGAGAAATAGCCATCTTCCTTCAAGAGCTTGGAGATTGCCATTATGCCAAAAGATTAGTGATAACGAAACCAAATAATTTCTATGTTCCAACTTCCAATGAGACGCTCGGTGGAAAATTTAAGTTCCAATCTTGGAACCATAGTCTTTAAAACCTAAAATAAACGTTGACTACAAGAAGCTGGTGAGTCACTACTTCAACTGCCAGCTTCCACAGTTGAAGGTGTGTGTGTAAAATATTATTAAAATAAAATTTAAGTATATATAACAAAATTCTTAATAAAATCATATAATTATGTATAATTTTGTTAAAAAATAATAAATAAAATTTTATTAAAAAATTCGAATGATTTAATTAAATGAATTATTTAAATTAAACGGTTATTTTATTTTATTTTTAATTGTATCCCAGTGTTTTAAATAAAACGAGTTGGACTTGATTGGAGATCTAATCTGATTTTTAAAACTATGACTATAACAGCATATGAGATTTAGGAGGATAATAGAATCTTAGCCTAAGGAGGGTTTTTATTTTTCATTTTTTTTATTTATTTTAATGAAAAAAAAAAAGAAGAATGATATTACGTTTTAGACCACAATGGGCCGAACGGAATGAAGCCCAATCACCCAAAAAATAAATAAATAAATAAATATATTTATATTGGGGGAGGGGAGAATCTTCAAAACGCCGCCGCACCGGATTTTTATTTATCGCAAACGAGATCAGACTGTGCCGCCGCAGCCACCCAAGACAAGGACCTAAACATTCAGCTTCAATCGCTGCGCCGCCGGCGTCCCTTTCTGTGCCGTCCACCGGCAGACTCTGTTATCCTAACACCGCCAAAATTCAGCCAAACTGTAAGTTACTTTCGACCTTTTTTTTTTAAACCGATTTTTTTCCCTTTTTCTTTTAATTTTCTTGTAGTTTTTAATTCGATACGCTAATCGCAGTTAATTTCGCATAATTTTTTATTTTTTTTTATTATATGGTAAATCTTCATTTACTGTTTTCCTCACTTTTCTCTATTTATTTATTTATTTATTTGTTATTTATGTGGCAACTGAAGTGAATTAATTTTTGAACTATGATAATTGAATTTAAATTGTTCTCAGCTAAATTATGTTTTTTTTATATATATATAATTTATTGTTTGATTGATTTATTTTGTTTGTTGTTGGATTAGGTGAAATCTTTGTTCTTTGGTCAGTTATAATATAAGTGGAAGAGATGAAATTGGACGTGGATGTGTTGAGATATCTTTCTAAAGATGATTTTAGGGTTCTCACAGCCGTCGAAATGGGCATGCGAAATGTCTGTAATTTTATGATTATAATCTTTCTCTCTAATGTCTCTATATGTCTTTCTTTCTTTTTTTTTCTTTTTCCTATATTCGAATTTCTTGTTGTTTGATTATTGCTTTTTGTTTACAATAATGTATGTTTATGTTTCATCTCAGCACGAGATTGTTCCTTCGGAGCTCGTTGCCCGCATTGCGTCTCTCAAGTATGCCTTCCCATGTGCTTTGCTTTTATTTACTGCTTGCTATATACATATATCTGACCCTTCTCCATACTGGACATGCACCATTCCCTAGACAACCCCACTGTGTCGGAGCCTTGTGCATTGAGACGTCCAAATATTACTTACTGTATAATTAGCCTAGTGGCAGGTTAATTATTTTGATGTTGATTAGCAAATAGTATTGGAGTTCTATTCACCTTTTTTCTTTTTCTTTTTTTTTTTAAAAAATTTACTCATACTTGTTCAGTTTTCAACAAATTCAGTTCATAATGAAATTAAATGATGAGGAAAGATTCATATAGTTGACTCTAATTAGAATTTGGATCAAGGCTTTAGTTTTGTTGTTGTCGTCATTTACTTGCATGATATGCATCTGAAATTACCATCATGTCTGTAGGCATGGAGGCACATACAAGGTCTTGAAGAACTTGCTGAAGCATAAACTGTTGCACCATGACTCATCCAAATGTGAGTAATTAATACACTCATTGATGTGACTGCACATTTTGAGTTTGAAATGGACTTAATTTGTTTTTTCACTTGTTTAAATCTAGATGATGGCTTTCGGCTCACCTACCTTGGCTATGATTTCCTTGCAATTAAAGCCATGGTCAATCGTGGAGTATTTGCAGCTGTTGGACGTCAAATCGGAGTTGGAAAAGAGTCTGGTAGGTATTTTAATTATGTGAGCAATGTCTTATGTGAATCATTTTTTCCTGCGCCATTTGTAAGCCTCCTGTTCTTTCCACCCTCCTCCAGCATTTGACAGAAAATTTGAACTGTTTCTTTTGTTGAAGATATCTTTGAGGTTGCTACAGAGGATGGGACAGTATTGGCCATGAAGTTGCACAGGCTTGGAAGAACATCTTTCAGGGCTGTTAAATCTAAGCGTGATTACTTGAGGCATCGTAGTAGTTATAATTGGCTCTATTTATCCCGACTTGCAGCTCTCAAAGAATTTTCTTTTATGAAGGTGCTTCAGTGATGTGCTCCATCTGTAGTTTGAATAATGATATTTTGGGAAGCTGTCAAATATGGTAGTCATTGTTCAAATCATACTGTTGTTCATTGGCTAGGCTTTAGAAGAACATGGGTTTCCAGTTCCAAAAGCTGTGGACTGTAACAGGCACTGTGTCATCATGTCACTTGTCCAAGGTTACCCACTGTAAGTGTGCCTCTAGCTTTCGCCTTTACATTTGCATGCGACTCCCCAATATATATTTTTACTTTGCTTCAGAGCCCGAATGCTTTTTGTAAAAGTCACCAATTCGTCTACAATGTTCTTCACGTGAATAAATTGCTCCACAAAGAGACTCTTCTGCTTCTGTCCAGACTATTTAAGGCTAGCTGTTGTTAGATTTTGGTCTTCATTGATGACAGGGATTTTGACTTGGTAAGCACAACAGACAACTACTGAAGTTACACAGGGTCAGTTAGGGGGAGAGGGGAATTAGGGGGTTTCGACTGCTAAGGTATTTGCATTAGGCATCAGGTATCTAAAATGGTGTTGCTAGCATGAAAGCTTTATTAAGTGATGTTAACAAGGTATTTTCATCAAACTTGTAATCTAAAAGTCATTTTGTACATGAGATATAAATTTTCTGTGCTTGAAATTTAAGCAAGTTTTTTCTGTCTCATGTAAAATGAAGCAATGACCTACGTTTTTGTCTCTTTCTTTTGTCCATCTTTCTGTGTGAATCTTCTGGTGTTGATTTTTCTAGCTAAATTAAGAAAGATTTTCCTTTCAGTGGCAACACTTTATTAGTTCTCTCTTGCAATCAGTGTGCAGGTGAAGCAATTGCAAAATCCAGAAACTGTTTTGGATACAGTCATTGGTCTTATTGTTCGTCTAGCAGAACATGGACTCATTCACTGTGACTTCAACGAATTTAACATTATGGTATGCACATGAGTATCTTATGCCCACAAATCTTTGAAATTTTGGTATTGCATCTTTGTTCTATTCTGTTCATACTTTCATCCTTATCTACTCTCTATCTTTTCTTGTGTAAGGCTTTGATCTATTTATATTTTGTTGTTGAGGTTTCCATGACACCATTGCAGTCATTTAATTGTCTCAAAGTTCATCAGATTATTTCAGCCAAACCTTGTAATCCTTTTCCTTCCAGCTGACTGGCAAACTCTTAATTAGTTTTTAAATTGCCATGTTTTGTAGATTGATGATGATGAGAAGGTCACGATGATTGATTTTCCCCAGATGGTGTCGGTGTCTCACCGAAATGCGCAAATGTACAAATAACTGTCTTATCCAAAGCTACACCATAGTTCATCCCATCCTTTTTGGTTTATTCTGCTGATATATTAATTTGCAACTTTTTACCTCTCAATTTTGGTTGTTTAATTCACACTCTTTAACACATTTTCATTTTTCAGGTACTTTGACCGTGACGTTGAGTGTGTCTTTAAGTTTTTCAGCAAGAGGTAAGTCGGTGGTAATTGTGTTAAAATTTGTCTCTAACTCATAAAATTATTATGCTAATTCTGAATTGCTTTTGACCTTCTTGAAGCTTCTAAAGTACATTGTAACAGTTTTCTTGTGGAAATATATTGTGATGATTTTTAATTCGATTATTTCTACAAAATTTTCTGGCATTTGTTAAATGTACAATCTACAATTTTTGTGGCTTGAAAGGTAATACAAGAACCACACACGCGCATCCATAGGCACACATCTTTATTGAGTTATGGTTATAATTGCTCTTTAAAAATTGCATGTAATTTCATTTAGACCAAAAAATAAAAAAAGGAAGTAAATATGGGTTATGGGTTCATGCTTAGGTTTTCCCTGGTTTTGCCAATGCTGTATTGTTCTGCTTGGAATATTCTTTACAGCCTTTTGCTGGCGATTTATCTTCTTTGTTATGTGTCACATATTGGTGGCTAGTATACTTCCTGTGCTTTATTCTAGTGTTTTTCTTCTTCCTAAGGTATAACATGTCCTTTCAAGAACACTTAAATGATGAAGATGGGTCAGAGACAGATGCAGATGAAAATGGCAGGCCTTCCTTCCCTTTAATATCCAAATCTGCTGGTTTTCTTGATAAGGAACTTGCTGCCAGCGGATTTACAAGGAAAGATCAGGATGACATTGAGAGGGTAGGTGAATCGTGTCTTACTAAGTTGCTATATGATGTTTGGTGGGCATTTTGTTTATGTGTCCAATGAACAAGATTACTAGCTGCTATCACTTGGTATACTCTATGTGGCGGGCATGCCCTGGCCAATAACTATGTCAGTGGAAGCAACCCAAGTCAGATGAAGTCCTCTTCTTGGTGCCCACCATCATGTGTGTTTGATGTTTTTGGTTAGGCTATGATACTTATGTGCCTTATCTTCTTTTGTTGAACCATAGATTGATCTAAGACATATCTTTTTGTCTCAGTTCATCCACACACCATGGAAACATAGAACATTCTGTATGTCACAAGTTATGTCTATTGGGTTTGGAGTCCTTATGATTTAGTTGCTTTCTAGGCATTTTATAAGTAGGGTTGTGATATGTACTTATATGGCTACGAAAGCTCATATTATGTTTCTACCATATAATGTTCCCATATTGAAACTTTTTCATGACAATTTTGTACAAAAGCATAAAATTAAATGATATTTTTTGCAGTTCATAGAAGATGGTACTGAGAAAGATTTAGGCACTGATGGGGGAGGCATTGAAGATGATGAATGCATCTCCGAGTCAAGCAACAACAATGCCAGACTTTTAGATTCTTTGCACTTGCTGGAGCAGGTATGCTTTTCATAAGCTTTTTCTGTCACTAAGCATTTAGCTTGTTCTCAGGTCTTCTATGGTCAAGGCTTTCTATCACAAATTTATTGATTCAGACTGAGAGAGATGTTTCTTCAGTGAGAGTCTTACAGCACAAGCGGCATAATCTGTTGGGACATTTAAAAGAAACTTTCTTGTGCTTGCAGAGGAGTTGAGGAAGGAACACAGCTTTTATTGTACATAAATCCAGCCACTTATGTCTGTTTGCCAGTCATTTTTCATCAGTCAGCATTTAAGACTGATAATCAACATAAGTTCTTATTGATGATTTAAAGCTAAAGCATTTTTAATAACCAAGACTTTGCAGTTCTCACCATGCCTAGAGCACATTTACTAAGCGGGACATTGCAGCTTTGATGAATTGAAGCACCATATGGTGTCTAGGCAGAGTCTAGATTGATTAAATTGTTTTAATATATCTTGTAATGAAATGAAGGGCATATTGCTTTGGGGAAATTTTCCTGCATCTTTCATATTCCACGTTCACTCGCATTGTTTCCATCACTTATTCAACTTGTATATGCCTCATAGGTCTTTGGTTTGAATATCTACTTTTTTTTCTTCTTTCTGGCTTGTGTTGTATATTTGTTTCCATACTTCTGTGCTGGAGATTTTAAATCCTTAAAGGAAATAACAAATTAGGAGGAAGAAACTTCAGAATCCACTGAGGAGGATAGTTTAGATGGGAATCAACAGAGCTGTGAAACAGGTCAAGACAACAGGCCTGAGGCTGAAACTCGAGATGCAACAAATGACGAGGTACAAATTGGCATGTCTGGCAACAGAATTGGTTGCTTATACGTGTTTACTTGTAACTCCTCTGTGTTTGGTGATATGCAAAGCCCTTGTGGTTTTTGTTTCTCCAGGAAGAAGACAGTCAGACAGTAAATGAAAATGATGTTGAATTGGCCAAGCGCCTAAATAAGCAGAGAAGACGAGCTGTAGCAGCAGCCCGTGGGGGGCAGAGGAGTCGCACCTCCAGAAATTCATACAAGGACAAGGGTGGGAGATCATCCCATAACTCCAAAATTCAAAAACAATTGAACAGCTGGTGAAATATGCAGAGAACATGCCGTGTAATCTTGGAGAGGTTGTGAAATAGCGTTTGCGAGCTGAACAGCTACTACTAAGAGATCGTAGCCCCTAGACCAAATATGCCAATAAAGGCTCTGGCAAGGAAAATGTGACAGAAATGTGAGAAGAGTATTAAGAAGTGTGCACTCTTGGTCGCCTACACATATTTAGATGCTTGTTTCCCCCTTGTGGTGAAACAGTTGATGACAAGTTTTGTAATAGAGAAAGAGGAAATAGAGCATGGAGATGCACAATGTCACTTTTATTATTTTTTATTTTTTCTATCTTTTTTCTTGTTTGGGGGTTTTTGGAAAGCTGAGAAAGTATCAAGCTGAGCAGGCTTGCAGTCTGGAGATAGGTTGCCAAGATTTGATCCGCAAATGGGAGCTGTGTGTACCGTCTCAAAAATTGGACTCATCTTATATACTGCGTTGTTAATGTGATGTACAGAAAATCTATAAGCTTCCTGCGCAAATTACACCATCTTTGGCTGACTCTTCATTTCGCCAAAAAAAAAAAAAAATACATATATATATATATATATATATATCAAAGAAAGGCACCTTATGCCGTCCTAAACTTCTTTGCTCGTCCAATGCTTAAATGCAGCTACTCCCTAGATGACCCATAAAACTAGGGGCCACGCTATATATACATATATATATATATATATATATATGTATATATAGCGTGGCCCCTAGTTTTATGGGTCATCTAGGGAGTAGCTGCATTTAAGCATTGGACGAGCAAAGAAGTTTAGGACGGCATAAGGTGCCTTTCTTTGATGGAGAAGTGATGTTATACCTTCTTCTTTCCTTATCATCAATTGTCGCTTTGGCCGAGTGGTTAAGGCGTGTGCCTGCTAAGTACATGGGGTTTCCCCGCGAGAGTTCGAATCTCTCAGGCGACGAAGTGTTTTTTAACATTTTCTTATTTTTTGGTCTCATCACTTTGGCCGCCAAAAAGGATCACAGAAAATATGGTAAGATAAATTTTTTTTACAGTATACAAAACTGTCACATTTACATTTAGGGAGTCTCACATTTGCCTAAAATGATCCGACCCGTAAATGGTCGGGGCTTTGTTGTGCGACCCCATGCATGAAAGGACCAACGAACCCAAAAGGTCAGAGCCAGCAATCCCAAAAGCCTCACAGCATTGCACGAACTGGAAACAAAACAAACTCAACACCGTCCATAAACCTAGTTCATAGCATATACTATCACAACCGGAGAAACCGAGTCTTAGAATAGAAATTCCTCGAACAGTCTGCGCACATCGTACTAGAAACTTGGTCAACGGTCAAGCTGTACGGAAATAATGGTTAAGGGGTGGGGGGTTCGAAGAGAGCCTGTCCGCGTAGCGGGGCTGTCTTCAGAACTTTTAGATTTCAAATGAATGGTTTAAACAATGATAATTCATGTTGGTCCTAAAATGTTCATGAGCAAAATCTCATGTCATGAAGTAATTTCACTCTCTCTCTCTCTCTCTCTGCTTTTTGTTTTTTTGTTCTTTCCTATAATGCATGATTATACTCAAAGAGATGAATTCAGTATGGCAAACAAAATTAACTCGTGATTAAACCAGAACAATTGACAATTTTGCGGCATCAAAATGGTAAGAAATGGAGTTCATCGTAGCAATAGTGCAAAGTTTTCAATTTGGAGTCCTTAAAATAAGGGTTGGTGGGAGAAAATCCCAAGATGGTGAAGTGGTCCATGGGTGGGGGGTGAATGTTAGGTAATACTAGCAGCATTGTTTGGCTATTGTTGTTATTAAGCAGGACCAAGATACCGAAAACAAGGCCAGCTGCTGCTCCTTTACACTAGGGGTCTTAGATCATTCAATGTGTAGAACAAAAAAAAAAATAAAGTTGCATGAATCTTATTTATGGAACTGATTATACAGACACACAATTTCATCAATTTATTTAAATACAATAAAATTTTATATACTTAATTAAAAAAATACAACAAAATACAATATATAGAATATTTTATATTATACTTGTAACATTTTATATAACAAGAAAATTTATAGTAATATAGTATATTCATATAAAATCTCCTTGTGTCCAAAAAAAAAAAAAAATTCTCCTTATTTATTATCTGCCTAAATTCTCCAAACGTGTCTAGCACGTACCATATCACAATTGATACTATTTTATTTCCCCTAGGTAAATAAATACTTCAGCTGACTAGAACTTGAGTTTGTAAAAAGAGAGTTTATGGGATTAAAAAAAAGAACAATTGCAATAACCAAGATTGACTTTCTTCCCTCAAATAAATAAATAAATAATTTTCTTCTCTACACGCTAGGGTTTTTTTTTATATATAATTTTTTTATGTAAATAGTTTTTACAGTAAAAGTATTCTCCGACCAACTTTTACCCTAACCGAGACTAAATGTCTTCCCAAGCGATCTTAAAGATGTATTCCTCCACATCACTTGTGGTACATTCAAGATGTTTTGTGGATTTAGCTCATCAAGTAATTGGTTATCTCCTAATGAGACTTCTTTCAATTCTCTCTACTTATAATTTTGATCAATTTTGTCTTAATATTATAGTTGAAGACAATCCACAATTAATGTATGATTAATTTTTTTTTTTTTCATATTTTAGAAATGGGCTGTATATATTGTTCCTTCACGTGCAAACGCAATAAGAGTATTAAATTAACGTCTTAATATTATAGTTGTATAGCATGGACTCTATTGCAAATTAAATTCTCAACCCCATTGGACTCCCAAAACCCCAAGATGCCTTTGTCTCCGCATGGCAACTATACATACATACATACATACATACATGTATATATATAGCAATAATATAAGGTCTCCTTCTATTATTATTATTCTTCCCAACATACCTCCACACAACCCACATCATTTTGATCTTATGCTCATCACATGGCTCTAGATCACGAATCACCCTTCCAAATCCAAGTCCCTCTCGCCGCCGCCACTTCCCGGTGGCCGATTCGCCGGGGAGTTTTCTTGCGAAGGAAGCGTAAACTACCCACGATACGCCTAGGCAGAAAAAATCCCCGGCGAGGCCGTTTTTTAATGGGAATGCTTAGAAGAATGCGAATCAAGTGTTTGAAGGCTTATTATGCACGCATGCTGAAGAAGCTCAAGGATTACTATCATAGTTTGATCAAGGACATCATGGAAGGTGGAGCAACCATAGAGGCTAATCAACAAAGGCTTTTGATGGAGACTAGTTTTTTGGTTCCTGTTCTGGGTGTTCCTCTATCCCACGTCCTTTCCATCGCCGGATCGGAGTACTATAGAAGTTACATGTAAAAGCTTTCATCTTTAGCAATATGTTCTTGTTAATGGGTGTGCTCTTCTGATGTTCATAGAATAATGTCTTTTCCCTTTGTTGGATGGTTAACAAAACCATATTTATATGTTAATTATAAGAATATAAATCAAATCCCAAAAACCATATAATTCAAGTGTATGCAAAAAAAAAAAAAACATAATTTTCTTATTTTGGTCAATTGGCTGAACCGTGACGATAAAATTATTCAATTACGACTTGATCGAGTTGGGGATGAAATCTTCTCATAAAAATAGAGGTAAAATTAGTTTTTTTTTTATTTTTATTTATTACGGTCTCAATTGGCTCCGTCTCCTACTACTTGAACTCAATGCCTATAGTCCCACAAAAAAAAAAAAAAAAAAAAAGAAGATTTCAAAACCACCGAAGGAAATGGTTGTTGTCTTTGAACTTGGAATCCACACAGGTGCTTGGCAATCCCATATGTTTGCTTCGATTCAGATGTTGAAAAAATTGAGTTAGCGTAAACTCACCGAATCACGACGTGGCATGATAACTGGTTTTTGCCCTCGGAAGTTGGAATTCTTGCAAAGGATTTACATTTGTTGTCTGTCAGCTTTAACTTAAAAGCATCGAAGCTGCATTAAATGTCTCCTCCTCTTTCGTCGTTACTTCCGTGGGCCATACCTTGTCCTGACGTTTCGTTTTTCAAAAAATAAAAAGCGTATTTTATATACAAAACAAATATTACAAATCAGAAAAAATTAAGTGAACCAAAAAAAAAAAAAAAAAAAGTAACTCAAATAAAAAGTTTATTTTCTTTTTTTCTATTTTTCTTTTGACCCAAAAACTCTCTCTCTACACAGATCATTTCAATGATCATTTTTCACACTTTGAGTTTAGTAGCATCCCAATTGCGAATTTTGGGTCACTAACAATGCTTCCCCATCGGCCTCTGATCGATGCATAGGAGACACCAATTGGTAGATCTTCGCCTATTGAGTCTACTAGTGCTAGTTTCATGCGGCAACAATGGTTGGAAATGGTGGGTATAAAGGATGAACCAGACGGCGACATCAGACTTCGAGGGGATGGTCATCACCTCCCCGTGTACCGTTCAACGTGTGAAGGGCACAATTGGATTGATCGACACCCAATGCGTTGAACAGTGCTAGTTTTAGATTGAAATAACATCAGTCATTGGTGCATGCAGTAGTGGAGTGATTTCCCGACCTTAGGCTGTTTGCCAGTTGCCGTGTTTCTCAACCTCCTTTCAACACGTAGCTTTCAGTGACGCGTAAATTGGCGCGAGAGAACTTTGCGGGTGGTGTTTTCTGATAGTGGCAGAGGTGAACTTCAGGCCAGCTTTCCCGAGGCAAAATATATGATTTCGGGTACTTTTTCACCTTTTTTGATTACTTTCGCATTTTTGTTGTTATTTCTTTATTATTATTTGGTTTACCGGTGTGTGTTTGTGCATAAAAAAAAAAAAAAAAAGGAACAAAATGTGCCAACTTTGTACCCCTTTTATGCAAGGAAGCTTTGATTAGGACGGTGGACGAGTAGCAACACTTGAGATAAGTGTTTTCTTTGTCAAATTTGGTTATTTGAGTGTGTGATTATGTCTTTGGATTCTGTTGTTTAAGGGAGAATTTAGTCTTTTGTCTATTGATTATGACCTTTTTTTTCTGTGCCTGGAGCATAAAGAAAAGCAAGTTATTTTCTTATGCCATCTTGCTCGTTCGTGCCCATTAGTGGTGTTATGTGTTGGCGTTGCTTCAGGTTTTGTTGTTGTTCTTTTACTTATCCTCTGTTTTCATATATACGAAGGGATCCTCCTTTTATGGGGAAGTGAAGCTTGATCCCAACTATTGATTTTGTTTTTTGTTAATCGGTTAAGATTGATTCTCTTTTTGGCACATGTGCTTGATCTCAACCATTGATTTTGCTCTTTTTTGTTGAATAGTTAAGATTGACTTACTTTTTTAGCATAAGTCTAATATTTTGTTGGTTATTGATTTGCAGGATTCATACTTGGATTAGGTCATTAAACTTTAAAGAAAGGGTTGACGTTCTAATGTTGCAATACTTAGATACTTAATCTAAAGTTTTTAAGAATAGGAGAACTTTCTTATGATTTAATAATACAATTTAATATAAAAATAATTTTTTTAATTTTAAATTTAATCTAAGTATTAAAAGGGTTACTGATTCTTCTTTTAAGGGTAAGATATATTTTGTATCTTAAACTTTGGTTATATATTAGACATTAATTTGTAATAATTTAATTATTATTATTTTCCTTATTTTTGCTTCCAAATGAACAAATTGTGCTCCCACAAATGAGAGTAAGTGAATGTATAATCTTTAAAGTGGATAAAATAAAGATACAACAAAATTAATGTTGGAAAAATAGTCATTTTAAATAAAAAATATATATATATAAAGTTGTACATGTAATAATTTTAAGAATTTTAAAAATTTAATAATTGTTTTAAAGGCAATTCCGAGGGTGAAATTAGAAGAGTTAAATGGACTCTTTCAATTATTTTTAATTTTAAGTCATTTCAATGTTAAATAATTTAAATTTTAAATTCATTAAATTTTTAGTATGTTAAGATTTGAATATATTTAATTTTAAGTTCATTAAATTTTAATTACATTGAATTTTTATTATATTAGATCTCAAATTTATTAAGTAAGATAAATTATATTGAAATCAAGTTTTAAAACAATTAGATTTTGATCATTGTAAGTTAAGTTTTACCTTATTTTTGTTTCAAATATTTTAAATTATATGTTATTTTTGTTTTAAGTACTTTGAAATCATGATTTCTATTGTCAATTTTGAAAATGAAAATAAAGAGTCAATTAAATTATAGCTTTCTATAATAAATTATCTAGTTCTTTACATAAAATTTATTTGGTTATACTATCTAATTTGTGTTATTAGATATTCTGATTTTATTATTTGCCGTGCATTTGATGATATTTGCTGTCTACTTTATCACCAACCTTTTTCACACGAATTTTTTTTTAAATAATTACTATTTATGCCTAATTTATCAATAGTAAATCGTTGTAATACAATTTATTTCTATTGTTCACACCAAAATTTACAATGGAGAGCCATAACGCATTGATCCACGACAATAATTCTCATTAAGTTATACATACATACTGGTGTGGGGAACCTAATCATGATTTATACACAATCAGATAAGTAACCATCCGAATTAAACACAAATGAGGAACCGTAAAGAAGCATTATTTGCTTCCTCCTTCGTCCATTAATCATGTTCTTGCCAGATCTTAGTTAGTGTTCTTCTTTGGGTGATCGGTGAGAGTACCATCTTCCTTGAATGCTTTTGCACACATCAGTACAAGCCTCCTCCATCAAGAATAATCGATAATTGTCTTCACTCTCAAGGGTCTTGGCGCCAGCTATAATTAAATGGATATTCTAATTTGTATCTGCAAATATATGTCACCAAAGTTTATCATCGACATCACCATAACAAAAAGGACGCAAAGGCATATGACCGGACTTCTAAACCTATATTTTTATCTATACATCAACAATAGGGATTTTTTTTTTTTTTTTTCTGAAGGAATGGTCATATAGTTCATACATATATAGGGAGAGAGATTGAAGAGATATAATTCGAATCCCTGTTTTCTCCTTTAATACAAAATTGATACAACAACACCAATTGCTCTAAACAGACGGTATATCCACCAAAAAGATGGGATATATGCAGGAGCTAACAAATAGTCCAATCGTTTATGCATCTCTTATACCCACAACCACAAATTGTCCATTAATTTTCTTCCCTCCTCGTATAGTTCCATCTAAGCTGCATTTTTTTTTTTTGGTTTTTTAATCCTAATTCAGGACACACTTGAAGGCAAGCTTGTGCACATGTTATTTAAGATTCTGATTCTTCCAAAGGTGAGGACCATCCATGATTCCATGGATATCCACGTTAATTTCATGTGGTTCTTACTTCAATAATATTCACAGCATTCATACAAGCCTTAGAGCCTATGCAAACAAGACTATATGAAAACATTTACAAGCAACAGCATCATATACATGATGCATATAACACTCACTTGACATGCAGTTAAGCTGTGTCAAAGCACAAAATTCCAGAGTTTGAAGCAAATTATTTAGCTCCAAGCAAACATGGTACTAACATTTGATGTTCATTATCCAATTTCTCTAACAAGATGCCCATTAAAACTTGGAGATTTCTTTTGCATGCTCCACTTTCGTCTGTGTTCATCGAGAGTAGAAACTTCGTAGCCAATGAAACTAAGCCCACAAATTCAAAATTGCTTTTTTGTAATTCTTTCTTTTTTCTTTCATTGGCAACTCCATAGCACTCAATCAGAAACTTGTGAATAGATTTGAAAGAATTACCAATGGATTTTTGGATGATGCCATGGGGTGGCAAAAGCACCAGTGTCGGGGGAGAAGTGGGTGGCTCAAGATTTGGAAACTGGGGCGACTGTCGTGTTTTATGGTTTAAGCTTGGAAGAGGAGGGGCACTAATGTGGCTGAATCAGGTGGGGTGGAGAGAGGGAGAGACGGAAGGTAGAGAGAGAATGGAGGCGTTACAACCATATTCAAAAAGCTTGTCGTAATTGCCGGAGGAGACGAACTCATGGTATTAAAGAAGAGGATAGCAGTGTGTGTTGATATTAATTCGGTAACTCAAAAAGCTATATATAACTCTAGGTCTAATGAGCAGTCTTCATTTAACATAAGCCATGCATGTCTCTGTGAATATATAAGTGCACATTTTATCAACCACATGTTTAATGTTTATTTATTTTGAGCAGCCATATTTACCAGGTGAGACACCAGCTGGGCTCAGAGCATCGAGGGAAGAAGAGCTGAAAGATCTTAGGGGTGATGGTCAAGGAGTTGGAAAATTATCAGACAGGATTTATGACTTTGATATTTACAACGATCTGGGAAAGCCAGACGGGGGTTTTGAATTTGCCAGGCCGAAATTTGGAGGTGCGAAAATTCCATACCCAAGACGGTGTCGCACTGGCCGCCCCCCACCGTGTTATACTGGTAGGTATTATTTCTATATTCTGAGGCAATGTTCGTGTCAATAAATCCATTACTGTTACTACAGCAACAACAAATTTTAATCTTAAATGTAATTTTAGTTGACTACATGAACCTTTTTTTTTCGTCATTTTATTGTATTGTCACACCCCATATGATATTAGTTGGTATTATTTCTACATTCTTTGACTATTTTCATTTCAATAAATATAGTATTATTAAAAGAATAATAATAATAATAATAAAGTCTTAATTACAAATTCAATTGGGTCCGCTACACTTACGTCTGTCATTGCTGGTTTCAAGTCCACAGAACAGAGAAGGTTAAAGTAAGTTGGCAATTGGCGTAAAAGTAACCAAACTCTTACGAAGCATATTACTATTAAGTTTACTGAATAGTTTAGTAACTTATGCACCAGATTTGGGAGGCTTAAGGGAGTGCTTCATAATCTAATACCAATGTTAAAAGCCAACCTGTCTCCTGATTTCAACTCCTTCGGCGACATCGATGTCCTATTTAGAGAAGGGCTCCTTCGTAAAGCTAAATTGCACGATGATACCTTGAAGAAGCTACCAAAGGTGGTCTCCAGGATTCAAGAATCCGGTGAGGCAATTCTCGGATATGACACACCCGATCATATTTGCAGTGAGTATCATCTCTCCATTTTTTTTTCTTTTTTAATTGCTCCTATGGTGCAGACTAAAAATCAACCGTTGAGGTCTAGATTTTACATTTTTTACAGAGAGGATTTACTACTCAAGTAGAGATAGAGATCCCAATTGACCTCTTACACACCCCATCTTAGCAATTATCGAATCAGAATATGTCATCTCTAGCATTTGATTACCAGATAGAAAAACTACACACACATGTTATGTCTCCTTTCCTTATTGCTTGCACGTTGGGAGCCACTTTCAGGCTCGAATTGTATTGAAAATGTGATTTATGAGCTCCCAATGCCTTCTCTCTCTCTCTCTCTTTTTTATTTTTTTTGTCAAATTGCTCCCATCACTCTTTTTCTAATTGTAAAAGTGCACTTGCTCGTCGGCACATTTCACATGTGGATGCAACAACCATGACTATCCAAACAAACACTTTCCAATTCCCCTCTCTTTTTTCTTACTGTAAATCGCATTTGCATATTAACGCACTTCACAAGTGGATGCATAAACCGTGATCATTGATCTAATTAAACCCAACATGGCTTTAATCTGTCATGCCACACTTTGTGCAGAGGACAAGTTTGCCTGGTTGCGAGATCATGAATTTGCCCGCCAAGCACTCTCAGGTGTTAACCCGGTGGCAATTGAGAGGTTTATGGTTTTTCCACCCAAAAGCAATCTTGATCCTGAAATCAACGGTCCACTGGAGTCTGCTTTAGAAGAAGAACATCTTGTGCCTCATCTTAATGGCATGTCCCTTCAACAGGTAATTCTCATAGGCCAACGCCGTCCTTACAAACATATTCGCTATTGCATGTTACATTTTTATAGCATGTCTAGTAAAATTGCGTAAATCTAACTTTTTCTTTCAGACTCCAGCAGGTGGGAGTCTCGTTATTCTAATTGTTACATTTCTGTGATGATTGCAGGCCTTGGAGGAGAACAAACTTTATATGATAGACTACCATGACATTTATCTCCCATTCTTGGAGAGGATTAATGCACTTGATGGCATAAAAGCACATGCAACTCGCACCATATTCTTCTTGACCCCTCAAGGAACACTTAAACCCATTGCCATTGAGCTTAGCCTGCCACCAACCGTATCAAGCTCGAAATCAAAGCGGGTCGTTATAGCTCCGGCTGATGCCACTAACAATTGGATTTGGCAACTCGCCAAGGCCCATGTCTGCTGCAATGATGCTGGGGCTCACCAGCTTGTAAAACTCTGGTAATGACGACTTCCAATACCGTTATACAAAAAAAAAAAAAAAAAAAAGAAAAAAACACCGTGCAACTCTGCCAGTAACATTCGTGTTATAATAAAGTAACCTTAACATTACACCCTTCTTTTAAGGTTTATGTTGTATTGGTGCTTCGCAATTTGTTCATGTAACAATTGTTCACACTTGAGCCAAACATTGAAATGTTATGATTATTTGTATAGGTTACGTACACATGCCAGCTTGGAGCCATTTCTACTAGCAGCACACAGGCAATTGAGTGCAATGCACCCCATATACAAGCTCCTGGATCCACACATGAGGTATACGCTACAGATCAATGCTCTGGCTCGCCAAAACTTAATCAATGCTGATGACGTTATCGAGAATTGCTTCTCTCCCGGACGCTACGGCGTGGAGATTAGTGCCGCTGCATACAAGTCTTGGCGATTCGATCAGGAAGGCCTCCCTGCTGATCTTATAGCAAGGTAAATTTATTATCTTTCACGCAGATTTACAAAAAATATGATCATAATTGTTAGTCACACAAAAATAGAATCATAAATATACAATTTAATAATTATATTTACACTTTTTCTAAGTCTGCATTCCTCTTGTAAAAACCAAAAAAATTGAGTCCATCTAACAGTGTACTGTTTTTGTTTTGTGTCATTAAAATTTGCTGTGGGGTCAATAAGAAATTGGAGATGTTGCCAACGTTGGTTCTTACTGTTATGCAGGGGTATGGCTGTACCTGACCCAACAAAACCACATGGTCTAAAGCTTTTAATTGAGGACTACCCATATGTACAAGATGGGCTTCTAATCTGGTCTGCCATAGAGAACTGGGTCCGGACCTACGTGGACCATTACTACCTAGATTCAAGCCTAGTTTGTAATGACATAGAGTTGCAAGCTTGGTACACAGAGTCCGTCAGAGAAGGTCATGCTGATGTCAGCGAGGCAGATTGGTGGCCCAAATTGGAGAACAGTGATGATCTTACTTCAATCCTCACCACCCTGATATGGCTTGCCTCAGCCCAACATGCCGCACTCAATTTTGGGCAGTACCCTTATGGCGGTTATGTGCCTAATAGACCAACCTTATTGAGAAGATTGCTTCCAGAAGAGAATGACCTTGACTAAGAAAATTTCCCGGCTGATCCACAAAAAATATTTCCTGTCAGCATTGCCAAGTCTGTTACAATCAACAAAAATTATGGCCGTGATAGCCAACTTGTCGACTCACTCGCCGGATGAAGAATACTTGGGGGAACGACAACCACCATCGACTTGGACCGCCGACACCGAAATGGTCGAGGCATTTCACAGATTCTCAGCAGAAATCAGGAGGATAGGGGAAGAGCTTGATAGAAGAAATAATGATCCTAGCTTAAGGAACCGGTGCGGCGCAGGAGTGTTGCCATATGAATTATTAGCACCTGGCTCAGGACCTGGGGTAACATGTAGAGGTGTACCAAATAGTGTATCAATATGATATGGAGCCAAAAGATAGGACTCAGTTGTCTTATTTTAACTTCGCACCATTGAGGCAAGTCATAAATTTGTAACAAGTATATTTATATTATTATAAAATACTTCTATCAACAATTAAAAATTATTATTTAAATGTATTAAATTATTATCTAATATTTAAAATAGTGATTTGTTGATTATAACTTTATCTATATAATATAATAATTTTAAAGGTTATTATAATAAAAAATTACTATAATAAAATTTAATTTAGTGTTTTATTGATAGTATTAATTTTTGAAAATTTTACATAATACTTCATACATATATAGGTAATAGTTATTTAGCCAAAAAGTATAATTTAAATTAGCTATTATAGTGGTTATAGGTCATAAAAGTAGTAGCATAATGTTTTTGGGACAAAATGATAGTGTTTTTTAGATTTAAAAAATAGTAGTTTCAAGATAAAAAGATAATAATTTTGAGTGATAAAAATAATAATTTTAAAACTCTAAAATAATAATTGTTAGACCTAAAGGTAGAAATTTTGAAACCTAAAAATAACATTTTTAAATATAATGATAACAGTTTTGATTGAAATACTAATAATCTTAAATTGTTTATATTAATTTCTTATTTTAACTACTTACAATTGAGTTATAATTTTTAAAATAATTAATACTTTTTTAATTTACAATTATTTTGAACAAATATAAAAAGTTTATCATAAAAGTTCTATAGGTATAAAATTAAAAAAAAAACTCATTATTGTCAAATACACATGTTTAATATAGTCTACAATAGAGTAAACCAATTAAATAGAAGGCTTAGTTTATAACATATTAGCTCGATAAATATTATTATTATCATTATTGTTATCATCTTACAAAAAGAAAACAATTAAGTAAGTATATGAGAATTAAAGATATGAGTTTCAATAATTAAAGATATAAATGACTAATTACAATTAAGTAATCAACAATTACAAATCAAATCACAAATTAAGTAAACAAATAACATATATCTTTAAGTATACCTAGTTTAGTAAACTACGGGCATCTACTGAAAATTGATGATTTCTTAGTTGGTTATGTAAACATAGAATAATAAAAGAGTAATCAAGTGAACCAATTACTAGAGAAAAAAAAAAAACATAGTTTGATGCGGAAAACCCCAAAAAGACGTGGCTTAGGGACCCAACGCACACAATGAATCAAAGAACAACCAGGAAAGCTAAATCAGAGTTAATAACACAAACCCTAGACCCAATATTCGAAGGAACACAAACTTAGGGTATTCAAGAAGGATATGGACGCCACACTCCAGAAAAGAAAGGGATTGGGAGTGATAAGTCGATTTGAACGCCACAAGAAGGATAACCTCTTGATAAGTTCTTTAGTTCTTAAAAGAACCAAGGGAAAAACCCTTGCTTTCTATTTCACTGAAAGTTGTCTGATTTCTTGATTGTCTGATTTCCAAAGCTTACAAGGGGGTGCCTATTTATAGGCTAAGATAGCAATCCTAAAGAGGCATAAATTCCTAGTTAGGACAATTCCTTATTTAGGCGGAATTCCTATCTAGGTACAAATTCTTATACGGAAAATAAACTCCTAATTTGGAGTTACTACTATTATTAGTCCTAACACTTTAATTACTCTAATGATATTAATAAGGCCTGGACTCTCTTCCAAGTTTAAATTCGCACCATTTGAAGTTGGGTTGGCCTGAGCATCCTGAATCAGCCCATTTAGTACTTCTTTAATCTTTCTGGCCCTAGCTCGTGTTATTGGGTCTTCTGGAATATGCAATGGACCTCTTGCATCCATTGAAGCCCTAGCTCGTGTTATTGGGCCTTCTAGAATGTGCAATGGACCTCTTGCATCAATTGAATCTCTAACTTGTGTTATTGGGCCTTCTGGAATGTATAATGGACTTTTTGCATCCTTTGAAGCCTTCCACCCTTCATGTCTATGGTTCTCATCATAGTTGATATATTAACATTGATGTTCAGATTAAAATTGAGTTGTCGTAAGTCTAAGAGAATTATAGTGAAAATTTTTGTGTCATTTTAGGTTTTTGAGCTTATGACATCTTTTGTAATTCAAATTTTAACTTTAATTTTTCATATTTTGTTAAATTGATTATATAAAATATGCAAAAACTCTTATAATATCCTTAACAAGATTCTTTCCCTATGGTTCACACCACTTCCATAAAGTCATATCTATCCAAAATACTCTTACTCCATAACTATAATAAAAGAATCAATTATTTAGTTATTGATTTCTTCACTTTTTAATTGAATCTTCTTCATTTTACCCTAAACTCAACAACATGTAGTTTAAATATAACAAAATATAAAAATTGATTTTATACTCAAATATGATTTAATACTTATAAGTTTTTTACTTATCTCATCAAATTGCTTGTACATTTTGTTGAATATTTTTTGTGCAAATAGTTGATTCCTTCACTTTTTAATTGAATCTTCTTTTCTTATTGAGATTTGCATTTTTTTTTGTTAATAATTGAAAATTAAAAATAATCACATAAACAAGTTAACAAAACCAACCAAAATCAATTATATGAAAGGTGCACGACTATAAATAGTAAAATTTGAAATTATTTAGCAAATAAAATTTAGAAAAATCAAATACATTATTTAAAATAACATATCTATTTTTACCATATACTTTTAAATACGTGCAAAACTCTTTCGACCTTTTGTTTGCATATCTATTGGCTTTTGTCAATTTGTTATATTAATTATTGTCATTTTTTATATATGCATATATACAAGAATGGAATTCAAATAATTTCTTATATATATAAGTAGCAAATTCAATATATATATATTTCAGTCAAAATAAACTTATGATTCTTCTAAGTTCTAATATGCAAGTAGATTAAAAAATTGCTCTATAGGTACATTTTTTGGACAATATTTTAGTTTGACATTGTTAATTTGTATTTGGTGAAATTATATTTTTTTAACTAACACCTATACAATCTTTAACTTGTTGTAATTGTTGTCAATACCCATTTTTTTCCTTTTTTAGGAACTATATATATTCATATATATATATGAATACAATTCTTCATATTTAATGGTGTCCTACTAAGATTTTTGACCAAAGTACCAAGAAAATTATTGAATTTATTCAATGTCTTCTCTTTGATACCATTGAGTTGATTATTAGCATTCAAAAATATAGGTTTACATCTCCTAAATTTCTTATGTGCACCTCACTTATTATTATAAATCTTCACCTCTTTTTTTGTCTTCAAGTAATTCCAATATATTAAAAATAAGTTTAATACCAATCAAAAGTACTTAATATTAAATATGTTGAAATAAGCTCATTTAGTCCCTTTTTGCACTAATTGTCGCTCTTTTGTATTAGACAAACTTTGTCCCTCAGACATTGAATCTTGATCAATTATATAAGATTTTAACCAATTATTAAAAAAGAAAAAGAAAATCACATTATGAAAAAGCTAAATTAAGACAAAACAAAAAAGTAAGAAAATAGTACAGTATTTATTCTTTTAACATTCATTAAATGACTTAAGAGTAAGTAATAGTATGCATACCTTCAGTAGACACCAAAAACTTTAAGTTTGTAATCCTTGGTGCAATTTGGCTATCTAGAATAAATGGGGTTTTAGTTTGTTCTTGTTGCCTATTTCTTGTAATCGAGCTCCTTTCCTCCTTAACACTCTTATTTTCACTTAATTGTCACCTTCTTTCCAAAATTTTAAACAATAAGTTTGCCAACATGTGGATCTCAAAGTTAAACAGAGCGCCAAACATTCCTGGTCAATCTCGGCTTGCCATGCTTGCCAGAAATTCAAGACAGAAATTGGCAGGTCAACGATTTGCATCTCCCCTCTGTCAACATTGTAATTTTGATGCTAAGAGAGGAATCATGATTGTTTCACATCGTCACCGTCACAGCATTATTGGGTTTTAGTATTCTTTTTGAAATTGCATCGTCTTTTCAATGATTTATCAGCTACCTATGCTTTTGCTCTCTGCTCATAATTCCAAGCAGGAGAACCATTTCTCCATGGAGAGGTCATTCCTGCATCGCGTCTTTATACAATCGTCTGATCATGTTTGAATAAAGCAAGCTTCTTATCCATCAACAGGAAGATCTTTCTGTCCTGTTGTTTTTTGTTCTCCCAAACCCAACCCAATAGAGATAGTTAGTGTAGTGTTTGCAGACTTGAAGGACCAACCTCTGGACCCACAGAAATAGTTATTCAGTGTTTTAGTGGTCAGCTGCCTACCTTTTTATGCATTTTGTCATTCCTTAGTGCCATAAAAGTTTGTGCATGCAGTCGGAATCTTGTTCCATCTTTGATCATTATGTGCAAGTTGCATGTCCTAATTTCTATTAAGCCCTTGAAAGCATGTGATGAAGTTCAAACAATAGGCTTAAAATTCAACGTTTGCCAACTGCAGCATAGCACCTTGTGTTTGATTCAAGTTTTAGGTGGGTTGGTGTAGAGATGGGCTTGTAGGAATGTTTGGCCCTTATTCAAAACATGTCTTTTCTATTATCAAGGAAATTTTTAGCATAGATTTTAAAATTTGCAGGTGATTGCAGTCACCTCTCTATCTTTTCAACCTGAACAATTGGCCAATCCAGTCTAACGGACCATGGTGAGATAGGTTCTGATCTTTTTGGCTGAAGCAAATGATGTAGTGTGGAAGGAGAAAGCAGGCACAGAAGCACTTACAATTGAGGTCTGTCTGCTCAACAAGACCCTTGAAGAGTTGAAAAGTTGTATCCTGAAATGTGCTGGGTACCAATCATTTTGACACAGAGACTATAACCCAACCAGAAGGTCCATGTTGTTGTGAAAAATCAGAACATTGGATTATAATTTTAGCACATTACTGGAAGCAGAAAACTTGCAGATCTTGAATGTCCATAATTCGGGCTAAACATCATGTTGGCATTTACATCATAAGGGCTAGCTTGTGTCTACTACAGGCCTTCTATAGGATTTACCGCAGATATTTTCAAGATAAAAGATTCATTTTAACAGATGCATCTCGAAAATCTTGTAAAATGCCCTTGACTTCTTGCAAAGATGAGAACTTTTCCACAATGGATGAAAAGGAAGCAGAGAAAGTAGGCAATTCAATGTCCAGTAAGCGTATAATACAATTCCCTTTGCCTGTTTCTTCTAGTGCCGAGGAGAATACAAACTAGTTCCTAAAGTTTTATACAGATCAGTATCAGAGTAGACAGCTTGAGACCTCAATGTCTTAATCCTATATCTGCGCCTACCACATTTATGGGGCCTGGGGTTGCAGCCCTTCTCTTTATTTCCAGATTCTTTCCTTCAGCCCTACCATCATATTTTAGCACGTTGCATTGATTTTGGCATTCGTTTTCCTTTTTTGTCTTATCACCTTCATTTTTGCCTTCCATTGGAGCAATGTACACGAAGGGGCCAAGTGGTATGTCATTCATCTCCAGCAGAGGCTCTAAAGTCTTCACAACATTGCTCATGGTGGGTCTAGACTTGCAACGGTGGCTCAAACATTGATAAGCCAATGCTGCTGCCTTCCTGGAACCCTCGGTCGAGTACTGGCCTTCAAGCCTCGGGTCCATTATCGCGTCAAGCTTGAACGGATCCTTCAAAAATGGTCTCGCCCACTTCACCAGAGTCTGCTCTTTACTCCGACGTTTCTTGTCCACAGATCGTCTGCCAGTTAATAGCTCTAAAAGTACTACTCCAAAGCTGAACACATCACTCATAGTTGTCAAGTGACCTGGAAAATGTACCTCAGTGTTATAAGAGAATGTAAAGGTTAATTACATGTTGATCTTTAGAAACATTAACGTGACTTACCAGTCATTATGTACTCAGGAGCAGCATACCCTTCTGTACCCATAACACGCGTTGTAATGTGCATGTCATCTCCTTCTGCACCATCTATTGCAAGTCCAAAATCTGAAAGCTTTGCATTATAGTCCTGAAAATAGGAAGCTTCTCAGTTTATTTCTCTTGACTTGGAACATTAGTTATGGATTGCAGAGTCAACAATATATGCTGCAGCATATAAAATGTTCTGTTAGGCTACCGATACAATTCAGGAAGGAGAATATGTACAAGGGGTTAAAGATAAACGATTACCAGGTCTAACAAGACGTTGGAACCCTTGAAATCTCTGTATATGATTGGTTTTTCTTCTCCATGGAGGAAGGCTAGACCTTTTGCCGCCCCAATTGCAATTTTTAGCCTTGTCAACCACGGCAAGGTTGTTGAATGTCCTGCACAAATTGATCAAAATATATGAGAACATTAGTGTTTCTACACAAAGCAACGCGTAGGAGCTAAAATACTTGTAAGAGATTGGAAAACATACTGCTAAATAATTGGTTTTCTAAGCTTCCTCGCTTCATATATTCATAAACCAGAAGCCTGTGCTCGTCCTCGCAGCAGTAGCCAGCCAAATTCACAAGATGGGGGTGCTTTAATTGCCCGAGAAAAATTACTTCAGCCTATACACGAAAAAGAACATGTCTTGTTAAGCATAATAAAATGTGTCCTAGTGCATGAAATTTTTACACTGAAATCTGGAAATGAGTGCAGTTTGCTTACCAGCCACTCTCTATGCCCTTGAGAGCCATCCAAATCCAATACCTTGACAGCCACAACCTGAGACTTTAGTCCAGGCCTAAGGTTATCATCAATCAACCCCTTATAAACCCTTCCAAATCCACCTTCACCTAAAAAGTTACATTTTGAGAAGTTATTTGTCACTGTTTTAAGCTCTTTGAGAGTGAAAATATGAAGGTTAGTAATCACATTTGACAGCTCGAGGACCGAGTCTGTTGAACCAGGATTGCTCAAGTCTGACAGACACAATCTTTGGGGGAAATTTGGTTTGGAATCCGGAAGGATTTGTGGCTCTGGAGTCGGGTTCTGTCCGTTCAAACATGTTGTGAACAATGCTTTCCAGCTGAACTTTTCGAGATCCATAACTATAAGGTTATGCTCTGTACTTGTTCCGCAAGTTGGTTATATATATATGTACATGCAGATAGACGATTTTCAAAGCAAAATTGTCTCATTACAAGAACTTGACGGGGGTGACACTGTAATAAGCTTGTAGAGAAAGTCTATGATCTAATCATAACCAGTCACTTAATTTTCCCTGTAGACCAATGTATTTATACATAATCTTCCTAATCTAAAAGAATGATATTTTATTTTATAGACAGTTATATTCTAAAAAAAATAAATGTTAATGTAGAGTTCTAAAAATAATTTTTTAAAAAAATAAAAATAAAATTATATATATATATTAATTTCACCAACACAAATATCAGAATTTTATATATTAAAACTTTTTTTTTTTTTAAGGTAGGTACAATCCATGCCAAATCCATTTTATTGGCTATAGAGTAGAATTGTCATGGCCCATTTAGGACTTTGAAGACAAAAAAATAGCTTTTTGACATTAACAAAGATTTGGTCCTTGCTTTGCACCTTCGTGTTCTACATGTTGAAATTTCAAAGTAATTCAGTCTACGAAGTTGCAATTTTTTTTATGCAAGGGCTAGTCTCGATCAATGGATACATGCCCACCCAGTATTTTATGCATTCAATGAATACATGTTTGTGCACATCCTTTATTTCTTTTATCAGGAATCTGCTTGGCCCTATGCTATTCCTTTATTAATTAATCTTTATTTATGAATAAATTGTACGGATGCTGCAAATAATCAATCAAACTAAATGCATTTACAGAATCTGCTGTATCATAATTAAGTGCCCCCTCATGCGCAAACCCTACATGTGGAAATTCAAAATTAAATAAAAAAAAATAAAGGCAACATGATTTGAATAGCATAAATATTTTTATACCAGATCAAAAAATTATTCATCTCAAAAAATTAAGTTGTTGGGGGATATTTAAGAATAGATCACATGTTAAGTTTGTAAGTTCTTTTGACATGTAAAGTAATTTTTTATGAGGCTTTGGTAACTAGTGCATCCCAGGTTACATACATTCAAAGAGACAAGAATATTAACTTTTGTTGGCAAAGCGAGCATGTTCTTTGTCTTATAAATCATGATTTAAATCCTAGGGCAGATTGTAATAGGATATTTCTTTCTGAATTCCCTAATCTTTAGTACGAAATGAAATGCAAAAACAGATTGTTATTATTATTATTATTATTATTATAATGGTTACTTCCTGGCTGCATTCAATAGTTTCTCTTCCCCTAACTTCATTTTGCACTGAAAGGCATTGCTTGAAGTTCTATAATGGATGAAAATTTTCCTGAAGTCCCCATCAATGAATTGGTCCAATGATGCCGAGGGCATAGGACAGATGTGAGTTTAACAAGTGACCCTATAGTACAACAAAATGCCAAGTTGTTGTTTTTTGGTTCATGTTGTTTTCTATCAAAAAGCTTGGAATTGCCTAAAATATTATTAATTAAAGGACAAAAATGTAACCTTGTCATTGTCGTGCCAGCTTTCTGGCAAAAGAACAAAAGTATTGGCGACCTCCCGGCCTAAATCAACATTAATCTATCCCTTTCAAGCAGTTGGCACTTAGTATCCATTGGAATCATCCCCATGTCATCCGCCAACCGCCAAATTATATGATCTTTTCAATCAACTTCAAGATTGTTGAATTGATTTTGCTTCTAGTCCATATTTTAGGCTGTCACTATTTACATTTTACACCTGGGAATGATGTATACAAACAAGAAAGGGTCTTTTTAAACTTAAAGTCGGGAAACCAAAAAAAAAAAAGATAAGCCCGAAATAATTGGACTTTTTCCCTGAGAAGGTACAGAGCTTCGAGTGCTGCTTAATACCTACATTATTATCTCATAACTTCAACTTTTTGGGTGATTAGATTCACACACAGACAATTCTTCCCTTTTTCTAAAGGGATTAGTGACGACAATTTCTTCTGCTAATTTTGAGGTCATATTGCATATATCAAGTCTTTTTTTCAAACCTTACAAGTGTGTGAATTTTGTGCATTGGAATGATTTTTTCTATTATTATTTTATATGCTTGATGAATAATGATGTTTAAGAATATCAAGTTATCAAGAAACTTTTTTTTACTTTTTATTTTTTTTTCCCTTAATGGGAGTCACCGAGAAGATGTTGGAATGTGTAAATCTCAGGACAAATGTTTTGCACGCAAATAAATTACAAGTATATGATATTCTCGTGAATATATTAACTATCTATAGACTTCATTGATTATCTTTATATTTCTATTTACTTGGTTAAGTTAAATCATCACTTAGAACTAACAAATTTGTAGCTTAGAGACTGCCCCAAGCATAAAGTTTTAGGATAAAATCTAGAATTCAAGCTCTAAGTTTCACTCATAATTAGCTCTACAAACAAAGAAATCTAACTCGAAACCTTCAACTCTTGTAGTGTCGTGGGGTCAAGGCTCATTGATATTATGTTGTCCTAAACGTCGAATGTTTCGTTTGGAGAAAGTATGAGCTTTCAAAGAAACCAAAAAAAAAAAAAAAGATTACAGAAGAAAATCCCGCATAATGGGAAAGGAGAAATACTTTTGAGATGAGTATACTTTTCCATGTAGTCATTGATATTATGTTGTCCTTAAGGTCAAAAGTTTCGTTTGGAAAAAGTATGAGTTTTGACCCAAAGAAAAAAAGATTACAAAAGAAAATTCCGCACAATAGGAAAGGAGAAATACTTTTGAGATGAGTATACTTTTCCATGTAGTATATTTTCGCCAAAAAAAAGAAAATATAATACATTTTCTTGATAATAAAATACATTTTAAGTGGTTTTTTTTTTTTTTTTTTTTGGGTCAGTCAGTACCAAAATTCGTACTCTGATTATTGGAAGACCCTCATCTCTTCCCTTCATTCCTTATTCTTGCTTGTAACATTTAGCCGCAAAATGGTAATTAAATAAGTAAAAAAAGAGCAATGGTATTAGATTTGGGTGTTCATTCAACCAATCCACAGGGTATGACCAAGAAGAGAATATTGAATGCAGCCCAATTCTAGAAGGAGGACTGCATGACTGGTCCTCCAAGAAGCCACAGATTATAGTGTCTAGCAGGCAGGCAAGTAGAAAACAAACAATGGAGTCTCAAACGGAACCTGTATTTGACTCTCTTCACATTCTTTTCCAACAAAACATAGTCCTTCCTTTTCAAAATGAGCCAACAAAAACATCCAGCCACTTCTCTTTGGAGGTACTCAAAATTTCATTACATACATCCAAACCAAAGAGCAAAAAGGAATAATCATCTTAAAGGAAATTGATGGAGAAAGGGAAACTCTTCTTAACACACCAACCATTTTCGCTGTGCTGAAAATATACAACTGCCACGAAAAAAATAATGAACTACATCAGCCAGCATACAAAAGAAATTCAATTTGAAGCGACTTAAGAAGGAATTAGATTGTACCTCTATGTCCACAAAAATAAAGAACCTGATATTTACATCATGACCCTGCATTGTTTGCTAGCTTAAGTCCAAAATATATGCTAATAATGAAACTAGAAGCTGATGAAAAATTGTTACATACCTTTGGGGAGGAGGAATTGAAGTCCACGAAAAATGGAATATTGGAGAGTTTGGGCATAGCAATGTCACTTCTGTCCGAAAAAAAAAAAGAACTATGCTATTGTTCATTTTGAGAATACTATCTGAAAACCAGGCTTCCATTCTGTTGTTGTCTCAAGTTTTCAATGAGTGACTGGTAAAATGATCTCAATGCCTTGACATCACTACCCTGCACAAAAGACACACCAGAATCATAGAGCAAATATTTGAGAAGTTTGAAACGCATCTTCTCTGTACCAAATTAAAACCTAAAAATTAAGGATTGAAGATCCTGGCAACCACAACTAGAAATTAAAACCTAACTAGAAATTTCCAGGATCATCTTGGTATGTTTAACTTGCTGTGCCTAATCTTAAGTAGAATGATGAAGAGTAGCACAGCTAAGACGTAGAGAGCTAAAAGGGTACTTTATTTTCTATACATATAACATGCACCCACTTAAATATTCAGAAACTTATCCAAGTCATCAGTTTAGTCCCAGCTGACAACAAAAGTAACCTCAAAGCAGACAGGAAAAAATAAATACCCTCCAGCAACCACTACTAGAACGGAAGACAGATCCCATAATTTTAAAGGGATAGTTACTGTGCACACCCCTTCACTCCCCTGAGTGACATGAAATAGTTGAGGCATAATTTGTTACCTGCAACTTTTGGCAATATTGCTCCGCCAAATCTTGAGGGCAATGTGCGGATGGAAACCCTTTCAATACAAAACGGATAAGAAAATCATCACCAAATTTCTCATACATGACCTTCAGAGCCTGTACAATCTCTCCAAACAAAACAAGCTGGCACACGATCAAGAAGACCAATCCCAAAAGCATGAAGCCATAAGTCAATAATAAGACAAAATCACAACTAAATGTAAATTTCTAACCATCTTTGAAATGTAAACAAAATATGAATGTGTTAAATCCACAAATGAAACTAAAAATGATACTTACAGTATTTGCATCGTGGAACTCAAAAGACTTGTCGAGCACACTGTATAAACAACAGTTCATTGCGAATACCTCTATTATGAAATTCTGAAAACCAGGTACCTGAAATTACTGAAAGTGATTAGAATATTGAAAAATATTGAAAATCCACCAGCCTGCTAAGAACAAGACATTAGAAGGGAGACAGACATGTTCTTCACCCGGAGGCTTTGCACCCCAATCTTTGATTAATCTAATGAATATCTGTACACATGCCTGAATTATCACAGACAGCAAAGGACATTTAGTCTGCAAGTTTTCTGGTATTCTAAAAGACACTAATTGCCAATAAAATAGAGACAAGATCAAATTCACCTTTCTTACAAGAGTATCCTTGTGATTACAAGCTGTGTGCAGTAGCAACTGCATCATCGGATCCAAATATCCCCTACTTTTGGGAGAAAGAAAAACAGAAGATAGATCATGTGTTGCAATCACATGAAGAAATGTGTACATTGTTTTCTGAAGTTCTTGAAGCTCGCGGGCTTCCTACAAGCCAGAAAGAAACGAAGGCAAGAGCTTTGAACATAACTCAATCCAAATGAATTGACAATAAAAGTAACATTTAACTACCAGTTATCCAATGGTAAGACTACTCTATTGTGATTAGGAATCAAAGATCCAAGTCATTGAAACAGCCTGTTTGTAAAAACATGGGTAAAACTGCAAACAACTAACCCTTCCCCAACTCCTAGAGATGGGCACCTTGTGCACTAGCACACCCTTTACAAAAGAAAAGGAACTTCAAAACATAAACCTGCTGTATATCATTCATCATTGCCTATATGCAACTTCTTCCCAAAGAGAAGAAAACTTAGGGGAGATTTCTATTCAGAACACCCTAAGAAGTGAAAAGTATTCCTCAACTAGTGCCTCAATACCTCGGTACTGCTTCTGGCTCCTGAAGGAAATGCATCCTGTGGGATAATGTTAAAGATTCTACCAGCAATAGCTGGAAATACTTCCTCCAATATGTCGTGGAGAGATGTGTTGAATTTGCATATCAGCTGATTAAGTAATACAAGAAAACCAACCATATCCTTTGGCTGCCATGCATCAAAAGTAAGAAATCAAACCCTCATGTCAGATTAACAGTATACACAGAATGAGGATGAAATGAGCATGCATTTAGGATTCCAAAACATATCCATGTTCACAACTGGTAAAGTTTCACCCTCATAAAATTAAATCATTGGTATTTATTAAGCAAAAACCATATCAAGCAAACCAGCTTTTGCCCTCCACTTAGTAATCCCTTTCCAGGCCTCTACTAAATTCTAGTTGGCCAGGTCCTCAGTAAAATTGAATAAATCTAAAACTTCATTCATGGGAAGATAGACAGCCAAATGGTCCCAATTCCTAACATAGTCTCAAAAACCAAAAGGCAGATTTGAAGATAAATCTATTCCTACAAGTTCCAAAAAACTCAAGTACTGCACATTAGATCAAGCATTTTTAATAGGTAGAAAATCCACGGGTAATTTAACATGAAGATGACTAGTTCTCATACGAATAAGAGCATCTTTAGGCATAGCAGGAAAGATGGTTTAATTGGGTTCCCCGGTCTAATCACCCTAAAAGAATGTTCAGAATTAGACCCGAGAGAAATTTTTAACTGGCATCTGCATCAACTGGATTCCATTGTTATTTAATGCAGGGTATGGTAAACGCTATCTACAAAACTATTCAGCTATCTGTTTCTGTTTACCTCACTTCCTGCAAGCAGTTGCTCCAATGCCTTTGGAAGGTAAGGAAATATGGATGCTCCTAAAGTGTCCACCATACGATGTATAAAGGATGTGACCTAAATAAAATTAGAGCAAACTTTAGGGGCTGCGTATCGTCAACAAATTATAGGAACAAAACATTCTCAAGGCTCCATATCTCTATCTCTTACCTTAATCCGCAAAGGCTCTACCTTTGGATACACAACAAGAATTTGGAGCAAAACATCCAATGTCTGAATCAAAACATGGGGAAACCCAACTTTAGCAAAAAGATGGAGAAAGCAAGACAGGAGTTTCTATCTAGCATCTCCACAGTACCATAATAAAATCCAGCATATAACAGCATCTACCAACAGGCCAGTAGATTGTACAGCAGAAAATCCCCACATCACTTTAGAAGAGTAATAAACAGCTAGATAAGTGAATGCAGCATATCATATCCAAAAGCTATCATTATGATTGCAGCCATGAGAAATATATCATTCAGAACCAAAAATTTTTGTTAAATAAGGCACATTCAGAAAACAATCTAAAATTGGAAACAGAAATTTCTGCAATCATCTGGAATTAGAAAAATGTGAGGGAGAAAACCTAAAGAAAATGCATAGCACTGGAAAAATTAAACAGAAGGTCCCTATTACCAACCTGCTTAAACATGAGGCCTATTTCAGGGCGACTAGCAGTTACAAGGCGCTCGCTGAAACCCTGGAGCAGAAATGAAAATTTTGAGGAAAAAAGCAAATTCAAGAAGTCAATCTTCAGTAGACACCAAAGGCACAGTATACGACCTGGAAACATGCTTAATGTGTCTCCACACATTTATGGCAAGGAGAAAAGGAATATGGAGTGAACACAAAATAAAGATAAAAGGTCAAAATGTTAGGCTATTCAAAAATCTATCATTTAAAACTTAAAAATAAAATGATTAGAGTTCTACAACAATGTTAAGCCTTCTTGTTTACAGAACAAAGTAGACTTTAAAAGGGACAAGTATGCTCCATGCAGAATTTTAAGAGACTGACAAGACGAGCCAAAAAACCTTGCTGATTGCATTAATTGCCATTATTATGTATTGAATATTAGCAATCTTTGCTGGACACTCCTCTGGATTCAGTACTTCAGCATTGATGAGCAATGTCTTAACCTGGATTAAACAAGAATACCTCAGAAGCAGGTACAAACATTAGAAATTTGATAGATTCAATAAAGCTTTTCTTGGGTGGGGGGCAATTCAGTTCAAAAAAAGTTAATTGAATGTTAACTTTTACAATCTCATGCAGCAGAAGGCAAACAAAGAAAGAAATCCAAATATAAAATAACCTGATGACAAAGAGGAGTGAGCAATGAAGAAAGATATTTAGATTGCTTTTCAAGCGGTACATCTTCCATGCCAATCAATAAACCAATTGCCTGCAAATAGTCATCCAAGATATCACCCCAAAAAAAAAAAAAGAATGTAAAGGCACTAGTGCACCAACTCATAAAATGTTTATCTGTACATCCCTATGCATGTGCGTTATGCAAGTTACCATGCAAATTTAGGTGTATTGAAGCTAAAACTGACAAGTACCTCAAAAATGTGGCTACCATCTTCAGATCCTGAGACATCACCTTCTGTGTAGTCCATACTTGTAAATCGGGCAACTATATCTTGGAGGCTCTGGCATTTTGTTTAGATACTCATAAGATATAGAAATCAATACTCCAAGAGCAAGAACTACAGCACAAAAATTTTCCAGCTGAAGAATTAGAAGAAGAGAAGTGGATTATTAGTTTAGTACCTGCAATATTGTTTCTAAGAAAGGCACAAGTTTTGCTTTCAACAATTTGACAACCCTCATAAATAGGTAACTTGCTCTTCGACTCACATGTATGTTAGGATGGTGTATTCCTCTCTCATCCAAAAAAGCAGCCAGGACCATGGTAATATATTGGGTGTTCTCATGAACAAACTTCATATATCGAGTTATTGTCTCCAAATACACAAGTGCAACTAGCCTATTAGAGTGGCAAGGAAACTGTGTTGATAGGAGCATGGGCACCAACTCGCTCAACAGTCCACTGCCACTTCTCATGGCTTCATCACTCAACGACTCTCCAAGTGCATACAAAAGTGAAACTGCAGCTTCCACCTCTTCAACATTTCTTTCAGATGAAGATGCAACAGCACTACCTATTGAATTTCTGATAAAATTTTGTGTGACTTCAGGTGCCACACGACCAACACTACGCAGTAGCACAAACATGTCCTTTCTAAATTCAACCATCCTACATTCCTCTTCTTTCCCAATATTATCTAACACATCAAGATTATCCCGATACACAGGATCATAATGAATTTGCGCACGAATCACTTCCAATATTTGACCCACATGATGCAGCTGTTTCTCCCTCAACGGAGAAAAGCTCTTCATGGTGGCAACATAACATGAAAGAAATTGGACGGTACTGAAGGTTGTATCCATTTCACAATTCTGCATCACATAGAAAACTGAGGGCAGAACTTCATTCAGAAGCTCCAGTGAAACCCCCTTAGCATCTCCAGCACTCACTCGTTTATGGCACTCCAGGACCTCCATTGCATACCCAGTAATTAATGCAGCTACCTTGGACACCAAGTCCAAGTCACCATCCCCATTTACCAACTCAAATACCCTACTTATCTGAAGACTCTGCAAAATTGTTAACTTTGATTGAGGGTCCATCCGCTTAGATACAACTGCCAAAATGCAACCGACAGCCGCACCCTGGAGCTGCTCAGATCGCTTGTCAACCAAAATCAATTCAAACAACAATGGAACGAAAGCATCATTCACAATCAATCCAATATCAATCCAGGAGATATACCTACTCATCAAGTCCAAAACACTGGAACAAAGCTCGGGATCAGAATTCCTATACATAGACACAATGTCATACCAAGCTCTCACTATCTGGCCAAGGCACTGCTGCCTCATTGCATCCTTAACCCGCCCCGCCACCCCAATGTCCTCAGGAGTCCGTGCATAATCTAAGCTGATTAACTCATCATCCAACGCATTCATAACCCGACAGAACATATCAATAACAATCGCCCCTTTGCTTAAATGAGGCAAAAAATCAACAAAAACTGAGGACCAAATTAAAGGGTACTCGAAATAAATGAGAGAAACCAAAACCTGAGCAACTTTATTCTTGATAAATGCAGGTCCCTCCAAAATCCTTACAGCATTGCCATCCTCAATTTTCTCGAAACAGCACATGGAAAACATGGATTTCCTAAGTAAATCCTTCTCTTCCAAACCCAACAATCCATACTTAACTGTAATAACCTCGTGCAGCGTCTGTAAACACCAAAACTGGACTTGAACAAGCTTACAAAACCACAGTTTCTCAATACAAACACTAATTATAGCCGGGGTCTCCTTAATTTGCTGACAGAAAGAGACCGCTTGTGATTTTAACGAAGAATCAATCGCACCAGACTCATCAAAAGATATAATTATAGCCTTCTCGAGATCATCCATTTGATTGTACACTGATTTATAACCAAAAAAACAACAGAAAAGAAACAAAGAAAAAAATGAAACTTTTTGATGTTTCTTGAGGTTTTAGAGAAATTAAAGAAGACCCAGCAAAGATTTTGGGAATTGCTTCGTGGGTTTTGAGCGGGATTAATATCTTTCGGTGATTGGCAGAGATCTCTTCTGGAATGTGCGGGATAGGGGTTAGTGGCTAGGGTTTTTGGGGAAAATAATTTTGAGATTTTAATTTATACACATAAGTAATTAAGTTGAAAGTGTGGAAAATATTGCAACGGAGGACGAGGATTCTGCAAAATGTCGGAAATGTCCCTGAATTTTTTTCAGGTTGAGTGAGTTCGTTTTTAGGGAATTGAATCGACGAAGTTAATGTTATGGAAGTTTGTGCCCACTCAATGCCGCTAATTCCTTCTTGACCTTCGTTCATAAGCTTGCTTTGATGGAGTGAGGCTCTATCGCAACCTTACTTACTTGTAATCTAACGCTTTAAGATTAGTACCATGTTGACATTTTTGTAAGTATGAGTCTTATCGCATTCAAACATAAAAAAATTTTAAAAAAAAAAAAAACTTTCGTTTATACTACATTGTAATTTTCTCTCATTTGTGACAAAATTTGCAGTTATGACTTATGGACTTCTAAAACCCAAATAATATACTGTACTTATAAGCTCATGCATTTATTAAATCATTTTATCTTATCATTAAATCAATTCATTATAATTAAGAATTTAAATTGTTCACTATTATAAAATAGATTGATAGTATATTTATATACTTTCATTCACAAAAATATTTTAAATTTCGATTTCATCATAAATAGAATGAAGATGCTTCCGAATTTATACATCATGATTACTTACTACTCCGCAGCAACTTTTAAATTTTGCCATAGTTTCATATTTTTTGTTGTCTCCACTTAAAACAATTTCTTAACTCTTTTTCATTATATTTTTTCATAAATGGCACGCTGGTGTGGTGGACATAATGGTAACTTAGATGCATCCCGCCGGCATTAGTAGGTTATGACGGAGTAAAATACGCATCTAATTGCCATTCCTTATATAAAAATAAAAAATAAAAAAAATAAAAAATCATGACCCAACAAGAAGTATGCAAATAATTCTCTCAACATACGGCAAATTTTTGTTAGGTAAAATTAATTGAATTTAGTTGACAGCTTTATGTTGCGTCTATATAAAGGTAGTGAGTTAAAGGTTAACTAAATTTCTATACACAAATGAATCTTGCAAATATATCGTTCCTAATACACTTTTTTCATGCAACAATAGACTCCATATTATGTAATTAACAATAATACATTCTCCTATAATAAAATATTTTTAGATAATTCAGATTTATCTTGGCATTTTTTTTCTCTTTTTAATCTATTAAAAAGTCTACGAGATTATAATTTATATAATTAAAATAATTTTTTTATTCTTATAAATTTGGCATCTCTCTTCTTCATATTAGAGTTGAAGATTTTAAAAATAAGAATTAAATTCTTAATTATTTGATATCTTTAAAAAAAAAAAAAATGGATGATTTCAGTGAGATTCCAAGAAACAGTCCTTAGCCCAAACACTTGAAGAGGCCCATATATATATATATATACACTTGGGCAACTTAGAGGCTGCATGTGTGCTTGTTTGATTCAAAGGTGTCCAATAAGTTCGATGATTTGGGTCACATTTCTAAGCAGTAGAAAATGATTCTCTCCCTAAATTTTTTTTGAAAACAAAAATAAAAATTAACATATACTATGTCAACAAGATGGGTCTATTCCTCTCTACATTGTTAACCAATCCTCAATTTCAAAACAAGATTATCATTAAGTAATACATTTAATCTTACTTAAAAATAATCTTATGACCCAAATGGTAATCATAACTAATAACAAAATTTTAATAAAGTCAATTAAAATAATATTTTCTCGTATCTTTTAAATTAAAAAAACAAAAAAGAAACAAAATAGAATAAATGGTACAAACCTCCAAAGTAGCTGCTCTCATTTGACTACGAATATAACCTTACTTGATTTGAGTTATTCCCGAATGCTTAATGCTCCGATATCATACACAGACCAATAGACCATTATTGACTACCATGGGGTCCGAGTGGCGGGCACAGACATGATTGAAATCTCAACCATTGATTCAGCTCAACGATTTCACAGGGACCCATCCTCGTATCAACGGCCCAGATTCACCTTGTTCTATACTGATTGATATAAAAACAAAAATTATAAATTATATAAAAAAAATTAAAAAGAAAAAATCAAAGAAGTACGTGGGGCCCCACTGAAATTAACCTAGGTGGGACCGGCGGGACCAGACCGCAAGCACGCAGCGCGAAGTTGGGGGAGCTCGAGTAGAGAACGCAAATACCACGTGCAGTGAGCGTGACGGGCAGTGAAGGAGACTCAACAAAACCCCCACCTACCAGCCGTTATTTTTGTGGACAGCTGTTGGCGAAACGAGTTGCAGGGCGGCGGCGGCGGCGGCTGCTGCTGGTGGTCATATGCCACGTGGTAAACGGACAGCAACTGAATTTAGGACAAAAGTACAGGAAGAATCAAGAAAGTTTAGTTGTCGGTGAGAAGAGAGAGAGAGAGAGAGAGAGAGAGAGAGAGCGAGGGGCAGTCCTTGTCAATGGACTGAACTCTTTCACACACACTCTCTCTTTTTTAAAAAAATAAAATAAAATAAAAAATACAAGCAATATCTCACAATTTTGTTAAAAAATATTATTTTTATAAAAAAAATTCTATGAACATAAATTTAATTACACCTAACATTTTAGTAAAGATTAAATTCAAAATTTGTGACTTAACAATGAACAAACTTCTATTACTTGAATTACACCATCAGTGATGGACTGAACTCTCTCTCTCTCGTTCGGGTGGAGGCTGGAGCTTAGTCATTTGAAGTGAATTACCCAAGTTCCATTATTACCCTTTGTCCAATTTCATTTTCCAGCAAAAGTTATATTATAATTATCACTTGTTTAAAAAATAAAAAAATAAAAAAAGAGGTCGAGGGTAATTTCAATGGTAATCACCAAGAAATAGGTAACGGGGTTTGAAAATTTTGAATAATGATATAATTTATTTTGAGAAGTTACTTAATAAAAAAAAATAGTGATACTAAAAAGACCAATTTAATTTTTTAAAAAAATTCATAAATTTATCGACTTATATTAAAGCAAAAATATATTTTTTTAATTTTACCTATTTATTTGGTGGCTTTACTTTGTAAAAGGAGTATACTATAATCATATATTTTTTTAAGAGTAAAATTAACAAATACCATCAAAAAATAACTAGTTACAGTAGTGAAAAGCTTAATCCGACTCAAATTTGACTCACTTCAATTGTTTGAAGACAGAATATAGCACTTTGATTGTAAAAGATAGATTCCGTTAGAATTTCTGGAATCCATGCGGCAA
The DNA here is from genome assembly GCA_020883675.1 of Bruguiera gymnorhiza. Classification (NCBI taxonomy): domain Eukaryota; kingdom Viridiplantae; phylum Streptophyta; class Magnoliopsida; order Malpighiales; family Rhizophoraceae; genus Bruguiera; species Bruguiera gymnorhiza. The sequence goes on along the minus strand of JAIRCJ010000001.1, from coordinate 426,310 downwards.
AATGAAATGCAATTTGTTAGTAGTGCTAAAAGGAATAAATTCTCTATGATGTCCAATTACCCGCATCACATTCATAAAACCAATGGTTTTTTTTTTTTTTTCCACAAAGATTCAGTGGATTGTGGATACCTCATCCATAAAAATGGTTTTCTAACATGTTTATGAACCCCCACCCACCCATCCACCCACCATGTCGCAAAGACCCAAAAAGCTAATAATTGCACAAAGAAAACCAATTCCTCCCCAGCAGGAAGACAACTGCTTCCCATCCCTGCAATGGATTAAATAGATTATAAAGAATTAGAAAGGTGATCACAACAATGATTAAACAAGTAGGCGCCTTTATATCTTGTGTCCAAATATAAAATTTCATACCCAACATGACACCATATATAATATTTATAAAATTATGAGCCATTGATTGTATATTTTTAAATAAATACAAAATTTCAAAAAATTATTTGCATATTATCAAAACCTATTTATCATTTTTAGCATGCATCAAGTGATTCGCCCCCCCCTTTTTTTTTATGTGTTCATTTCAAATATTTCAATTCAAAATTAATAAGATTCATCTTTCACTTTGAGTTTGTTACGTCGCACGAGTTTGACGTAACACATCAATGGAACGCATTTAGAAGTATACAATCTTTCATCAATAAAACACAAGAGCTTATTCTAGTTTATAATATCCATGAAATTTACCTTCTACTAATTTAAAATTTTAAGTGAAAGTTGACTACGCAACAACACAGTGAAATATGTATGCGGAGGTGCACAATTAATTTAACGGTCTATATATATATATTATATTTTTTCAATTTAATAAATTTTTTTACTAAATTACACTATATCGACGTAAATTCACTGAATTACTTATATTGTATTGCTTCCAAGTTTTTAAAGTTTTAAGGGGGGGCAGTATTGGACAATTGGTTTGGATAATAATGAGAGATTGATAATTAATAATTAAATCATAAAATTAATAATATTCGATTAATGTGATTGATAATAGTTGAACACGAATCTCTATTTTATTAAATAAGATATAAGTCTAAATATAATAAAAGGCCACTGTCGTGTTGAGGCTGGATGCCGCACGTCATTTAGCGTAGCTTGGAATGTTTGCTGACTAGATTATGATGGTGCTTAAGTGACATCTCCATTGTGTATTATTATTTGTTATATAAAAGGCTGATGATTGTGTGTTTTTCTTTATTCTTGAGACAGGACACGGCGCATCCATGGTCAACGAGTTTAGGACATTTTTATGATAGCTTTGGATGAATGGAAAGACTACGGCAATTATACGACAGGTGAAGCAAATGATATTAATAATTAAACCAACAATAGGGTAGGTAGACGAACACTGATATCTCACGGAAGCTTCTATTTAATTTAGCTGGGTCATCATGAGGGCAAAGTTCTTGCAAAAAAGGGAGATTGGAGTTTTAAATTTCTGATTCTCTTGAATTCTTTGTAAAGTGCGAGTTTTGATGCAGATTATCAAAAAAAAAAAGAAAAGAAAAGAAAAAGAAATTATACTAATGGAAAAAGCTTTGAAATTTTGTAACTCTAACACTAGATTTAAGTCAACATTTTGTATTTTATTATGAATTCAGCTCTTAAACCTTTCATTTGGGCTCCTAATTAATTTTCACTGTGGCTCCCAACCAAAAAAAAACACAAAACTGATATTATTAACCTTTTTCGCGCGGGGTATTCCTGTACTTTCACCTACCCTTTGCCAGGCAGGAAACCCAAGGGTCCCGAAGGGAGACTTTTGTCACACAAAATCAAAGCATCTCTCTCTCTCTCTCTCTCTCTCTCTCTCTTCGCCCAAAATCAAAACGTCTTTGACTTTATTTTCATATCGAATTTGTGTATTTCTCTCAATTTCTTGCATTTTTCCCTTTTTTTTTTTTTTGCCAAATTCCCCCTTTTTTAATTGTGGGAAGAAAATCAATACTTCCTATATATTTGTGCATGCTACCGTTGCCCATCCATTTCTTATTCTCGTCCTCCTCCATTATTCTTTCTTCCTCCAAAAGCAAGAGTAACCTTCATGAGTCTTTTTGACTTATTTTTTTAAAACCTCTTGGTTCTCTCGTGTCTACGAAAACCTGTAACCCATTTCGGGTTTTAGGGGAATTTAAGCCAGATCGACCCAGTTGAGATTTTGGAAGAAAAATCGTTGAATCTTTGTCAAAATATGTTGATCTCTTGATAAAATTTGTGGGTTTTGGGAGAAATTTAGTGGGTATTGTTCAAGATTGGATCTTGAACAAAGCTTTTGCTTGATCTGGGTGACCCACTTGGGCCTTTGGGAGAAAAATCGTTGAATCTTTGTCAAAAGACCTGAAATTCTTGATAAAATTTCTGGGTTCTGGGAGAAGTTTGGTGGGTATTTATCAAGATTGGATCTTGCACAAAGTTTTTGCTTGATCTGGGTTGATTTGTGTTTGTTCTAGCTTGTGATCTGAAAGAGCCATGCAGTTCCCAGCGATAGCTTTGTATGCTAACCCACCTGGTACCGTGTGTTCGACTGCACATCCGTGCCAAATCAATGGCCACGCCACGTTTGATTTCGATTTGAACTCGAGAGCTTCGTCTACGGCTTCTTCTAGCGGGTCCTCGTCGCAGAAGCCCGTTATCGGTGGCCTCTCGTGCTTGTTCTCGTCTCCGTCCGTGAAGCACGTGCCGTTTTCCGGCGATAGGGAGGAGTTGGGGTCCCTGTGGCATGATAGAGGGGATGATTTGAAAGAATTGAGTAGCTCATTTCGCTATTCACCTAGTAAATGTTTTGGTGGGCCTTCTGTGAAGAGGGATCAGAGTCCGGTCTCGGTGCTGCAAGGTCCGGTTTCGTGTTCTAGCAGCCCTCCCACGAGGATATCTCGTGAAAGGAGTGTTGCTGATGTGGGTTTTCAGGGCTCAATTCGCGGCGCATCGTGTGGTGGGGCCCATTTTTTATTCGATAGGTTCGTGACGAATGCATTGGGATCTTGTGTGGATAATACCGGAATCGATGTGAGTTCAACTTCTGTTGTTGCTGATCAATTGACATTTGCCATGGAGGATGATACATGTGGAGGGGCCAATTATGAGCCTTATGTGAAGGAATTGTTGTTGGGTGCACAGCTCAGGCACAAGATCTTTTATGAAGATGTTGTGCTTAAAGCTTTTTACGAGGCCGAGAAAGCACATAGAGGACAGGTAGATACTGAATTAGGATTTCTTTTAGTTAGCTATAAAAATAACTTGTTTGAGATTTTTGTATTTTGGGCTGAGTAGTTTTTACACATCGCGTTATTTGTAGATGCGAGCAAGTGGAGATCCTTATTTGCAGCATTGTGTGGAGACTGCAGTTTTGCTTGCGATGATCGGTGCTAACTCGACAGTGGTTGCTGCGGGACTTCTGCATGACACTCTCGATGATTCTTTTTTGAGCCATGACTATATAAGTAGGACATTTGGAGCTGGTTTGGCTGATTTAGTGGAAGGGGTAAGAACTAAGAAGCATACCTTTTCTTGTTTGATGAGTTATGGAATGGTAGAACCTTTTGCTTGATGGATGCCTTTTTCAGTGTTCTAACTTGAATTTCTTTTATGCGTAGGACTAAGTAGAAAACTTTTTCCATTTTTTCATTTTTTTTCGCTTGCTTGCTACTGGTTAATATGGGAACATCTGTCATGGCTTCATATGGATCCGTTGATGAATTTTTTTCTTCACAATCTCTCTAAAAGAACAAATATTAAAGTCAGGTATAGTTCTGGAACTTGGGTCAGTTTTTAACTCTTTTATTTTGGAGAGTTATAGGGTTTTGGATTTCTGCTTGCAATCTATTTGGCCTTTTATCTGTTTTTTTCAATGAATGACCAAGTGAATAAGGCTATTGATTTCATTGTTCGTAATTTTTTTCCTCCAAAGTGAATTAGACATTGTTGTCCGCTGAAATGGTTCTTTTTGTGTGGCTGTTTCCCATTATATCTATGCCATATGGGAAACACGGGGTGTCTTGGAAAAATTATATGTCAATTTCAATTTGGATTCCTGTGTAAGTTCCAAAGCACTAAGGCTTTTAACAGCAGCTGGGGTTGATTAAAATATGGATATCAATATTCACTTGTCTTTTTATGTTTCAGAAAATAGTTGAAAGTTGTTAATTGCTTCAGTTTGTTCAATAGATTCAATGTTTTTTTTCAATCAGTGTTTCCAATTTTTTTATCTAATATCTTTGTCTCATTCACGCAGGTCTCAAAGCTCAGTCATTTGAGTAAGCTTGCACGTGAGAATAATATGGCAAGCAAAACTGTGGAGGCTGACCGCTTGCACACTATGTTCCTTGCTATGGCTGATGCTAGGGCTGTTCTGATTAAATTGGCAGATCGATTACATAACATGATGACGCTGGATGCGTTGCCTTTGATCAAGCAACAGAGACTTGCTAAGGAGACCTTGGAGATATTTTCACCATTGGCCAACCGATTAGGAATTGCCAGTTGGAAAGACCAGCTAGAAAACCTCTGCTTTAAGAATCTTCATCCAGATCAGCATCAAGAATTGTCTAGACTTGTGGATTCTTTTGATGAGGCAATGATCAATACTGCAATAGAGAAATTAGATCAAGAGCTTAAGGTTGAAGCTATTTCTTACCATGTTCTCTATGGGCGTCACAAAAGCCTGTACAGCATTTATCGCAAAATGTTGAAGTATTCTCTCTCTCTCTCTCTCTCTCTCTCTCTCTATAAGGGGCATGTACATGCATTTGTGTGCAGACACCACAACACGTGAATTGGAATCCCTTTCATTCTTGCTGACGTACTGGTGTGTAATTCTGTGCAGGAAGAAGCTGAACATGGATGAGATCCATGACATTCATGGGATGCGTCTCATTGTTGATAATGAGAATGACTGTTACAGAGCATTGAGGGTTGTTCACCAGTTATGGTCTGAAGTACCTGGAAAGTTCAAGGATTACATAAGTCACCCAAAGTTCAATGGGTATGTTCTGGTCCACTATTGGCAATGTGCTAGCTTGGATGTTATAATTTTTCTCATAATATTGATGATATAATGTGTAGGTATCAGTCCCTTCATACAGTAGTAATGGGTGAAGGTGCAGTTCCGCTTGAAGTTCAAATTCGGACAAAGGAGATGCATTTGCAATCTGAGTTTGGGTTTGCAGCTCATTGGAGATACAAAGAAGGTGATTGCAAGTACTCTTCATTTGTGCTGCAGATGGTTGAATGGGCACGATGGGTAGTGACTTGGCAATGTGAAGCAATGAGCCAAGATCAATCCTCCATTGGCTATGCTGATTCCATGAGGCCTCCCTGTGCATTCCCTTCACATTCAGATGACTGTCCATACTCTTATAAGCCTTACTGTGGCCAGGATGGACCTGTATTTGTCATAATGATTGAGAATGATAAGGTTTGATTCCTTTATCTTGCCTTTAGCAATGGCATCTTTGATGGCAGATAGACATGGAAGACCTCAATCTTTGATATAGTTCCAACTTGCATCAAACTTTGTAGTTCTTTAAAAATGATATCTTTGGTGATTATAGTTAAATAACCTTGTCTTGAGCTGAACATGCTTGTGAATTTTTCAGATGTCAGTGCAAGAGCTTCCTGCAACTTCCACACTGATGGATCTCCTAGAAAGAGTTGGACGGGGCAGCTTGAAGGGATGCTCATATGTTTTCCCTGTTAAGGAAGAATTGAGGCCAAAGCTGAATCATGAGCCAATCAGTGATCCCACTTGCAAGCTGAAGATGGGGGATGTGGTGGAGTTGACACCAGCCATTTCGGATAAATCTTTGACAGAATACAGGGAAGAGATTCAGCGCATGTACAATGGTGGTTTAACTTCTATTCCATGTCCTGGACCTGTTGCTAGTGGTGTTGGTCGCTGGAGAAGTTAACCCTTTACTGATCTTCCCCTAATAGTGCATTTATCAGCGACAATTGGTTATTCTTGCATACACACATATGTTGTACAAAACAGCCATAGTTTGATTAGTTTGTAAGGATGCATTTACTATCAAATGTACCAAAAAGAACCAAAAAAAGACGCATTGACTAACCTGGATTCAAAAGGTTGTGGCACATTGGTTTTTCAAGCTTCCACAGCTAATGGAGATTATGGCATTTCCATACATTTCGCTATGCTTCCATTGTAATCTCCTGCTGAGTACATATTATGCTCAACAGTGTTTTTCTAGTGCCTTTGTAATGTTACATTCAAGCAGCCACCTGCTCAACTCTGAACTCAAAACTAGCGGCTCAAGATTATGGCATCAGGCTATGTAATCTTTCAGTCAATCCGAGTTCATTCGCTATTGCATGTTCCTGAATGAGATAACTGCAGTTTGGTTGGTCAGGACCAAGAAAGCAGTTTGACCGCTCCGTGGCCGGAAGAAAGATGGGCTCCCCTTTTCCGCACCTATCACGGTACAAGTTTAATATTACTGTTTATAATAATATTTAATATTAATTTAATAATTAATTCGTAATGTTTTTAGTATTGTGGGGTTCGGCTTTGAAACTGTAAAATAAGCCTAAATGCCAAGTTGGGTCAGGCCTGAGCTTACTAAGGAAAATATGTTCGACCCGCATTCAAACTTAGTCCAGCCTGCGGCATGAACAGATCTACAGAACCATCATATATCCGAGATGACACAACTCAGAGAGCCCACTTGATCCAATGGAGTTCAAACTGGGACAAGGTTGGACAGCCACTTTGGTCTCTTCGTACACGTTCTCACCTCTATTGTCTGTTCATTCTAATAGGGGAGGTTGAAAATTGATGAACATTTGCACTTGCACCATAAAAGAAGTACTTCAACGACTGGGTACCGTTGGCTAATTCTTTATTTTTGGTCTCGAAGATGGAGACAGTTCAATTAATTTCCCCCCAGATCTTGCATTGTTGGACTTTCTTCAATCCTTTGAAAAATGCACGCAATGTCGCTACTTGCTTGTCCCAGCATCTACCAGTCAACTTCGAGCTAATTTGAAGTTAAAAAGCTACATTTCTTTTTTCTTTTTTTTTATAATTTTCCTTTTAATTACAATCTAGTAATATCATATGTCAACTTGCACGCACCGATTTAGTCAAATATTGGTCGATTATACATCATCTACGATGCATTTTAGTCCATCTTTCCATCTGATCAAAAGTAGATCATTTAAATTTGAACCAACGAAAAAAAAAAAAAGAAGAGGACATATAAAGAATTAACTCTTTGCAGTTTGATTCATTCTGCCATTCCAACTTCGAGTCACGTTTCCTCGTTGCTTGACCAACCTCCGCGTTAATATTGATATAAATATTGGTCCCTCAACCTGCATTGGATCACAAAATCCTTCAATAACAACACCATGGAAAGTAAACGAGTTAGGCAGAGCTTTCCATGGTGTGTCTTCCCTACACTTTCCATTCTCAAATCTCGGTTCTTTACTTTATTACTAAGTTTATCCGTGATAGCAGTGAAAATGGTGGATACAATTCTATCGTTGAATTTCAGGTCATGTGACATGTCACCATGCACAATTTATCTAAACAACCATACTACCATGCATTTTTGGATCACCAACCAGAGGCGATTTGATAAACCCAATTTAGTACTAATCCATGGCTATGGAGGGCACTCGGGGTGGCAATTCATCTCTCAAGTCCGGCCGTTGTCTAAAGCCTTCAACTTGTACATTCCTGACTTGCTATTTTTTGGCAAGTCCAACACGAACCTCCCCGACCGGACGGAGGTTTTCCAAGCGGAATGTGTGAGGGAGGGGCTGAAAAAATTGGGTTTGGATAGGTACAATGTGGTGGGAATTAGCTATGGAGGTTATGTGGCGTATAGGATGGCGGCACGGTACGGGGAGGAGGTGGAGAAGGTGGTGATAGTGGGCTCCGGGATATGTTTCACGGAGGAGCAAAAGGAGGAACTCTTGAAAAAGCTTGGAAGGAACCCAGCTGATCTTCTTTTGCCAAAGAAGCCAGAAGAAGTGAGGGCTATGGTCAATCTCTCTATGTACAAGTTTCATCCCTTGAAATTATTGCCTGATTTCTTTCTTTGGCCGTCCATCAATGTAAGTCTCTTCTTTGTCCCTTTGTTTTTCTACCAAAAAAGAAAGTAGTTGCAAGCATTGGAAAAACAGACGAACTTATGTCCTAACTAAGGACACAACTCGTAAGGCAATTAATCCAGGTTGAGGAAGATAATAGAAGAAACATACATATATGGAAACTGTTTTGCAGAATTTTGTCAAAGTGTGGTATCTTTTTTTATCATTAAGGAGGAAGGGAAATGCTTGCTTTTACAAAATTTTTTAAGGCACGAGAAACCTCCGCTGCCTCCTACTAGACCAAAGCCTTGCACTAACTCTGCTAATCAGAGTTGGTATCAAGTTTGATATTATGAATTTATGATCTGGTACTCTTTTGCCAAAGTCTTGTGCTAATTCTGCTGATCAGAGCTAGAAATTAAGTTTGATATCATGAATTTATGATCTAGTACTCTTTATTGTTTCTTGAGTGGAATGAGAAGTGATCAATTGGATTCCTTAAACATGCACTTACACAGTCCATTACACGTTATTTGGTTAGATTGACCATGATGACCCACAGCATATTTTAGATAGAAAATAATTCAACTGTGAGACGTTTGAGGTCCTATATACAAATGAATTTGTATATCAATGAAAGATGACAAATCTTTCCATCTCATCATCGTTCAATCTATCCCTCAATTCATGAGAGAACAGTTTTAATCACAGACAAAAATCTGTGTTCATGTATCAAAACCAACAACCTATCCGCATTGGATGTATGGCTTTTTTTTTAATCTCCTTTTATGTATCATATTTGAATTCGATGGTAATACAGTTGTAAACTGTCTGCGCTGTGTTTTTAATGGCTCAAGTTGTTTTGTAGGTGATTGGTAGTAATCACAGGAAGGAGAAGGCAGAGCTGGTAGAGCATTTGCTGAACGAAAAGACAGATACAGAACTTCCCATTCTAACTCAGGTAATCTTTGCTTGAATATCATTCTAAGAAAGAGTTAACTGTTTGGTTCCCATTATCAGTTGAAAAAAAAAAAAAAACCAAATTGAAGATTGTCCATAATGTAACCACATGTAAATAGTCAGCTTTGGCCAAGGAATATTTTGGCCCCTTTAAGTTGGAATGGTCTGTATCAATTAATTTGTCAATCGTCTTCAACTTTGTTCCACTGTACCTTCCATTTGGCTGCTTGGAATGCTTCTTATAGGAAGATGATTTTCTAGATTCTGACTAGATCATGAAACCATTCAAACCAAAATTTTTAATTGTTGAGTGTTAAACTCTAACATGCCTCTCTTCACACGCAAGTCCATTGACCTGAAAGTGTGAATTAGAGCTCAAAGTCGGAAATTCATAATTGAACGTGAAGAATGAGAGAGCATAGTTTGAACGCAGGAACTTTCGAAGATTCTGATAACTTGTAAGTGAAAGCAATTAGAAACTTTAAGCTGTTGAGAGAGGCCAAGAATACATCGCGTGCTAAACTCTAAAAAACTATGAATGAAATTTAATTTTTTGCTTGCTCCAATGGAATTAATGCTTGCTGGTGAATGAATATCAAGCCATTAACAATGGTATTGTGTGTTTTGGGTTCAGGAGACATTACTGATATGGGGTGACCAGGATAATATCTTCCCAATAAACCTGGCCTACCAGTTGCAAAGGTACATCATTATGAGGCATTTGTGTCCCTTTTCTGTCTTTCCTTTTGTTCAATTTTTACAGGTCAATTGACAGAAAGTAGTGCTGTGAACTTTAGATCTGTTATCCATTGTCACTTTGAAGTAATGGTGACAATGTTTTTGTTGGATTACAGGCACTTGGGATCCAAGTCAAGGATAGAGATAATCAAGGACACAGGTCATGCTGCAAATATGGAATCCCCTGAAGCTGTCAACAGCTTGATAGCTTCATTTCTTCTGGGTCATTCCTCAAGTGAAAATGGAAAACCCAATTCGTTCTATTAGGGTTGTAAGATGCTGTTAAGACACTATTGTTAAGATTTATGTAATGCCAAATTCTGCTCATATACAATGCAGGCATGCTGCCCATCTATTGCTTCACTGCTAAAAAATTGATAAGCCTGAGCTTTAGCTCACTAATACTGGAGTCATGTTCAAGGATTGAAAGTTATAAATTTGAATCCAAGCTGGAATTGATTGATCACAAAAAAAAAAAAAAAGAGTTCACAATTCTTCTTGTTTACTTTTTTTTTAAAATATATTATAAATACTAATAGAATATAAAATTTAAAATTAAAATTTTGAAATTTTATTAATTAATCAATTTATAATAACTATCAATATGTGCACTTAATTTTACAGTTAATAATATAATTTGTAAATCTTTTACATATAATGTATTGAATATTATAATCACTAAAACTAACTTTAATCAAAAAGTTATTATATTTTTTTAAATTTTTCTTTAATTAAAGTTCAAATTTTGTTAAATATAATTTTTTTAATTATATAATTATAATAATTTATTAATCTCTAGTTAAAATAACTAATTCTAAAACATATTTTTCAAATAACAACTATAAAAATTATATATAATATAACTAAAAAAGCTGCTTAGTTCATTTAATACAACTAGATATCTTTTGTTTAATTATATTTTTCGAGAGAAATGATTATATTTGACCGTTGTTTGTCAATCAACTGCCTTTGACAGTTAATCTGCTGATTCCTTAGCCTTTATATATAACCTTGCACACTGCGTCTCTCTTCAAAGCGCACCAGTCATATTTGACAAATAAAAGAGACTTATGACATGATTGGAGTTAAATAACCAATAAAGTGCCTTGGTTCAATGGTTATATTGTAATCCTTTAGAATTCACACAAGAATTCTTTTGATTATTCTCAAAGATCTTTTTGCTCGTCGGGCTAACCATTCGTCGCGTGGACATACACACATATGTATAAACACATACTTACCATGCAAACTATCACACACACACACACATACATGAATAATGGTCTCTATATATGTAAGTAAACCCATGCATGTGTATATTTATGTGTGTAAATAACTACCATGAAGTCTTCCAATAAAAGTCACACACATACACACACATATTTATTTATTTAGTACTACATAAGGTAAAGTGTTAGAACACAAAGAATTGGTGAATTTTTTGGATATGGTTCCTTTACCACAAAATTAGCCACCTTTTCTTTATAAAAAGAACTAAAATTTCTTTGTCATGGTTGGCTAATTATGGGACAAAAATAGAATTATCAGTTCCACATGATCATTAGGTTGCTTAAGAAAACCAATTTCTTACACTTTTTGTAAGGACACAATTCCTTTACAACATTCATGGTCCTTTCCTTACCAACATAACTCAATATCCATTACATGTATAATTATTATGCAAACCATCTTGTACGTGTGTATATATGTGTATAACCGTGCAAATAATGCTATGTCAAAATATAAACTTAATCTATTGAAAATTTAAAGAATACCTCTTAAATGTCACAAAATCAATATTTCTTCTACATAAAAATGTTTACTTTAAAATTGTTTATAACGAAAATAAAAGAATTATTTCAAGTCATATATTCGATATTACTTTTTTTAAAGTAAAATTTATTCTTATAATAGTATAATTATACAATAATAAATTTTTTCATATGATAAAATAAAATATATTTGATTGTAATTTATATTATTAAAATCAAAATTTTGATATTATTTAAAATTATTTTATTGAAAAATAACATAATTTTATTTATATTTTCTTCTCTCTCTCTAGTTAAAAGGGAGAACATGATATATATTACATTTTAAAAATCATATGATCCAAAAAAATCATATATATATATTTGTGTTAGAACTAATGGATACAACATTTTTTTTACATATTTTTTTATAAAATAACATCTTATAATTATTGAATAAACCAAAAAATATATTTTATTTTTATTTTGAAAATGTTCTAACATAACATTACTAGGAAGGCATCTCCCTGCAGCTAATGGCGAGGATCCAAGCAGATGCGTTTTGAGTAAACTTCGTAGTAGCTTGTTCATTTTCTCGCCCAAGTACAGTTGCATTATATGCCCGTAATCCGAGCATTTCCAATCCAATTTCCCAACAGCCAAAAATTAGTATCACAAGTGTTCCATTTACACATACAGATGTGCAACAATGTGAGATCCACGAATTCGTCCGAAATTCAAGTTTCTTTCATTGCACTCTGTTCTCTGTTTCTTTTGGCGAGAATGATGTTTTTGGCTTGTGAACTTACTAATCACTTCTTCGCGAGATGTTCTTCCCGCACACACCCCTAATTTACGAGTTACAGTAAAATAATTTTATCATTACACTTAAAACTTACTTTCCATAAGGGGAGGTTCTTAAGTGAATATATCTTGGTTCTTGGATACATTATAACTGTCTCGTCCATTTATCCCTGGACCTTTCGTGAATACGCCAACGCATGAAGGCAAAAATGAACCACAGTAAATTGCATACGTTGACAAACAAAAGCGAACACATTGATAGGAAATAGGAAAGTACATTCCCGACGATCGTTACTCTCCATATTCCCATATAAAGAGACGTCCATTCGTCCTTTTTAGTACTTCCAACTTCCTTGTACACAGTCATTGTCCAAAATTTTTCACGGTTAACTACGGCTTATCTACCGGCAACTTGTAGCCAGGGGCTTTGTAGTTGCACAACAATTCTGAACGCTATGGCATTCCCATTATCCTTAATCTTGTTAGGATCAAGCCCCTGTCAGAGCCGCTTTTGGTATCAAAGGACTCCATCCATTACAGAGACCATAGGCTGACTTGTTAAACCTACAATCCAAAGGTAATGTTGACGTATCTGGCCAATAATCTCATTCCTAGCATTACGTGGGGCACTTGAACCCATATCCTCGCTCTATATCGATGAAACTTATATTATTATACCGAAATTTTACGTTGTTTAGATGCAATTTTCTCATTTTAAAGTTTAAACCTTCTCAAAGCCGCGTCTAACATTGATGATCTGCATCCATTATAGGCGCTATATGTCGAGCTGTTAAACCTAGAATGCAATGGAACGTTGACATATTTAGCCAATCAATATAATGTGCCCCAGCATCTTGACCCTTGTCGCGTTTGTCCTTGTGTTCTTCTGGTAATCGACATTCAAAAAGCAGTTTTGGCTTTTGTAATTGGCATGTCCGTATAAGTAAATTGTGGAGTTTTGGCCATTGCTTTGGAAGTGTCGCACACTTGGACAAATAATAGACTTGGCTAATAACTCCCTTTTCCCTTTTCTAGAGAAAAGTTAAATGAGATAAAGGGAACCAGAAAAGACCAAAAAGATAAACTTTGCACATTGAATAGTGGCAGAGCTTAAGTTAATTGCAGGTTTGAACAGCAATATTTGCTGTATCAACACAAAATAAAAGGAGGAAAAATTAACAAGAAGAGGCATTGGTGCTGTGGAGTCTGAGAATGGTCTAGATATACATCATTTTACTTTTATTTTTATAAATACATTATTCTTGCAATTCGATGGTGGGATCTCCAGATCATCATGGAATAATCTCAACATTATACTGAGGCTCGCCCACCACCATTTGTGCTAAGAAAACAATCAAAATCCAAACTCCAAAGCGAAAGAAATTTTCAACCTTTCATGTTTTGTTCATTTTCATTTTGAACCAGAAAAGGCCGTTCAAAGAAAATCAAGATTATTAACAAACATACACAGGATAGCGAAAAAGGTTATCTCCATAGGTACAACTTTTTACCCCGGCTCTGGTCATGTGAACATTCAAGAGCTCCAAATTTAGCTGTCTTAACTGTCATTTCCTTTGGGGTCCAACTTCCACAATGAGCAGAATGAAACAGGCTGCCCTTTCCACCATAACCCCACACAACCATCTCTCCCGTCAATTCTCATCTCCCAATTACTATCATACTTCCTCAACAAAGCTTGTGCTCCGTCTATGGCGTCCTCTCCAAAAACCTCTTCCACAAAACCGATCCCTCTCATCCTCTGACACCATTTCTCCTTCACCTCATTCATCTCTCCAGTGTTTGTCAATGCCTTCGCTGCCTCTCCTTCCATTACCCTTCTTTCTTCACTCTCGCGGCCCTTGAAAGCCGAGCTTGTCGAGTCAAGAAAACTCCACAAGTACTCTACTCTCCTTGAAAATCCTGTTGCAAAATCACCACAACTGTTGCAGCTGCATTCCATGTTGTTTTCACTCAGTATCACACCTTTTGGCTCCAAACTTCTCAGGAATCTCAAGAACTCGTTTCGCTCATCTGAGGTGTTATGGTTTAGTTGATGCAGCCTGAATTGTGCAGAAACTATCAATGTTTCCTTAGGATTTGTGTTAATGACAAGTGCATTGAGATTCTGTAAAGGCTGGTTGTTGAGTCTATTGATTTGCAGATTGATGTTCATAGACTTGGCAAAATTTAGTAGTCTAGTGGAAAAATTGTCTCCTGGAGGGCCTATTGAAAAAGGGGTCTCAATGTTTTGATCAGTTTCGATGCTGGGAGTGATAACAGTGATGCGTACAAGCGGAGGAGGTCCTCCGGATCGGCGGGTCAAGGCCTCGAGAAGTATAGGCCATTGCACGCCATGAGAGACCCCGATATCAAGAATATGAAGACTTCGCAAGTGATCGTTTTCGCGAGTGAGAATTTGAAGAATGGAAGCATTTGCAATGTTGTTAGGAAAGGCAAACCAAAGGCTAACCTCATAGAATTTGATCAAAGATCGTTGAAAGAACTTCGGCTCAATGGAAGCAAAAGTAATTGGCCCGACCGAGGCAGAGGAGGAGGCTGATGCCGAGGATGACAAGTGATGAGTCAGTGCTCGGAGGCCATGAGCCGCTAGCCGGTGGTTGGCATCACTGGTTGGCGAGGCTAGCTCATGGAGATCATAGGCAAAGTGTTGAACCCTTGACAAGTTTCCAGCAGTCATAGCAGATGCACAAGGGTTAAGCAACTTCTCTGCCCACCTTCCTTCTTTGTTACCGTCATTGCAGTTATTCCCCGTGGCTTTACTGCAACTCTTCTTGCTTCCACTTGATCTTTTACCTGACCCAACTTCTTCTACTGCTGCTCCTTCACCTTCTCGTTCTTTATTAGTGTTGGCCCTCCGATTCTTACTCCTCCTCCTCTGTCGAAGATGATTAAGGAGTGGTTTCTGATCCGGGTCATCGAGAATTTTTCGTTTCTTTGATGAATCAGATGTTTGTGGAGGATTGGAGGTGCTGGAATTGCTTGCTACTACTAGGCTAGTGGTATTGACGTCTATGGCAGTGTTGTTGCCAAGGTCGGTGTTATTGATGATGGGATCCTGGCAGATCTCATCATTTTTCTCCCACCAACGTTTAGAAGTGTTGATATCTCCTGTGTTGTATGGATCATCCAAGAAGGATGGCAAGATTGAAACTGATTCTACTTGCCAGTCAAATATGTGAGCAGAGCCATGGCATGCCTCTGGTTCTTCAATGTTCATTGGGAGCTTGATCGAGAGAGGGAATAGGCAGGAAGAGAAATTAATTTACGATTGGTCACTGACCAAAAATTATAGGGATGATTTTGGAGCTAGTAAACTAGTTGTGTGAGTAGCCTTTAAATAATGAACAATAAAGTGGCAAGTTGGGATAGCGATGGCTTCGGAAGGAGACGGCAGGTGGCATATTCGATGGTGTTTGGTGTGCTGTTTCACTTGGAGTATGTGATGTTTTTATATTAAAATTTAAGAACCTTGGTTAGCCAATTACAGGAGACGTAGACTATGCTTTCTGTTCTCTTTTTTGGGTAGGGAGCATTAACTCGCGAGTTCTTAAGCCGTTTGATCAGTTGAGTAATTCTCTCTTAGTCTGTTTTGGGTAGTCTTAACTCATTTATGTTCATCGAAGGAATGAGTAATTAAATCTAGTTAGTTTTTCTCACTAAGAGAGAATCATTAAGTGAAAGATGAGACTATGATTTTTTTACTAATTATAATTTTTCTTTCATTGTCAAAATTCATTCGTAGTGAATTTGTATGTTTAAATCAAACTGAGATATGCATGTGATATATTTTGGATAGTCCTAATCTATCGATAACCATCGAACCAAGGAGATCCCATGGGTTGAATTTGTGTTAAATGCCCGCAAAACATATTGGGTTTATTTGTTCGATAAAGTTACATAAGAACAATGCATTTTGTACGGATTCATACATTATACTATTTCTAAACGTTCATTATATGCTTTTAATTTTTGGACGTATAATCATAATTATTGATTGGGCAACAAATGCGCATCAAACGAGTGTAATAGTGCAGGATAGTTCCAGGGTCCTGGGTTAGGAAATTTATTTTTCCGTAAGAATATATTTTCGCAGCAAATAAAATGAAAGTAGATAAATTAACTTTCAGTTAATTACAGTATGTCGAACGTGGGGAAATGATGGTGATGATGAAGCACTCGTGTTGAGCCTGTTTGGAATGAACCTCAGCCTCAAGCCCATTCTTTTTTTTTTTTTCACCTTTTCAGTTGTTTTCCTGGTTTGATTTTTGGTTTGTTCAAGCAGCCTCTTCTACATGCCAAACCAGACCCGACTTGGAAATGTGCTGTGCCTCCTTGTTGTTTCAGAGTCAACAGTACCAATGTATTAAGCTGAAATGAGATTGAAGTAAGCTGGTACAGAGACTTTGCCAGTAGCAAGCCAATGTTTTGTTGATCTTGGGAAGTATGTATATTATCCCAAGTTTAAAAGATCATGTGTGGGATGTATACAATACATATCAAACATCAAATTTTCAAGATCAATGGACACTGGATTCTAGTTGCATTTAGGCATCTGAAATTGGAGCCGCGTCACACGCATTCTGCTTTGTGGAGTTGAGTAGATATGCAGAGTCTTGCCTCATATTTACAAATAAATTATTTCTGCAGCTTGAATTGGACTCTCAACTTACAATAATTTCAGCTTCTCCCCTTCTCAATGGCGATACTTAGATTATAAAAATACAAAGGTACATAAATTTAATATATATATATATATATATTAAATAAACTTAAATTGATAATTAAATTTACGTATAAATATTTTATTTTAATAAAATTTTATTTTCACATCTTATAATATGTTCATTATTTGTATCTATAATATTAAAATTCAAAAAGTAAAATTAAAAGTATCATTATTTTATTACCATTAATCTATCATTTTTGTTGTTAAGAATAAACAAATATATCTTATTAAAATATAAACATTGTATAGTTTATTATATAAAGAAATAGATTTTTAAATTTTTTGTATGACATTAATAATTAAAAATTTTTAATATCTCATATTTTAATTTTAAAAATAAAAATATATGATTAAAAATAAAAATATAAAAATTATAAAAATGAAAAATTTTATTTACATTATATATCTTACATGACTAAAAAAACTTCTTAATAATAAAAAGAATTTAAAAAAAAAATCAGACTTTTCATGGTTAAAAAAAAAAAAAAACGTACACAGGCATCTTAGCCAGCCAAAAGTCTTTGTTGTGGGCACATTGAAGGGATTCAGGAAACGGAATGGCAAGCAATTAAGGGGGATTCCCTAAGCCTATCTCCATTTGCTCAAATAGCTTCATCAATAAGCATCTATTTTTTAAGTTTCAAGGTTCATTTTCCTGTCTTTTCTTTAAGCATCTCTTTGTGGATTTTGCGAGTTGGGATCCAATTCGAGTCACCAACTTGTAAATAGAAGATTTTGATAAATATTACTTTCCTCGATGGGCCCGGCACGTCGGGCCAGGCCTCGGCCTGAGCCTAACTAAAAGGTTTCCAGCCCCACCTAGGCCCGTGTAAAAAGAAGATTCTGTCTGTCATGATTCCCAGCAGAAGATGGGAATAGCAACAGATGGTCTTTACTGAAATATTTTCTTCCTTGTGCATCAAGGAACATGAAGTACTTTTATTTTCTTCCTTGTGCATCAAGGAACATGAAGTACTTTACTGAAATATTCTTGATAATAAGCACGCTAATTCTAATTATTGTTGGAGTAGGATTATCTGATTACATCCTGATTGCCCTTTTGCCGATTGGTGACACCATTCCTCATAATCAGCCATCGTCCTCTGTATAGTGGTCGTCCTTAAATCTTACTACATAGACAGGATATTCTCTTTTAATAACAAAAAATTTCTTCCAGACAAATCTTGAATAAGTAACACCACATCCTATTCTCCACAACTCTCCGTTCGAAACATAGTCAAAGAGTTCAATATATCTTTTTCCTTTTTCTTTCTTTCTTTATTGTTTTTTTTTTTTTTGTCCTTCCAAAACGCAATGAACAGATGGGTTTCACGTTGTCCTTGCCCTCAATTGGTGACCCTTTAGTTTTGCTTTTATTCACATTCTAATAGTGAACTTTGCCTAGATCTCATTTGCATTTCAGTGATGTTCGTGGCCCAGTTGAAATGTTTATTCGATTAAAGTCAACTTTTTGAAAGCAGTTCGACCAGTTCATACTTTACTTTCACTAATTCCTATAAATATAAAGGGCAATTAATGATTCTGCAAGTTCAATGCTCCTACAGAGACCGACCCATTGGCCCCATTGTGTTTGTTTTCATTGTTCGCACTACTCTATAGGCTGATGCCCATGCCGAACTTAAATCACACACAATGCTTAATTTTTTTAAATATATATATATATATATATATATATATATATATATAAAGACTGATATTGTATAAGAGTTTGAATTATAAATAAAGGTGTAACTACACCTGAACTTATTACTAGGGAAGAAATGGAATTTGCTTATATATGTGTATATTATAACTATGGAAGATCATAAAAGATGTAGCATATTCCACGAAATGCAGCATTTCTTTCGATAAGTTTCATCGTTTACTGAATAAGTAACATAACATTATTCCAAACTACGCATCACACAAATACTTTTTCGATTACTACATTTATGTTGTCCCCTCCTTCTAGTTGCACCGACAATCACTCTATTCGAAGCACCTAGTAAAATTACAAATACAAAGCCCTTGGACCAGGGTACTTCACTGTCACATACTAACCAGCACTGATTGACATCTTCTGGGCCCTTCAATTCAAAGATGGAACCGATGACCTACTTGTGTTCATTTTAAATTAATGGCATTGTCTAGGATCAGCTCAAGTTAGTGTGATTGACGCACTATCGTTATTAAAATTTTTTTTTCTTTTTAAAAGGCAAAAATTATGATGACTGTCTAGATGTTACTTTTTGTTATAGTTTACGGTCTAACTACAACACATTTACAGATGCATAAATAGAAAATATTAAACATAATCAAATTAATAATTGATTTGATACATTAACCAAACAATTTAATTGCATCTTGATAATCGTTTTATCTTTGACCGTGTTCATTTCTCTGCATCCGCGAAATTCTATGCAGTCAGGAGATTTACAGAAATTTACCTCTTCAAGCCTGACATAAAAATTGAGTTGAACCTTAATCAGTAAAAAATAGATAGCATTCACAATCCAAACCTCTGTTACCGAAAAACAGCGCCATGGCCATGACCCTTTTGGCACCCTCTTTGGAGCCAAAGGCCATCTTAGAACAGCGGACTTTGATCGAGTAACACTGAAAAGTAGTCTGTGAAAACATGTGAAAAACGAGTTCGATTTACGGTTTACAATATCTAGCCTCGGACACATATAAAAAGGCCACCTAAGAATATAAGACTATCGCCAGCTTGATAACTCTGCCAAATCCGTGACAGAAACTTGATTAATGGACAATGATCAAGATCCTGTCCTGTCCATAATCCTACAAAGGCTCTCCGAGATTCGTGAGTCGCCCAAGCACAGAGAGGACGAGTTCATATCAGATGCCACTGGCCAGGCTCAAGCCGTGGAAGCTTGTCCCCGAGAAGAAGTAGAGCGCCATGACTTGAGATACTTGCAACTGTACAAGGATGTAATAAAGGGTGATTGGAGAGGCACAAAGTGTGTTTTTGACCAAGACCCCTCTGCCAAAACAGCAGCCATAACATCCTACAAGGACACTGCTTTGCACCTCGCAGTACGTACAGGCCAACCCATGAAGTTTATCAACAAGCTTATGGAGTCGATGTCGACATCCGACGTAGAAACCTTGGATGCGAACGGAGGCACAGCCCTTCATAGCGCGGGCATTGTGGGTTACACAGAAGCGGCCAAGGTGTTGGTACAAAAGAATCCGGGATTGACTCAGCTCCGAGACTCGGGCAACCAAACCTCGCTTCACTGTGCTGCGCAGCATGCTCATAAGGATGCCGTTCGGTTCCTCTTGTCCGTGACCGGCACTGACGATCCGAGTCCGTTCGCCGGCGATAGTGGTGCCTTGCTTATGAATTTCCTCATCATTGCCGAGTTCTATGGTTGGTAACAGTCATTATACTCTAGTCTGGTGGTCTTTGTCAACTGTTTTCATGATCCATGAATCCGTAGGTTTTTTTTTCTTTTTTTTTTTTGTGTTTTTTCAACTTCTTTGAGACTTGGGCCATCCATTTGGTCCTTCAAAATATCGAACTCTGCCTATGGCACTGCAAGTTTAGTGGTTTTTTTAAAAGGGTCTTAACGTAGGATAGATATAGGCGAGGTGATAGTGCCATGTTCGTTTATTATATGTTTGTGATTCTCAAATGTTAGTTGTAATCATGCATCGAAACTGCCTGCCAATGTAGTGCAGCATGATATTTTTCTGTAAATCTGTCTGTGACCTGCGTTTGGAAACTCTTGTCCACATAACATTTTTTGTTTTTAAAAATGGAAAATCTTATCACGTCGTTTCCCATTGCTTTTTTCTTTTTCCTTTGTTTTTTTTTGAAGTATGTTATCCAAATTTAAACTACCAATGTGTATCTCTCATGCAAGTTGTTAAATATATAATAAAAAAAAGGGAATAATTGTCCATTTCTTTTTTTTTTTTTTAAACTCCTTAAGATGATACATTGCATAATAAAGAATTACTCACCCAATTCTTTTTCGCTTTTTGTTGTTCCAAATTTGGATTCAAGGTGTAGTCATGCAGATGGGATTCAATCACAAGTATAGTAGGACAACATAGGAATAGTTGACATTCGCATGATTGTCTACATCATAGTCCAACTATTGAATTCGGTTTGCTAACTTTTCTTCTCCATTAAACAGATATAGCTATTCAAGTGCTAGAGTGCCATCGCAGCTTAGCGATTGCACGAGACCAATTCGGGTACACTCCATTACTCGTAATGGCAATGAAGCCTCGTGCATTTTTGAGTGGAAGTCAACTGGGAATGCTTCAACGTTTGTTGTCCAAGTGTATGTCCTCTAAATCCTGTTCAACGAAATTATTTTTGCATCTAAATTTGATTGGTTGGTAGATTACTATGTTCATGTCTCGAGTGCAATTTATTTCTCTTAAGTTGCCAGGCAACCATTGGATTATGATAGCTAAGAATATAATCAGGTGGGTGATCTTGTTGTAATTGTAGGTATTTCTGTGGAGAAAATTAATGTTACTCGCAGGGAAGATGTAGAGAACCCTGGTACAAGCCCGGACTATAGCTTACAGAAACCAAGAAAATTTCACAGAAAATTTGGATTTCTGCAGCACATATACAAAACAAATCTGACGCACTTGCGAGCTCTTGAACTTACCAAAATGTTGTGTGCAGAAATTGTGCAATCGAGAAACTTAAAACATCAGGAGTTGCTATCGAAGCCAATTGTAACAGCTGCCCGGTTGGGGATTTGGGAGCTTGTTTGGGAGATTGTGAAGGCCTTTCCTGATGCGATCTGGTACCAGGATGAGAACCGACGTTTTATACTTCAGTTGGCTGTCTTATTCCGCCAAGATAGCGTTTACAATCTTGTGTATCAAATGAGTTTGCAGAAGCATTATGTCACGTGGAATATGGATAAGTTTGCAAACACTATCCTGCATCTAGCGGCCAAGCCGGTGCCGTCGAGTAGGATTTCTGGAGCAGCACTTCAAATGCAACGCGAGTTGCAATGGTTCAAGGTTATGTCCAAATCTCACTAGTCCGAGAGTAGTTAACAAGTTCAAGTCCTGAAAATAACCTCTTAGAAAAATAAAACAAGGATAAGTTTGGGTATCTTTGACCCTTCTTCACATACACTAGGAACGCTCTACGAGTCCATGCTTAATAGATTTCTATCATGTCTTGTTCCGTTTTATGATTGATTTTGCTCATCTTCTATTCAGGAAGTAGAAAAAGTTCTCCCACCATCACACAGAGAATTGAAAAATCATGACAGGAAGACTGCAAGAGAATTGTTTACTGAAGAACACAAGGAATTAGTGATAAAAGGAGAGAAATGGATGAAGAACACAGCTTCTTCGTGCACGGTTGTTGCTGCCCTCGTTACCACAGTTGTGTTTGCAGCTGCTTTCACCTTACCAGGAGGCAATAACGGTGATGGATTTCCAATTTTCCTGAACGACTTGTCCTTTCTAATCTTTTCAGTCTCAAATGCATTGGCTCTTTTCGCATCCTCCACTTCAGTGCTAATGTTTTTGGGCATACTCACGTCGCGATATTCAGAAGAAGATTTCCTCACGGCCTTGCCAATGAGGTTATGTATTGGCCTTGTAACTCTGTTCCTTTCAATAGCATTCATGTTGGCAGCTTTCTCTGCGTCTCTTCACATTGTTCTTGTCAATCGGTTGGATTGGGTTGTGGCTCCAATCATCCTGCTAGCTTGCATTCCCTTGACATTGTTTGCATTCTTGCAGTTTCCACTCCTTGTTGAAATAGTATCCTCAACATTTGGGCGTAGCATTTTCCATCAACATAGTAAAGAAATTCTGTACTAGGTTGACATGACATGGATGGGAATGTTCAAACTACAATACTTGATGAATTATTGAGTCATTAGAACTGTCTACACCTTTCCAGTGTTTGTAGCATTGTTTCATTCATGTTAGAATTTAGATTATATATATGGTTGTGGTTATGATTCGTACCGTACTCAATTTTTATGATGGGTCATATTTCGGACCATCTTCTGATTTGAAATTTTTATAGATAAAACTTGTAGTAATATAGTTTTGATTTTTTTTTATGATAATATCTAAATGAAAATAAAGTGTAAATTTACATAAATTATCGCTTTATATAATTATAATTATTAGTTGATTATTTGTTATATATTTTTAGTAGATTATTAAATAATTACAAATGATAAGAATGGTTGTAACAATGTCATCTCACTTTGTCAATCTCCTTTCAAACTAACTCGCGACCATATAATTAAATCAAAGGCATTAAGAGATGAAACATATTGACATTTATTGCGGTTTAGAACAAGAATATTGAGCAGGACCATCCGGTACAAAGATTTGGGGAAAGCTGAAGGGATATAACCATATCACATGGCCAGAGTCTCAACCAAGGATAATGGATAAGATTATCATTATGCACAGCCCCATCTGTTCGTCTCTGTGCAGACCCTTATGTAGTCATTATGATCCCATTTGGTTTTAGCTACATAATCATTTCATAAAATTTTTTGCCTCAATTCCAATGAGGTTTCAATCTAAAACCTTTTTGGTTTATGTCTCAACTTCTTAGTGAGGTGCAATTTCCAATTGAAACAAATCTCTCGCTGCACTTGCCCGCACTATTTTCTGTCCCAGTTGCCACGAGTAATGTTCAATTGCTCTTAGAACCATTTTTATCTTCCTGACTCGAGATTCAATCAAGTGAGATGTGACAAGTCCTGTCAAAAGGAAAATTTTCTGAAACGTGCTTAATTGTTCTCTTATGAGTAGCTTTTGACAATCACAGGCCATTACTTAACATGCCAAGATTAACACAAAGAATTCATAGGAAAAAGAAATAGACTAGATTAGTCCAACACATGAAGACTAGAATAATGAAGAAGTAACAAAGCTTTGCTAAGCCTAGCCAGTCCCACCTAGGACAGCCTTGGGCTTCTTCACCTGAGCATCGTCAAGAAAAGTGGTTTGCACAACCAAAGAAGAGGGCAAGTCATTGGCAAACAATGCAAAGTCAAGGATTTGGAGGCCAGGGTTAGGACTGTTGAAACTAACAATAGCCTTGGCCAGAAATTTACCAGCGTTCACTTGAAAGTGAAGCAACCCTTGTGGAGACACCATTGCTTCTTCCTTATTAGGGGTCTTGACATAAACTTTATTCCCCGAGGAAATCAATCCGGCAGTGATACTTCCAAGCTCCACATAGAGGATTTCGGTTGCAGCCGGAAGAGTGTGCATTGGGACAATCCCTTTTCGTGCCAGGTCTAGCCTTGCCAAGGATAGGCCAAGTCCATTTACACCAGGAAATTGCTGCACAAAAGCGGGGGTCACGGCAGCATTGAATATGTTTGTGGTGTTACTAGCAATGCTAAGTCCCTTAAACACAAACTATGACCTTGGCAAGAGCCCTGCAGGCATACCCTGAAGGGTTTCCTGCACCTTTCAGTTTCGCTACGCAAAAATCAAATGCATTGGTGGAGGAGGAGGAGGAGGAGGAGGAGGAGAGTAGGAGAGCAAGGAGAAAAAGGATGCGCTGGCCTCTCTGGTGGCCGCTCTTGGTGATTATGTATAAGAACAAGAAGCATCTTTTTGTAGTTAATTCTGCACTAATGACTTGAAAAGACACTTCCTTTGGAAATTCAATTATCTCCATTAAGCAATGACAAGCATCGCTAAGCATTTTGCATGACTAATTCATGGAATTGACTCATCCAACTAAATTGAGCAGAACAATGCTGTATTTAACTTGTTAATCTTCATTGGTAACGAATTCACATTAGTCTTAACTCATATATAATATTCTGCTCCAACACAAATCATTTTAAGCTTTATCATGAGTTAGAATTGCAATTTCTCCTCAATCAGATTGGAAAGTGCATTAGCTGAAGCGATGATTGGAAAGTTATGAACTTTGTGGTCCAATTGTAGCACATGGGAAGAAAAGAGGATTGTAACAAGAGAATTTGACAGCTAAAAGTCGAAATGGCTCTAATTAAAACACTTTCGGTCTAAATGACAACCATAGAAACAGTTTGTGGCATACGAGAGGTTCCCCTCCCTGCTAGTACTTCTAGCCACCCAGCGTCCAAAAACCACCCATAATAGGATTGCTTTAAAATTATGCACCATAAAATGTGACTTGTTGCACATCCTCAGGATTTAGGCTAGAAATTGTTGTAATTCCCATACCGAAAATTTATTCAGAGAATAAAAGGATCATGACTTCTATTAATGGAAGATAGTGATGGTTGTTTTTGTGTTGCAAATGGTTAGGATATAACCTTTGACCAGATGACCAGTCAATGTATTTAGGGTCACAAGAGACACTGTCATTAAAACAATGAGAGTCATGAGACTAATCTAGCAGCATTGATCGAAAGCTATTATACAGTGAGGAGATTGACTTGGAGATAACCACCTGCTGCTTCTTTCCAGTCAGATAGCTTTTCAGGTGAAGGAAATATGCTGCATCCTTCTTTGCACCTGCTTTTACGCAATAACTGGGAAGGTTACATGTAAGCATTGGGGGATTGTTAGGTCCAAATTATTGGCCATGTATCTAAAAAGAAAAAGGGACACATTTAGAAACATCAATCAATCAAGCTATGCATTGTGCACAATAAGATAACAGAGACAGAATGTTTCAACAATATCTGGGACCAAGTTAGCATATAGGTCAGAGCCACAAAATCAACCAATAAACAACCAGAAACTACCGTAAAAGAATGCTGTAACTGTGCATACTTAAATATGCTTCTAACTAATTGCCAATTGAAAAGTTGAGGGCATAACTATTACTAAATTAGCCTCCTAATCAGTGATATGCCCATCTGTAATAAGAAGCAAACTATAGCCTCTCACTGACAGTTTGAGTTGGGACAAGTTTGACTTTGGAAAGTTTAAGCTTCAGGTTGTTTTTGGAATCTCCAGAGTTAACAATAGCAAGATAAGCCCTGGAGGCTTTTCCAAGTCCTATCTACTTGACCCATGCGCTCCTTCCTCGGAAGGTAGAGAGGGTGGAAAAATGGATTCATGCAGACCCACAGAGTCTTTTTCTGTTTTTGTTAAAGAAGTCCCATTATCTCAGAATATAAATAACTAATCTATGGTTGTTCAAGAACAATTCAATAAAATCTTTTGCTTAGCACATAAAAAGAGGCAGAAAAAAAGAAAAAGAAAAGGATCAAGATGATTAAAAAGTAAAATGTCACAATACATCTAATATAGACAGCAATTGTAACACTGAGTTTGTTTTCATGGTGCTATGAGTTGAGGCTAAATTAACACTGATTCATTCAGGCATATAACTGACTCGGTAGGCCTTGGCTCTCAGTAAAAACATCCCAGGTGGGCAGTAGAACAAATGTGTGAAACTGAAATGATTTAGGCAGCAAATTCTCCACAGTAAAAGAATGACTAATATGGAAAGAGATGTATTCAAGGAAATTTTGCCAGAGGAAAATATATATGGGTTAATGAATGAAAAGCAGAGTTGGTTGAGGGCACAATAAAGGAGGAGAGGATGTGTGATGCTGCAGAGTAGCAGTAAAGAGAGTGAACTGTCCTCACTCTTATCCTCACCTCAAATCCCTTCTCAGAGTGCACTTTCCTCACACTTGCTGCAACTTTGAACAAAATAAGAAAAATGGAACGTGTCTAGACCTCCCTCTACCCAATGCTCTTTCCCTTGCGCTGTCATGGTATCCTGAGTAAATTTATCCATTAGCAAGTGAACTTATCCATCTGCACTTTTTCTCATCCCCGTGACTTCCCCACTTTGCTAGATAGGAAATTCAGATGAATTAGGAGTAAATAAATAACCTTCCTTTGTTATTTTCACTTGAATGCAATCCAAGTTTTAATGAAAACCAATTTCAAAGCTTTATCAGTACACAGATCACAAAATGTGGCATTTTTGTCATGCGAAGAACACTGAAGCATTGTCTACACTTGACGGGGAACGTGCCAGTCTTACAAATGGAAATATTAATGGTGAATCTCATAGGCCATGGTAAGACATGCAACCTATTGAATAGAGAACAGGCAGCAACATAATCTGGATTCTGCAATTAATAACATGATTGCATAATTTAATCAGATCATTTCCTGATGGCCCCCCAAAGCCGGCTCTCCCTCGTGATCATCATGGCTAATAATAGTGACCTACTTTGGATAGGATGCATATACCAAGACACTTATCAATATCGTGGGTGACAAAAGTATGACAGGGTTGCATAGCGAGTCTTGATACAATGATTAGATTAATTTATCCCGGAGAGTTGTAATATTGTATACCGAGACGCCATATAACAGTGCGGCGGTATTTTTTAAGGGACATGGTCGGACATACTCTTAATAATTTGATGGAGGGAGAGGATCTTCTCTGTGTACAGATGTACCTTCCAGTGATCTCACAAAACACCGAAAAGAATACCACATGTAATCTACAGGCTCAAATAATGACATGGCACACATTTCCAAGTCCATGATGTGGAGGCATCCCAACTAAAGGTCCACTCCGAGCATAACCTTGCATTTAATACTTTTGGATAGAAAATATATATATATATATTTAAATATAAAAATAATATTAATTTATTATAGTTATCATAATATATATATATATATATATATAATAATTTATTATAATTAACTATCATAATAATTTGCATTTTATTTTTTATTTAAATTTTATGTCCTCTTATTCTTTTTTTTGGTCGATTTTTCACCAACCTAATGTAAGTTTGTTTGTGGCCTTATGCAAAGATGTCAGGGAGGAAGGGCAGTAACAAAGGCGGCCACAGTAGCAGGCAGGGCTGCAGTTATTATAAGAGCAGAATAGCTCAGTCCTTTTGAGGGAAATAGAGGGAGTGAGAGAGAGTGGCAGCAGTGTCTCCACAGAGCTGTAAGGTTCAGCAAAGCTACGGACCCTGCTTGAACACCTTGTTCAAACTCGCCGCCCCAGCAAGAAGGAAAAAAAAACAATCCTTTAAGACAACTTATACTTCTTTTTTGGTTCCTTTTTAAAAAGTCCCGTCTTTATTTGTGGTTTTCTTTTCTTCTTCTTTTTTTTAATTTTTATTTAAGATGCTGAATGCACCAAGCATTACAAATGGATCTCCTTTCACTGCAACTCAAAGGCAAGAGCTTGAATACCAAGCTCTAATCTTCAAGTACATGGTGGCAGGTGTCCCTATCCCACCTGAACTCCTGTATTCCATCAAAAGAAGCTTGGAGTCCTCTCTAAACAACTCAGGGCTCTTCCCTCATCACCAACCTGGTAACAAGCTTTTGTTAAAAAAAGAAAAAATAATTAAATTTAGGATGTGTTTGTCTTTATTTAATTTCATGTTTCTAAGTCAGAATATGACTCTTGGGTGTTGCAGTTGGGTGGGGTAGCATTCGGGTGGGTTTTGGAAGAAAAGCAGACCCAGAGCCAGGGAGGTGCAGAAGAACAGATGGGAAGAAGTGGAGGTGCTCAAAGGAGGCATACCCATATTCCAAGTACTGTGAGAGACACATGCATAGAGGCAGAAACCGTTCAAGAAAGCCTGTGGAACTTACATCATCAACAACAACAAATGCTTCCAGCTCTTGTTCTTCTTACACTTTGTCTCCACACCATCATCAAGATCCTAGCCATAACACTTACCTTACTCCCTTCTTTCACCCTCATTCTTCATCTTCCAGGTCACCTGACTGTGCTGTTACACCTCAAAATAGCACAACCAGTAGCCTGTTTTCAGAATCTGGATCTTCTTTACATGCCGATAATGATTACAGGTTTTTCAAAATAATTATTTGATAAAGACTAGTTCTGCAATTTTTTTTTACAGTTTGCTTTGAACAGTTTGACATTTCGCTGTTGCACCAAAGGTATATTCATGGAATGAGGAGTGTAAATGAGAGAGCTCTATTCCCAGAAGCTTCAGGGAATGTTAGAAGTTTACAACACCCGTATCAGGAATTGACAATGGGCTCTTATAAAGGCTACTCAGAGCTGGGGTTTCATAGCTTTTCTGGTACTACAGAACATCAACAGCAGCAACAACAAGAACAGCGGCAGCAACATTGCTTTGTTTTGGGCACCGATTTCAAGTTATCAGAAGCAGACACAAGGCCATTCGGGTTGGAGAAGGAAGCTGAAACCCAGAAACCATTGCACCATTTTTTTGGTGAGTGGCAACCAAATAACACCGACTCTTGGCTGGATCTTGCATCAAATTCAAGGCCTGCACACTGGCATAACAATCTGATTTTAGTAAACACAGTTTTTCTTTTTTGTTTTTTAATTCAACGCTTTTCAATATTCTTTCTTCTATCTGAGGATTTTCTTTCAGACAAATCCTAGTTGCTAGCTTGGTCTCTCTACTGCGGACTCTTACTTGAAACATACAATGCATTTACGGATGACCTGACACCGTGTGCCTAACTCACACACTATTCTTGCTTCATGCACCAACAAACATCATGCTTGTCTCCATTCCCTTTTCTTTAACGCGTATTTTTTGCTGTTCTTCAGATAATTGAAGGACTCTGAAGCATCAACCGTAACATGGAATTTTGTGTTATGGTCCAAAAGAGTGATTTCTTTGGTGGGTCAATGCCATGCTTCAGACTCAAGAGATATTTAAGCATGGTATTCGTAGGGACACAGGAGGAAGGTATCTGTGTCTTCGCTTTTTCTTGATCATTTACCTTGCTCATTTTCTTCCCCTTCAGAGAAACATGTTTCGGATTTACGAGCTTGCTAGCTTGATGGAAACAACTTTCCAATCCATGCTTTTGTAATCTTCTCATTCTAGCTAACTATTGTAATTGAAAAAGTGATCCATCGACCAATTGTGTGTGCGTGCGTGTGTGTTTTTTTATTTGATTTTGACTAAAATTCGAGCTCGAGACATCAATCATTCGTATCAACCAATTGTTATGATGTTGTTGACAATCAAGATTGTTGAATATCTGAGGGGAACACTTCTTCTTTTTTCTTTGGAGAGTTCGTCAGAATGGGGACATGAACTTGGATGCAATCATCCGTCGGAATAGTTTCATGTGTTGTTGGCTCTATTAAGTATTTAAGAAAAATCAGAGACGGTGGTTTTTTTTTAAGCAAATCAAGAACTGCTAAATCTCTTCAATTCAATCTTAATACTATTTCTTTGTCTCTTACTCATGTTTCGGAAAATAAAAATATCTCACGTAATTTTTATACTGAAAAAAAAAAAAGCTATACATACTGGATATTAAGAAATGTAAGCAATTTATTGTTTGGAATTTAAGAAATATAAGCAATATATTAAGAAATTTTGAAAATTTTCTTTGTAGTTCCAAATTTTTGTTTTCTTGTGGGTTGACTTCAAATTAAATGTTATTTTTCAAAACAAACACAGGATTTAAGATACAAATTGATGGTGATTAATAGCAAAGTGATGTTTAATTATAATAAACACACAAAGCAACGGATAGATCTTAAAAGGTATTAACACTTGGACTATACTAATACACGTCTAACTACTTATCACAAAGTTTAATTATACAGTCACATAGACTCTTAATTTTAAACTTAAAATTTGACCTTTAGTTGTTATAAATATTAAACAAAATTAAAAAAAATAAAAAATCTGTGCTTTCATTCCAAGTCATTGTGAGAGCCGGAGGAGCATTGTACGAGTAAATAAAGAGTTTGAGGGGGGGGGGGGGATTGTCCCTTCGGCTTCTATCCGGTATCTGCCAAATTCAATCTGTATCGTCCATATCCGGCTGCCGGGCTAAGATATAATTTTAAAATTGAAGATTTGCAATATAAATAAAAGATATGCATATACATATATATGATAATGATTGATCTGTTAATCGATATAAATTAGGTTTAAAGTATAAATAACATTATTCAACATGTGTACAAGCAAAAAAAAGAATTAAAGAAACTAAAATTGGTGTTAAAAATAGGAAAACTATACAAAGAAAATAATATATACATATATCATAAACGTACCTCCACACGATGCTAACACTAAGTATGATTGGTTGCCTAAGACCGACAAAAGCAATGGTAAAATTGCAATCGATGATGTTAAATAGAATGCAATGAACTCAACTATAATGCTGCCAAAAAAAAAAAGAAAAACCATTATATAAGAAGAGAAAAGAGTGTGAAACTTAGGTGAAGTAAAAATATTGCAAATTGTAAGATCTAGTCACGTCATTAGCATAGATACAACGCAATGTAAAAGAGAAAATAAAAAAATATATATATATATAATTTTTAAACCACTAATAATATACAAATTATGATTTGCATCCAAAAAGAAAGATGAAGAAGTTCTCATACCAAAAGACAGCAGGGTTGTCCGACCATTACCGAGAAAAGAAGTTGACATGATACGCTAAATGTGATAAGAAAGAGAACTTTTGCTTCTTTTTTAATATAATAGTAAACACAATTTTCTAATTTCTCTCAATAATTACGTTTATTTAGATAATTTCCATTAAAACTAATAATTAAAAAAATCATTTAATAGTATAAAGTCGTAAAAATATGAAAATTAGTTTAATCAATTATTTGTCATCTGAAAACTCTAAAATTCTTTTCACTTGCTCTCTCTAAAATAAGCTTCGAAAGAAAATGAAACATGCCAAATAGAATCTTTGTGTCGCAGAAATAATATAATATATAAATTAATAATTTTAATAAGGTGATGTGCAGACATCTTTGATTATGCGTGAGAGCTGAGGGCAAAAAATTCATAAATTATATTTGTAATTGGTGAAAAATTCCGAATTTTCCATGTCGTCTATTATTTTATTATATTACACCGATCGGAATATAATCTCGAAGTAATATTAACTTTATTTACACAAAATAATCATTCAAAATTTAACAAGTTTGGTTTAATATACGAGACTTTTACATATATAAAATTTAAAAAATAGTAAGCCCGCGTTCGATATTGACGTGACGCGATTAGGATTTTTTGATTATTGACCTGATCACTCTCTGCTCCTCTCCACGCCTTTTCTCTCCCTTTCGTAAACCCCTTCTCCAGTCTCCATCACCACCGCCACCACAACCACCATTAATCTTTCAGAATGATTAGTGGCTTATCCCACACTAGAATAGCTGCCAATCTACTTGTATACCATCATCTTTTTTTTTTTTTTTTTGTTAAAACATCTTTTAGGACATGAACTTCATCCATCAATTTGACTCAAAAAAAAAAAAAAAACTTCATCCAGTAAGCGAAAACATTTTAACCAACTCATATCTTAATGGTTGCAATAGTGATTTGCGTCTACCGTCTATGTAAAGCCTATAATACATATTGGAAAACTAAATTCAAAATAATCAATCAACAATGTCATTGATACCACCTAAAACAAAGGGTGTCATTGTAAGCTCTTTCAACTGATGATTGTTTGATTCACTTCACTCTATCAGAATTATAAGCCGTGTAAATGAAACTAAAGAAAAAAGGAGAGCTTGGGGGGGGGGAATTAACGAGAAAAAAAAAAAGAAAATGCCAATGAATAATTACCCATTTACAGAGAAAGCCCAAGGATCAAGACGGAGAACCTATTTCCAAATCAATGCCCAAATTTTTAATCTTTCAAAGCCCAATCCCGCTTCTATCATGCTCATCAATGGCTTCAATCATCCATCACTGGCCACCAGAAAACCTCAAAAAAGGGATTTTCAGTCCAATGCAACCCCTCAAAAGAATTAAAGACAAGAACTTTTTCCTTCTTGATGTACAAAGAATTCAAGATGTGAACTTTGGCGCTTCCGAAAAATTTTAAGGGCAATTCTCATATCTATCTTTAACCTTCAAGAGCTGCTTTCTTTTGAAAACCAAGTGCCCGACAACGCCAATCTGCAATATTGCTGCAATACCCGCAAACAGTAATCCAATTTTCTTCCCTGTATTCATCTTGCGCCTTGAGGGCGGCGACGGCGGCGGCTTTTTTCTTCTCGTCACATGCTCACTTGGCGGTAAGGATCTTCTTCTGGTTCTAGGAGGCGGTGGAGGTGATTGCGACCGTGGTGAAGGTGGCGGCGGAGAAGATCGTAAAGGGAATGGCGGCGGTGGCGGCGCAAGAGGGGGAGGAGGAGGAGATGGGAGCGGAGGGAGAGTCTTAAAAAATAACGGTGATGCAGGTTCATTTTGAGGTTGTGACTCCACAAGAAGCGCATAGAAAGTGAATAAAAAGCCTAAAGTGACAGAGGTCAATGGTGGGGTTTCCATGAAAATGCCGAAAGCTCAAAGCAAAATAGAAATTTGATCAGAGAAAGCACTATGCCTCTGCATCTGGGTTTCCACCTAAATTCTTGAAACCAATAATTTGGCCATCATCTAGATGTTTTGGCAATTGGCCATCACCAATGAGGCTGGGGCCGATTGACCATTGGCCAGCGCTGATTTCTGAATCTGGGCGTTCAAGATTCCGCCTTTTTTTGTGGCTAATGAGCCCGTATTTGTGGCAATTGGCAAAAAAATAGCTTTTTCTGAATCTGGGTGTTTGTGATTTTTTGCTCTTGTCGAGGAATCGAGGAAATGGGGAAATGGGTTTGGTCCCAAATGATTCAAATTTTCAAACTTTGGGGGAGAGAGAGAGGTACTCTTAATGTTGGATTTGAAGGGTTTTTAGGGCAAAAAGAGAGCTTTTTCTGAATCTGGGTGTTTGTGATTTTTTGCTTTTGTTGAGGAATCAAGGAAATGGGGAAATTGGTTTGGTCCCAAATGCTTCAAAGTTTCGAACTTTGAGAGAGAGAGAGAGAGAGAGAGGTACTCTGAATTTTGGATTTGAAGGGTTTTTAGGGGAATATTGATCTTGAGCCTTGCTTGTTTTCGGAGGGAAGTCAGAGGATAAGAGAAAATGGGTCAAAATGGAGTAATGAGAAGAAAACGGTTATTGGTGAATGAAGTTTTAGCATTTCTTTGGAGTTTGGACCCAGAAAGATCTTTTCTTTTGTGCTGTTGCTCTCTTTCTCAGAAAATGTAAGCGAGAGAAGGAGGAAATTATTTTGAGAGAGAGAGAGAGATGGAGACAGAGTCCAGGCGGGCTTGCAAGTCTGGGAGCGGGTAGGGGAAGAGAGGGACGGCTGAGATGTCAATTGGAATTGGGATCAAGTGGGCCCTGTCGTTGGAACCGTCCGACGAATAGGATTCCACATTTAGGGATGGACCATGGTGGAAAGGCTTTTGGGCCCTTCATGGCTGCCCTGGAATTAGCTCGGGTTTTGCAATGTCCATTGGGGCCCCGGCTGACTCGCTTTGTGTTCGGAAGGATAAAAAAAACATCCTAACCGCTGGTCTCAAAATGGAAATTCCATGAAAAATGTCACATTCATTCGACCAGGTCTTATGTTTTAATTTTAAAAAAGGGTTGTGACATTTATGGATTTAAAGAAAATTATTTTTTATTATCTAATTTACAATATAATAAATATTTTAATAAATTAAAAAAAATACTAACATTCGAACATTTTAAACAAAATAATAGATAATTTTTTTAAAAAATATTCAGTAATTAAAAATTTAGACTTATATTTAAAATTTTTTAATTTTAATCTTAAAAAGGAGGTGTAGAATTTAAGAAATATAAAGAGTCTTAAGGAAACAAAAAAAAAAAAAAGGACAAATCTTCTTACCTATACGGGCCTAATTGAAAGGAAAGTGGGATACATGAGGTAGCTCTCCAAACATTCTATAGAATAGGCAAGTCTTCAACAGAGGGGGATACATGGGATACCTCTCCAAACTTTATATAGCATAGGCAAATTATCAACAAAGACACTATGTTTTTGGTATAATAGTAAAATTATTCTATTATCATGTAAAATATGCATGTTTGAATTGTAAAAACAATAAAATTTTAAAAATAAATATAAAACATTATACATATTATTCTTTTATAAATCTTGAAAATCTCGTGTATTTAAACATTAATTTTAAGTGCCCTAATGATTATTAACTTAAACTATACCAAAAATATAGAGACTAGAGAGTATAGACAAGTTTTAACAAATAAGCTGGCCGACATTGGCTTCTTTTATCTTCTCTTTTCTTGGCATGGAAATGCAAAAGGAAAGGTGACACGATTGGCTCTGGTTCATCGGGTAATGAAACTTCAACGAGCTCTCATAATTAGACAACACATCAAACTGGCAATGTTTCACTCGAAAACAAAATTGGTTACAAATCTTAACAGTTTTTGAGACAGAAGTTAGTTAATAGTAGACCTTAGGTTTTTGTTGCATCACAGCGATACTCATTGGGAATTGAACTAATTTTTGGTAGATTTGGCTTATCAATATTGTCATAGGCCTTCTTTCTGCGTACTGTGGCCTCATCCCAATATTGCAAATGACAATAATATTAATAATAAGACTACCTACTAACCATTTTAAGTGAAAATTTAATAATAATTTAACCATATTTTTTTAATTAGTAAGTTTCAAATTGAATAAGTTGAATTGATGAAAATTCACTTGAAATTATAATTGCAAAAGTTGTAGTTCTTTCTTATAGCAAAAGTTGAATTAAAAAACAAAATAATGAATGACTCTTTACTTGAGCCTATAGAGACTATTACTAATATTTTTACATTATTATTTTTTTGTAATAATAATAATAATAATAATAAAAAACTATCTAGCCAACTTCATGACCTCCCAGCCAGCTTCGGGTCTACGTCTTTAAAATTAGCTCACCTCGTACTCTAATTCAGGACAGGTATGTAGGTCTTAGTAGCCTTTAACGTTAGTACTCAAGTATCTAGCTCCATCCTTATGACCACATACTTAGATTGATGTTTCTTCATCAGTCACATTACCATTGAGAGATAATAGGTCGGACAGCTTCGTGGCTATATAAATATCAACAACTTTCGAAGACTCAAAATGAGTCTTTCCAATACTTAACGTTGAGCATTATAGTTATTGTCAATAACAAAAACTGGTTTTCTTGTTGTAACCTCCTTCAGGCCATCGACTTGTTTGTTGTTGTCCCCATGTAATCCAGAGATGACTTAATAAATCGATAAAGAGATGGACATGGCAGAGAAAGGTAAAGCCAAGATCACATGGTTGAGTGAAGGAGCTGGGCAATAGCCAAGCAAGTACGTTTCAGCCCTTTCCATGGCAGGAACTAAGAAGCAATGCTTGGCTTGATTCACTTCAGCTTCAGCTTTCGAAAACAATTGAAGTCCAACATTTTTCAGTGAAAAATGTCTTGTAGCTTAAGAAATTATTAAATAATCTGACAACAGTACTATGAGATGTTGAAAAATTACGATCAAATTCTCAATTATTTTCACTCTATCTCAATTCTTACTTTACAAACGAATTTCTCTTTGATCCACCAGAAAGCTTACAGAGCCATAACATTCCTCGTCTTCTAATTAATAGATTCTTTTTTTTTTTTTGGTTAGGCAAAAAGATTGATGTTTGATGTTTTTAATTTGAAAATATGAATTTTTTAATTAGGTACTACAGGGTACTTACTACTTACTTTCACTAGTTGTTTTATGGTGATGGGCTTGTGAAGAGCAGAAATAGCTTCGACTAGAAAAGAAAAAAAAAAGGCTTAAGTAAGAATAAAAAATTAAATTACAAAAAGATTTGAATGGAAGTATTTTGTTAAATTTTAAATTTGATATGTTATATTTGAATGCACAGAGATTTTCTAAAATTATCACAATTTGAGTGATTAATCCTTTTTGTCAGGATATTAATAAATTATTTTCATTTTGAGTATATAAAAATAGTAATTAATATTTTTATAATAAATTTTTTGTGAAAAAAAAATCTTCATCTTCTACTTATGATGAGAACCGTAGACATGAAGGGTGGAAGGCTTCAATGGATGCAAGAGGTCCATTACACATTCCAGAAGGCCCAATAACACGAGCTAGGGCCAGAAAGATTAAAGAAGCACCGAATGGGCTGATTCAGGACGCTTAGGCCAACCCAACTTCAAATGGTGCGAATTTACACTTGGAAGAGAGTCCAGGCCATATTAATATCATTAGAGTAATTAAAGTGTTAGGACTAATAATAGTAGTCACTCCAAATTAGGAGTTTATTTTCCATATAAGAATTTGTACCTAAATAGGAATTCCACCTAAATAAGGAATTGTCCTAACTAGGAATTTATACCTCTTTAGGATTGCTATCTTAGCCTATAAATAGGCACCCCTGTAAATTTTGGAGATCAGACAATCAAGATATCAGACAAGTTTCAGTGAAATAGAAAGCAAGGGTTTCTCCTTCGGTTCTTTTGAGAACTAAAGAACTTATCAAGAGGTGTTCTTCTTGTGGCGTTCAAACCGACTTATCACTCCCAATTCCTTCCTCTTCTGGAGTGTGGCGTCCATATCCATCTTGAATACCCTAGGTTCGTGTTCCTTCGAATTTTGGGTCTAGGGTTTGTGTTATTAAACCCTGATTTAGCTTTCCTGGTTGTTCTTTGATTCATTGTGTGCGTTGGGTCCCTAAGCCACGTCTTTTTGGGGTTTTCCGCATCAACTTAATAGATTTTACTTTCGTTAAGCAAAATGATTGATATTTGATGTTTTTAATTTGTATATCTGAAGTATTTAATTAGGTAACAAAGTGTACTTACTTCTTACTTCCCCGAGTTGTTTCATTGCATGGAGGGAGGGCCTGTGAAGAGTGGAAATAGCTGAAGCACGAATGGCAAGGAAAAAGGGAAAAGGAAAAGAGAGAAAGAATGGGAAGGGGGATGGGCCGTCAATCGGATTCATGTCCACAGTACCAGAAACGCTTTACAGACTGGTGGGGTGCCATTGTCATATGCAATGCATTGGAAATTGTTGCATTGCCTCTCTTATATAGAGTTGTAATCAGAGTCTGAGAGCAGGCACGCGAAGTGCCCATTTGAAAGAAAGTTTGTCCTAAAGCTCATAATGAGAGCAGCATCCCTTTACATCCCCCTCACAGACAACGATTATTAAAATAATAACAAAAAGCTCATGACTTGTACCAAACCCTTTTTGGGGCACAAATGACCTTGAGCTTATTGTACTAGTCAATCTGAATTTAATGAATTACTGCAAGTTTTTTGAAACTTTGTTTCAACTCGTTCACAAATGTTATAAAGATGCAGGATTTTTCTAACGCGCATAATCCGTGAACTTATAAAAAATAACACATTCATTAACAAGATCTTTGATTGCATATTCATAATCATTCATTACACTACACGATCACAATTACCGATTAGAATCACAAATTTATTTTGAATTGTGATAAATTTTTTGGTTTAATCAGACCAGTTTGTCATATGCTTAAAAGATTATCCATCCTACTAGTCAGGTTCTATCTTTTAATTAATAGCTCTTCAAGTTCCAAATTGACAAAACATACCCAGTGAAGCCAAATCTGACGGAGTGGGTCTGCATGCCTGCTGTTGCTGTGACATGTCCACTACAGAGCAAGCCAAAAGCGCAGAGCGAGTGGTTGCCTATAGCTGGTGAAGCCCCCTAGCAGTTAGCCCAGACCAAAACAAGAACCCAAAACCATGCAACAAACTTTGAGACCCAGTGGCTATTAAAGCCCTAGCCCCCAGCTAATCTGTACAACCTAAAAGCCTAAAAACCCTAGTGCTACCAAATGGCCGAGACCTACCATATCTACACTATAAAAACCAGAGTTTCTTGATGGAGAAATGTCCCTGCATGAATATTATCTTTTCCCATAGATTTTGTACTTTTATCGTGTAAATATGTTGTGTAAGCTTGTGGCCTCCCGGCAGGATTTTTTATGTTTCCTAGATGCCACTTCTGCATCGCATCTAGGTATTCCAAAAGAAAAAAAATATATATATATATTTCTCACTGCAGAAACTAAGACAGTCCGTACACATTCCCAGCCCAATGCAAAGCATATTCTTCAATTTATAGTTTAAAGATTCTTTCTTTTCTCGATAAATGCAGTGCGCCTAGTCAAGACATGTCATAAGTAAAATTATGATTCATTTACCAACAAATCAAATTATGATAAATTTATATTATCTCATATTTCAACAAAGTTTGATTATTATTAACTAAAAAGTTTTCGAATTACACAGACAGTATTTTTTGGCTTGAAAAGTAAG
This sequence comes from Bruguiera gymnorhiza, assembly GCA_020883675.1. Lineage (NCBI taxonomy): Eukaryota > Viridiplantae > Streptophyta > Magnoliopsida > Malpighiales > Rhizophoraceae > Bruguiera > Bruguiera gymnorhiza. Next base: position 387,101 of record JAIRCJ010000001.1, on the reverse strand, counting down.
TCTGCACAAGTTTAATTTCTTCAAAATTTTTAATATAAGAGCCTGTTCTCGGAGATTTTTGTTTTTTTTTTGGTATTTGGTACGTACAAATAAACAAATTATAAGATCAGATGATCTTATCAGAGTCTATTCTTGTTTATAAAAATTTTACAGTACTAATCTTTCAAGAACATGTCCTAGTTCATATGTATTGAGTCCATAACCATATGAATAGACTTGTATGGTCCTCCTAAGAGTTTAGCCGGGTATGCGCATGGACGCGCCATGGAAAGTAGGGGTACTAAGCATTGAAGAGGTGAAGAGGTGGGGTGAGGAGAATGGCTGATGCAGCTCCAAAAGGGCACGCAATTCAAGGCCTTCCAACGCTGAAGGCAGGCAGAGGGGGCAGGCTGGTAGTGTTGGATTCCATTTTACTCTCTCTGCAAAAAGCTGCTCTCTCTCTCTCTCTCTCTCTCTCCCTCACACAGACACACACACACACACACACACACGCTCTCTCTCTCTCTCTCTCTCTATCTACATGAGTCAATGGAGTAACTAAGTTCTTTGACTTTCTTGGGTGCCCCGTTTCCACCGAGCAAGTTGAAAGAGATAATGAATATGTAGTGCTAAGGACAGATGATACGTTTTAATGATTAAAAATCGAGGTAATTTATCTTTTTGAAAATCTTATGTTTAAATCCCGGGATAAAAAATGTAGAATCGAAGGACAAATTTTAATGATTTGTTCAGTTGACTTTCTTTTTGTAGTTTGGTTTGACTGCCTTTCAAGTTCTTATCAATTCTCTATTAGATTCAATTAGCAAGAATAAAAACCCCATTGTGTTATCTTATTAATTTACTTTGAGCTAACCTTGGCCTTCCAAGATTGAAATATTGATTAAGCCTTAAAAACCATGGCCAATTTGAACAGGATAACAATCAGCAAAAGCCTATACTCTATCCTACATTACACAACATTACAGCTTTGGTTCTCAGATCTCATCTAAACCCATCATCTGTCATCTCACTCGTTCCACAGTGCAAACATTGGTACTGGATTATGCACCATGTTGCAAATCCCATTTTCACCTGCATCACTGCTTCCATTATTAGTCACTTCTTCATATTTTGCACCATGCAATGAAAAGTAACTCTCAGAGTAGTCTCCACCAGTACCATTTACAAAGTCACCATTGAGACTAACTGAATATTTTGGAGTCACCGCATTGGAGGGTCTCTTGCTACTTGATGCCACCAGCGTAGCGTCTGTGTTAATGCTGTTAACACTCTGCTGCTGCTGGTGATCCTCTTCCGCATTATTTCTCCACACCATATCGGGCAATTCGCTGGCGGGTTCTCCGCCTTGTATGGTGAGAAGGGGTTGAGGAGATGTCGATGATGTGGCGCAAGAATGGTAGTCCTCAAGGGTCATCGGCGATGAGTCTTTTGGCGAGCGTTTAGCTAGATCGCTGGCAATGAGTGTGGAGCTTGAACAAATTCTCTTCACATCGTACCTACTCATATCAAAATTGGTCACAGCACTAGTGCCCCTGAATTTTATGGCTGCAATATCATAAGCCTCAGCAGCCTCTTCTTGTGTGCCTACGTCAATGTCACAAGTTAATTAGTAGCTAGGTTTCAATTTCAGGAAAACTTTTTGATCAGAATTAGTTTTTTCTTAGTCTGTGAGAATTACCATACTCACAAAGCTTCAGTGTAACACACATCATATTGACCTTGTAACATTATAGAGAGACTAGTTATCAAATAACGAGGACCACCATAACTATTTATGAAAGATTGGACATTCACGTGAACATTCACAGTGGATTCAAAACAGGTGTCGAGTGAAAAAACTAGAACACAGAATTGGTTATGCAATGAAGATGATTCAAAGACAAGAAAAGGGGGGAAAAAGAAGATGAGCCTTACTAAATGTTCCAAGGTACAAGTCCTTGTTTCCTGCAACCCTTCCTATTCTAGCTTGCCACCTTCCGTGTTGGTGGTGCCTGCAGGATAAAAAGGAAAACAAACTTGGCAAACGAGGGGAAAAAAGGATGGACAACTTGATGAATCATTTTTTATAATGTACTATAAGTAAACACACTTGTTATCATGTGCATATGTATAATAATGTCTGCCTATTATTGTCTATGATAATTGAAAAGGCCTCTAAAAATGCAGTAAATAATGGAAAACTTTATCATTGATTGACGTCACTTTCCTGCCATTACCTTGTCACTCCTCTGTACACAGAAGCTCCTCTCGAAAACCCACTACTTTTCCTGTCAAAATTTGAATGAAGTGACAACTCTTTCATCCCATATTTCCTTATCTTTTACAGGTTGATAAATAATAAAGAGAATTAAAAATATATATATATATACAGAGAGAGAGAGGACCTGGCACCTTCTTAGATTGGCAACAAATTCTTGCCTAGTCATGTGCTTCATCTCTTCAAGCTCCTTTTCATAAGTACTCATCTAAGCACACATAAAAGATAAGCTTAGACATTAATTACTTACAAAAAAAATAAAAATAAAAAGATTATGGAAATCTTTTGTATCATTCATTTGACTGGGGCCATTCAAATAACCAAAGAAACTTACAGGGAAATTTATGTGAGTAGTTGGACCCCAATACTTCAAGGCGGCCAAGTCATAAGCCCTTGCTGCTTTCTCTTCCTTGTCATAGCCACCTGATCAAGACATTTTAACAAAAAGAATGATGGAGAAAGAGCATGCACACTATCCAATGTTGTCAAAAATTAAAATTATATATATATATATAGTATTACCTGTAAATCTTATTAGTCTTAAGTCCGAAGTGGAACACAAATAAGTCAAGAATACAAAAAAAAGAGGTTGAATATTTGATTTTGACCTACCTAGGTAAACTGCAAAGGGTAAGCACAGTGAAAGGAGACACCCATGCATGAAAAGTGAGAACACAGTGGTTAGTAATTTAGAATATTCTTTTTAAGAAGGAACATGAAGGAAATAAAATAAAATAAAATAAAATAAAAATAGAGGAAATAACAAATTGATATTCTTTTCACACATACCTTGCCTTCCTTTCCTTGTTTGTCCTTCTTTTCTGCAGCTGTTGTCCCACAAATGGGCCTCATATCTTCCAGTCCACCTATGCCTAGTAACGATAATTAAACAAGTACATGAAAAATCATAGATATACTTACAAAGCTTTATAAACACATATATAGTGAACTAAAGTTACAAAAAATGTTCATTGTTCAAGGAAAATTTATATTTGGTACCTTGTAACACCTCTATATTGAGATGTTCTTTGTCCAAAAGTGTCGATGGATTTGCGAGGAACTGGATCTCTGGCCACAGGTTTCCCAACTGGCCTTTTGCGGTTGTCAAGCACTTGCAGGGGAGAAATGCCAGCCATTTCATTCTGGGAACTTGGGCTCATTGTGAGTGATAGTGACTGAAAATTGCAACCATTTGCTTCATTTGAAAATTTCTCACCAGAAACTGGTGCCTGCCTTAGCCAAGACTTGAACTCAGAAACTGTAGTAGCATTCTCAAATGGTACGTGGTGGAAAATGCTGCCATTGTTGTCGTTATTTATATGGCTATAGCTATGGCCACGATTGGGTTTTGGAATAAGTGTTCGTGGGTTTTCATTGTAATGGTAAGATTGAACAAAAGATGATGGGTTTCTGAGATACTTCTCTCCCGTGTCTAATATATCTCCATTGGTGTTGAAGCTAATTGGTGCTACATTGACATTGATTCCATTAACAACATGGTGTTGAGTTTCTTGATCTTCTTGGCAATAAACTTTGGTGGTGTCATCAGAGGGAGAGTTAGAGTAACACCCCAAGAAATCCTCAAGCTTTGGACCACCCTCCTGATCAGTTGCATTGGCTGCATCAATGGTGTTCTGATCATATGGCCAATATTCTACAAAACCCAAACCCAAGAAAAAAAAAAGTAGTTTAAAACATCACAAAGCAAAACTAGATCAGCTTAACAAGCACGAAGAGGTTACCTTGAGCACCATTGGAGGAGGGTCTAAAGGGATCAACAACACTAAGAGAGCCATCAGAGCGCAAAGGCATGACAGAGATATTTTCAGAAGAAGAAAAAGCAGCTGCTTGGCTGTGGTGTTCTTGATCCCCACCAAACCCTTCATCATCAATCCTCAGGTGTGGAGTCAGAGAAAACCCCAACCAATTACTCATGTTGTTGTGATGTCTCTAAACACAAACCCCACCACACTGTAGCTCTCTATCTCTCTCAAAAAGTGTGCTGTGCGGTGAATTGGTGATACCGATAATATCTCTCCTCACTGTTTCTCTTGTTGCCTACTTCACCCTGTCCCTTGGGTTTTTAGAGCTTAGCTCAAACTTCAAAAAAACAATTTCATCAAAGAATGCCACTCTCTTCTTGCTCCCTCTAGCTGTGGTCTAATATTCTCAGTATCTGTGTCTTTGTTTATCTGTTGTGCCAATGATGCATAGGGTTTGGTGCCCTTTCTTTCATTTCGTCTCAGTCGCGTAGCCAGAGGTGGCCATGACACCGTGACATTTATGTACAGTAAAAAAAAAGTTAAGCCAAAATTAACAGATTTTTCTTTATTGGGTATTATGTTAATGTATAATAATTTTATATTGTTTTATATCAGCTTATATTATGGAACTACATTCACAATACATACATAAAGATTGAGTTGCTTATATTTGATTCTAGAATTGACTGCACATTTCTTTATGACATCACAATATACCACCTCATACCCTGCAAATCCATTGAAAGAATCACCGTATCCTTTTAGAAAACTTAAGTTAGCCTAAATAGTTTAATAACTTAAAATCTTAAATTCCAGACCTTTAAATTTTGAATAACTTAAATTTAGCATGTTGAAAAATTAATGAAATAGCCAAGATTTGCACTTGAGTACACTTTTTAATAAGAAAAACATAGAAAATTGAAAGGCACCAATGTAAGCTTCCGAGTATTGTGAATGCACTTAACTCGATACGAGTGAAGGCTTCATTATCATTCAAAGAGAAACTTGATTTCTTATTAACGCAAAAAATGAACAAAGACTACTCTTTTTCAGTTTCTTGACTCAATAGCAATAACGTTAGCATGCAAGACGAAAGAAGAACGAGAGCTCGTTAAAAGTGTTTTGAAGCAATATCGTTCATTTCACATTTGCAGTCATTCAAAACAAAATCACAAGTAACTATAACACCGTAAATATACAACCAACCATCATAAGATTCTCACATGGCACTTGTAGAAATGTGTCCATATTGACTAATGGAGGTGGAGGGGAAAGAAGAAGAAGAAGGCTCATTAGACTAAGGAATTTTTCTGTTGGGCCCTATTTGATCCAGCACTCGATCTATACACAAGCCTAGATATTCGCGTATGATATTAGAGTGACCATGCTTTGGTCCTATGACAAGAAATGTCCAAACCATCCCAAAAATAAGAAAGATGAAACCCATTAAAGGCCTACATGTGGGCAAACGTGGAGAACCCATGTATGCATTGCTCGCACACATCTGGACGGTACTAAAGTTCTTGGTTTAATAAACCCAATTGGGGGCCTCCAATAGATCAAAACAAGAGAAAGGATAAAAAATATATATATATATATATATAAAGCTTAGTTCCATTCCATGAGGTGTGGGCTAATAGTTGGATTGTATAGTTATATTCATATCTGATCATTTGGGTCAATAACAGTTTAGGGCAGGCTTCAATATATTCCATGATAGTACCATGAGAAGTCATATGGATAATTTGGGTCAATCACTGGTTCAGGCAGTCTTGAAATGGCTCAGTCCACTCCACGATGGAAGTTCCATATTAATTTTAAACCCAAACCCAATCCACAACTCTTTCACGCTTCTCAAGCATAGAGCCACCCATAAAATATTGGCACTGTAAAACTCTTGGAAGGAGGACGTTGGGGTTTATGCCAGCACTTTGTCAAAAACTCTCATTTTAACTCCAATAAAAAAAAAAATTACACCAATGAATTTTAGTTTAATAATACTACAGTTATCTCTAAAAATGAAAATATTAAGTTTGAATTTCAGTCAACATCAATCAAATTACACAAAAAAAAAAATTATATTACATAAAATTCTTGTATTTATTAAATTTAAGAAAGCTAAAATATTGTGATTTTTATCTTTATTTTTACAAAGAAGCTGTGAATAGACTTGAACCCATGTCAAGACACAATAAAGTTATGTTTACTTTTGTATCAAGGTTCAGTCTTAGTAGGTTTTAATTCCAATAAGCGAAAAGAAAAATAATAATTTTGGAATTCGGGAGCAGGATCTTGGTATGATACATGCTGGTTGTGAAACAGGTCTATACAAGTCGGCAAAAATTTATTAGTAAAAGGTTTGGTAATCTGCCATTATTTTTTCTGTCTTTCCAATCAGACCATAGCCCCCACCCCCGTTATTTCTGGTTTCTGTCACTAGTCCTTTTCGTTTAGATGTCATCAATGTATATATTGTTATGATAGATTATGTTGAAAGTAAAATAATACACACCCTTGGCATTTTCCAGGAGATCAACATTTTACACTTTTTTTTTTCTTTTGGGAACATGATCAACATTTTATACTTAATTATTAGATTCTTGAGCATTTGTATCGTTAGCTTATTGCTATTATTATGTTCTCTGTACCATTCCTCTCTGCGTCTTCTCATCCAACAGCCATATCGGACAAAACGTGGTCACATACTTACGGAGTTGTGGATATAGATATATATTTGGTGAAAACAACAATAAGGTTACGTAATCATTAGAAGCAACTTTCTATATGAGTATGATCACGGTGAGTTGGCGGAACACGTGAGCTTTTTTACCCCTTCGTTGAACATGGAGAGGAATTGCGAGTGTGGCGTTGATGATTTCCGACTTTAGCGTACGATAGTCACGGATGTTGGAAAGGAAATATCTATTTGCCTCGGTGAACAAAAACTTCCGGATACTCCCAAACGTTGTGCCAAATAAATCAAAGCCTTTGTACGTTACAATGAATTTTTGACACCATATCAGAATGATTGTTAACATTCATTGTGAGTTTAAGATGCGCTGTTCGTGCTATTCCTTGGAGCCTTTTTTGTATAATCAGACGTTATGCAAGATGAGTCTGTGCTTCGTCCATATTTTTAGTCTATAGGACACACCAGATAATTCAGGTCAAAATCTCTGTGTCAGCAACTAACGTATTTAATCTCTCTAAAATTTGTCGTTTTTCTTTCCTAAACAAACTCAAAGGAATATAATTGTACTCTATTCAACTTTAAAAACAAAAAAAAAAAAAATCAAATTTATTGTGGAAAAAAAAAAAAAAAGAGAAGAGGAACCCTTATTCTGTAGAAAATAAGACAAGCTTTCCGTGATGAAAACGAAACCAATTCCCCATCCCAAGCCTTAGAAAAAGAGTTTTCAAATGTCATTCGAATGCGTGGCTGTAAGGTTGTCTGCAGGTCAAGCAAAGGCCGCATTAATACTTTGCTTTATTTCTTCTGGGCAGCTCATTGCCTTGGAGACTTTGGGGTTTCCGCCTAACTTTGCAACGAGGAATCGTCAAAGCTTGAGGCTTTTTATCTCAGACCTTTTAGGGTCCGACTACATGTCACACAAGATTGGTGGATGAAATGAACAGGGTCAAATCTGAATCGTCGGATTTAAATATAAAAAATTTTTAAAAAATATAATTATTAATTATAATTAATAGTTTAAATCTCATCTTATTCACTAATTTCATATTCCCCTATTATTTTTGGACCCTTAATGTGGCATTATTGCATCATGTCTGTCACAGTGAACTACCTTCCAAAGAAAGAAAATAAAAGAACAAAAAGAAAATCTGTCCCAAAGCTCTAATCAAATTAACTTATTGCACATAGAACTACGTTTCTTCTTCTTCTTCTTCTTCTTTTTTCCCCTCTAAACTTATTTATAAACAACTCTTTCTAACCACGATAGTACCACAAACTACTCGACTTGATCCGACCCAACCTGACTATTTGCTGCCTCCAGCATTAAGGCTACTTTTTTTTTTTGTTTTCCAGTCAAAAGTAGGTATGTCATCCACATCCTTATAATAATTTATAATCATTTCAGTACGATCTCATACTAAGGTTCGAATATTTAGTGATTAATGGCAAATTTCATTTTACCAACTACACGAACCTTTGCCAACCGTCGGTTTCCTTGCAGTGGAAAAAAAAGATGTGATTCATTTTTTGTCCTTCTTTAGGGTTTTTTTAGAGACGGGGGGGTGGTGGTGGGGGTTGGCGGTTGGCGGTTGCTTCAATCCTGAATAATGAAACGAGAATGATTAGAAGAATCAGTATTAACTCAATCCAGCTTATATGAGTATTCTTTGAAAGATTCAGTGGCTAGCATAGCATGATCTTGTTCCGCTGCCACACGCTTATTTCTTAGTCAAACTGACGAAATCAATTTTGTATCTCCAGATGGTAAATTAGAACTCGAGAGTTCTGTTTAAGAAACACTTCTTATAGATTGCGATATATGCATGCAAACAGAGTAACTAATTAATAGTTTCAAGATCCACTAATATTTAGTTTTTATATATATATATATATATATATATATATATATATTATATATATATATACAGCTTGAAATAAAGGAATCAAGTACTTCAAATTTAAGTAGTAAAGACATTTTGCATCTTTTAAAGAAATCATCACATCTTTACACACACAGCTTCATCATTGATGACACACACACACATATATTAAGGTGGATGCATGCTGTCTCGAAGAATCACGACTCAATCGCAGTACGGAAAGAAAAAAGAAAAAAAAAAGAAAAGCTTAAAATATACACAGGTTGTGGACACCATTAACAGAATGTGAAAAGGCCTCTTGGCCTGGCTTTATTCAAGCTGATCATAAGAAATTTGTCTCCATCTGCCAGAACCAATTTTCTCGAAATGTGATCGAATTGATTTTCGATTTGACACCACTTGTGTCGATCACTCTCTCTTCCCTCTTTCAACGCCACTCATTAATTGCAGTCCCTACTACAAAACAAAAGCTTGGCATGCAAGGTGCCACCATTCCACTCAATGAGTATACTCTGAATTTTCGGGTGGGGTAAGGGTTTGGTCTTATTTGATGGCTTTGATTTCATAAATTGCCCTGTTAACTTGACGCATCAATGTAATCAAACTTTGACCCGATCTAACCTTGGTGGTAGGCGGATCATTTGGTTTTATCAACCTCGGCATTGCATTGGAGATTAGCAACATTTATGAAGGGGTCCCAGGGCAAAATGTTCCCATGTGCGCTGTCTTGTCTCTCTTTTGGCAAATAAATTATTTTCACGACACAAATTTATTACCGTCACATTATAATAGGGTAACTATTTTATTACATCAACGTGCTCCTTCTGATGCACCACTCGTGCGAACCAATATATATAAATGTAGTGCAGCGGAGACCCTCTGTCAGAACCAAGGGATTTCAGGTTCTAACATGTCTATATTACGAGGATCCAATTAATAGATCAATTTCCTTACACAAAAGAAAATTATACCTATTTTATTTTAAGAAAAATTCCCCTGTTTTTTTTTTTTACTCTTTTTCAGAATAAAAGAGTCATAGAACTCTAATTTTTTTTTTTTTTATATTACAAATATCGGTTTGTATGCCTCTTTTGTATCAGAAAAACTAACCCTTAAGAAAGACAACGATTAAAATTTGATCTATAAACACATGATTTATTGAGCACTTTGAAATCTATGAACTGAAAGTAACACCATCAGCAATAATGTCGAACGAAGTAGCTGTACACTTGAAGACCCATTTATGATGTTTTTCATGGTCATTCAAAAAAAAAAGAAAATCATCCAAAGGTACAATATTTGTCAGACACGTTAACGAGTACCTGAAACATAACTACACATTTTTCAACCGTCATGGTGTGCGATATTAAGTGCTCAATTACCGAACTTCGAGGACAGGTGTTTCACTCTAACAGTATTTAAATATTAAACTTTTTAATAAAAAATTAATTACAAATACTCATAGATAATTTTTATTCTCATCTTAGAAATATAATAATTAATATATTTATAATATATATTTTTCAATTATTCAAGGAAAAGTATCATAATATCAAATTTAAAATTTGAGACAAGTTTTCCAATTCAAACCTCTAGTTTTATTCATTGTTGACCCTCTCTTCTCCTTAGATGAAGATAGAAGTACTCATTTACTAGGCTATCGGCCAAGTTTGATAAGGTATGCAATCTCACAAGATAAACAAAAGGAAAAATAAAAAGGGCTCACAGCCAAGGACATAGAAAGGATAGGGAAGGATACTCAATCACATTTTATTCTCTCTCGTGTTTCACGGAACTGAAAAGTGCTAAACTTTGCAGACAAATTGAAGCGTTACTTTAGCGCCAACAACATTATTTTGATCTCCATGTCTCTTCATAAGCACTACCTTATTAAATTTAGGAACTCTACAGCAACACAACTGCATGCCTCACCATTATAATATTTAGAACATGCAAAAAGAGAAAAGCCAAGCTAAAGGGAATTAACAGAAAAATTCATAGCCACCAGATGAAAAAGCGCCATACATAAATGGGATTCATTACGTCATCACAGCCATAAGATCTAGAGACCATTTTACCTTTACAGGTCCTCAGTGCTTTTGTCCCTCTCTACTTTTGCTTGCTGTCCAAAAAGCAGGTGTAGGAGCACTTGGTTTTTGAAAACCATAGTTTTTAGTTTTATTTATTTATTAGCCGCCTTTAAAATTATTGCAGAAAAGCATGCTAACTTGGAAAAACTTTATGGGACTCTCAATTGCTCAATCATTTTTTGTGCTGACTAGAGCTTGGCTTTAGTCTCCCTGTCTCTTGTATATAAGTGGCAGTTGGGCTTCTCATCTCCTGCCAAGAAGGTTAGATGCCACGGTAATCCAAAGCAGCACTCTAGCTAAAGAAATAATACCACCAGTCTCTCACCAGCCACAAACACACGCGCACACACACACACACACACCACCTACAACAAAGGAGAAGCTAATAATGGCTCCTATGGCAGAAGATTCAATGCTAAGAGAAGTCAAGCCAATGAATACAAGTATGCACTCCAAACGGGAAATCAACAAAGGAGCTTGGACAGCAGAAGAAGACAGAAAATTGGCCGAGGCAATTGCTGTTCATGGTGCAAAAAGATGGAAGATAATTGCAGCCAAAGCAGGTGCTTAATTTGACCATGCTAGTACTAAAATTGAGCTAAAAACCCCAATTTGTAGATTAAAATACGCTGCACTTTGGTGTAAAGATTGATGATGAGTCATTGACTCTTGCAGGTCTCAATAGATCTGGAAAGAGTTGCAGGCTTAGGTGGTTGAATTATTTGAGACCAAATATCAAGAGAGGCAATATATCAGATCAAGAAGAAGACTTGATAATTAGGCTTCATAAACTACTTGGAAACAGGTTTCTGGCTTATACAACAAACCTATAGTCCTTATAGTCCTCATAGTTGTACATTACTTCAAAATTTCTCCTGCATAGCTGCTAGTTTCAATATTGTGTAGCTGTAATTCTGTTTAGATCAATTGAAGTCTCTGCCTATTTTGATTTTGAGCACTTTTATGTTGACTAAACTTCTGTTTTGTCTTAAGATGGTCATTGATTGCTGGAAGATTACCCGGACGAACGGACAATGAGATCAAGAACTACTGGAATTCTCATTTTAGCAAGAAAATGAGCCAGAAAGAGAAACAAGTTCGAGTTTCAGCTAGAAAAAGCCCCGAGGCTGAAAAAAAGGCAGTAGAGAAAGTCCATGTGGAAATGGGGGAAGAGAACATTACTATATCTAATCATAATAACAATAATGGAGGTGAAGACTCGAATATCAGCTTTAATGTAGATGATTTCTTTGATTTCTCCAATGAAAAACCATTGAACTTGGAATGGATGAGTCAGTTTCTGGAAATGGATGATAACTTAACTGGCATGTGATAAGGAGGGATATTTGGTATAACTCCATGGTTTTGGTCCAGTTAAAAGACTTAAAATCCTGATGTATGCGAGATTTCATGTTGAGTAATCTTTCTTATGTGTACATGAATTGCGTAGATTTGATGTTGGGGTGTCAGTTTTTTTTTTTTTTCATCTAACACTGCATGGCATGGCCTTGTGATTGGTGCCAATCATCCTTTCTTTCTTTTTTTTTTTTTTTATCACACTAATCGTTAAATCCGATTTGGCCAAAATACAAATGGGAAATGAAAATTATAGTAATCATGATGGTAAGTAGGCAACAACAGGGCCACTGGAGGACATAATGAGCGAAGAGCACTTAGTTTCTCATATTTTTATAGAGATTCTTTGATGATGTTGTGGGGGGGGGGGGCGTCCTTCCCTTTTTCTTTTTGTAAGCAGTGGTCTTAAGACAGCAAAGAAGGATAATCGAAATGCGTGAGGACCAGTCAGCAAGATTGTTGACAAATGATAGATCATATTCATGTGATGGAACAAAAGGGCAGAGTACATGTGTGTCACGACATTTACAATATGCCTTGGAGTATTTTATATTCACATATCAGTTCAAATTGTGTATAAAACGGTAAGGTCACTCGATTGCAATTTGGAAGTCACGAAATTGATTTGTATAAATAATTTCTTTGTAATACTAAGATGAAATAAATAATTTTCTTTGACTCTACAATATAAAAATTTTGTGCATTAAAAATACTATTTTTTTATCGGTCTAAATAGTTTCTACATAATGTAAATGTATTGTATTGGTTATCTGTAAATTTAACCGCAGTATCTCCTCGTGAGCTAAGAAAGTCTAGTCAAATTAGCATGACAAGAAAGATCTAACACAATCTGTGCAGCGTTTGATGACATCTCAATCTAGTCAAGGATATCATTGTGAGCCACAATGTTGATAACCCAGGGACACCAATTTGATTCCATTACAGCTCAAGCTGACATTAACTGCCAGGATGTATTTGCACTTATCATCTCACTCATTTTTTTAATTTTAATATCTCCATGCCCTGTGCAATTCTGGTGGACCATGTGCAATGTGCCATGCCATGTGTGGTTCTTAGTGGAAGTCACTTAATGGGTTTGTCATGATAAAAAAGTTAATTATCACTACAATATCTTCAGGATAACCAAAGGCAGCTGCTCAGCTGAAATCTGAGGATGTCAATTCGTTTAATCTGCCACTTACCTTTGTTGAGAAAAAGTAAAAAGGTACCAGCCACCAGAAATATCATAAAATATACAACAGAATCCATTTCATTTCAACCTTTGCCTAACTAATAGCCTTGCGGAGTTTCTTACTGTGGTCTTGTACTTGTCATACTAATGGTTAAGTATAAAGATACATAGATGGATTTTAATGAATTCACCGACCAAGAAAGAGTTATCATTTTGAAAGAGGCATCTAAAGCAGGCCCACCAGTTTAAGCGCATTGGTAAAGCTGCATGGCATTGTATATTGTAATAGACATTCCAGAAGCTTATGGAGGGTCTGAATATATTAACATATTTTTATCCATAATTTTAATGGTAGAAACTAGAAATATAGTGATCCCTCTCAACATTTTGCATGCATATGATGTAGAATGGATACCCTTTTTTTTTCACGTTACCAAAAAAAAAACAGAGAAAAATCTTTCTTCTAATCCAAGCTTAATTTCTGACAAGGTTACTGAAGATATGCAAATTTAATAACGAAGTGGACAAATGGACAACTCTATTACTTTAAATAAAGTGTTCTCTTCTCTTTCAAGATGCCGTTTGCTGGTGAATCTCCCTATGGTCAAATCCTTTTACAGTTTGGATCGCATTAGATTGAACTTCCTGCTAATTGACTGCCAATGACAGCCTGAAGATTCCAAGAGGGAACATATTCAAATCACCATGAACCCATAATTTGTATTAACCAAAAAACTTTTACATTATATGCTTGAAGCATGTAACGAAGTCTTGTCCAATCAAACCATTTTAAATGTAAAATTGCATGAGATCCAGTACCAAGCCTGGTGGTACCTTGAATGAATTACATCTTAGGAATATTGACAAAAGAAATGATAGAAACAATAACAAGAAAGAGGAAAAGGGGGAAAAAGAAAATCTTTATGGAGAAAAGGAAAAAATTCACTAGACATTTTTGCTTCCAGTCTCATCTCTGCAATCAGAATCTTCATGCATAATTACAACAAATGCTCCCTTTCTTGTAAGGGAGGAATCTATTGAAGAGGCCAAGCAAAAACTTGTAAGGAGAAGAAGTAAGAAAAGGGCTGGACGGGGCTGCTGTGATCGCTTTCCTTATCATGCAATGACTTAAGGTGATAATAAACTGAGTCATAATCCAAGAAGAGCGAAATTCCTTGCTATATGAACAACAAAGTGTTGGTGACATATCACCTGAAGCGAGCCCTATGTTGGGTTCATTGATTCCTTTCTATGATGATATATAACTCAAAGTTTTTTACTTTATTTTAGTATTTTTGAGGGTTATAATTTAAAATAATTAAAATGAATATAAATATCTTTTTTGGTTAAAAAATCTGACTAGTTGGTTGTGAGAGAAAAAAAGAAAAGACTGCTGAAAGAGAGAGAGAGAGAAAAAGAGGGAGACTCCCAAAAAATAGGAAGGAAAATAGTATTTTTTTGATCTTATATTTAGAAAATATATCGGTATTTGATCAAATTAAAACTTAAATAATTGATAAAGGATATTTGGTTTTTAATTCTGAATGATGGAGATTGTATTTTGAATACAGTAAGTCCTATTTCTCTTCAATTTTTGTAAGTCTATATTCTGAGTGATTTTCTATGTACAGTTTTGATTAACCATGTAATTGGAAAATTGTTTGTAGGCCGATCAAATTGATTTTTGGTTAATAGTTGGAGGATATATATATTTTCTTTGTCGATGGTTGGATTGTGTTTTTGTAATTTGCAAGGGCAGGTTTTCCATTAGAACTGAGACCTCTTAATTTTAGTAATTTTCTGCTCGCTCATCTATGACAGAATTGGTAAACTGTGTGGATGAATATTGACCTATGGTCCAACTGAGCTGAAATTTGGACAGCTGGTAGGGGATATTTGGGAGTTTATTTTGAACAGTTGGATTATTGCCTTGAAGTCTACTTGTTAAGTTGTAATTAACAATATGTGGTTGACCTATTTTGCTTAACTTATTAGTTTCTCTTTTAATCCAAATTGAATTTTGTTCAATTTGTTTAATATAATTGATGTTGTATACCTTTATTGTACTTACTTAATTATAGTGAAGTTGATATCTGGTTTTGAGTGTCCTGTGATTTTTTTCCCATTTGTTGGAATATGTCTTGTATTCCAAATTATTCTTTTGCCCTTCTTCTATTCCTATATAAATAGGCAGAATAGGGTTATGAGAGAGAGATTTTTGAGAGGAGCCACACTCTTTGTATCCTATAACACACTTTCTCTACTAATAAGAATATTCCCTCTCTCCTTCCCGTGGATGTAGGTCACATAGACTGAACCACGTAAAATTCTGATGTTACTTTCTTCTTCGATTTACCATTTGAAATAACAAATTGGTATCAGAGCCGAAAGAAAAAATTTTCTTTTCTCTCTCTCCGGCCACTCACCCAACCGCGGGCGATCCATCGAAAAAAAAAATTTCTTTGCCTTTCTTCTCTTTTGGCCACCCTCACCGATTTGTCGAAAAAAAAAAACAACAGATCCGACGGAAGAAAGGAACAGATCGGGTTCCAACGGGTCGGAGGCACTGTAGATCGGCGAGCTGCACAACAGATCTGACGGAAACGACATGGTGCAAATGGTTTGGGGTTGAAACGGAGCAGATCCGACGAAAGAAAGGAATAGATCGGGTTCCAATGGGTCGGAGGCACTGTAGATCGGCAAGCTGCACAGTAGATCGACGGGAGGCAAACGACGTCGGCCTGTAGAAACGGCGTCAGTAGTGTTTTAACGCCGTTAACGCCGTTAGTACTGTTTTAACGCCGTTTGTACTGTTTTAACGCTGGAGGCAAATTGTGATTTGGGCCATAAATTTGTATTCTTCAATTTTCGTTGTGGGTGTTTTGTTGCAATGACTTCTTCATCTTCATCAACGGTGAAGTCTGAAATTGAGAAGTTTAATGGAAACACCAATTTTGCACTGTGGCAAGTTAGAATGATGGCAATTCTGACGCGAGAAGGTACAAAAAGGGCCTTACATGGCAAGGAGAAGAAACCAGAGTCAATGTCTGATACAGATTGGGATGACATGGATGAAAGAGCTCTATCCTCGATTCAACTCAGTTTGGGAAATGAAGTTTTGAGAGAAATCCTCAGTGAAAGAACATCAGCTGGTGCGTGGCTAAAATTGGAAAGTCTGTACATGACGAAATCTTTGACTAACAGACTCAGATTAAAGCAACGCCTTTATACTCTTCGTATGTCAAAAGGTACTTCTTTGAAATCACATATTGGAGAGTTTAGTTCGATTGTTACTGATTTGAGTAAGATTGATGTTCATATTGATGATGAGGATCAAGCTTTATTACTATTGTGTTCTTTGCCTCCTTCATACAAGCATTTTAGAGATACTATGATCTATAGTAGGGAAGATATTTCCCTTGAGAATGTCAAGACTAATTTGCAGGCCAAGGAGAAAATTGATAGTAGTTTGACATTTTCTGAGACATCAGATCAGAGTGTTGGTTTGATTATTGATCGATGAAGATCAAAGGAGAGAGGTCGAAATTCAGGAAAATCAAGATCGAAATCAAGGTACAAGAATTTGACTTGCAATTATTGCAAGAAGAAAGGGCACATCAAGTCTGATTGTTACAAGTTGAAAAACAAGCAGAAAGTAAACGACAGTAATCAGAAGAATCATCCACCAGGAGAAGCTCATGTGGCAGCAAATGAGAGTAATGATATGCTTTGTATCACTCAAAGCCAAGGCAGATTTCAAGATACCTGGATCATGGACACTGGAACCTCGCAACATATGACTCCTAATAGAGAATGGTTTACCACTTACAAGCCAATCAATGGTGGTGTTCTATTAGGTAATGATCACGTATGTAAGGTTGCTGGGATTAATACAGTGCAGATTAAGATGCATGACGGTGTCATTAGGACCTTGTTTGAGGTCAAACACATTCCAGATTTGATGAAGAATCTTATTTCTTTGGGCACTCTTGAGAAGAATGGCTGCAAGATTGGGTGTAAAGGTGGAGTTCTGAAGGTTTCTAGAGGTGCTCTTCTATTGATGAAGGCTGCCAGAATTGACACATTGTATTTCTTGCATGGTTCGACAGTCACAGACTCAACTGCAGTTTCCACTTCAGTTTCAGATTCAGACGTGACGAAGTTGTGGCATATGTGGCTGGGACACATAAGTGAAGGAGGTATGGCTGCCTTGAGCAAGAGAGGTCTTTTGTGTGGTCAGAACACTGGAAAATTAGAATTTTGTGAGCATTGTGTTTTTGGGAAGCAGAAGAGGTTGAGTTTTAGTACAGCCATCCATAAAACAAAGGGAACATTGGACTACATCCATTCAGATCTTTGGGGTCCTTCTCAGGTTCTCTTTAAAGGTATGGGTGCTGCTTATATGCTCACTTTCATTGATGATTTTTCTTGTAAAGTTTGAGTTTATTTCTTGAAACATAAAAGTCAAGTGTTTGGAACCTTCAAGCAGTGGAAAACTTTACTTGAAAAACAGACTGGGAAGCAGATTAAGAGGTTGAGAACAGATAATGGTTTTGAATTTTGCAATAACGAATTTAATGAGTTTTGCAAAATTGAAGGCATTATACGACACCGCACAGTTGTAAAAACTCTACAGCAGAATAGAGTTGCAGAACGCATGAACAGGACTTTGATAGAGAAAGCTAGATGTCTGTTATCCAATGCAGGTTTGGGCAAGGAGTTTTGGGCAGAAGCTGTTAATACAGCTTGTTGGTTGGTAAATCGATCTCCTTGTACTTCCATTGAGTGTAAGACACCTGAAGAGGTGTGGTCAGGCAAACCTGCAGATTATTCTGATTTGAAGATATTTGGCTGTCCTGCATATGCTCATGTTAATGAGGGAAAGCTTGAATCGAGGGCTAAGAAATGCATTTTTCTTGGCTATGCTTCTGGTGTGAAAGGTTATAGGTTGTGGTGTCCAGACCCTAAGTCTCCAAAATTCCTCATCAGCAGAGATGTGACATTTGATGAATCCGCTATGTTGCATCCAAAAGAGGAAGTCTTAAGGCCAAACGATGAAGATAGTGGGAGTTCCACACAGCAGGTGGAGTTTGAAAGTGATATTCCTTCTAAGTTAGGTTAACAGATTCAGGTTGACACTTCAGAAACAGTCGAGGATACTCAAGATACTCAACAGGCACAACCGTACAGTATCGCCAAAGATAGACCCAGAAGGACTATCAAGCCACCAGCCAGGTTTTCATACTCAGATTTTGCTTATTGTTTGGCAGTAGCAGAAGAGGTGGAGTATAATGAACCTAGAAACTACTCAGAGGCTGTCACTTGTGCCGAATCTTCCCAGTGGAGTATTGCTATGACTGAGGAAATTGAGTCCCTGCATAAGAATCAGACTTGGGACTTAGTGAAACTTCCCAAAGATAAAAAGACTGTTGGCTGCAAATGGATCTTCAAGAAGAAGGAGGGAATCCCAGGAGTTGAAGATGCAAGGTACAAGGCACGTCTGGTTGCGAAGGGTTATAGCCAAAAAGAAGGGATTGACTTCAATGAGGTATTTTCTCCAGTTGTAAAGCACACTTCCATTCGTGTGCTTCTAGCTATGGTTGCTATATATGATATGGAACTGGAGCAGCTTGATGTCAAGACTGCTTTTCTACATGGTGATCTTGAGGAAGTCATTTATATGGATCAACCTGAGGGTTTCCAAATTGAAGGCAAGGAGGATCATGTTTGCAGGTTGAAGAAATCTCTATATGGTTTAAAACAGTCTCCTAGACAATGGTATAAGAAGTTTGATAGCTTTATGGTAGGTCATGGTTACTCAAGGAGTGAGTATGACAGTTGTGTCTACCATAGAAAGCTTCATGATGGATCATTTGTCTATTTGCTACTATATGTAGATGATATTCTTGTAGCCTCTACAAGCATATCTGAGATTAATAGTTTGAAGAAGCTACTTGGTAGAGATTTCGAGATGAAAGATTTGGGAGCTGCAAAGAGGATTTTGGGCATGGAGATCACCAGAGACAGGAAAGAAGGAGAGTTGCGCCTTTTACAGAAAAGGTACATCGAGAAGGTTCTTGATCGCTTTGGGATGATGAGTTGCAAACCGGTAAGTACTCCTTTGGCTTCACACTTCAGATTTTTAGCCTCTTTGTCACCCAATAGCCTAGAGGAGGAGGAATATATGTCACATGTTCCATACTCTAGTGCAGTGGGCAGTGTTATGTATGCTATGGTTTGCACTCGTCCAGATATTTCACAAGCAGTCAGTGTGGTCAGTAGATATATGGCTAATCTTGGGAAAGCATATTGGCAAGCAGTTAAATGGATACTTCGGTATCTTAGAGGCACTACAGAGGTAGGACTAATGTTCAGCAGAGGCAGTAGGTTGATTACTAGTTTTGTGGATTCTGACTATGCAGGTGACCTTGACAGAAGAAGATCAACAACTAGTTATATTTTCACTCTTTCAGGCAGTGCCATTTGTTGGAAGGCAACATTGCAATCAACAGTTGCTCTTTCCACTTCTGAAGCTGAGTACATGGCAATAGCAGAAGCAGTCAAGGAAGCTATTTGGTTGAAAGGTTTGGTCACTGATTTGGGTTTATCACAGGAAACAACCACCGTATTCTGTGACAGTCAGAGTGCTATACACTTGACCAAAAATCAAGTGTATCATGAGAGGACCAAACACATTGATGTCAGATACCATTTCTTACGAGATGTTATATCTCAAGGTTTGATTTCAGTGAAGAAGGTCGCTACTGCAGACAATCTAGCTGACATGTTGACGAAACCAGTTTTAACTAGTAAGTTCAAGCATTGCTTGGACTTGATTGGTGTTCGTTTTGATTGACTAGCTCTAAAGAGCCATTTGAAGGAGAGATAGAAGGATTTTATTTTGTTGTGTGTTTAGAGAATACAATGCAAGGTGGAGATTTGTTGGAATATGCCTTGTATTCCAAATTACTCTTTTGCCCTTCTTCTATTCCTATATAAATAGGCAGAATAGGGTTATGAGAGAGAGATTTTTGAAAGGAGCCACACTCTTTGTATCCTGTAACACACTTTCTCTACTAATAAGAATATTCCCTCTCTCCTTCCCGTGGATGTAGGTCACATAGATTGAACCACGTAAAATTCTGATGTTACTTTCTTCTTCGATTTACCATTTGAAATAACACCATTTTTGATATAGAGGGGTTTTTCACGTAAAAATTGATATGTTTTCTTGCATGATTTATTTTGATTGCCATTTTTGTTATTCAATTATCTCCTCATAGGTTCAAGCAAGTGGAAAAAGTTTCTTGAGTTATTTATACTCCTTTGCCCCCCTCTCTTATCAGAAAGGTATTAGAGATAGGTTGGTACATTTGGCTCGTTTGAATGATAGAGTTGAATGTGAATAAATTGGTTTGTTTGAATGACACGAATTATCATATATAAAGAAGCGAAATGAAAGATCTCCTATTTGTAAAGAAGTTGCATTTGCTAATGTTTGCTACTACAAAACCTGAGTCTAAGATTGATGTAAAATGAAAATTTGACCATGAATAGATTTATGGTTTTATACGATAATTTGTTGATGATCATGTTTATAATCACATTTGCAATGAGACACATATACGGACTTTGTGGAGCAAACTTGAGACTTTGTATACTTCAAAATCTAGTAATAACAAGTTGTTCTTATTAAAAAAAATGATGCAGTTGAGATATAATGAAGAGAGTTTAAATGCTAACCACTTTAATGAGTTTCAAGGTCTTATTGATCAACTGTCAAACATAGACATTAAGTTTGATGACGAGATTCTTAGGCTATGGTTACTTGACACCTTACTTGATTCTTGGGAGATTTTTTGAATCTTTCTTACTAATTTTACCTCCAGTGGTGTTTTATCATTGAAACTTATAAAAATGGTATGTTGAATGAGAAGATGAGAAAAAAAATCTCAAGGTTCATCATCATCCAAATCAGAGGTTTTAATAATTAAAAATAAGGGGAAAAGTTAAAAAAAAAGGAAATGGTAAAAAGGGTAGAAGTAAGAGCTAGAGCAATTCAATATCTAAGTATAAAAATGTCTAGTGTCATCATCACAAAAAAATGGGTCAAATTTAGAAAAAAATGCTATAAGTGAATGAGAGAAAATAAAGATAGCAGTGATAAACACATGAAGAAGAATGTGAGTAATGATTGTATTGTTATTGTATCCATTTGTATTTGATTTCAATGGAAAAGCTAAATGATGAAGGTTTTTACAATAACTTTGGTGATGGCTAGTGGAGGCTTACTAGAGGCTCCTTAGTTATGACACGAGGTAGAAAATGTTTTAGTTTATATCTTATGCAAGTTGCTATATTCAAAGATGTTGTAAATGCAATAGAGAATGATAATTTCATTGAATTATGACATAAACGGTTTAGTCACATGAGTTAAAAGGGAATGAATTGTTTGGCAAGAAAGAACCAACTTTTAGACATAAAGAGTGCAGTTTTATAGAAGTATCCTTACTGTTTTGCTGGGAAACAGAATAAAGTTACATTTAAGAGTTACTCGCCTTTAAGGAAATTAGAGTTGTTTGAATTAATAGATTTTAATATGTGTGGTCCTTTGAAGGCATACTCACTTGGTGATGCCCTTTATTTTATTACTTTTATTGATGACCACTCAAGGAAACTTTGGGTTTATACTTTGAAGACTAAAGATTAAGTTTTTGATGTATTTAAATAATTTCATACCTTTGTTGAGAGACAAATTAGTAAGAAATTGAAATGTGTCCGCACTGATAATGGTGGTGAGTATAGTGGTTTATTTAATGAGTATTGCAAA
Source organism: Bruguiera gymnorhiza (assembly GCA_020883675.1). NCBI lineage: Eukaryota > Viridiplantae > Streptophyta > Magnoliopsida > Malpighiales > Rhizophoraceae > Bruguiera > Bruguiera gymnorhiza. Next base: position 365,041 of record JAIRCJ010000001.1, on the reverse strand, counting down.
AAGTATAAGATCAGACACTCGAGGACACCTCCTAAGTCACCACAGTTGAATGGTTTAGCAGAAAGGATGAACAAAACACTAATTGAGAGGGTCAAATGTCTTCTTTCATATGTAAAATTACCTAGATCCTTTTGAGGTGAAGCCTTGAATACAATGACACATATAATTAATTTGTCTCCTATTGTTCCATTACAAGGTGATGTTTCAAACAAAATTTGGTTTGGTAAGAAATTCTTTTATGACCATTTATGAGTCTTTGTCTGTAAGACTTTTGTTAATTTCCTTAAAGATAAAAAAGGGAAGTTAAATGTGAAGACTCAGTAGTATATCTTTCTTAGTTATAATGAAGATGACTTCAGGTATCGTTTATATAATTTGGTTAAGAAAAAACTTGTAAGGAGTAGAGACGTTGTGTTTGTTGAAGATCAAAACATTGAAGACATTAAGAAGTCAATTCCTCAGGTTAATGATAATCCTACTAATATTGTTTCATTTTCTCAGATACTTTTAAGTGATCCTGTTGATATTTATGATGATGTTTAAGAACATGATGAGAATGTTCAACAGGATCATGATATGCAGGGTACAGGTAATATTGATGCTCCCATAAAAGATCATTCGTACACATTTCCACCAATATTTCAACCATGGAGATCTAATAGAATTTCAGTACCTTTTACTCGGTACTCTCCTAATGAGTTTATGATGTTAACTTATGAGGAAGAACCTGAGTGCTATAAAGAAACAGTTGAAGGTGAGCACGAATAATATTGGATAGATGAGATAAAATCCTTATATGATAACTCTACTTATGAGTTAGTAAAGTTACCTAAAGGTAAAAGAGTTTTGAAGACTTGAAGGATTTACAAAATAAAGTAAGAAGAAAATACTTCATGTTTACTATATAAAGTTAGATTAGTCGTCAAGAGATTTATTTAGAAACAATGCATTAACTTTGAAGAGATCTTCTCACTGATGGTGAAAATATCTTCTATTCAAGTTGTGTTAAGTTTGGTTGCTAACCAAGATTTAGAGATTGAGTAATTGGATGTGAAAACAACTTTTCTCCATAGTGACTTGGAAGAAGAAATTTATATGAAACAACCACAGGGTTTTAAGGTGAAAAGAAAAGAGAATTATGTGTGTAGGCTGAAGAAAAGCTTGTTGATTTAAAACACTCTCTGAGACAATGGTATAAGAAGTTTAAGTCTATTATAAGGGAGCAAGGTTATGAAAAGACTACTTCTAAACATTGTGTGCTTTTGTTTAGAGATTCACTAAAGATGATTTCATCATTTTACTATTTTATATTGATGATATGCTTATTATTAGTCATAATGCTTCTAAAATTGATAAGTTGAAATAAGAGTTGAGCAAGTCCTTTGTCATGAAGGACTTGGGACCAACAAAGAAGATGCTCGACATGTCAATCACTCAAGATAGAAAAAAGGAAATGTTGTATCTATCCCAAAAGTAGTACATTGAAAATGTACTTTAAAGGTTTAACATTGATAAGGCTAAAATGGCGAGCACTTCTCTTACTGCACACTTTAAATTATCCATTAACCAATGTTCTTCCACAGAGAAAGAGAAGGAAAAGATGTAAAGAGTTCCTTTTACATAAGTTGTGACCAGTTTGATATATACAATAGTGTGCACAAGGCTTAATATAGTTCATGTAGTTGATACAGTTAGTCGGTTTCTTTCAAATCTCGGTAAAGAGCATTGGAATGCAATGAAGTGGATAATGAAATATTTGCAAAGCTTTACTGATTTGATGCTTTGTTTTGGGAGTAATAAGTTTATTCTTACTGAATTCATAGATTTAAATATGATAGGTAACATTAACTCTATAAAGTTTACTTCACGTTATACAATTACTCTTACAGGGGAAGTAGTGAGTTGGCAATTTCGATTGCAAAAATGTGTTGCATTGTCTACTATATAGTCAGAGTTTATTATAATAACTAAAATGTCTAAATAGTTGTTTTGGATAAAAAGGTTTATGAAGGAACTTGGTTTTGAATAATCAAATTATATATTGTACTGTGATAGTTAGAGTGTCATCTATTTTGGTAAGAATTCATACTAAGTCAAAACATATTGATGTACGGTATCATTGGATACAAGATATTCTTGATTCTAAATAGCTGACACTTGAAAAGATTCATACAAATGATAATGTTACTGATATGATGACAAAGATATTGCCAAAATAGAAATTTGAGTTGTATTGTGCATTGGTTAGAATGACTAATATCGCTATATAATTGAGAGAGGGAGAATTGTTGGGCTTATTGGTCACTTCTTATATAGATATATAACATAAAGTCTTTTACTTTATTTTAGTATTTTTAAGAGTTATAATATAAAATAATTAAAGTGGGTATAAATACCCCTTTTGGCTAAAAAACCTGACTAGTCAGTTATGAGAAAGAGAGAGAGAGAGAAAAAAAAAGAGCTACTGAAGGAGAGAGAAAAAGAGGGAGGTCACTAAAAGAGAAGAAGGAAAAAACAATATTTTTTGATCTTACATTTAGAAAGTATATTAGTGTTCGATCAAGTTAAAAGTTAGATAATTAATAAAAACGTTTGGTTTTTAATTCTGAATGGTGGAGATTGTGTTTTGAGTACAATAAGTCCTACTTCTTTTCAATTTTTGTAAGTCTATACTCTGGGTACTTTTCTATGTGTAGTTTTGATCAATCATGTAATTAGAGGATTCTTTGTGGTCCGATCAAACTAATTTTTGGTTAGTAGTTGGAAGATACATATATCTTCATTATGGACGGTTGGATTGTGTTTTTGTAATCTATAAGGGTAGGTTTTCTATTAGAACCGAGACCTCTTAATTTTAGTAACTTTCTGCTCTCCCGGTTATGACAAAGTTGGTAAATTATATGGATGAATATTGATCCGTAAGCTGATTGAGTTAAAATTTGGATAACTAATAAGAGACAATTGAGAATTTATTTTGAACGGTTAAATTATTATCTTAAAGTCTATTTATTGAGTTATAGTTGATAACACATGATTGATCTATTTTATTCAACTTATTAGTTTTTCTTTTAGTTCAAATTAAATTTTGTTTAATTTATTTGATATAATTGAAATTGTATATTTTTATTATATTCACTTGATTATAATAGAATTAATTTTTAATTTATAGTATCTCGTAATTTTTTTCTCTTTTTGATTTGAAAGAATTTTTTATATAAAAATTAGTATTTTTTTTACGTGATTTATTTGAATTTTTTATGTAAAAATTGTTATTATTTTTTCACGTGTTCAAACAAGTAAAGAAAGTCTGGTGCTCCTTTCTCCCGTCACCCCATGCCACGGAACGAGCATAATTGACCAGCAATTTACCGTCAACACCAAAGTTCTGCAAGGTTAAAGTACACATGATCAGATATTGCAAACAAAGTGAGCAGCGCCTAGTCATGGGAAGAAATGTTCCGGGGCTCATTTTATCTCATATGAATGTGGCAAGCACAATATATCATTCACCGGATCAGTCCCAAAACTGAATGATTCTTAAATCCATTTCTCAATATAATTTGTTATGTCCTTGAAGAAGAGCACGGAAAGAAGCTCATTCAATTCCAAATAGTACAATCGTATAATAAGGAAAAGACATGAAAGGTGGAAAGCTTTAAACCCGTTAGATAGAATATACTTTCATTTCTATGAAATATTTGTTCTCGAGTGCACAACTCAGCGCAAGGACAGTCGGGCGAGATGTTTGCAAAACAACAAGCTGCATCTAATTAAGCTGTTCTTTGCCGAGCGTCGTGCCTAAAACTAGCCTCAGACTGACTAGTAAAAGTAGTGCAACAAAGAGTTACTCTCTATGTCGTACGCAATAAACAAATGCACAACAACAAAGCAGATGAAGCGTTGCCTTTTAAATCATTGTATTTGATAAGGCATATGTCATTAACATGTCCTTCGGATATTGTCATCCATAAAGGTCTGGTTATCAATATTAAACTATATGCATGTGTGGAGCATCTAAAAAGTACATAAAACAGAAGTGACAAAATAAGACTTCAGTAATGTATTCCAACACACGACAAGATAGAAACTAATTATAACTACTTCCTGGTATTGCAGATGCGCGTCATCCTTCAAAACAAAGAACAAACATAAAATCCAGTTAAAAAAAAAAAAAATCACTGGAGCTATGAGAACCTGCATTAAAAAGATCAATCGACAATTCGTCAGTGTTTGGTGAGAATGAACTGTAAATATATACGAACTGTAGTTCGAAAAGAGAGAACGTTAACAACCTCAATGTTATAGACTCTACTAAATTGGATAGAAACCAACATCAAAGATGAGCTACCAACGTCTCCCGGTGAAGTTGCCGCCGGAGAAAGTCAAATCAGTTTAACAAATTTATCATTTCTAGCCATCTGCCATGTTATAAATTTCATCCTATAAAAACTTCAACGTCACACTAATAAATGAAAATGCAAGAATAAAGAAATGAGCATCTAAATAAGTAAAACTAACTAATATACACAAAACCAGAGTGAGTTAAATATCTAACCAGAGTTGAAAAGTGTTCTGTCATTGAATCTGATAATTTACTCTACATGACGGTCAAAACTAGTAAAGGCAGCAATAAGCAGATCGTTAATAGCAAGGTTTTCCTTCAACAAGGCAATTTGCCACAATTATCCTGAGATTGTAGGTTTCAACCCAACAAAAACAGCATTAGGCAAACATGTATTCAATCCACGAGGTTGAAATGCAATTAGATTCCACCGGGTCAAAGTACAATTAGAGTTCATCAGCTTCACAGAAACCTTAAAATGGACCTCACTATCCAAATACGATCAATCAAGAGATTAAATAAAGTTCCTTTTCTAGCTAAATGCCTTTGAAAATAAGCATTTACTCGGAATCAAACCGGAATTTCTTACAAGAACAAAAGGCACGATTTACAAAGCTGCCTGTAACAAAATTAGGCATTAGAGTCAATCGCATACAGACTAAAACCCACATACACAAACAAATTCAAATTTCAACACCAACTCAAGATTTTATTTGCTCATATCACATAACTAAATATAAACCCAATTAAAACCCAATAAAATAACAAAAAACCTAATAAAGGTCGCATCTTTATGGATCAAAAAAAAAAAAAAGATAAGATAAAAGAAAACCCAATATAAGGCAACTGGTCTATTGGCTTTGTACCAAGGGAGAAGGCAGAGTTTGAATAATGTCTTTTTCATTTTCTTCCTCTGATATATGTATAAATTATATAACTCTTTTTTTAATTTAAAAAAAAAAAGAAAAAAACAAATTCGATACCTTTACAAACAGAGTTGGGTGACTCAGGAGTCATTGTGGACAAAAGGGTTGCTATTAAGTGAATCTAAGTACTCAGAATTCTAAGAGGAGAGGAGGAATTGTAAGCTTCAAGTCTGCAATAATTAAGTTTGCAGAGGAAAAAAAAAATAAAAAATAAAAAGATAAAATAGAAAAAGAATTTGAGAAAATTTATTATTATTATGATTTTTACTACAAATATACAAATATTTATATTAATTTATATCTTTATAATTATTAATGATTACAACTATCTGACAATTATTAACTATCGTCTTAGAATTACAGTGATCATAGCACGATTCCCCTAACGACTAATTATTTTTCTCTCTATACTAGCTCCAACCTTCTTCCTTTTGTCCTGCAAATTCTCAATTTTCAGACTTATCTGGCTGCCACTTTGGATCAGTTCCACCACCAATCCCACTAACTGGACGGTCAATGCTCCACCTAGCAATCATTCTCTCCTGCCAATCTCAATTTTCAGCCTCATCTTTTTCTCCAGTTCGCTGCCACTTTGAATCACTTCCACCACCAGTCACACTAACTGAATTAACAGTCAACACTCCTCCTAACATGCTACACCTGTTAGTTATCCACTCGCTGACTGTTCTATCTGTGTCAGTTGCCTTGCGTGGTGGCTGTGATCACGTGGCGGCGGTGGCTCATGCGGAGGCTGCGTAGATGGAGTGTGTCTGAGACGGCGATGTAGATCTGGTGCGGACGAGACCCGGAAGTTGACCTTTTGGAGAAATTAGATCTGACGGTCTGTTTGAGATTGTCTGGTTTTGGCTAGGATTTTAGCAATTAGCTTCTGCTTTTTTTTTTTTGTTAAATTGTTAATTGTTAACTAATCAATTGCTTAGGTGTTTGAACATTAGGTGTTTACAGAGACACGATCACCTTAAGAGTTTAGACCCAAGAAAGCGAGGATTTTGTACTCTTGGACACTAGTCTTCCCAGTTAGCTACTTGAATTATTAGGCGAGAAGTTGAGTCATTGTTTATGCCCCAGTTGCTCGGTTCCTATGCTATTACTGGTGGGGCTGGCCACTGGCCAGGCCATGTTGGCTCTAACATTCCTGCACAAAAAAGTTTTTTAGAAGGGAACTGACCGCGTTCCACAAATAGGCAACTTTTTTGAGGGACCACCCCTTTGCCGACGATGGAGCGATTCAACTTTTGCACCCTACGTGCATTAGGTCATGTGGTCCATAACTCCGTAATCATCCACGAGAGATTGACTTCTTCCATTAGTCCAGAATGGACGAATTTGGATGATGACATATATTGTAAGATCTAAGGTATACTGCTATCGTTCAGGTGAAAGAAACAGGGTATGCTACTATTTGCGGAAATAGACAGAACCGAGCAAGATGATTGATGGACACTAACATGGAGTTGCTGATCTACAAATTTCTTTTTTGAAGGAAACAAGAATTATAAGTCGGTAAACTTTTCGGGATAGTAGCCGTCACACAAGCCTTAGAAGTCTGAGACTCAATAATAGAACAAGCGATTGTAAGTAAAGGTGTGATGGCAAATAGCCTCCAATTGGACGCCACATTTCGTTCTGTCAAAAGTTTTTTGATTTTGGTTCCTTACACATTTAGAAACCTCCTCAAAGTAGTGGTGTTGGTGTAATTCTATCTTGTTAGCTACAGCCGCTTCTTGATTTGACCCTAGTCCCAGAGATTATGCGTGTGACATTGATACTAGCGGCTAAATCATATTCTTCATGTCAACACCGTGTCAACTGGGATTACTATTTTTAGGGAAGTTAATAATAAGCCAAGCCACATAGTTGGTAGAGAGTGTAGATGCTTTTTGGGGTTGGTTTAGTTTAGGTGCTGCAATTGTCTAGGAAACAAATCACCATTTTGAGAAGACAATCCAAGCAAGTACTTCATATTATATTATATTCGCCATCATCCTAGCTGGCCATTATGCTCCATTCCCAAGTATTGGATTAATTTGTATAAGAATCAAAAGATCGTAGGAATAATCCCTGTTTAACATGATTATGCCAATAGCTCTATGTCATTGGATCTGCCGCAGTGAAATAAAGCAGCTTTGAGTTTCAGGTCAGATGCTTACGAACTAAGTGAATGCTTACTAAAAGACCATTCAGTTTTTTGAGGGACCACCCCTTTGCAGACGATGCAGCAATTCAACTTTTGCACCCATCAAATGGTCCATGCTCCATAATCGATAGAAACATTAAAATGTAGGAGGTCTGCGTTGGATGGCGTCTTATATGTGACAGTAATCTTGTTCAAAATATGTGACGGTAATCTGAAGGCCACGGTGAGACACAGATCAAAAACAAATTCCAACTAGCTAGACGGGGCAAAATTAATTCAAGGAGGTGGATGGGCGTGAACTCTTGCGTTTTTTTTTTTTTTTCAATATACAAAACGTAATAAATCAAAAATAATATACATTTTGTTAATAATAATGTGTAATAAATTTCATATAATGTACATATATAAATATTACATTTATTTTAATCACACATTTATTTTGTCATATTATACATCATTTTTTATAAAAACAAAAAACACTCAGACCCACTTGGGTTCTGCCGCCTCAATTCTGTCTTACTGCTTCCAGCCCAGCCCGTTCGTGTATCTTTTTCCAAGAGAACAAAGAATAAAAAAAAACCAAAAGGGAAATTCAGCGAGAAACACATTCAATTCAACATCTGCAGTGCACATCCCAAAATCTTGAATTCGTTGCCCTAAGGACGAGCTGGTTTTGTCCGCTGCGGGATCCATTGTGATGGGAGAAGGGAGAGGCACAGCGGAGTATAAATAGCCCCAAAAAAAACTTCTCCCACTTGCTTGAACCAGTGAGGAGATGATTGAATAATAAAAATGGCAATGCAGATAAACCACACAAGATAACACACCAATTTTTACGTGGAAAACCCCTTCAAATCAAAGGAGGGGAAAAAAACCACGGACACTCTGAATCAGAGGTCAGCTCCACTATAATCAAGAGAGTACAATAGAGGTACACAACCTCAATTACATCAAACAAATTGAATACAATTCAATTTGGATTAAACAAGAGACTTGTGAGTTAAGCAAGACAAACCAACCACGTTCTATCAACTACAACTCAACAAGTAGACCTCAAGGCAGTAATCCAACCGTTCAAGATGAACCTCCAGATGTCCCCTACCAGCTGTCCAAAATTCAGCTCAATCGGACCACAGATCAATAATCATCAACACGGTTTACCAATTCTGCCACAGATGAGAGAACAGACAGTTTCCAGAATTGAGAGGTTTCGGTTCAAATGAAAACCTGACCTTTCAGTTCACAAAAACCCAATCCAACCGTTCACAAATAAGATCTATGTGTCCTCAAACTACTGACCAAAAATCAGCTCAATCGGACCACAAAAATCTTTCAATTATACGGTTGATCAAAACTGTCACAGATGAGAGAACAGAGAGTTACCAAAATCGAGAGACTTCGATTCGAATAGAAAACCTGACCTTGCAGTTTACAGAAATCAGATCCAACCGTTCACAATCAAGATCTATATGTCCTCAAACTACTGACCAAAAATCAGTTAGATCGGACCACAAAAAGTCGTTCAATTACACGGTTGATCAAAACTGCACACAGAAACTTGCTCAGAGAATAGACCTACGAAGATTGAAGAGAAGTAGGACTTACAATGCTCGAAATCCAATTTCCACCGTTCAGAAATAAGAACTAAACGTCCTCTATCAACCAGCCAAATTTGAAGTCGATCGGACAAAGAAATCGCTTCCAAACGTAAGATCAAAATCACTATTTTTTTTTCTTCTTTTCCTTTCTTTTTCTCCTCTCTCGGACGCTCTCCCTTCTCTCTTCTTTTTTTTTTTCTTTTTGTTTTCTCTCACTTCGGCCGAACCACCGCACTCACTTTGTTTTTTTTTTATTTTTATTTTATTTTTTTTTCTCACTCACACGTGGTCCACATAGGAAGGGAACCCAACACATTGTTCCACTGATTATGTTCGCAGGCACTCCAGGACTTTACTAACCACATGGCAAAACTCGTGTCAATCAACAGTATGAGTTTTGTGACATGATCGAAGGCCGATATAGTTGTTGGGGTTGAAGGCCAGGAGAGTCAAGGACGGGGGCAAGTCACTCTTAGACTTAAGCTAAACCTGAATTAGCAATTTGATCTTTTGGCATGGTACGTAGCGAGTTCTTAATCCTAAGTGAAAAGTGCAGTAGTGAAACCAGAGTAGGCCAACTCACATTCGCCAATAGTACTTGGACTTGCTATGCAACTTCAGGAAATAAAAGCTACTCTCTCCTATTATCACTATTATCTCCCCCCCCCCCGCCTTCTTTTTTTTTTAACATCAAAATGTTATTGAGTGGCCAAAAAAAAAAAAGGTACTACAAAATTCAAACGCAACCTGCTAAATTATATCACAGAAGGCATTCCCAGCAAAATTGCACGACATAACTGTCTTAAACTGAAAGAGATATACTCAACACCTAGAATTATAAAACCTGCTCAATAAGACCATCACCCGTTATATGTAGAACTCAAGACAGTCATAATAGCTCCAGGCCCGCAATATCACGTTGAATGATTGTAGGAGTGTCGGACTAATGGATTAAGTGAGGCTGCCGAGTTAAGTGAATGTCAACGAACCACGTATCGCCATACAGATTATGACGTTTCAGAATGTCCTCTCCAATTATGTTGGTCCGTTGGGTCCAATAATTAAGGGGAAAAAAAGAAGAAGAGAGAAAATGAATTAATTACATGACATTGCATGAAGGTTGTGAATTTTGACACCGATCAATTTCACGTTGAGATGCATGTGGCTCATATTTAGATCTAGTGGATACAGCTATGGTGGACATACATGACCATAGATATATTTCAATAGATTCCTATCACTGGGAAGTGGTTCCCAGCTAAGTACCAGATACGGGTGCCATCAGCACTGTCATAAGCATTGAAATTATAATTTTTTTTTAATTTAATATTTTTTTGATAAAATTTATACTATATGCGCCAAAACTAATAAAATATGAATGAAATAGAATGAAATGTGTGTGAGAGAGGCGAAGAGTGCAACGCTATAAAAAATCTTGGATAGGCTAGTAGCTCTATATAACAGGTACTTGTGCAACAGGGAGAAAATATTTATATTTTGTGGGTGGCCATGGATCCAAAGAAAAAATTACTCAAAGAAAAAGAAAAAAAGGATCCATGGAAAATTGATTGTGGGCCACTCTGGTCCTCCAAAGTTACAAGAGAAAAGAAGAATTTTGCCGTGTGATATGCATTCGCCGACAAGTTATCTTCTTTTGGGCAAGTATTGTAACTTCTAGCCAAGCATTATTGTAAAGATTACGATGTTCGAAAGGAAGAATTTTTGCCATGTGATATGCATTCGCCGAGTTAAGTGAATGTGGTGAAACCACGTCTCATCATATACAGATTATGATGTTTGAGAATTTCCTCTCCGATAGCGTTGGTCCGTTGGTTCTCAGTGTTCAGGGGAAAAAGACAACAAAGAAAGGGATGAAAATGAATTAAACACGACATTGCATGTGGCTCGTACTCTGATATGGAACGTACAGCAATGATGAACATATATGAACAAAAGTTTATTTTAATAGAATCTTATTATTAGAAGTCAGTTTTTAACTGTATTTTAAATAAATATGTTATCAATATCGTTATATATATATATATTAAAATAATAGTATTTAAATTTTTTTTATATATTTTGGAAAAAGTAAAATAATATCTAAACAAACTAATCAAATATGAATAAAACAGAACAAAATTTGGCTTGTGGGAGGTAAAGGGTGCAATTCCATAAAAAATCTTGGCTAGGCTAGTAGCTCTAGAAAACAGGTACGTATGCAACGGTGAGGAAATCTCCATATTTTGTAGGTGGCCAAGTATCTAAGGAAAATTGATTGCAGACCATGGCCATGTGATATGCATTCACCAGCAAGTTGTCTTCTTTCGGGCAAGTATTGTACCGTCGAACCAAGCATTACTGTACATCAACCGACCATATATGCAGCCGTACTATATAGTAAGATTGGCAGCATATAGGTCCACCATTAGCTTTCCGTTTTCGCTGAGAACTTTCAAGGGCATGCAAGAAAGGTAGCTTGGGAGAGATAGTCGGCACGACATGATAGAAGGGCAGGTGAGTGCATTAACGACGACTGTTATTGTTTTTTTCTGAAAAAAGGGGGGGGGGCTCTTTTAGTCATTGGATTACCATAGAAAGCTAAAATAAAAACAGTTCAAAAATGTATTAGGATTATTTAAATTTTTAATTTTAAATTTAGATTTCAAACTGAAAAAAAATTAAATTACTGTAATATCATCGTAGCCTCAATTTTGGTAACAAACTGAGACTTAAAACATTTGGTTAAAGATTTATGGAATAAAATAAAATTATATATTTATGAAGAGTGAATTTTAGTGTAATAATATTATTATTATTTTACTGATTTTTTTATTTAAAAATAAGAATAAGTCTACATACACTAATTCTTTTTTATATTTTATTATGTGAAATTTTCGTAGGCAATACGATGTTCTCCCCAAAAACATAGGAAAAAGGATCCAAATTTTCATGGGCTACGAAACATGCCTTAAATACTTAACTACATGGGAATGAGTGAACCATGCTAAATTTCACGGTTCGTTGCCACCAACTTGACTATATATGTAAGCGAAAAATGGCAAGCCCCCGAGTCATATGTGACGACCCAGATTAATAGAGTGTGGATGTGTCTTTCTCTCTATGTGCCAATTATCACTGAGCCAACATAAAGAGGGTCGGAGAGAGAGAGAGAGCGAGAGAGAGAGAGAAAGAGAGCGAGAGAGATGCGGAGAAGTCCTTGCTGTGCAAAGGAAGGTTTGAACAGACGAGCATGGACAGCAACGGAAGACAAGCTACTCGCAGATTACATTAAGGTTCATGGTGAAGGAAAATGGAGAAAATTAGCCGAAAAAGCAGGTGATCATCAATAGTTGCCGTGTAAATTGTAGTCTACATATACTTCATTCACCAGGGGGAGAACACACAAATCAAGAGCCTTAAATATTTCGCGCAAAATGGAAATGCCAACAATTTTAATGTGGCTCATGCAGGTCTAAAGAGGGGCGGGAAGGGCTGCAGATTGAGATGGTTGAACTATCTGAAACCCGGTGTCAAGAGAGGAGATATAACAGTTGATGAAGAGGACCTCATCGTCAGGCTCCACAAGCTGTTGGGAAATAGGTGAACAGTTTATCATAGATAATTAAATATACGGGGTCGCTCTCTTTCTTTAGACCTCACTCATCAGCCGCTTATGCTGTTTCGCTTTTCTAAATTTTGTTATTCACATGCAAACTTACACCTGCATGGCCATTCAATATATACATATATGACAACATATACAATGTCAAAAACTTCGTGTATTGTCATGATTAAGGCTTGTGCATTTTCTTGAAGGCAACATGAAGTACATGATACATGACAAAACCATGGAAAAGTGAGCAAGAACAGCTCATTGTCTTTTCTTCCAAAAAAGAGAAAAAAAGGAAAACCCTAAAAGTGAAGTGACATATATTATATACATAGCTTGGTGTGGTTCTCTGGAATGAAAATGTCTGTTGTTACTAATACTATTTAGACTGTGTCTGTTGGGGGGGTTGTGCAGATGGTCCCTTATAGCTGGAAGGCTTCCAGAACGAACGGATAATGAAATAAAGAATTATTGGAACACCAAAATTAGCAAGAAATTCAAGAATAATAAAGAGTATCACCAAAATGCAAAGCCAAGTCATGATGCTGCATCAACAAATGGCCATCAAACTCAGGAAGAGAAACCAAACCCCACAATCCATAGGTCAACAGCTACTGTAGCAAGTCCAATCCGGACTAGAGCATCGAGTTGCGGGAAAGTCATCGTACCCCAGGAATTATTATTAGACGATGGTCGTGAAAAACAGCAATTTGATGATGATCACGGCATTATGCCATTGGTAGCACCAAACTTGGCCCCAAATTCAACGGAGTCTGCGGGGAAACGCACGTTGGACAAGTCGTTGCCGGTGGCACCCGAGGAGGATATTTCGTCAGAATTTTTGTTGGATTTTGAGATAAATGAGCAGCTCCTGACTGATATACTCAACATGGATTTCTCAGACCAAGTTGATAATTTTGCTTATGGGGCATCGTCTAGTGCTGATTACGGTAATATATGTAACCAGGCGGGTCTGTTGTCTCCAAATTCAAATTCTAGACAAACCGTCTGGGCTCCTGATGACATGCTTCATGATGATTTCGATTTTCCCACTGTGGCTTCTACGAAAGATGATCAGGCTGGATTCGAATCGGAGTGGTTTGAAGACTAATTAAGGCAGCAAAGTAAAAAATAAAAATCACTGGATATCACTGTGGTGTCTAATAAATCAAGTACATTTTATTTCTAATTTCCTAACTAATGCCGTGCATCGCATGATTTGTATGGGGTCTATCTATCTATATATATATCCTAGCGTGAGTCATCCTTTTAATTAAGTATATATTTAGAAAAATATCGTTTTATTGATCAGAACATCACGGTGGAAGTCTACATAAATAAAAGACAAATCCCTCAGTCTCCCCGACCACAGTCTACTTTTTCATGGGATGCAAGGAATATTATGCCATTGCACCCCTCGCATCATCAATTTGAGGTGAAGTTCCATCGAAGGATACAGAGAAATAAATACGAATAAATAAAATTCAATATCACTCTATTATAATTATTAATTATTAAAGATAAAAATATTAATTATAACTAATAATTATAATTATATATTTATATACTCATATCTATTTATTTTTATTTTTGTAATTTTTTAAAATAATGCAATTAAAGTTAATAAAGTCTGATTAAATTTACAAGATTAATTTCTATATTTTTTTGTCGGACTTTTTTTTACATATATTAAATATTTAATTTGTTGCACCTCTTCCAAGATTAAATTAATTATATGGCAGACATGCCACTCCAGTTGTTGACATAAGTGCAATTAAAAGGGGAAAAGTCGATACTTTGGGTACAAAATTGAAGACCATACTCTACGCATAAACCTCAACAACATTTTCTAGAGTCCAACTCTATATTATCAGAAGTCATCTTGCCTGCTCTATATGGTCTAGTCCATTGCATTATACATTGAGATTTCCTTTTTCAAAAAAAAAAAAAAAAACAAAAGAAAAGAAAAATTAAGAGACCGTAATACATTGAATAATCTTTTTCTTTATTTTATATCAAAAATTTCATGTCAATATTTGAACCCAAGATTTTTAAGATAAATACTTAGATTCTTAATTATTAGGGTGACCCATTATAATTGAGATTCTAAACATTAATCCAGAATGGACAAATGTGGATGATGACATATATTGTAAGATCTAAGGTATACTGCTATCGTTCAGGTGAAAGAAACAGGGTATGCTACTATTTGCGGAAATAGACAGAACCGAGCAAGATGATTGATGGACACTAACATGGAGTTGCTGATCTACAAATTTCTTTTTTGAAGGAAACAAGAATTATATGTCGGTAAACTTTTCGGGATAGTAGCCGTCACACAAGCCTTAGAAGTCTGAGACTCAATAATAGAACAAGCGATTGTAAGTAAAGGTGTGATGGCAAATAGCCTCCAATTGGATGCCACATTTCGTTCTGTCAAAAGTTTTTTGATTTTGGTTCCTTACACATTTAGAAACCTCCTCAAAGTAGTGGTGTTGGTGTAATTCTATCTTATTAGCTACAGCCACTTCTTGATTTGAACCTAGTCCCAGAGATTATGCGTGTGACACTGATACTAGCGGCTAAATCATATTCTTCATGTCAACACCGTGTCAACTGGGATTACTATTTTTAAGGAAGTTAATAATAAGCCAAGCCACATAGTTGGTAGAGAGTGTAGATGCTTTTTGGGGTTGGTTTAGTTTAGGTGCTGCAATTGTTTAGGAAACAAATCACCATTTTGAGAAGACAATCCAAGCAATTACTTCATATTATATTCGACATCATCCTAGCTGCCCATTATGCTCCATTCCCAAGTATTGGATTAATTAGTATAAGAATCAAAAGATCGTAGGAATAATCCCTGTTTAACATGGTTATGCCAATAGCTCTATGTCATTGGATCTTCGGCAGTGAAATAAAGCAGCTTTGAGTTTCAGGTCAGATGCTTACAAACTAAGTGAATGCGTACTAAAAGACCATTCAGTTTTTTGAGGGACCACCCCTTTGCAAACGATGGAGCAATTCAACTTTTGCGCCCATCAAATGGTCCATGCTCCATAATTATTTCCTCCCTGCAAGCTGTCGGAGGTCAGACGATAGCAACGTTAAAATGTAGGAGGTCTGCGTTGGATGGCGTCTTATATGTGACAGTAATCTTGTTCAAAATATGTGACGGTAATCTGAAGGCCACGGTGAAAAACAAATAAAAAAAATTCCGACTAGCTAGACGGGGAAAAATTAATGCAAGGAGGTGGATGGGAGTGAACTCTGCGATCTTTTGTTTTCTTTTTTTTTTTAAATATACAATATGTAAAAAATCCAAAATAATATGCAACTTGTTAATAATAATGTGTCATAAGTTTCATATAATGTACATCTATAAACATTATATTTTGATAGTTGTCCGTACATTTTATTACTTTGATTACACATTTATTGTGTTATATTGTACCTTTTTTTATAAAAACAAAAAATAAAAAACACCCAGACCCACACTTGGGTTCTATGCCTACGACCTCACTCCTGTCTTCCTGCTTCCACCCCCAACCCGTTCATGTATCTTTTTCCGAAAGAAGAAGGAAGAAATAAAAAAACCAAAAAGGAAATTTGGCGAGAAATATTTTAATTTGAAAGTTCTAATTTCATGCACATTCAATTCAACATCTGCAGTGCACATCCCAAAATCTTGGATACGTTGCCCTAAGGACGAGCTGGTTTTGTCCACTCCGGGGTCTATTGTTCCGTTGATTATGTTAGCATGTACTTTAGTATTGTATTTATTAAATAAATTGTATATTTAAAAAATTTTATATTAAAAAATGAGTAAATAATATATAAGTGGGAATGATTTATAAATTTAATATTTTAAAATTATTTATTTATATTTTTTATTAATTTTGAATTCTAGTATTTTTCTAATCAGTACTTACAAACCACGAGGCAAAAAACGTGCCAATCAACAGTATGACATCTTTTGTACAGTTAAAAAAGAACGCCTTGTAACATGTAAGGGGAAATGTCAGGTGGGTGCTTCGATCAGTTCCTTTTTCTTTTCTTATTAAAAACCAAAATGTATTGCATTCGTTGAAAAAATATATTGCATTTTCTTTAAAATAAATTACACTTTTTCCGATGCAAGAAAGGATGGATTGTAACTAACTGCGCGCCTCTATGCCTTGTATGTAAAAGTGTCATTTTTCTTTTGTTTTAGAGAAAAGGTCACTAAGAACAATTAAAAAAAGTAATACGTAAATAATAAAAAATATATATATTTATTATATCTTATTTAATTATATAAATAAATATACTTAAATATAAAAAAATTACTCTTTAACTCCTTTTTACCTGCCATATATTTAACTCTATTTTACCTACCATATCTTTCAATAAACGTGTTACGTTGTAGTCTTCCTCCTCCTAAATACCAAGAACTAAATATAGCAGTTAGCTTGCACAACTTAACTAATTAAACTTAAACCATTTACAGCACATTTAGCCTTTTCTAGACATCCATACCTGCTTAAACTAGAGGAGAATCATATGCGGTGGCAATAACATGACTAGTTGGAATTTTTTTTATTTAACATAATGTTTAATAGTTAGTAGTTAGAAAACGTGTAAGGAACTGTGACATGTGAGTCTTCGAAGTCCCAAGTATCACACTCCTCCCTAACCCCGTAAGGGCATTGCCCACTCTGACATTACCGGCTCACTTTATTTATTTATTTATTATTATTATAAAGGAAGTCGAAAGGCCAAGAGATTAAAATAGGGTCATTAAGACTTGTTTGAGTTTCAATAAGATTATTTTTCATTAGTTGTGCAATAAACACAAGGAAAAGAAAAAAGTTATATAAGCTGAAATTTCGAGGAGTACCATTAACAGCACTCTTTGGAATGAAGTCTTTGGACGTGCATGTACTTTAGATAACCGAAAGTGCTACCCTTACAGGATATTTGATTCTTTACACTTGCTTTTTCCAAGAAGGATAAGGATAGAACATTTATAAATACCTTGATGATAGAAAGTACACGATCAATCATAAAACATCGTCTCCTTTTCCTTCTACTCTCCTGAAATCAAATATTCTATCTAGCCAGTACTCTTTCCCCTTGGTACTTACATACTAAACCATGAAAGCACGTTTTAAATAAAATATGTACCTTTGTTGCATCCTTAGCAGTAGAAGTAGCAAGCCGGTGAGTTAGAAAGAATTCTTAATTTGATTATTTACATTTCAGATATATCTAATTTCTTAATTTATTAAGTAGAAAAAAAAATGAAAACTTATTATTATTGTTATTCACTATTGTGATTTGTACTACAAATATACATATATTTATATTAATTTATATCTTTATAATTATTAATGATTACAACCATCATACAATTATTAATTATCATCTTAGAATTACATTGCTCATAGCATGACTCCCCGAACAACTAATTATTTTTTTCTTTATACTCAGCTCCAACCTTATTCATTCTGCCCTGCCAATTCTCAATTTTCAGCTTTATCTTTTGCTCCAGCTCGCTGCCACTTTGAATCAGTTTCCCCACCGATCACACTCACTGAAATAGCGGTCAAGACTCCTCCTAACAAGCTACACCTGTTAGTTATTATCCAGGCGCTGACTCTTCTGTCTGTAACAGTAGCCTTGCCCGGTGGCTGTGATGACGTGGGGCAATTCAATTTTGCACCCTACGTGCATTTAGGTCATGTGGTCCATAACTCAGCAATCATTCACGAGAGATTCACTTCTGCCCTGCAAGCTGTACGACGTCACATTATAGCAACGTTAAAACGTACGAGGTCTGCGTTGGGTCGCGTCTTATATGTGACAGTAATCTGAAGGCCACGGTGAGAAACAGATAAAAAAAAATTCCGACTAGGTCGACGGGGTAAAATTAATGCGAGGAGGTGGATGGGCATGAGCTCTGCGTTCTTTTATTTATTTATTTTTTTAAATATACCATATATGTGATAAATCAAAAATAATATGCAACTTATTAATAATAATAATGTGTCATAAATTTCATATAATATATATTTATAAACATGACATTTCGATAATTATTCATACATTTTATTATTTTCATTACACATACATTCATTTTGTCATATTATACATCATTTTTTATGAAAATAAAAAATGAAAAAAACACCCAGAGCCACGTGGGTTCTATGCCCACAACCTCAATCCTGCCCTCCTGCTTCCACCCCAACCTACCCGTTCATGTTTCTTTTTTGAAAAAAAGAAAAAAGAAAAACAAGAAGGAAATTCAACGAGAAATATTTTCATTTGAAAGTTTTAATTACATGCACATTCAATTCAACATCTGCAGTGCACATCCCAAAGGGTTGCACTGAGGACGAGCTGGTTTTGTCCGCTGCGGGGTCCATTGTTCCACTGATTATGTTCGCAGGCACTCCGGGACTGTACTAACCACAAGGCAAAAAACGTGTCAATCAACGGTACGAGTTTTGCTGCATGATAGAAGGCTGATATATTTGTTGGGGTTGAAGGCCAGGGGAGTCGGGGATGGGGGCAAGTCACTGTTAGAGTTAGACCATAAAGTTAAACCTGAATTAGCAATTTAATCTCTTGTCATGGTACGTAGCAAGTTCTTAATCCCAAGTGACAAGTGCTGTAGTGAAACCAGAGTGGGCCAACTCACATTCGCCAATAGTACTTGGAATTGCTATGCAACTTCAGGAAATAAAAGCTACTCTCTCCTATTATCATTATTATCTCTCCCCCCCCCCCCGCCTTCTTTTTTTTTAACATGAAAATGTTATTGAGTGGCCAGTAAAAATGGTACTACAAAATTCAAATGCAACCTGCTAAATTATATCACAGAAGGCATTCCCAGCAAAATTGCACGACATAACTGTCTTAAACTGAAAAGGATACTCAACACCTAGAATTATAAAACCTGCTCAATAAGACCATCACTCGTTATATGTAGAACTCAAGACAGTCATAATAGCTCCAGGCCCCCAATATCACGTTCAATAATAGTAGGAGTGTCGGACTAATGGATTAAGTGAGGCTGCCGAGTTAAGTGAATGTCAACGAACCACGAATCACCATACAAATTATGACGTTTCAGAATGACCTCTCCAATTATGTTGGTCCGTTGGGTCCAATAATTAAGGGGGAAAAACAAAAAGAAGAAGAAGAAGAATGAAAATGAATTAATTACATGACATTGCATGAGGTTATGAATTTGACATCGATCAATTTCACGTTGAGACGCATGTGGCTCATATTTAGATCTAGTTGATACAGCTATAGTGGACATATATGATGATAGATACATTTCAATAGATTCCTATCACCGGGATGTGGTTCCCAGCTAGGTACCAGATACGGGTGCCATCAGCACTGTCATAAGCATTGAAATGATAATTTTTTTTTAATAAAATTTATACTACACGGGCGAAAACTAATAAAATATGAATGAAACAGAATGAAATGTGTGTGAGAGAGGTGAAGAGTGCAACGCCATAAAAAATCTTGGATGGGCTAGTAGCTCTATATAACAGGCACTTATGCAACAGGGAGAAAATCTTTATATTCTGTATGTGGCCAATGATCCAAGGAAAAAATTAATCCAAAAAAAAAACGGATCCAAGGAAATTTGATTGCGGGCCATTCTGGTGGTCCTCCAAAGGTACAAGAAAAAATGAGAGTTTTTGCCACGCGATACACATTCACCAGCAAGTTATCTTCTTTTGGGCAAGTATTGTAACCTCTAACCGAGCATTATTGTAATTCAACCGAGCATAAATGCATCCGTACTATGGTTTGATGGCCAGCATATATGTCCACCGTTAGCTCTTCGTTTTTGCAACAAACTTTCAAGGCATGCAAAGAAAAAATGTTTTAAATTACCGTAATATCTTCACGGCCTCCATTTTGGTTACAAACCTTAGTCTTTACAAAACCAAAGAGACGAACAAAAAAAAAAAAAAGGAAAACACTGAAAGTGAATTGCCATAGCTTGGAGTGGTTCTCTAGAATGCAAATGTTTGTTGTTACTAATACTATTTAGACTCTCTCTGCGTTTGGGGGGGGGGAGGGGGAGGGTATGTGCAGATGGTCCCTTATAGCTGGAAGGCTTCCAGGACGAACAGATAATGAAATAAAGAATTATTGGAACACCAAAATTGACAAGAAATTGGAGAATAATAAAGAATATCACCAAAATGTAAAGCCAAGTCATGATGCTGCATCAAGAAATGGCCATCAAACTCAGGAAGAGAAACCAAACCCCACAGTCCATAGATCAACAGCTACTGTAGCAAGTCCAATCCGGACTAAAGCATCGACGTGCAGGAAAGTCATCATAACCCAAGAATTATTATTACACGATGGTCATGCAAAACAACAATTTGAGATGATCATGGCATTATGTCATTGGTAGCACCAAACTTGGCCCCATATTCAACGGAGTCTGCAGGGAAATGCACGTTGGACAAGTCGTTGCCGGTGGCACCCGAGGAGGATATTTCGTCAGAATTTTTGTTGGATTTTGAGATAAATGAGCAGTTCTTGACTGATATACTCAACATGGATTTCTGAGAACAAGTTGATAATTTTGCTTATGGGGCATCGTCTAGTACTGATGACGGTAATATATGTGACCAGGCGGGCCTGTTATAACCAAATTCAAATTCTAGACAAACCGTCATGGCTTCTGGTGACATACCTCCTGATAATTTCGATTTTCCCACTGTGGCTTCTATAAAAGATGATCAGGCTGGATTGGAATCATAGTGGTTTCAAGACTAATTAAGGCAGAAAAGTAACAAATAAAAAGAAGTACTGAGCATCACTGTGGTGTCTAATAAATCAAGTTCATTTTATCTCTAACTTTAATTTCCTGGCTAATGCCTTGCATCGCATACACACCTAAATCATCTTTTTAATTAATTATATATGTAGAAAAAGATGTTTCATTGATAAAAAATATGACGGCAGAAGCCTACATAAATAGAAAACAAATCTCTCACTGTCTCTCCAACCATATCTGATATGAACTCTGATTATTTATAAACAGAACCCAATAACAATGTTGGTATAGGATATAAAAGTTAAGGAATTTTGGAATTCGGACCCAATGATTATAAACAACCAAGAATCAGAACTTAAAAATTCAAACGTCACTCTCAACAACAAAAACGTTAAAGAAGATAAGTTTGTTGAACCAACACATTCAAGTATAAAAGTTCAGAATTAGTTCTCAAAAAATCAGAAAAAATAGCTCATACATTCATCATAAATCATCCTCCCCTCTAACCACCCTTTTTATATGCTAAACCCCCTAAACCTTAACTAATAAGATGAGTTTATTAAGAAAATTCGTTCAATCTGCCAGCTACCCTCTTTATATGCTAATAAGATGAGCTTATTAAGGAAATTCGTCCAATCTGGCAGCCACCCCTTTTTATATGTTAATAAGATGAACTTATTAAGAAAATTTGTCCAACCCACTAAATAATAATAATAACCTATGAAAATAACTCATTTAAATGCTCAAACATAGGCTCCTAAATCCAACTTCTTTCCTGAGGTCATAATTTTCAAATTCCTCCACAGATGACACATTTGCAAGTTTTGGTGAAACCTCCATCGTCCTTAACTCGTACCTAGCAACTTCTTGATAATAAATGTCGCACAACAAGTTATTGAGAGCTTCCTATATTTTCTTTGACCTTACTCTTGTCATTGGTCCTTCAAGGATTTGCAAAGTATCAACTCTTTTGTTGATTTGAGCTGGTACAATATGGCTTCCATCATTCCCACTCTCCTCAAAATGATTTGTCCTCAAATCAGCACTTACTTCATCAAAGAGAAATAGAGAAAGGTCAGAAATATTAAATGTTGCACTCACATTATACTCACTTGGCAAGTTAAGTTTATATGCATTATCATTGACTCTTGCCACCACTTGGAAAGGACCATCTCCCTTTGGTTGCAACTTTGATTTCTTTTGCTTGGGAAATCTATCTTTTCGCAAATGTACCCAAACCCAATCACCAGGTTCAAAGGTGATATGCCTACGACCTTTGTTGGCTTGTGTTTCATATTGTTTGATTTTTCTCTCAATGTTAAGCCTAACTTTCTCATGAAGTTGCCTAACCACTTCAGCCTTCTTTTTCTCATCTAAATTAACCCTGTCCTGTATAGGTAATGGTACTAAATCCAAAGGACATAAGGGATTAAAACCATAAACAAGCTCAAAAGGAGAATAACCTGTGGTACTATGAACAACACGATTATAGGCAAACTCCACAAAAGGCAAATATTCTTCCCAGGTTCTAGAGTTCTTACCAATAATAGCACGTAATAATGTATCAAGAGTTCGATTTACAACCTCAGTCTGTCCATCAGTTTTTGGATGGCAAGTTGTAGAAAATAACAACTTTATTCCAAGCTTACCCCACAATGTTTTCCAAAAATGGCTCAAAAATTTTGCATCACAATCTGACACAATACTTTTTGGCACTCCATGTAGGCGAACAATCTCTCTAAAAAATAAGTCTGCAACGTGTGTGGCATCATTTGTTTTGGTGCAAGCAATGCCATTTTTGAAAACCTGTCAACTACAATAAGAATACAATCTCAGCCCTTCTTGGACCTAGGTAACCCAAGAATAAAATCCATAGAGATGTTGGTCTAAGGTTCACAAGGAATTTCTACGGATATATACTTACCATGGGGTAAAACCCGAGACTTAGCTTGTCTACAGATAATACATTTGGCACAGACTCTTTCAACATCCCTTTTCATATGTGGCCAAAAAAATATTCATTTAAAACATCAGAAATCTTTTGAATGCCAAAGTGTCCCATTAAACCACCCCCATGAGCTTCTCTCATAAGTAATGCTCTCATAGACTCTTGAGGAATACAAAACTTATTTACTCTAAACAAATACCCCTCATGTCTATAGAACTTATCGAAGGCAACTTTCTCATATGTAGCATCTATATTACTAAAGTCAGTATCATTAGCATACAAATCAATAATGTGCTCAAACCCCAACAACTTAACGCTCAAAGTGCTAATCAATGTGTATCTACGTGACAATACGTCAGCAACAACATTTTCCTTACATGATTTGTATTGAATTACATAAGGAAAAGTTTCAATAAATTCAACCCATTTCGCATGTCTCCTGTTCAACTTACCTTACCCTTTTAAGTATTTTAAAGACTCATGATTAATATGAATTATAAACTCTTTAGGCCAAAGGTAATGCTGCCACATTTCTAAAGTCCTAACAAATGCATACATTTTTTTATCATAAGTTGGATAATTCAATGTTGCCCCACTTAACTTCTCATTAAAAAATGCAATAGGTCGTTTCTCTTGCATGAAAACTCCCCCAATCCCAATACCTAATGCATCACATTCAATTTCAAAGATCTTAAAAAAATCAGGCAAAATAAGAAATGGTGCATTACATAACTTAGTCTTAAGTAAATCAAAGGCATCTTGTTGTTCCTTACTCCACTTAAAACCCACACTTTTTTTAATCACCTCACTCAATGGTGCAACTATGGTACTAAAATCCTTAATGAACCTCCTATAAAAGTTAGCCAAACCATGGAAACTCCTTACATCACTCACACTCTTAGGCGTAGGTCATTCTTAAATTGCCTTAATCTTCCCTTTATCAACCTCTATGCCATGAGCAGACACATCATAACCTAAGAAAATAACATGATCCTTGCAAAAATCGCATTTATTCACATTAGCATATAATTTCTCTTTCCTCAAAACATCAAGCACGTAATGCAAATGTTCAACATGCTCTTCTAAATTCCTACTGTATACTAATATGTCATCAAAATAAGCCACAACAAACTTTCCTAAGAAAGGTCTCAAAACATGATTCATTAATCTTATAAAAGTATTAGGTGCATTAGTTAAACCAAAGGGCATAACTAACCATTCATACAAACCATGCTTGGTCTTGAATGCAGTTTTTCATTTGTCTCCTTCCCACATCCTAATTTGATGATACCCATTATTAAGGTCAATTTTAGAGAAGTAACATGCACCATGTAATTCATCTAGCATATCATCAAGCTTGGGTATAGGATGTCGATATTTAACTATTATTCTGTTGATAGCTTTACAATCGACACATCCTTTAAGACCTATCTTTCTTTGGCACAAGCAACACTAGCACTGCACATGGGCTCATGCTCTCCCTTACATGTCCCTTCTTCATCAACTCATCAACTTGCCTCTGAAGCTCCTTTGTCTTCTTAGGATTACTTTTATACGCTGGCTTATTAGGAATAAGAGCCCCAGGAATAAGATCAATGTGGTGTTCAATCCCTTTCCTTGGTGGTAAGCCATCTAGGATCTCCTCAGGGAATACAACATTATAATCCTGCAACAAAGATAAAATAGAACTAGGCAAAGATGAATCAAGGTCAATATTAGAGAAATAAGAATCCTTGTAAAGGATCAAGATTATTTGTTGTCTCGCTTGGAAGGCAACCTTAACATCTGCTCCCTTTGTAAACACACTCACTTGTTTTCTTTCATCTTCACTCTTGTGAACCTGACCCCCCTTATACTTAGTATTCTCACATGCGTTTACCTTCTTTTTCTCTCAACTCTCTCTTTCTTTTTGCTTATCCTCTTCTGCTCACTTTCATAAAATCTCACTTGGTCTTCATACACCTATTTTGGAGTCAATGGAACAAGTGTAAATGATTTTTCATCCATGGTGAAAGAATAATGGTTCTTATAATCATCATGCAAAACTTTTCTATCAAATTGCCAAGGACGGCCCAATAACAAATGCCCGGCCTGCATAGGTACAACATCACAAAAGAGCTCATCCTTATATCTATCAATGGAAAATGGAACCACAACTTGTTTAGTCACTTTCACCACTCCACTGTCATTTAACCATTGCAAATTAGATGGTCTAGGATGTTTGGTTGTAGGCAAGTTCAATTTTTCCACCAACTATGTACTTGCTACATTAGTGTAACTATTACCATCAATGATTAAGCAACAAAGTCTATCTTGAACTAAACATCAAGGATAGAAAATATTTTCCCGCTGCATCTCAACATCATCCTCTTCCTTAACCTGCACACTAAGGGCTCTCCTTGCTACTAAAAGTCTTCCACCATACTCTAGATACTCTATCCCTTCATCAACATCACTAGCATCCTCTAGTGGTGGCATTTGGTCTTCATCACTAGCATCATTGCCAGACAAATAGTCACCATTCTCCTTAAGGTATATGGTTCTCTTGTTAGGACATTGTGAAGCCATATAACCCCTACCCAAACATCTAAAGCATTTGATATCTCTAGTTTTTCCTTGGGTGCCCTCAAGTTTTTCTTCAAATTTGCCCCTTTCTAGGCTGTCCTCACTAGTCTGGGGTCTATGTGAATTGATTTTAAGCTTAGAAGTCATCTTCTCTTCCTTCTTCCCCCAGTTCGACGTCTAAACAGATGAACCTAAATTCTGATTATATCTAGAAGTGCTCATTCCCTTAAGTTGCCTCTCAACTTTCATGGCAATGTGCACCATGTCTTCAAACTCTACATAGTGTTGCAGTTCTATCACATCAGCTATACTTCTATTCAACCATTTGAGGATTGTTGTTCCTACAGCCTTGTATGGGTTGTAATTGTTGTCAACTAGGGTTAAGTGTGCAAGAGAGTAAAGTCACATGGAAGGGCAGTAAAGTCACATGGAAGGGCAAGAAAGTAAATCCGCCGCATAAGGGCAAGAACATAAATCCGCCATGTAAGCCCTATTAGGGTTTCATGGAAGAGAGTATATAAAGGCCTTGGAAGACAAAACTAGGGCAGAAGAGGGCCAACACAATTGAAAAAACAGCAACCCTACAGCAACCGGCCAAAAGGAAGAGAGAGCAGAACGGCAAGAGATCAGAAACAACACCACCAGGAGAGCAAACCAGAAACGTCACCACCGGGAGAGCAAACCAGAACGTGCAACCTCCTGCAAGCAAACCAGAAACGCCTCCTGCAAGCAAACCAGAAACACGTCCTGCAAGCAAACCAGAAACACATCCTGCAGGCAAATCAGAAACGCCTCCTGCAAGCAAACCAGAAACGCCTCCTGCAAGCAAACCAGAAACACATCGTGCAACCAAACCAGAAACGCACAACCAGCAAGAGGAGAAATAAGAAACAGACCACTCAGAAGAGAAGACAGCAGACCTGGTATCCGTGAGACCACCCGGAAGAGAAGACAGCAGACTAGAAGCGTGAGGCAGGCCGAGAGACGTGAACCAGAAAAACCAGTAGTGTGAGGCAGGCCAAGAGACGTGAAACAGCAGACCAGGAGCGTGAGACCAGAACGTGCAATGGCGTGACTGATCAGAAGCGTGGGGCAGGCCGTGAGACGTGAAATGGCAGACCAGAAGCTTGAGTGCAAGCTGTGAAACCGTGAGACGGTGAAAGCAGGAGCTGTGTGAGACAACCTAGAGAAGGAATTTGGCGAAGCATCGAAAAGAACTCAACGTATTTCTAGATTTCTTCAAGAGAGGTTAGAGAGCGTTGCGGTGAACTTTTAAGCGGCAGTGGAGTAGCCTTTCAATTCAACAGAGGCAAGACAAGTTAGACGAAGGGTAGACACAGTAAGTGACACTCATTGTATTGTACTTGCTTAGTAATTGCAATAGTGAAAGGAGCAGAAGATTAAGACATCCATTGTAACTGGAATTCTCAAGTATAGTGGATAGTCTCGGTAAGGGAGAGTCCCTACCACCGTGGATGTACGTCACGTTGACGGAACCACGTAAATCTCGTGTGTCCTTAATTTGCTTTACATTCTGTGTTTTGAATTGAGTTGTGAACGCAGCTAAAGTATCAGCCAACCCATAACCTAACGAAGACTTAAACAAGAACATCCGAATTGTCTATTAGGCAAGGTGTCTGAAAGGTGACTTTGGGGACTATTGTGATTAGTAGGTAGCAATAGATCTACCTTAGTCGAATTTGAGAAAGAGTTCGCTTTTAAGAAGAGATTGAAGTTGTTCACTTTCCTGCAAATTGTGAATTGTGGTGATACTGATTCACCCCCCCTCTCAGTATCACAAACTAGTAGATCCTAGGGTGAAGTTGGGAACTTCAATTGGTATCAGAGCACAGGTTCACCAGGATAAAGCTTAACAGCTTAGTGTACTAGTTTGAAGAGCTCCAGAAGTTTTAACTTGTTCAGCATACTGAGAAATGGACGTCGGTACCAGCACCAGCACTACTTACAGCAAGAAGGTTCCAATCTTCAACGGAACCAACTACCATATGTGGAGAGCGAGAATGCAGGTGGTATTTGCAACCATGGGCATGAACGTGGTGAAATCTGTACAGGAGGGTTTTGAGCCTCCAGAAGAAGGTAAAGATCCAACCCCAGAGGAATTAAGACAGTTTGAGATAAATAGGAAGGCCTCAAATGTCATCATTTCAGCATTGACAGATGCTGAATATGCTAAAGTTATGGACTGCAAATCTGCCAAGGAGATATGGGACAGATTGCAGAAAGTCTATGAAGGTGATGGCAGAATGAAGGAGGCCAAGCTTCAAGTTTTCAAGGAGAGATATGAATCTCTCAGAATGCAGAAAAATGAGACAGTCCAAGAGTTCTTCACCAGGGTTATTGATGCTGTAAACGATCTTAGAAGTCATGGGAAGAACAAGAAGGACTCATCTATTGTGAAGAAAATTCTGAGAATTCTGCCTGAGAGGTTTGCCTCAAAGGTGGCAGCCATAGAGGAGAGTAGAGATCTCAATTCTATGTCTCTGCATGATCTCCAATGCAATCTTATTGCATATGAGATGAGAATAAAGTCAACTGAGAGCTCCTCAACGTCAAAGGTATCAAAGGAGGCAGCTTTCAAAGCTATGAAACACTTGAAGATAAAAGAAGAGGAAGAATCATCCAGTGAGGATGATGATGATGAGGAGGAAGAAAGTGAAGGTGAAGTGTTGGCATACTTCACAAGGAAATTCAAAAAGGGGTCTAAGAAGGGAAAAGGAGAGTTGTCCTTCAGATGTTATCGTTGTGGACAGACTGGACACTTTGCTTCTCAGTGCAAAGTGAAACTTGATGATGAAGATGAGGATGGGGATGATGAGCAGAATTCAAAATGGAGAAGACCATCATTCAAGTCAAGGAAGTCCAACAAGAAGATTGCTAGCCCACAGAAGAAGAAGAAGAGAGACTCATTCAAGAGTTATGTGAGCCAGACAAAAGAAGCTGATGAGGAGGAAGAAGTAGACTTATCAGATGAGCATGCCTTTATGGCATCAACTCAAGGTGGTAGTTCAACCTCTGAAGAGGAAGAGGAGGTTGATGAAGAAGAACCAGATCTTGAAGCTGAGTTGGAAGCAGCTTCAAAGGAGATAATCAGAAGGGGCAGAACCATAAGAAGGTTGGAGGCCCACATAAAACAAGTTGAAGCAAAGTCTGAGGAAGCTGAAAGTCAAAAGGATGAAATAAGGGCTGAACATATTGACTTGAAGAGAAGATTTGAAGAACATATCAAAATATGTGAAGACCTTACTATGGAGCTTGGCTCAAGGACTTCAACAATTGAAGAAATGGAGATAGAGTTGCTGAGACTTCAGCAACAACTCAAAAGGAGTGAAGAGAATGTGCAGAAGCTTGAAATGATGGGAGAAACAAGTTCTGCAAGAGAAAAGAAGAATGAAGAGAAAGTGCAGCAATCTGAGGCTGCATTGCCTAAAGATAATAAGAATGTGCCACAGAAGTTGAAAGAGAAGGTTGTGACTCAGGAGAAGATAGCTGAGAATAAAGAGGATTTGAAGAGGCAACCTAGGGTGGCAAACAAAAATGAAGAAAAGAAGGTCAGCCAGCAAAGGGCTATGGCTGAACAGAAGGAGAAAATGGTGGCTGAAATGAAAGCCACACAAGCAAAGAAGCCAGCCACATTGCCTACACAGCAAGTACTGAACAAAAGAGAACAAGCTGTGATTAGACCCAAGAAGAGGCAGTTTCAAGGTCACTGTCTTTATTGTGGAGTTTGGGGTCATAAGGCAAGTAACTGCTGGTGGAGAAGGCCAGTATATGTCTCCAACTTGAGAAGATACGATGCTGCATACAGGGGGAGACAATACAAAATTCAGAGGAGAACACCTGTCGTGAGTTCTTGCACATACTGTAAAAAGCAAGGACATACTGACAAGGATTGTTGGTGGAAGCCCAAACCAGTGGTTTCAAAGAACAAGTTTGCTATATTGGGAGACTTGGAACAGTGTGAAAGGTGTGGGCAGGATGGCCATAATGCCAAGAGATGCATGACACTTCTCCTTGAGCAAGAGAAGGCACTCAATGGTATAGTGAAAACAAGCGGTGTAGTCAAAGCTGAGAAAAAGGAGAAAGCTATCTTCCAGCCAATTCAAAAGAAGGAATATAAAGTTAAAAGGGAGGTGGCTAATATAGCTGAAATTGCACTCAAAGCTGACTACAAGGATAAGCAGTGGATCCTTGACAGTGGATGCACTTCACATATGACGGGAGACAAGAGTAAATTGTCAAAGCTAAACAAGTCAAGAGAAGGCAGAGTCAAGTTTGGCAATGATGATTCACTCAACATCAGTGGTCAAGGGTCAGTAAATATTGGAAAAGGAAAGCTGAAAGATGTTCTGCATGTTGAAGGACTCAGATATAATCTAGCATCTGTCAGCCAACTATGCAATGAAGACCATAAAGTGATATTCACAAAAACAGGTTGCCAAGTAAAGAGTAAAGAAGGCAATACTGTTGCAGCTGGGAAAAGAACAACTGGAAATTTATATGTAATTGATGAGGACAAGACAAACAGCTGTTTACTTACAAAAGAAGAAGAAAATCAACTCTGGCATAGGAGGCTGGGACACTTAACACAGAAGAACATGAGGAAGCTGACCACTACTCATGCAATCAGAGACATTCCAGACCTTAAAAGAGAGAGGGAGTATGTATGCTCAGCATGCTCTAAAGGAAAACAGGTCAGAAAGCAGTATAAGACCAAAGAGGTCAGTTCTGAAGCAGTGCTTGACATTGTGCATACTGATTTGTGTGGGCCGATGAGAACAAAAGGGTTAAATGGTGAGAGGTACTTCATCTTATTTGTTGATGATTATTCCAGAAGGACCTGCATCATGCACCTCACACATAAATCAGAAGTTTTGAAATGCTTCAAGAGATACAGAAGATTGGCTGAAAATGAGAGTGGAAAGAAGATCAAAGTATTGAGGTCAGATCAAGGCACTGAATTCACAAATGGAGCTTTTGAAGATTACCTTGAGAAGCATGGAATTCACCATCAGATGGCAGCAGCAAGAACTCCTCAACAGAATGGGGTGGTAGAGAGGAAAAATAGAGCTGTGGTTGAAATGGCAAGAACTCTACTGCTGGAATCCAAGCTTCACACAAGATTTTGGACAGAAGCAACATTTACAGTCGTGCACCTATTGAACAGAGTTTCACTAAGGCCCAATACTGATAAGACTCCATATGAGCTATGGAGTGGGAAGAAGACAACAGCCAAGTATTTTAGAATCTTTGGCAGCCCATGTTTTGTGAAGAACAAGGAGCAAAACTTGGGAAAATTCCATGCTAGGTCAGATGAAGGCATCTTTGTGGGATACTCAGCAAAGACAAAAGGTTACAGAGTTTTTCTACATAAACTGGGAAAATTGGTCACTTCCAGTGATGTGAGAATAGATGAAAACTGGAAAACAACGCATAATGGAGAAGCTGAGGATAGTGAAAAAGATGACTTCAAGATAGATGAAGAATCTGACCAACATGAAGAAGTGGGAAAAGAAGTAAGTTCAGACTCAGAGAAGAGTGAGTCTGAAGATGAAGAAGGAGATTCTCTTGCAACTAAGACTGTGCAAGAAAGAAAGACAAAGAAGACATGGACCAGTGCTCATCAAGGAAATCAGATAATAGGTGACCCATCAGCAGGAGTTACAACAAGAAGAAGAATTGTGGGAGCTACTGCTTTACTCTCACAAGTTAAACCTAAATCTGTTGAAGAGGCTGCACAAGACAAAGCCTGGATCAAAGCTATCAATGAGGAGTTGGATCAAATCGAGAAGAATGAAACATGGGAGCTAGTTCCAAGACCCACTAACAAGAATGTCATAGGAACAAAATGGGTGTTTAAAAATAAACACAATGAGGATGGCAAGGTGGTGAGGAACAAGGCTAGGCTGGTTTGCAAAGGCTACACTCAGATAGAAGGAGTAGATGTTGATGAAACTTTTGCACCAGTAGCAAGGTTGGAAACTATCAGAATGTTCTTAGCTTTGGCAGCACATAAGAGGTATAAAGTTTACCAGATGGATGTGAAATCAGCCTTTCTGAATGGGCTCCTAAAAGAAGAAGTGTATATTGAACAACCCGATGGAGTACAAATCAGTGAGGATGAGACACACGTGTGTAAGCTGAAGAAAGCCTTGTATGGCCTTAAACAAGCCCCAAGAGCATGGTATAGCAGGCTGGATGCGTATTTGAGAAGGTTGAACTTCAGAAGAGGAACAGTTGATAATAACCTATATGTGTTCAACTCAGAGAAAGGCCAACTGATAACCATAGTATATGTAGATGACATCATCTTTGGAGGGGATCACTCTGAGCTATGCCAAGAATTTGCACAGAAGATGAGTGAGGAATTTGAGATGTCATTGATTGGAGAAATGACTTACTTTCTTGGATTACAAATAAAACAATGTGAAGAAGGTATTTTTATTTCTCAGACAAAATATGCCAAAGAGATGCTGAAAAAGTTTGGCATGAAGGATATCAGACCTGTCAGTACCCCTATGATAGTGGGCTGCAAGTTAACAAAAGATCAGGAAGGAAGGAGTACAAGCCCTACAGAATACAGGAAGATGATAGGGAGCCTTCTGTACCTTACAGCATCAAGGCCTGATCTCATGCAAGCTGTGTGCATCGCTAGCAGATTCCAAGCTAATCCTCAAGGGGACACTGGAAATGGGCTTGTGGTATCCTGCCATGGATTCTGTAAAACTACGAGCATACACTGATGCAGACTGGGCAGAAGCACAGATGATAGAAAATCAACCAGTGGCTGCAGCTTCTACTTGGGTTCAAAGTGTGTTGCATGGCTAAGTAGAAAGCAAAACAGTGTTGCTTTGAGCACAACGGAGGCTGAGTATATGGCTGCTTGTGCAGCATGTACTCAGGTGATATGGATGCAAAGACAATTGGCCGATTTGGGTGTTGAAGTGAAGTTACCAGTGAGTGTACTTTGTGATATTCAAAGTGCAATTGATCTTAGCAAGAATCCAGTTCAACATTCAAGGAGCAAGCATATTGACATCCGGTATCACTTTATCAAGGATCAAGTGGAAGAGGGCACAATTCAGTTGGAGTATGTCGGTACTAAAGATCAAATCTCAGATATTCTAACTAAACCTTTGTCCACAGAGTTGTTTGAAAAGCACAGAATGAGTTTGTCTGTGCAAATGCCTCCTCAAGCCTGAAGTTCAGGTGAATCCTCCATCTCTACTTTGCAGGTTTTTCAAATTTGTAATTGGTTGGCAAAGGGGGAGAGAAGCAACAGTGCAGGGGAGCTGTTAAGGAAGGGGGAGTGCATATTTAGGGAGTTTTNTGAGAGCTCCTCAACGTCAAAGGTATCAAAGGAGGCAGCTTTCAAAGCTATGAAACACTTGAAGATAAAAGAAGAGGAAGAATCATCCAGTGAGGATGATGATGATGAGGAGGAAGAAAGTGAAGGTGAAGTGTTGGCATACTTCACAAGGAAATTCAAAAAGGGGTCTAAGAAGGGAAAAGGAGAGTTGTCCTTCAGATGTTATCGTTGTGGACAGACTGGACACTTTGCTTCTCAGTGCAAAGTGAAACTTGATGATGAAGATGAGGATGGGGATGATGAGCAGAATTCAAAATGGAGAAGACCATCATTCAAGTCAAGGAAGTCCAACAAGAAGATTGCTAGCCCACAGAAGAAGAAGAAGAGAGACTCATTCAAGAGTTATGTGAGCCAGACAAAAGAAGCTGATGAGGGAGGAAGAAGTAGACTTATCAGATGAGCATGCCTTTATGGCATCAACTCAAGGTGGTAGTTCAACCTCTGAAGAGGAAGAGGAGGTTGATGAAGAAGAACCAGATCTTGAAGCTGAGTTGGAAGCAGCTTCAAAGGAGATAATCAGAAGGGGCAGAACCATAAGAAGGTTGGAGGCCCACATAAAACAAGTTGAAGCAAAGTCTGAGGAAGCTGAAAGTCAAAAGGATGAAATAAGGGCTGAACATATTGACTTGAAGAGAAGATTTGAAGAACATATCAAATATGTGAAGACCTTACTATGGAGCTTGGCTCAAGGACTTCAACAATGAAGAAATGGAGATAGAGTTGCTGAGACTTCAGCAACAACTCAAAAGGAGTGAAGAGAATGTGCAGAAGCTTGAAATGATGGGAGAAACAAGTTCTGCAAGAGAAAAGAAGAATGAAGAGAAAGTGCAGCAATCTGAGGCTGCATTGCCTAAAGATAATAAGAATGTGCCACAGAAGTTGAAAGAGAAGGTTGTGACTCAGGAGAAGATAGCTGAGAATAAAGAGGATTTGAAGAGGCAACCTAGGGTGGCAAACAAAAATGAAGAAAAGAAGGTCAGCCAGCAAAGGGCTATGGCTGAACAGAAGGAGAAAATGGTGGCTGAAATGAAAGCCACACAAGCAAAGAAGCCAGCCACATTGCCTACACAGCAAGTACTGAACAAAAGAGAACAAGCTGTGATTAGACCCAAGAAGAGGCAGTTTCAAGGTCACTGTCTTTATTGTGGAGTTTGGGGTCATAAGGCAAGTAACTGCTGGTGGAGAAGGCCAGTATATGTCTCCAACTTGAGAAGATACGATGCTGCATACAGGGGGAGACAATACAAAATTCAGAGGAGAACACCTGTCGTGAGTTCTTGCACATACTGTAAAAAGCAAGGACATACTGACAAGGATTGTTGGTGGAAGCCCAAACCAGTGGTTTCAAAGAACAAGTTTGCTATATTGGGAGACTTGGAACAGTGTGAAAGGTGTGGGCAGGATGGCCATAATGCCAAGAGATGCATGACACTTCTCCTTGAGCAAGAGAAGGCACTCAATGGTATAGTGAAAACAAGCGGTGTAGTCAAAGCTGAGAAAAAGGAGAAAGCTATCTTCCAGCCAATTCAAAAGAAGGAATATAAAGTTAAAAGGGAGGTGGCTAATATAGCTGAAATTGCACTCAAAGCTGACTACAAGGATAAGCAGTGGATCCTTGACAGTGGATGCACTTCACATATGACGGGAGACAAGAGTAAATTGTCAAAGCTAAACAAGTCAAGAGAAGGCAGAGTCAAGTTTGGCAATGATGATTCACTCAACATCAGTGGTCAAGGGTCAGTAAATATTGGAAAAGGAAAGCTGAAAGATGTTCTGCATGTTGAAGGACTCAGATATAATCTAGCATCTGTCAGCCAACTATGCAATGAAGACCATAAAGTGATATTCACAAAAACAGGTTGCCAAGTAAAGAGTAAAGAAGGCAATACTGTTGCAGCTGGGAAAAGAACAACTGGAAATTTATATGTAATTGATGAGGACAAGACAAACAGCTGTTTACTTACAAAAGAAGAAGAAAATCAACTCTGGCATAGGAGGCTGGGACACTTAACACAGAAGAACATGAGGAAGCTGACCACTACTCATGCAATCAGAGACATTCCAGACCTTAAAAGAGAGAGGGAGTATGTATGCTCAGCATGCTCTAAAGGAAAACAGGTCAGAAAGCAGTATAAGACCAAAGAGGTCAGTTCTGAAGCAGTGCTTGACATTGTGCATACTGATTTGTGTGGGCCGATGAGAACAAAAGGGTTAAATGGTGAGAGGTACTTCATCTTATTTGTTGATGATTATTCCAGAAGGACCTGCATCATGCACCTCACACATAAATCAGAAGTTTTGAAATGCTTCAAGAGATACAGAAGATTGGCTGAAAATGAGAGTGGAAAGAAGATCAAAGTATTGAGGTCAGATCAAGGCACTGAATTCACAAATGGAGCTTTTGAAGATTACCTTGAGAAGCATGGAATTCACCATCAGATGGCAGCAGCAAGAACTCCTCAACAGAATGGGGTGGTAGAGAGGAAAAATAGAGCTGTGGTTGAAATGGCAAGAACTCTACTGCTGGAATCCAAGCTTCACACAAGATTTTGGACAGAAGCAACATTTACAGTCGTGCACCTATTGAACAGAGTTTCACTAAGGCCCAATACTGATAAGACTCCATATGAGCTATGGAGTGGGAAGAAGACAACAGCCAAGTATTTTAGAATCTTTGGCAGCCCATGTTTTGTGAAGAACAAGGAGCAAAACTTGGGAAAATTCCATGCTAGGTCAGATGAAGGCATCTTTGTGGGATACTCAGCAAAGACAAAAGGTTACAGAGTTTTTCTACATAAACTGGGAAAATTGGTCACTTCCAGTGATGTGAGAATAGATGAAAACTGGAAAACAACGCATAATGGAGAAGCTGAGGATAGTGAAAAAGATGACTTCAAGATAGATGAAGAATCTGACCAACATGAAGAAGTGGGAAAAGAAGTAAGTTCAGACTCAGAGAAGAGTGAGTCTGAAGATGAAGAAGGAGATTCTCTTGCAACTAAGACTGTGCAAGAAAGAAAGACAAAGAAGACATGGACCAGTGCTCATCAAGGAAATCAGATAATAGGTGACCCATCAGCAGGAGTTACAACAAGAAGAAGAATTGTGGGAGCTACTGCTTTACTCTCACAAGTTAAACCTAAATCTGTTGAAGAGGCTGCACAAGACAAAGCCTGGATCAAAGCTATCAATGAGGAGTTGGATCAAATCGAGAAGAATGAAACATGGGAGCTAGTTCCAAGACCCACTAACAAGAATGTCATAGGAACAAAATGGGTGTTTAAAAATAAACACAATGAGGATGGCAAGGTGGTGAGGAACAAGGCTAGGCTGGTTTGCAAAGGCTACACTCAGATAGAAGGAGTAGATGTTGATGAAACTTTTGCACCAGTAGCAAGGTTGGAAACTATCAGAATGTTCTTAGCTTTGGCAGCACATAAGAGGTATAAAGTTTACCAGATGGATGTGAAATCAGCCTTTCTGAATGGGCTCCTAAAAGAAGAAGTGTATATTGAACAACCCGATGGAGTACAAATCAGTGAGGATGAGACACACGTGTGTAAGCTGAAGAAAGCCTTGTATGGCCTTAAACAAGCCCCAAGAGCATGGTATAGCAGGCTGGATGCGTATTTGAGAAGGTTGAACTTCAGAAGAGGAACAGTTGATAATAACCTATATGTGTTCAACTCAGAGAAAGGCCAACTGATAACCATAGTATATGTAGATGACATCATCTTTGGAGGGGATCACTCTGAGCTATGCCAAGAATTTGCACAGAAGATGAGTGAGGAATTTGAGATGTCATTGATTGGAGAAATGACTTACTTTCTTGGATTACAAATAAAACAATGTGAAGAAGGTATTTTTATTTCTCAGACAAAATATGCCAAAGAGATGCTGAAAAAGTTTGGCATGAAGGATATCAGACCT
Source organism: Bruguiera gymnorhiza (assembly GCA_020883675.1). NCBI lineage: Eukaryota > Viridiplantae > Streptophyta > Magnoliopsida > Malpighiales > Rhizophoraceae > Bruguiera > Bruguiera gymnorhiza. The sequence goes on along the minus strand of JAIRCJ010000001.1, from coordinate 327,774 downwards.
GTCAGTACCCCTATGATAGTGGGCTGCAAGTTAACAAAAGATCAGGAAGGAAGGAGTACAAGCCCTACAGAATACAGGAAGATGATAGGGAGCCTTCTGTACCTTACAGCATCAAGGCCTGATCTCATGCAAGCTGTGTGCATCGCTAGCAGATTCCAAGCTAATCCTCAAGGGGACACTGGAAATGGGCTTGTGGTATCCTGCCATGGATTCTGTAAAACTACGAGCATACACTGATGCAGACTGGGCAGGAAGCACAGATGATAGAAAATCAACCAGTGGCTGCAGCTTCTACTTGGGTTCAAAGTGTGTTGCATGGCTAAGTAGAAAGCAAAACAGTGTTGCTTTGAGCACAACGGAGGCTGAGTATATGGCTGCTTGTGCAGCATGTACTCAGGTGATATGGATGCAAAGACAATTGGCCGATTTGGGTGTTGAAGTGAAGTTACCAGTGAGTGTACTTTGTGATAATCAAAGTGCAATTGATCTTAGCAAGAATCCAGTTCAACATTCAAGGAGCAAGCATATTGACATCCGGTATCACTTTATCAAGGATCAAGTGGAAGAGGGCACAATTCAGTTGGAGTATGTCGGTACTAAAGATCAAATCTCAGATATTCTAACTAAACCTTTGTCCACAGAGTTGTTTGAAAAGCACAGAATGAGTTTGTCTGTGCAAATGCCTCCTCAAGCCTGAAGTTCAGGTGAATCCTCCATCTCTACTTTGCAGGTTTTTCAAATTTGTAATTGGTTGGCAAAGGGGGAGAGAAGCAACAGTGCAGGGGGAGCTGTTAAGGAAGGGGGAGTGCATATTTAGGGGGAGTTGTAATTCATCTGCTTCTGGATTATTACTCTAAGAAGATTATGAAAGACTGCTGCATAATGGCTTTTGTTATGAATGTTGCCAACAATTACAAAGGGGGAGATTGTTGTTCCCACAGCCTTGTATGGGTTGTAATTGTTGTCAACTAGGGTTAAGTGTGCAAGAGAGTAAAGTCACATGGAAGGGCAGTAAAGTCACATGGAAGGGCAAGAAAGTAAATCCGCCGCATAAGGGCAAGAACGTAAATCCGCCATGTAAGCCCTATTAGGGTTTCATGGAAGAGAGTATATAAAGGCCTTGGAAGACAAAACTAGGGCAGAAGAGGGCCAACACAATTGAAAAAACAACAACCCTACAGCAACCGGCCAAAAGGAAGAGAGAGCAGAACGGCAAGAGATCAGAAACAACACCACCAGGAGAGCAAACCAGAAACGTCACCACCGGGAGAGCAAACCAGAACGTGCAACCTCCTGCAAGCAAACCAGAAACGCCTCCTGCAAGCAAACCAGAAACACGTCCTGCAAGCAAACCAGAAACACATCCTGCAGGCAAATCAGAAACGCCTCCTGCAAGCAAACCAGAAACGCCTCCTGCAAGCAAACCAGAAACACATCGTGCAACCAAACCAGAAACGCACAACCAGCAAGAGGAGAAATAAGAAACAGACCACCCGGAAGAGAAGACAGCAGACCTGGTATCCGTGAGACCACCCGGAAGAGAAGACAGCAGACTAGAAGCGTGAGGCAGGCCGAGAGACGTGAACCAGAAAAACCAGTAGTGTGAGGCAGGCCAAGAGACGTGAAACAGCAGACCAGGAGCGTGAGACCAGAACGTGGAATGGCGTGACTGATCAGAAGCGTGGGGCAGGCCGTGAGACGTGAAACGGCAGACCAGAAGCTTGAGTGCAAGCTGTGAAACCGTGAGACGGTGAAAGCAGGAGCTGTGTGAGACAACCTAGAGAAGGAATTTGGCGAAGCATCGGAAAGAACTCAACGTATTTCTAGATTTCTTCAAGAGAGGTTAGAGAGCGTTGCGGTGAACTTTTAAGCGGCAGTGGAGCAGCCTTTCAATTCAACAGAGGCAAGACAAGTTAGACGAAGGGTAGACACAGTAAGTGACACTCATTATATTGTACTTGCTTAGTAATTGCAATAGTGAAAGGAGCAGAAGATTAAGACATCCATTGTAACTGGAATTCTCAAGTATAGTGGATAGTCTCGGTAAGGGAGAGTCCCTACCACCGTGGATGTACGTCACGTTGACGGAACCACGTAAATCTCGTGTGTCCTTAATTTGCTTTACATTCTGTGTTTTGAATTGAGTTGTGAACGCAGCTAAAGTATCAGCCAACCCATAACCTAACGAAGACCTAAACAAGAACATCCGAATTGTCTATTAGGCAAGGTGTCTGAAAGGTGACTTTGGGGACTATTGTGAGTAGTAGGTAGCACTAGATCTACCTTAGTCGAATTTGAGAAAGAGTTCGCTTTTAAGAAGAGATTGAAGTTGTTCACTTTCCTGCAAATTGTGAATTGTGGTGATACTGATTCACCCCCCCTCTCAGTATCACAAACTAGTAGATCCTAGGGTGAAGTTGGGAACTTCAAGGAACCTAGCCATGGTTGCCTCCTTATCCTTCATTACATTTGCCCTAATCATAGCAATTTCCATCTCCTTATAGTACTCTTCCACACTCTTGAAACCTTGCGTAAGGCTCTGCAACTTGTTATACAAGTCCTTATAATAAGAGCTGAGAACAAATCTCTTTCTTATCATAGTCTTCAACTTATTCCAAATTTCTATGGTTCTCTCAAAATTTCTTCTCCTGATGGTAACTTGCTGGTCCCACCATACCACAGCATAATCAGTGAACTCTGCCACATCTAACTTCACTTTCTTCTCCTCAGAGAAGTTGTGGCACTCATATATTAATTCTACCATTCGTTTCCAATCCAAATAGATATCAGGGTCAACCTTCCCTTGGAAAGAAGGTATTTTCATTTTAATACTACTAAGATTTTTGTCTACTCCTTCCTCCACTCTATTTCTATTATCCCAACCTCCATTGTGCCTATCATAAACATTTCTATTGCCTCTGACTCCCCTACCATTCCGATTACCACGTCCTCCTCTAAAGCCACCTTTGAAGTTTCTACTAGTATTATCACCGTCATCATAATAACCATCACCATTTTCACCAAAGTCATGTTCAAATTGCTCCTTCATGACCCTCTCAGCTAGCCTCTTAGGATTGACACTCGATTCCCCATCTATTTTATCCATCCTGTCTTGAACTTCCTAAAACATTTGGTCAATCTTATCAAATTTTTGCTCTAAGGATTTCATCAGTAATTTGAAATCTGTAACAACTACTTCCTCCTCTCCATGTGAGAAACTGCCTTCTTTAACATTAGACATTGTATGGAAAAATTGTTAGTAAATAAAGAATATACCTCACGAAACTCACTCCCTTGCGTGTTTGCTCCCCACTCAACTATAGTAGTCCTCAACTCTCATGTTTTACATAATGAATTGCAAGAATCTAAGAGCTCTTTCAATAGTTCCAAGCAAACTAAATTTGGAACAAACAAAACTTGACTATATCAATCCTAGACCAACCTCTTCAGAGAAGTGACACAATCAAGAAGATGGGCAATAAAGCAAACAGAATGACAAGGAATACAATGATATGGGCAGTGCAATCGGACAACAATCAATTATCGAATATAATTGAGTAAATGACCAATTAACCAATGGAATCTTTTCTTTTTTATTATTTTTGGTTAACAAATGGGTATTTGTATAAAAGGAACAAATAGCAGAAAGGCAACCAAAGAAATACACAATTTTTTTTCTTTTTTTTTTCTTCTTTGGTTATTTAACCAACAATGAAGGATACACGAAAGAGGTGATAACAAAAGTATAACTAACCTGAGTTAGAAATATGGCTCTAATACCAAATGATATGAACTCTGATTATTTGTAAATGGAACCCAACACCAATGTTGGTATAGGATCGTTCTAATAAAGGTTAAGGAATTTTGGAGTTCTGACTCAATGATTATAAACAACTAAGAACCAGAACTTAAAGATTCAGACGCCACTTCCAACAACAAAAACGTTGAAGAAGATAAGTCTGTTGAACCAACACACTCAAGTATGAAAATTCAGAATTAGTTCTTAAAGAACCAGAGAAAATAGCTTATACATTCATCATATGTCGTCCTCCCCTCTAACCACCCTTTTTATATGCTAACCCCCCTAAACCCTAGCTAATAAGATGAGTTTATTAAGGAAATTCGTCCAATATGCCAGCCACCCTCTTTATATGCTAATAAGATGGGCTTATTAAGGAAATTCGTCTAATCTGCCAACCACCCCTTTTTATATGCTAATAAGATGGACTTATTAAGGAAATTCGTCCAACCTACTAAATAATAATAATAACTTATGAAAATAACCCATTTAAATGCCCAAACATGGGCTCCTAAATCCAACTTCCTTCTCAAGGTCATGGTTCTCAAATTCCTCCACAGATGACACATTCGCAAGCCTTAGTGAAGCCTCCATCATCCTTAACTCGTACCTAGCAACTTCCTAATAGTAAATGTCACAAAACAAGTTGTTAAGAGCTTCCTGTATTTTCTTTGACCTTACCCTTGTCATTGGTCTTCCAAGGTTTTGCAAAGCATCAACTCCCTTGTTGATTTGAGCTAGTACAATATGGCTTCCATCAATATCTTACTTTTTATGGGATACATGAAATATATTTCTATTGCATCCCTCCCAATATGTATTTAAGGTAGAGTTGGATTACATAATATGTATAAATGGACACAAATGTGCATAGACTAATATCATTCTATTATAATTATTAATTATTATGTATAAAAAGATATACTAACTATAAATTACAATTATAATTATATATTTATAAATTTATATCTATTTATTTGTGTCTCTCTAACTTCTTTGTTTAAGGCAATATGATTAAAATTAATAAAATTTGATCAAATTAATAGAAATAATTTTTATATCATTTTTGTCAAAATTTCTTCCATATATTTAATATTTAATTTGTTGCAACTCTTCCAAGATTAAATTAAATATATGGCAGACATGCCGCTCCAATTATGGACATAAGCGCAATAACAAGGAAAAAAATCGATACATTTAGGCACAAAAATGAAGACCATGCTTTAAGCATAAAACTCAACCGCATTTTCTAGAGTTCAATTTGCATTACACACTAAGATTCCTTTTTTCAAAAAACAAAAAAAAAAACAGAGAGAGAGAGAGAGATTGTAATACATCGAATAGAAATTTTTTTATATCATAAATTTTATGTCGATATTTGAATTTGAGATCTTTAAAATATATACTTAAATTATCAATTATTAGGGTGATATGTCAGGACAGAGATTCTAAACATTTAAAGAAAAACCAAAAATTGAACAATTAACCATTCCTTGACAATATAAAGAGAGAGAGATAGCTATTGTGAATGCAATGCAAGGTAATTGTGGAGTGAAAATAAAGATATCGAATGGCCCTTTTTAGCTGGGGCATGCAAGAGAGTGGCAAAGTAACAGTAGATGTCTTAGTTAATACTATGAACAACTCTCACTCGTCATTAAATACTTCACATAATATTAGCAATTTCTCTTATGAGACCAACCATGACCATATATATATATATATATTATATGAAGACATATGGTCAACTTCTTAAGAACTATGCATCTTATTAAATTTTTTGGGTTTTTTCTTTCTTAAGACCCAAAAAAAAGGTATATCACAAATATATTGATCATTGCAGTTATGAAACTATACCAAACTATTTTTCTATTAATGCTCTCATTTAACCAACTCTTATGTGGAAGACCTAACACTCAACTACCATTAGGCTTCAGTGGACTTCCTCTATGTTCAATTACAGTGTAAATGATTCTAAAACCCTACCCTTTTAATGGGATTTCATCACGCATACTCATTTATCTGAGCACAAAATGTAGATGAGAGGACTTGAACCCGAACTAATACGAGAAAAGACACACTGAATTACTACTGAGTTATCACTTCAAGGGGTAAATTTTGTGGGATTTGGATGTTGACTATTTGAATTATGACATGACATGAAATATGTCAATTGAACTATCAAGCAATCTTATAGTGTCAAAGGAAAATTAAAAAAAAAAAAAGGATTATGTATTACAAATTATTATCCCTCAAAGAATTGTTAAATGCCAAATATCGGAAAAAAAGACTTGTAGATGTATTTCACAAAAACGCCCAACTTGAGCATGTAAAGGGTTAGGTAAGGCTTCATTTATGGTTGGTTTGCAATTGAATTACTATAAAGAAGGATGATTAAAGATATATCTATAGTTTATATTAAATTCCAACACACCCTTATTTGTTCAAGTTCATTGGATTGAAAACTAGACAAAGTATAGATTTTTTTTTCATCATTTTGTATCCTCATACAAAATTCAATAAGATGCAACAAAACAAGGAACTAATTAAAACATACGATCCCTTTGTTACTAAAAATTACTTTAATGTGTAAGTTTATGTGATGGTTTATTCTTATCTACCTAAATTTAATTTGATAAAAACAAGCCATCCCTTTTGTGTTCTTAAATTTTCATGGACGAGGTAGGAATCAAATCATTTCATTTCACCACATTTGAACATTTTGTGCTATATATTTACTTTAATTACATGGCTTATAATCAAATATCCTACTTTACCATTAAACTCTTTAAATTGGTCATAAGTACTATTAAGTAGAATAAATGATAAGTGTCATTGTCTTCCCTAATTAAACCATTAAAAAAAAAATAAAGAGAAGTGTTATTTATAAGTAGGTTTTAACTTTATATGAGCCTAAATCATTATCTTAGATAATAAAAAAAAATTATCTTAAATATTTGAGGCAATGGTTTTGCATATATAAAGACAAAATCCACATTTAAATATGAATTTCCTAACCAAAATCTTGGCCATGGTTTCTAGAAAATGGTGGTTATTGGTCTTTAAGGTAATCTAAGAGAGAGCGAGTCATTCAATTCACGCTTAATTTCAACTCTAAAAATTAATACCAAGATAACAAATAATAAAACTAATAAAACAAACAATATAAATAAATGAGATGAGAGAAGAGAGAGTATGTGTAGTAATTTCTAATAGTTTGATTTAAACCAGTTTAAACCAAGAGTTTATGTCCACTTCTCAATGTAACTCTTTGTTTCTTACATGGTGAAAATAACCCTTTATATTCAATCACCTTGACCTAAACTACAAGAAAATATCTATAAATTTTTCACAAGAACCAAAGATTCTTCGCAACTTAAAAACCCATACTTTATCACTTTTTACTAAAACACTCTTACTCTTTTCACAATTTTAATTTGAACTCTCTTACTCTTTTATAATCTTAAATTTTTATTTTAACACTTTTGATCCCATTTCTGCAATCACTTTTTTCTTTTTTCACTAGATATATACAATGAATGACACTTCTTTGTCTCTAGCTCTTTATTTGCATAAAGAAGTTATACAACCCTTTTATAGACAAATACAACAAACTATCCAAAGAAGATTGATTTTTTTCCATAAAAAAATTAATTTTCAAAATAGGAAATGTTTCTTTCTCAAGTATTGGTTGATTATAGCACTTAAACCTATCAACCAATGTAAATCTTTGTTACTTTTTCAAGCTTATACACTTTTAACTTATTTAGTCTTATCAAGTCGATTGACCTAAAATCTCTGTAATTTTTACATCGTTGAAGTTTTTCACTCTCGAATTACTCTCAGTTGATTTTAACTACTATTCAAATTAGCCGATCTAAAACTTTTGAAACTTTCATTTTCTTAACTTCATGAGTGTTTGATTGGCTGCAAGTAGTGGTCTAGTTGATCAACTTAAATTTTCTATTTCTTTTCTCCTTGTAACTTTTTTAGTGTCTAGTTAATTTCAATCATAAATTTGATCAATCGATCAAAATTTTTTGTTTCTTTCTTACTTCCCTTCCCTCATTTGCTAGCTAATTGGTTGATATTATAGATTGACTGATCTTAAATTTTTGCCAACTTTCAATCTGGACAAGTCTTTTCATCTTTCATTGAGGTCAATCAAGATCTCACTTAATACCTTTCTACAAATAAAAATTTGACAGAAAACAATATCTCTGTGTTATTGTTAATTCAAATCAAATTTGAAATTCAAAGATATTTTCATAGTAAATGTAAATCAAGATAACAACTATCTAAATAAAAATAATACTTACTTAATAAGTAATCATATAAATCAAGTATATGACATATCAAAATATAGAATAATGAAATATAACACATGATCCCACTAATTTTAGTAATCTCCCTATTAATCACAACAATCTTAATAATCTCACTTTTAATCTCAATCATCTCCCTTTTTTTTATGATGGCAATTATAACTGATTGATAGGTAAAAGATAAATAAGAAGTGACAATTTATTATATTTATTTTCTTTTACATTTAGTTGTTTTCAATGAGTTTTAAACCTATTTAAACTTATTAGAATATATTTTGTAACTTATTTATATTTTGGGAAAGTTTTGAAAATATATACTTTTAGTAATCAAAATTTTGGTATTTTATCATTTTGACTTTTATTACTTATTTCAAGTTTTTTATTGACCTAAAGATTTAGATTCAAAAGTGGTCTTCAGTGAAATTATAATAAGCATTTCAAATTTTCTAGATTGGGTTATGAGTCTAAATTCAAGTTTGTTTATAGCTTAAAACGTTTTAAAAATAAGATAGAAAACTGAAATCTAGTTCTAATTAGAATAGGATTTCTATTTGAATAGTGAGTATTTAAATGGTCATCGCTTAAGTTTTAGACATCCAAATTAGGTGATTTAAATACTTAAATTGAAGTATATATTTAGGCTTACAATTATTATGAAGAGACTTAGGCTTATATCTATTGTTTAATAGTCCAAAAATATTAGAGAATTTGCTATAGATTCTATCATAGGGTAGACTAAGTTAATCTCAATTTTTAATTCATAACTTAGGCTTTAGACCTTTGTTTTAGGTAAGGCTTAATGTGTTAGAAAACTAAAAAGGAGAACTATAACTTTGATGAAAAAGTCAAACCTTAATATTGACTATATCTAGTCTAGAATTAGTTTGAAATCTACTATAAAAATTTTGAAATATTAATGAAACCTTAATTCCTTAGGGTTTATTAATGGTTGTTATGTACGTTTTTTTAGGATAGATATAATTATCTTTTGAGAACAAAAAGGGTTAACGATTAAAGAATAAAAATAATCATTCTAGTAAAAATTCGTTTTTTTAGTATGCATAGTTAAGTTTCTTAATAATTTTAGGAAATTTCAAAACATTTGATATTTTAATAGTATAAATTGTTTTGGTATGTTATTTTTTTCTCATAGAATTATTTACATTATTATAATTTAATGGTTGAATAATTTTTTGTTCAATTGCTTTGATTTGGCCTATTAAAATGATTAAATGAATATTAATTACTAGAATTAAGAATTGTAATCCATTTTTATCCTCTTCTAAATCATTGAATAATGAATAATAATTGAAAATTATTAGCAAGTTTTGATTTTATTATTACGAATAACTCAATGCAAGTTAAATAACCCAAACTTATGTGTTTGTTACTTATATTAACCTTTTTTTTTTAATTATAGAAGTTGGTAGTGTATTATTCTAAAGTACTCATTATAGGGTATAATAATTAAAGTCTAAATAAAGAATTTGTTTTGTTTAGTGAATATTTAAAAAAAATTTAGGTAACAAGACATATTGTTCTCTAGGATTAATAGTTCCATTAGAAATTAGATAACATTATAAGTGATCAAAATTATTAAATATCATAGTTATGAATGAACCTGAAACTAGCCTTTTAATATTTCATTTTTTTATAATTTATTTTATTTATTACAAAATCATAATTTAACTTTTCTTCCTTTAATTTTGCTAATATTTTTAATTTTTAGTTAATTAATAGTGAATTAATGGCACTTTTTATGGGATTGACTCTTACTTACATTTTTTATTATTGAATAATAAAAAATAAAGTATTAAATTTTTAGTACCTTAATAACAACTACTAGTAAACAAGAAAAAAAATGCAATAATTCTTCTTGAATGTATGCTCCCCCCCCTTGTTGATGTAATCAAAGCAATAAAATAATGATCAATCAAACAAAACTAAATATCAATGATCATTCAAGAAAAGACAAGACATTATATTATAGCAAACACTAAGGAATTATAGATCATAAAGCAAATAATAAGCATAAGTAGCAAAGTACCAAATTAAGATACACTCATCTAAAAAGAGAAAGTTCTAATGTTTGATAAAAAGGCGAATGGGTGAAATCAAACTTATGGTTAAAGGGCTAAGGTTGGATCAAAGTCTCATCAATCATTCATCTCTCTCCCCCTTTGACATCATCAAAATGAATTTGAGTAGCCTTTAGAGTTAGGATTTCATTACTTTTTTTTCTTAAAGCTCCCTTTAGATAAACCTTTTTTCTTTAGTAATCTAAGGATAGTGGTAAAGTTGTCACGACATTACCTTATAAAGTCTTGTAACGTTACCTTAATCTCATCTACATCATCTTTGAGCCCATTTACATTCTCCTTCTGCTCATCAACTTCCTCAGTTAAGGAAGTTAGATTAACATTACTAGAGGTCTAAGGAGGAGTAGAAGAACTTATTGGTATAGGGACTATACTTGATGACTTTATACTTGATCTTAGCTCCTTTAAAGGTGTAGATTATTTACTTGTACCTTGCACCAAATGTATCTATTTAAGTATAGTAGTATTGATAAATTGACCTAAGTTGACATGAGAATGAGCTTTTCTAATAGTAGATACACTAAATTTTAAAAGCAAACAACTTAGATACATACTATAAGGAAACTTTTAGACTAACTTCTTTTATCCTTTCTTAATAACTTGCATCATATGTTTTGGCTGATTAAATTTCTTGTTCTTCACTATATATGTTAAAAGGCATGTGTCAAGAAAACTCAAGTAATCATAGTGACTACTTCTAGAATTAATGTTACAAGTAACAATCCTTTATATAATCCTTAATTGATATGACAAGAAAGATGCCTTAAAAGGCTTCTTGATATTGTCACTTTCTGCACACAGCTTAGCTTATCTTTCAAACATGATATCCTTTTGCTCTCAATAAGATTTAGTTAAGGATGAATTAAAAAACAAAAAAAAAAGGTTATCAGTTTGCATTAATAAGTCATATCAATAGCTTGCAATTCGACAAAATAGTTGTCATGCTTCAACTTTTGTTTTGCCCCATGCCAGGAAATGTACTCTGGCTAACATTTTTAGCCCCAACGTGAGATGGACGAGTTAAGTGTAGTGTGTACCTCCAAATCGCGAAACTATGAACCGAATCCTTACATGTGGATTCTGTCCATGGAGCACATAGCTTCTAACATGTGAAACCATATCGCATGCCAAACATCCAAACTTTAACTTGAACTCTCTCTCTCTCTCTCTCTTAATTTTTTTAAAAAATAATTATCACTTAAGTCATCTTAAGTAGTTTTGAGGGCTTTTTTGTTGAATTTTTATCATTATTCTTTTTTGTAAGATAATTGTAAGTAATATGACTAGGTTTGTTACAACTGTAACAAATGATCTCATCCTTATCTTAATTACTCTTAAAGGATTTCTTGCCGTATTGTTTTTCCTTTCTCCAAAGTTATGTGATCCTCTTAGTTAATATGGTAAGCTCTTCTTAATCCTCTTGATTGCATTGTTCACTCTCATCATCCTCTTAACTTTCTTTGGAATTGGAGGTTTTAAAAGGAACTTTTTTCTTCTTTTCAATAATATTCTTAATAAAGGTCTTTTCATAAGTTAATAGAGATATTATAAACACAGTCAAGTCTAGGGTGTTTAGGTCTTTAGATTCAATAATTGCAATATCCTCAGGGTTCCAAGACTCTAAAAGTGATCTTAATATTTTCTTTGCAAGATCACTTATTTCAATTTCCTTCCCAAGGTTGTTAAGTGGATTAATGACATTTGTAAATCTTATGCATATCTCTGGGATTGTCTCATCATTCTTCATCTCGAAGAATTTGTATTAAAGTATGAGCAAATTGATCTTTATATCCTTTACTTGTATTATACCCTCATAAATGATTTTGAGCTTTTGTCATCTCTTTTGTTGTCTTACATGATGATATCCTCTTATATTCACTCACATTTAAACCACAATAAAGTATGTAAATAGCTTTTGAGTTAAGGGTTTTTTATCTTTTGACCTTTATGGTAAACTCACCTTTTTTGCTACCAGTGTTGGCTTCTAAAGCTTTCTCAAGGCCACTCTTAACTCTTTATCTCCTTGGATTACTGAAGAAAGAAGGTTCATCTATTGAGAGCTCTATGAAGAGGCATCAGTGAACTTCTTACTTTATAGACTACTCAATTTTATTTTGATGATGCCAAATAGTGAGAGAGATGAATGATTGATAAGACTTTGATCCTATCTTAGCTCTCAAATCTTAGATTTGATTCCACCTATTCACCCCTTATCAAACCTTTGAACTTCTTAATTTTGGATGATTGCATCTTAATTTGTTATTTTACTACTTATACTTATTGTTTGCTTTGTCATCGATGATTCCTCAATGTTTGCTCTAATACTATGTCTTCCTTTTACTTGAATGATCATTGATGTTTAGTCTTGTTGGATTGATCATTGTTTTGTTGCTTTAATTACACCAGCAAGCGGAAGATTATAGATTCAAGGACAATTCTTGCATTTTTTTCTTATTCATCTTTTACATCAATCAACCATAATTGTCATCATTAAAAAAAGGAAGAATGTTAAGACTAAAGGTAAGATTGTTGAAATTGTTGTGATATATGAGGACATTACTAAGATTGGTGGGATCATATGTTATATTCTAATACTTTATATTTTGATATGTGCTTATGCTTGATTGATATAGTTACTTGCTAGGCAAATATTATTTATATTTGGATAGTTATTATCTTAATCCATACTTACTATGAAAATACCTTTAAATTTTAAATTTGATTTAAACTAACAACACATAAAGATCTTATTTTCATCAAATCTTTATTTATAGAAAGGTATTAAGTGAGATCTTAAGTGATCTCGATGAAAGATAGAAAGAATTATAAAAATTAAAAATTGACAAAAATTTGGAATCAGTCGATATATAATATCAACTAGTTAGTTAGCAAATAAGAGAAGAAAAGTTGAAAGAAACAGAGAATTTATGTTGGTTGACTAAACTAATACTCTTTGTTGACTAGACACTAATAAAGTTAAGAAGAGAAGAGTTACAAAGATTTTAGATCGGTGAACCTAACTAGTGGTTGCGCTTGACTAGAGGTAGTTCAAGAGTTAAAATTTTCAATATTGCAAAAATTACAAAAATTTTAGGTTAATCAATATAAGGTAGTTTGAGAATTAAAAATTTCAACAGTGTAAAAATTATAGAAATTTCATGTTAGTTGACATGACCAACAAGTATGGTTGACTAATGAGATTGAACAAGCTGAAAACATAGAAGCCTAAAATTATTATAAAAATTTTGGACTAGTCAACTAGTTTAAATGCTGTGATCGATTGATATATCAAAGAGAAAGGTTTCTTATTTCAAAAATTAATATTTTTTATGAAAAAAATTAATATCTAACAATCAATTTGTTGTATTTGTTTATAAGTTTGTTGTACTTGTTTATAAAAGAGTTGTAATACTCTTTTGTAAGTAGAGAGTTAAAGAAAAAGAAGAATTATTCACTATATACACCTAATAAAAAGAAAAATGTGAACACAAGAATGAGATTAAAAGTTATAGAGTGAAAAACAAAGATTGTTAAAAAGAAAAAAAAGGTACTTAAATTGAAATTTTGAAAAAGAGTAAAAGTATTTTAATAAAAAGTAATAGAGTATAAGCTTTTAAATTTGTGAATAACTATTAGTTCTTATAAAAATTTTACAAAAATTTTGTTAAGATTTAAATTAAGGTAACTTAATATAAAAAGTTGTTTTTACCTTACAAAACACAAAAAAGTTAGTAAATTAAACTCCTAATAAATAAATATTGAAGAGTTGTTATAAAATCTTAATTTGAAATGAACCACTTTATATTATTATGCATATTATTATTTCATCTATTTCATTTACTTTTAGTTAGTAGTATTGTTTACTTATTATCTGTTCTTTGTTTGTTATTAGTTATTTTGTTCTTATTCTTTGAACTTAAGATTAAATGTGAATTGAGTGATCAATTGAAAAAATCCAATTCATCTTCTTTGAGTTACTCCAGGAACCAACACTTCGTATTATGGGGGCAAGTCACCGTTAGGCCCAGACCATAAAGTTAAACTTGAATTAGCAATTTAATATTTTGGCATGGTACGTAGTAAGTTCTTAATCCTATTTGGCAAGTGCTGTAATGAAACCAGAGTAGGCCAACTCACGTTCACCAATAGTACTTGAAATTGCTATGTAATTTCAGGAAATAAAAGCTACTCTCTCCTATTATCGTTATTATCTCCTTTTTTGGTTTTTTAACATCAAACTTTTATTGAGTAGCCAAAAAATGGTGCTACAAAATTCAAACGGAACCTCCTAAATTATATCGCAGAAGGCATTCCCAGTAAAATTGCACGACATAATGCTCTTAAACCGAAAAATATACTCAACACCTAGAATTATGAAGAACTCAAGACAGTCATAATAGTTCCACGTACTGACTGCACAGCTCCAGAGCCGCAGTCACGTACAGTAAGTGTAGATGTGTCATAACAGTACATGCGTCGGACTCCTAAATTAGGTGAGGCTGCCAAGTTGAGTGAATGTCACGGAACCACGTATTACCATTTACAGATTATGATGTTTGAGAATTTCCTCTCCCATGGCGTTGGCCCGTTGGTTCTCAGCATTCAGGGGAAAAAGACAACAAAGAAAAGAATGGAAATGAATTAATCACATGACATCGTATGAAGGTTGTGAATTCTTACATGTGGCTCGTACTCTGATATGGTACGTACAGCAATGATGGACGTATGTAAACAGAAATATATTTTAATAGTCTTATAATTGGAAGGCAGTTTTTAACTGCATGTTAGATACATGTGTTATCAACGCTGTCATATATATTAAAATAATAATTTTAAAAAAATTATATATTGTGACAAAAGTAAAATAATATCCACAAAAACTAATAAAATATGAATACAACAGAACAAAAATTTGCGCGGGGGAGGTAAAGCGTGCAATACCATAAAAATTCTTGGCTAGGCTCGTAGCTCTAGAAAACAGTACATAAGCAACGGTGAGGAAATCTCCATGTGGCCGTGGATCTAAGGAAAATTGACTGTGGACCAATGTGGCCCTCCAAAGGTACAGTTAAAAATTGACCACCATGGCAATGTGATATGCATTCACCAGCAAGTTGTCTTCTTTCGGGCAAGTATTGTAACTTCGAACAAAATATACTAAATCAACCGAGCATAGATACAGCCGTACTATAGTAAGATTGGCAGCATATAAGTCCACCCTTCTCTGTCCGTTTTTGCTACGAACTTTCAAGGGCATGCAAGAAAGGTAGCTTGGGAGAGATAGTTGGCACGCCATGATAGAAGGGCAGGTGAGCGCATCGACGATGACTGTTTTTGTTTTTTCTCAAAAAAAGAGTTTTTTGAGTCATTGGGTTACCATAGAAAGGTGAAGTAAAAACAGTTCAAAAATGTTTTAGGATTATCTATATTTCTAATTTTAGATCTAGATGTCAAACTTCAGTTTTTATCAAGCCAAAAAAAAAAAAAGTTAAATGATTATAATATCATCTCGTAATTTCAATTTTAGTAACAAATTGAGATTTAAAACATTTGGTTAAAGATTCATGGAACAAGAAAATGAATTTTAGTGCAATAATAATATTATTTTACTGGTTTTTTATTTCAAAATAAGAGTAATTTTACATACAATTAATTCTTTTTTATAATCTATTATGCGGGATTTTTGTACTACAACCCTTTTTTGTTTTGGCATAATAATTGACAATTAACATGTATTTGAATTTAATTTTGTTGTTCTTTTATAAGAAGAATATGTTACTAAATTATGTTAGGCAATACGATGGTCCCCCCTAAACATAGGTAAAAAGACCCAAAATTTCGTTGGTTACTAAATGCTATAAAGTCTAGGCGTGAAACATGTCCTAAATACTTAACCACATAGGAATGAGTGAACCATGCCAAATTTCACGGTTCGTTGCCACCAACTTTGCTATATATGTAAGCGAACAATGACATGACCCCAAGTCATATTCTTTCTCTCTTTGTGCCAATTATCACTGAACCAACATAAAAGAGGGTCAGACAGAGAGAGAGAGAGGAAGAGAGATGGGGAGAAGTCCTTGTTGTGCAAAGGAAGGTTTGAACAGACGAGCATGGACAGCAACGGAAGACAAGCTACTCACAGACTATATTAAGGTTCATGGTGAAGGAAAATGGAGAAAATTACCCGAAAAAGCAGGTGATCATCATTAGTTTCCGTGTAAATTGTAGTCTATATATACTTCATTCACCAGGGGGAGAACACACATATCAAGAGCCTTAAATATTTCGCGCGAAAATTGGAAATGCCAACAATTTTAATGTGGCTCATGCAGGTCTAAAGAGGTGCGGGAAGGGCTGCAGATTGAGATGGTTGAACTATCTGAAACCCGGTGTCAAGAGAGGAGATATAACAGTTGATGAAGAGGACCTCATCGTCAGGCTCCACAAGCTGTTGGGAAATAGGTGAACAGTTTATCATAGATAATTAAATATACGGGGTCGCTCTCTTTCTTTAGACCTCACTCATCAGCAGCTTATGCTGTTTCGCTTTTCTAAATTTTGTTATTCACATGCAAACTTACACGTATACAATGTCAAAAACTTCATGTATTGTCGTAATTAAGGCTTGTGCATTTTCTTGAAGGCAACATGAAGTACACGATTCATGACAAAACCATGGAAAAAGTGAGCAAGAGCAACTCATTGTCTCATCTATCAAAAAAAAAAAAGGAAAACACTGAAAGTGAAGAGACATATATTATATACGTAGCTTGGTGTGGTCTCTGGAATGCAAATGTCTGTTGTTACTAATACTATTTAGACTATGTGTCTGTTGGGGGTGGGGGTTGTGCAGATGGTCCCTTATAGCTGGAAGGCTTCCAGGACGAACGGATAATGAAATAAAGAATTATTGGAACACCAAAATTAGCAAGAAATTCATGAATAATAAAGAGTATCACCAAAATGCAAAGCCAAGTCATGATGCTGCATCAAGAAATGGCCATCAAACGCAGGAAGAGAAACCAAACCCCACAATCCATAGGTCAACAGCTACTGTAGCAAGTCCAATCCAGACTAGAGCATCGAGTTGCCGGAAAGTCATCGTACCCCAAGAATTATTATTAGACGATGGTCGTGAAAAACAGCAATTTGATGATGATCACGGCATTATGCCATTGGTAGCACCAAACTTGGCCCTAAATTCAACGGGGTCCGCAGGGAATTGCACCTTGGACAAGTCCTTGCCGGTGGCCCCCGAGGAGGATATTTCGTCAGAATTTTTGTTGGATTTTGAGATAAATGAGCAGCTCCTGACTGATATACTCAGCATGGATTTCTCAGATCAAGTTGATAATTTTGCTTGCGGGGCATCGTCTAGTGCTGATGACGGTAATATATGTAACCAGGCGGGTCTGTTATCTCCAAATTCAAATTCTAGACAAACCGTCTGGGCTCCTGATGACATGCTTCATGATGATTTCGATTTTCCCACTGTGGCTTCTACGAAAGATGATCAGGCTGGATTCGAATCGGAGTGGTTTCAAGACTAATTAAGGCAGCAAAGTGAAAAATAAAAATCACTGGATATCACTGTGGTGTCTAATAAATCAAGTTCATTTTATCTCTAATTTCCTAGCGATGCCTTGCATCGCATGATTTGTATGACGTCTATCTGTCTCTATCGATATATATATATATATATATATATATATACACCTAGCGTGAATCATCTTTTTTAATTAAGTATATATTTTTAAAATTAAAAAAACAAAAAAAAAACATCGTTTTATTGATCAAAACATCGTGGTGGAAGTCTACATAAATAAAAGACAAATCCCTCACTGTCTCCGGGACCACATTTTACTTTTTTTATGGGATGCAAGTAATATTATGCCATTGTACCCCTCGCAACACGAATTTAAGGTGGAATTCCATTAAAGGATATAGAGAAATATACATGAATAAATACAATTCAATACCACTCTATTATAATTATTTATTATTATTATTATATATAAAAAAATATTAATTGAAACTAATAATTATAATTATATATTTATATATTCTTATCTATTTATTTTTATTTTTATAATTTTTTTAAGGTAATGTAACTATAGTTAATAAAGTCTAATCAAATTTATAAGACTAATTTTTACATTATTTTCGTCGAAATTTTTTTGTATATATTTAATTTTTAATTTTTTGCAACTCTTCCAAGATTAAATTAAATATATGGCAAACGTGTCCATCCAATTGTAGACACAAGTGCAATTACAAGGGAAAAAGTTGATACTTTTGGGCACAAAAATGGAGACCATGTTCTAGGCATAAACCTCAGCCGCATTTTTTAGAACCCACCTATATATTATCAGAAGTCATCGTGCCTGCTCTGCATGGTCTAGTCCATTGCATTACACAATGAGATTCCTTTTTTCAAAAAGATGAAAATTTAAGAAAACGTAATGCATTAAATAGAATAATATTTTTCTTTATTTTATATCATCAATTTCATATCAATATTTGAACCCAAGATTTTTTAATATAAATACTTAATTTTTTAATTATTAGGGTGACCCATTATAATTAAGGTTCTAAACATTAAACCGGAATGGACAATTAAAAAGTAATATGTGAATAATAAAATATATAAATTAATTATATCTCATTTAATTATATAAATAAATAACATTAAATGTTAAAAAAAAATTACTCTTTAACTCTTTTTCACCTACCATATCTTTCAATAAACGTTTTACGTTGTAGTCTTCCTCCTTCTAAATACCGAGAAGTAAATATAGCAGTTAGCTTGCACAACTTAACTAATTAAACTTAAACCATTTAGTGCCGTAGATCGTTGTCTGGATTGGGTTATAGGAAGCGGGTCCAAGTCTGATTAAGGCAACTCTTCCAATAGTTAAATCAGGGAGATGCCAAGGCCCACTTGGCAGCACATTTAGCCTTTTCTAGTCATCCATACCTGCATAAAATAGAGGAGAATCATATGCAGTGGCAATAACATGACTAGTTGGATTTTTCTCTCTTTTTTTTAACATAATGCTTAATAGTTAGTGGCTAGAAAAAGTGTGGAGAATTGTGACTTGTGAGTCCTTGAAGTTCCGAGTATCAGATACCACAAAGAGCCCTTAGATCAAATCTCAGGACTTCTCCCTAACCCCGTAAGGGCATTGCCCACTCTGACATTACCGGCTCACCTTTTTTTTTTAAGCTTCACTAAGAGTATTTTTCATTAGTTGTGCTAGAAACACAAGGAAAAGAAGAAAAAAAAAAGTTAAATAAGCTGAAATTTCGAGGAATACCATTAACGGCACCTTTTGGAATGAAGTCTTTGGACGTGCATGTACTTTAGATAACCGAAAGTGCTACTCTCACAGGATATTTGATTCTTTACACTTGCTTTTTCCAAGAAGGATAAGGATAGAACATTTATAAATACCTTGATGATAGAAAGTACACGATCAATCATAAAACATTATCTTCTTTTCCTTCTACTCTCCTGAAATCAAATATTCTATCTAGCCGGTACTCTTTCCCCTTGGTATTTACATACTAAAACATGAAAGCACATTTTAAATAAAAAAATGTACCTTCGTTGCATCCTTAGCAGTAGAAGCAGCAAGCCGGTGAGTTAGAAAAAATTCTTAATTTGATTATTTAAATTTCATATATATCAAATTGTAAATATATCTAATTTCTTGATTTCTTAAATTTTAAATGTATCAAATTTTAAATTTATTAATTTTTTAATATATTAAGTATTATATCTTTTTAGATTATATTCAAATTTTTTGAATTTAAATTCTGAATTTGAATTAAATCAGATTTCAAATAAATAAAATCTGGTTATTCGAGTATCTCTCCCCAGCACCCATCTTGTGCCAAGAGATCAAAAGGCTTGGAAAGTTGCAGAGATCTGGAGAGATTCGTAAAAGTCAAGGCCAAGGCCGAGCTGTTAATCACAACTGGACAACTCAAATACATTTGTCATATGAGACAAAGGAAGAGTTAATCCACGACATGATCTTCTCCCGTTAGTAATCTAATATAGAGATAACAGTAATAGCATCTTGAACATCGAGGGAAGGAGAATCAAGGTTAAGTTTCACCATTAACAATAATATCATGCTCAGCAAATTAAAATATTGTGTATGGATACCAACTCAATTTTCTTCAAGTGTTGAATCATTTCTCAGCGACTTCAAACAGATTTCAAGGTAGAAAATTCCTGCCAAAGATTTAGGATTTTGAGGGAAAAAGAAAAGAAGTTCTTCTGCATTTAATAACTAAACAACTGCATTTAGCCACCTAACTCCAAACTTGTACCTTTTTTTTTTTCTTAATTGCATTTGATAAAATGTAATTCTTTTCTTCTCCAGCGTTCACTTCCATATTTATTGACCCCCTTATTCCATATCCCCACACCCCAAAAGTGAGTATACATAATCTCAACCAGACAAAGTAGTGAGACAGCTTCCGGACCTAGTAAACTTAGCAGCAGCCCCTCTAATATCTCCATCAGTATTTGTAGGACTACTTGGGGTTGATCTTAAAACCCTTTGTGAAACGAAGCTTCTCCTAAGAATTTGTCTCATGGCAGATATCAAATGGACTGTTGGATCGGGCGGTGGTCCTGAGGACACAAATTTCTTGCAAAAATTCATGTGGGTGGCCATTGCTTCCTCGGTGCTAATAAACCTCTCAGTCTTCACAATTTCATCTTTCACAGCTTCTGCACATAGTCCACAAATCCACTTACCATGGTACCTTTCGCGTATTTTTTCGATGTATGCTGGTGTGCACTCTTCAGTTAGGCCACAGCAGTCACATTTGGCAAACTCCACCTCAATCTGGGAAATAAGTTTTGCAGTTGCTGGTTGAGTTTCTGGGGTTGAGACTACCAGAGGGTCACTGATTATAGTAGCGGACATTTTGCCCATTTACCCTATAGCCAAAAAAATAAAGAATAACACCGAACCATTATTGAGGAATAATTGTTTCACCAAACAAGGCAAATTTTCTTACTTTGATTCTTTTCCCATTTCCCTTGAATTTTTTCCCACAATTGGAAGATTCTTAACCAATATCAAGGGAAATCGCAAATACGTAATGTTAGACTAATATGGGAAACCTTGATTTAAAAAAAAAAAAAACTAATATGGGAAAGTAATTATTTTCTTGGATATATGGCCTCAATCTATAAGTCAATAAGCCATTTTAATTATGTTTTTAGAAACTTAATGGACCAAACCAGGACATGACTGGAAGCCAGCTGGACTCCCAAACACATTCCAAAAACAGCTCACACAGACACATCTTTTGGACATCCAACGAATTCCAAAAAGAAAAGAAAAAGAACAGAGTTTTCTATAGTGATTGTTTGCTCATTGATTATCTGTCTAGAGAAACAGAACAGCCAGAGCAACATACTCATAGACGAAATTTCTCAATCTATGAAATCAATCATCCCTTGATAACAACAATCATTGAGAAAACCAAACGAAAAGGAAACACAAATAACAAAAAAAGAAAAAAGACAGATCTTTATGAGAATTACCAGCAGAAGAAGTAGACCAAAAATGCTTGTAAATAACCTTTCCTGGTGTATTTACTTGTAGAAATCTCTCTCAACTCCTGCTCCTTTTGGCTTTGAGAGGATCTTTGTTATCTCTCTTTCTCCCACTCTCCTTGTTGTTTAACCTTTTCTTCTCCAATAAAGATCATCTCACAAACCAAAACCATTGCAGAACCGAAAGAAAAACAGAGAGAGACTTCTATTTCTCTTTCTTTTCCTTTATTTCTCTCCAGAAAATTGCCAATCCCCAAACAAACAAAAAAAAAGAGGAAAAAAAAAAACCCTTTTCTTGGCTACTTCCTAAGAACCCAAATCATTATATGAACAAAACCAAGGGATTGCTTTTTGCTCCTCCTTCCACAAAGGTCCGCACTCAAAACAAAGTATCAACAGTCAAGAGAGAGAGATAGAGAGAGAGAGAGAGAGAGACTTATAAAGAAGAGAGAGAGAGAGAGAGATGGTTAGACAGAGAACCAATGATTGAGGACTTCGAGGAGGTCCACTCTGCGTAATCATTCAATGTCTGAGTGAATTACGGCCGTTGATTTCTGGATTACCATTTAAGCATCCCTCTCTTATCATTTTGTGAGAATTGTTATATTACGCCGAAGGGCAAATTAAACACTTGAATTAGACGAATACTTATGTTATTTTAAATAATTAGTTACAGTTAATTAAAAATTCATGAAAAGATGTATTAATTAATTTATTATTATACAGATATGCAAATTAAACGCCTTAAATAATAATTGAAATTTAATAATACATTTATATATTCAATTTGCATGCCTGTATAATTCATTTATCGTGAGATGAATTTTTTTCTCCTTCATTTTTGAAGTGGATCAATTGAAGAGTGCCACGTGTAAAACATAAGAGTGTTTGAGCGACAACTTTTGGAGATTTCCCTACGCCTTGTTAATTTGAGCTGCTATATTCTCCGAGTAACAACAATAATAAACTTTTAATTTTGTATTTCAATTTCAAAAGAAAATTTTCATTTTAGATTTAATTTGGTCACCTGTGTTCTATTATAAATTGAATTTAATTGAGTTTAATCGTTCTATATATTTCTTTAAAAAAAAGGAGAAAAAAACATTTTATCAGTCCATTCTCTCTTTCTTCTTCTTCTTCTTCTTCTTCTTCTTTTTTTTTCTTTAACCAAATTTGGTTATCATTCTTAATTGAATTGGGGTGCTTATGGTGCATAGTAAATTTTTTTGCTTCCAAAATAATAATCTAATCTAAAAACTCCATCTATGCCCCATCCTAATTATGGTGGACTGTGCCCCTGATTGTCCCACCCAACTGTTTTTAGAAGGCAACTTGGTCTACAATCTTAATTATAAAGGCCACCGTGCAAGAAAGATTGGAGAATTTCTACGTAATTTCTTCCTTTTTTTTTGCGAATAATTTTCACATCATCTGTTTCTCTTTTGGAATATTATTATTATGATCCTTCCATGTAAGGACAAAAAATACGGCTAGTCGAAGTGCGTTGCCCCAAGACATGACCTACGCTGTTTTGGGTAGAAATTTGTAGAAATGTCACGTCGCATTGACATCTTTTGCTAAGTTTATTCTAGACTCGAGTCGGCAGCCCATGCTAGCCAACCCTAAAGTCCACGACTACAAATGTGTGTTAATCTTCCGTGTCTTTATAATATTAGTTAAGTCACTTTTAAACAACAAATCGACAAGTCTCGTCTCCCAGTCAATTGCTAATTATGAGTTAATTAACAATTTCTTGGTATTGTAGATGCATGTACTTGAAACTAATTTGAATTATTATTAGTGATAAATACCAATTTCATAAACTTTATGACATTATTTTCCAACTATTTTAATTATTGGGCCCGATTAGATTAGCATTCTAATTTACGCAACCCCTTTAGCCCCGCACTCCATTATTACCGTGTTTTTCAAAGCACGAGGATATATAAACCTCAACTATATTGGCAATTTTTCAATGGTCTTAATCGAATGTAGTGTAATGGTAATATTAGTTTACTGTAATTTAAAAAAAAAATAGTTATGAAAAATAAAAATAAGGACGCGTATGTTTTGATCATTCTCCGAGCTACCGTGACGCCATAGCGCAGCAGTCTTGTGCTTTCACGCACTCACAATGGTCCAATCGTAGATCAAGGACAAAACATGTCATAATAACTTAATAAATGCATGGACCAATTGCTGCCAAGACTAAAGAAAGGGAGAGCGTGACTTGGTCGGTTGTTGGCATCAATTGGTGAAAAGGACTTTTGCACTCTTTACAGAGGAAGACAAGGAAATAGTTGTGGGACAACCAATTTCAAGATCTTGTTCCGATCTTTACCATGTAATTTGGCCATGAAAAAAAAAAAGTCAAACATGGGGTTTGCAGAAACTGTCCTTTTGAATGCGGTGATTGAAGTGTTGTTGGTATACGTACCATCTTCACATGACAATAGTTTGCAGTTTCACACGACAAAGACTTTGGTTTCACACTTTTGCATGTGAAGCATGCGTTTTTGGATCATTCCACACCCTCAATAAAGGTTTCACCCAACAGGGTCTGGACATGTTTAGGGCATCATGTCACGGGTTTGGAACAGATGCAGACACTGGATAGATATTTACGGACCTCGTGCTTGAATTCAGGGTAGTTAACAACCGTGAGATCAACCCATTCAGATCAGCATGTCACTTGTCAGACTGAAAACCTGAGTGATTATTAAGACTCTTATCCAAATCATAAGGAAGTCAGTGAACTTTATTATATAAATTCAACATTTCTTTTTTCTCTTCTGATATGAAATTTTGTAAGTGTAATCTTTCCTCTTTATATGTCTTACGTCTATTTTGTATTCTATCCTCTTTATATGTCCTACGTATTCCTCTCATCTAGTCGTGCAATTAATTATAGTCTCCTCGGTATCTACCCTGAAAAGAATATTCATAGGGCTTTGTACAATGATCTAAAATAATTGCATAGCCATATAACAAACAATACAGAGAATCATAAGTTGAAAGGATCAATGTAATCATGTTACGAATGGAAATGAATCACAATAATATTTTTTGTCAATCACAAGTATATATAGATTTGATTTCTCCTCAAACTCAAGTAGGCAATGTATAAATAATTATATAATCATATATTAATCAAAAAAATATATTAATATTATCGTAGTCTAAAATGATAACTGTTTCTTGATTTTAGTCCAAAAATTCCCGCACAATTCACAAGC
Organism: Bruguiera gymnorhiza; assembly: GCA_020883675.1. NCBI lineage: Eukaryota > Viridiplantae > Streptophyta > Magnoliopsida > Malpighiales > Rhizophoraceae > Bruguiera > Bruguiera gymnorhiza. The sequence continues at coordinate 302,728 of JAIRCJ010000001.1, read as the reverse complement.
AAGATGACTCTGAGATGGTTATGAAAGTCTCAAATATTTCTCTCGATGAGTTTGTTTTGGTTGATGTTGTTTTGGGAGGTTTATATATAATTATAAATAATTTATTGTGTCCAACCATAGAAGTATAGGGGCACATCTATGGCTTAGCTTTCCTTGGTTGGGAAGTAGAATTGGATTATTTGAAGACCAAACGAAGCCGACTTGTGTCTATAAATGTTGAAAAAACAGAAAAGAACAATGATTATTTATGCCAGTGTAACTAGATGATAAAGGCAAACGGTGCACTTATCACGTTGATTGTTGGTCAAGTGGCTGCAAAGTAATTCGAACTGTGATTTAGCATCTGCCTTTCCAAAAACAGTAACTTTGATAACAACATGTCACTTATCACCCTCTCTTGACTTGATTCCTGTTATTGCATTACAAGATTGCAGTTGAAGTTTTGAGTGCTTGATTGATTGCGTTAACTGGTTACGGAGGTAAGTCTAATTAAACTATTGATTCGTTCATATATATGACCCAACTATAGATTCTATTTTTTCCATAGTAGGAGGCAAAGTAGTCCCTTATTTTATAAATCCCTTTCCAGACGATCTAGCTATATATGAAGGGTTGGTTTCCGAAGCTATTGATTGAGTAAAGGGAAACGGACATCTAAAAGTTCATTACTATAATTGACATTGTAGTGTCACGTAACTAGGTTTAGGTTATTGATTTATGAGAATAATCAAGCGAGTCGTTAAGGGTTAGTCGAAATTGTGATTATATCGCCAATAATTACCTGATCAAGTGCATGACTCTAGACAAACTACGTTGGATCATGATTGGGACTTGGGAGCAGGCCTGTCATCAACATTGCCAGTCTATTCAATGAACAAAAGAAACCACATACTTAGTCATGTTAATTAATATATAGTTTTTGAGATGTCTCTGTAATTGAAAGTTGGAAAATTCTAAAAGAAGGATATATGTACTCTTCCCTCATAGTGAATCAATTTTACTTCAAGATTAATTAGGCTTTTATGTTGTTTTGTGAGTATTAATTAATCACAATTCCACCCCTTATATATGGTACGCGAGATTTAATCAATTTGATTCGTTTCAAACCTAAATTTATATTATATCATTATAATTCTTAAACTCACATTTATGGTTCTTATTGTCAACTATAATAACGTATTAAAAGGTTAAAAATGTATCATCAATGATAATAAAATTGTAATATGTAAAATTAATGTGTAAAACACATCTAATTTATTGCATCAATATGATTTTTTTTTATATCTTTTAATCAATAAAATTGTCAGATCACAATAGCCTATGTTAGCCGCTAATTTTTCTTGAGTGCAAGATTGAATCATAATTGAGGTGGGGGCCAAGAAAATCTGATTTACAAGTTATCATGATAATTAATGGATAAGATATTATTATGATGTTGGGTCTAATTTTGACATTGCGTGTGAGCTTCTATTATGACCCATCATCGAGCACTCCTGTGGATTGTGACACCAACCAGTGATTCTTATTTTTATGGTGGAACAATCCAATCTTAGTATAGTAATGATGGGGTGACAATAATAACATACCTTTCAGTTTGATTTGTGCATTTTCAATTTTTCATAGAATAATTTCGCAGGCCACATATACAAATGAGGCCTACAAGAAATATGTACAGTGCATCAATAACAACAGGCATATTAATTGGTCTCCAACTCCAAGGTCTTCCTCCATTACATCTCATAACTTTTATTGAACAATGATCCATAAAGCCCAATCTTACAACTATGTGCAATTAATGTCATTATTCATTGTTCTCAAAAAAAAAAAAAAAATACAAATTGCCACAACTGCTGGACCTTACCGAGCCCAGGAGGCAGAAAAGCAGCGAACTGTAGCTCTTCTCCATTCAATCTGCATAAAGTAATGGAAGTAAGGCAATCAAACAACTAAAGAACACGTGGCATTTTAGAATTATATTAAAAAGTTCATTTTGATATTTTAAAAAATTTATAAATCGGTCCTCATAGTATTAAAATTTAATTTTTGTATTTTGTAAATACAAAATACCCCAAAAAAGGAAAGAAAAGAAAAAAACAGAAAAAAAAAAACCACCTGGTTCGAGCGAGTCCCGACGAACGGTTATTTTGAGTTTGAGCTTGAAAAACGGAGGACAGCTTGTCCACCAAGTGGGGTGGTGAAGGGCTGTGGGGCTGTTGCTATCAAGGAACACAGTGAACGAGAGGCTTTATCGCCGTCATATAGCCCTTCTCCCTCTCTCTCTCTCTCCCTCTCTCTCAGTGCTATTAGTTTTTTGTCGATTTGTGTTGTGGGGTTGGACGGATAAACCACGACATTGAGGTTCACCGTTTCAGGCTAAAACCTGAAGAAGCCAAGGCTGCCAACTAAATTAGTCGCCGCTGCTACGGTATCAAACTTCCTTGTGTTTTCCAATCAATTCAACTGATGTTTGTTTTGTGTTACCCTTCCTATCAATAGTTTCATCTGCTGGCTGAATGTGCAGTTGGTCTGGTATCTGTCAATTGCCCATAGTTATAGACAGTCCCTAACATACCTAAGATTTGGTTAACCTCATTTGTTCTTATGTGATTGTTATCCGTTGATCATGCTTCGATCTGTAATGCCTCTTTGCCTGTTCTAAAGTCTTTTAAATAATTCTTGCATGGTTAATGGAGGTTTTCTTTTCTTTTGCAGGTGAATCCACCGCGTCAAGCATTTATGAAGGTCATGCTTGTGGAGTTTTGCGAGGAATGATGAAAACATGCTGCATTCTAAATCTTCAAATTGAAATGTAGAATCTGTTGTCTAATGAATGTTAATGGATGAGTTCTTAGGGATTTCTATCAACAAAATTTGTGGAAGATGACTATTATGAGTAATGGTTTGTTATGGATGACAGTATTATGAGCAATGCTGGCAATATCATCTAATGTCTGTGCATATGGAATATAATTTAAATTATAGTTGTCAAAATATGAACAGATGATCACAACTGATTTTTAACATGTCAATGGAGGTAAGATGTGACAGAAACCAAGTGGAAATTATGTACACATTACAATCATTGGAATTGTTACTTGCCAAAGTTTAAGTTATTTGCATCTTGCAATGTGGAATTATTAGGAATGATCTTCATTGGTTTGTATATATATATATATATATATATATATATATATAGAGAGAGAGAGAGAGAGAGAGAGAGAGAGAGAGATGCTATGGTTTATAGTTTATAGAGTTGTGTTTAGGTTGCCTACCGCAGTTTAAAGTTGTGTTTTATCCAAATTTACAAAAGATGAATTGTGTACAAAAAAATTCCTAGAAGACAGCGAAGTTGAAGAGAAAGCGGGGGAAGAATATTCTTCTTCTTCTGATGATGATGATCATGACAAGCGGCCCCCCTGGGAAATTGTATGCGACAGTGAAAGTGAGTGCGAGACAGAAGAGCTCGAGGATCAGTTTTATAACAAACAAATCATTGAGAGCAAGGTATTCTCTTTTAGCCTTACATACTGTTTCATTCTTTATTACTTTTATTATTATTATCTTTTTCTTCTTCAGATTTGAGTTTGAAATTAATAATGCTTTTTGGTATCGTCAGGGTTTTGATGTTGATTTTGTTCCCAATGTGAGTTTTTTCGGCGGGGTTCGACCTGTTGATTTGGAAGACAAGGATAGCTTATCCACCAAGTGGGTGAAGGACTGTATGGATGTTGCCATCAAGGAACACAACGAATGAGAGGTTTTTTCATCATATAGCCCTTCACCCTCTCTCCCTCCTCTCGTGTTATTAGTTTTTGTTCATTTGTGTTATGTTGGTGTTCAAGGATGATAATTATTTCACTTTACTTAATTTTGGGTGTGTCTGATAATAGAGAGCCAATCTACAATTGGAGTCTATTGTGAAGGCAAATCATGGACCTGCTGCTGGTCAAGTGTTTTACATTACGTTGCAAGCCAGGGAGTCCTCTTCCGGTCCGGTGTTAACGTATCAAGCCAAAGTGTTTTGGGGTTGGACGGATAACCATGCCATTTAGGTGGAGCTTTTCAGGCCAAAACCTGAAGCCAAGGCTGCTAACTAAATTAGCCACTGCTGCTATGGTATCTCTCATCATTCCTGCAATCAATTCTGCTGCTGTTGTTTTGTGTTTGTTTTCCCATCAATATTTTTATCTGCTAGCTGAATCTGCAGTGGGCTTTTATTTGTCAAATGCCTGTAGTTATATACTGTCCTCAATATTTGGTTAATCTCATTTGTTTCTTATTCAGACAATTTCACTATTTTTGTCTCTCATCTTTCCTGCAATCCAGTCGTCTAATGTTGTTTTGTGTTAGTCTTCCCATCAGTAGTTTTATCTACCAGCTGAAAATGCAGTTCGTCGGGCATATCTCACATGCTTGTTACCTCATTTGCTCCTGTGTTGATCTTGCTTGGATTTGTAATGCCTTTTTGCAAGTGCCAAGTCCTTTTTTTTTTTTTTACAAAATAAAAATAAAAATTAAAAATTAAAATTAGAATCATGTATAGTTACTGAAGTTTTCTTTTTTTTTTTTCTCTTTTTTTTTCATTTGCAGGAGAATCTGCTGTGTGAAATATTTGTGAAAGTCCTGCTTGTGGAGTTTTGCATTATTTGTATATATGGTGCTCATCATGTGTGAAATGACTGCAAACCTGATAGAAACATTACAAAATTCTACTGCAAAAGTTTAACCTGCATCTCATTCAAATTGAGTTTTGCTTTTTACCTTTGCTATTGCACACAGAATGTTAAATATCTTTAAAGTATGGAATCATCCATACTGGATGACACGGATTATCTTTTAAATTGACTGACTGTGTGTTGGAGTTTTGCCTTGTCATTCTAATGCGGTTTTCTGTTGTCTCTGCATCTTAGAAAATTCTTCTTGTTGTCACTTCCTATAGAATTCAGTTGATTTCACTGTTAGCATCTTGGTAGTAGATGGTTTGGATTTCTGCTTTGACAGATGCATAATGTCCAAATGACAAGTTAACCCACTTGCGCTGTAGCTGCTTACCATATATGGGATGGTTCGGAATTGAATTTATTGACAGAGATGCACTTTCTCTTTTAAAGCACACTTTTTGCTCTGAACTTTCGTTATGTTTTATTTTAATTATCAGGCAGATTTGAAGGAACAAGAAATAGTTTTCCCAGATCCATTTTATATATTCCAGGAAAATTTTATTTATGGCGTTTTTAAGGTACCTTCTACTTACAACTAAAAGATAGGAGGAGGACACATATGATCATCGAAAAGCTGTTATGGGATGTGCAATGATAAGCTGTGACATAGAAATGGTTGGCCCTGAAATTACTGCGTGTTCACAGGAATCTTCATTTCTTCCACAACTACGATTACAGGAAACATGCTTCACTCGGAAATCCCTCATGAACTCCCGAGTTTGCTTGCTTACTTCCTCTAGCGTCTCTGTTACAATGGACAACTCATTGAATCCTGCCCACACACTTGTTCAAATTGTGTGCCAAGATTATAAAGGTCTTCTTTTTTGACATAATGAGGACTCTGAGGGGATTGCAGTATACAGGTGGGTTGATGAAAACAAGGGTTTTTCTTTTCTTTTTTTTTTTCCTGTGGTGTACGAATACTAGGAAATAATGTTCATCTACGTTGTGCTCTAGTTATGTAAAAATATCTCTGCTCTTTGAGGGGAAAATTGCTTTGGTCACTATTCTCATACTTTTCATTAGATCTTGTGAGTGCAATTAACAGATGCAGTCTTTTAACTGTCTTTCTACTTGTTTAACCGGATTTCTCATGGACGCTTCCTTATAAAACCAGGAAGAAACTGTGAGATTGACTTGTTTATCATGCAAGCTGATGGGAAAAAGATGGTTGACCGAGGACACGGCCTAGCCGCGTTGGTGGCCGCAGTGTGACTGCCCCCCTCTCCCTCCCCCCTCCTTGCCTTACAATTGTCTAGCCCTTTTCTCTACAGATCAAATAAATGAATAAATAGTCGACCGAAGCAAAAAGAGAGCATCGTCCTCCAGCTTGGAGATGGAGCTGACGCATCGCATCCTCTCACAGTGATACTACTAGTAATTTGCAATTGCAGGATCGAATAGGGAGAGCACTCGACATTGATTCATGCGTGAATGTTAGTAAATTTAATCACGATGGGGGATTAATATGTAATTATGGTTTGGCAACGTATAATTGTCCAGTGGATCAATTGTGGAGCTGCTGGAAGCCCAGAATGGAATTTTGTTGGGTCCAAAATCAAGTGTATGACATGCAGACCTTTAAGTCTTGAGCAGAAGCTCAAATCTATATATATATGTCTCATCTTCTGCATGGATTGAAAAGAGTTAAAATCTCAACTGACCAATTATAATTCGTTAGTATTAAAGTTAGTAGAAATTTTAAATTTGAATTTTAATAATAATTAATTAACTAACAAATCTCAAAAATATGATAATATAAAACAAAATTAATAATATAATCAAATAGACTTTTAATTATTTTCCAGTAATGTATTAGTGTGTGAAAGCAGTGGAAAACAATTAATCCTAAAAAAAAAAAAGTAAAGATTGTATATATTAAAAAACTAATATGTATATATTAAAATGTGCTAAAAAATATGTACCTATTCAACAAAGCAAAGTTGATAGAAGAAAGTTATATATAAGAATTGTATTAAGAAAACTTATAAGCAGTTTATTGAAAAAAAAATAAGATATATACACACTGAATTTAAATTAAGGTATTATGCAAATTTTATATATTTAATTAAAAATATTAAATTTAGTTTAAATTAAATTTATTTTTATAATTAATTTATATTTAAAAAATTAATTAATTAATTAATTAAATTTAGTTTTAAGTGAATTTTCTTTTTGTTTAAATTTTTTTAAAGAAACTAAAAAAGATTTTTTTCTTTTTAACCAAAAAAATCATTAAAATAATTTCTTTTTATTTTTTTCTCTCTTAAAAGAATTTAAGAGTATTTTTTTAAAATAATAAGTAAATTTGAATTTTTTTAAAATCGAATTAAATAGCTTTATAATAATAAAAAAATTAATTATAATTAAAATAAGAGTATATAAATTAATAAAATCCTACTCTAACCCGATCTCTATAATGATAAAGTCTATATAACTTTCGGTAATATATATGGTTTTGACGGAAAAACGTAAATTTGTGAAACTGTCCCCCCTTCGGGAAGAGCAGCTGAAAGGCGCGGATCGGCATTCTAATTCTAGGGTTTCTCTATTCGTCTGTTTGCGATGAGTCCCGATTCGGGCACGGCGGCTGATGTGGGGGAAGCGCATACGGAGGGAGGATTAGGTGGAGGATCGGATTCCGATGATCCATCTAAGGAGTCAACCCTGAAGAAGCAGAAGCTTGATCGTGACGATGGCAGCGAAGAAGAAGAAGAACCGGTAGAAGAAGATTCTTCTTCTGATGATGAGATGATGACGACAATCGATAGCGAAAGTGAAATCGATAGCGAAAGTGACGTCTGTTTCCTAATATGTCTTATTCGCATAGCCAAGAATTTTCGACCTTCTAACTCTAAGCGACTAGGCTGTTCAGAATCAGAATAGGGTGGTTGAACTTGCAAGATACTTTGGCAATGGAGAAAAAAGAAAAGTTCCAATGCAAGACCAATAAGTTTTGCTCAAAACCCAGGTTCAAGTGAATGGAGCTCGTCAAAGGTGGGAAATGGTGACGCATCTGGAAAATTCTCAGTCGCACTAGCTTAGAGTGAATTCTAAATTATGAAAATCACAGAAGAAGAGAAAAGTGAGCTGGGAGCTTTCATATTTACAAACACAACATCCTTGTTCACAGTTACAAAAATTCTAACTTTTTTGTTTTTTTTCAGCACGCAAAAAGAAAAAAAAAAAAAAGAATTGCTGAACTAGAATGCAGTACATGTAATGTTGAACTTAAAGTGGCCCTCCACTGAGTAATTGAGACAGATCAATGGCTTGTCTCCCCGATAATGGTAGGCTACTTACAATTACCACATTGCTTGAAATAATGGAAGGCTCTGGTGCTGAATAACGGAAGTGTTGTTCCTGGCCAATTTCCATTTCGCACCATAGGTTTAGGAGGTAATTATACTTTACACTGTATATGTTTAGAAATTACAAAAAATAACCTGTACTATAAATGTGGTAATAATAAGTGTTATCTGTTAGTTTGTTGAAAAATATTACAACAGTGTCATGACAAATGACGCAAAGTCACTAAAATGCCTCTAATTGGTAACTAAAAGAAAGAAAGAAAAAAAAAAAAAAAGCCTGTTGGCTGTTTAAAAGGCATAATAAACCTAGGTGATTGTGCAAAAAATTGACAAAATAATGGACTTAGAGATGTTCGAGGCGGATTATTTTTGCAAATGGGAGAGAAAGATTGAAAGAAAGGAGCAAATGGTAGAGAATTGCAAGATGTAATTAGGTTTTTGATTTGTTATATTTATAAACATATGGGCAATTTTGTTTTCTTATTATATTCATCGACTTTGATTAACTCTTGTAAATCATAAGTTATTTTTATAATTTTTAAACATGTACTATGTGAATTATAATTACTTTTTAAATTTAGAATGTAAAATATAATTTATTTGTTATCTTTTAAAAATTGATATTTATAAGAAATATTATTAGTTTTTTTATGATATTCGAGTAATTAATAACTTAAATATTTATTTACATATTCTGAATTTTAATTATAAGAAAAAAATATGAGATTTATAAAAATAAAAATAATTACTTTTATTATATAATTCACAGTTTAATAAATTTTTTAATAAAAATAAAAAATAATATTGATAAAAATAGTTACATTATCACCTTTTCTTTGGCAAAGAGAAACATCTATTGGTTAACATAATTTTATTATATCATGCAAATTGAAATGATTGAAATATATGCATAAAGAATAAATTTTATGTTGAAAATGATATATTATCTCAATAAAATAAAATATATTTTTTATGATAATGATTCATTATTTTTGTTAGTATTATTTTCTTTATATGTAATCCTCACAAAGCACACAATTAACAAATGTAAATAAGCATCACATCAAGAATTTCACATAGATAACAATAAGAAAAAATATATATAATTTACAATTTGATAAAATTTTTAATAAAAAATAAAAAATGATATTAATAAAAGTAATTACATTATGACATTTTATTTTACAGTGAAAAATATCTAATAGCCAACCTAATCTTATCGTATCATAAAAATTGAAATTATTGGAATATGTGCATAAAGAATAAAGTTCATATTAAAAATGATATATTATTCTAATATAATAAGATATTTTTTATGATATTAATATATTATTTTTATTAATAATAATATTATATATATTTGGTATAGTTAAAAAATGTAAATAAGCATCACATTAAGAACTTCATGCGAATAACAATAAAAAAGAAAAAGTGTATAATTTATAATTTAATAGATTTTTTAACAAAAAAACAATAAAAGTGATATTAATAAAAATAATTGTATTATCACTTTTTTTATGGTGAAAAATATCTAGTAACAAACCTAATTTCACTGTATCATAAAAATTGAAATGATTAGAATATATGTATAAAAAATAAATTTTATGTTGACAATGATATATTATTCCAATAGAATAAGATTTTTTTATGATATCAATATATTATTTCTATTAATATTTTTTTCTTTATATATATATATATTAGATATAATTAACTAATGTAAATGAGTATCACATCAAGAACTTGACATGAATAACAATAAAGAAAAAAAAGTATATAATTTATAATTTAATAAATTTTTTAATAAAAATAAAAAGAAATTGATATTAATAAAAAATAATTATATTATCACTTTTTTTTAAGTGAGAAATATCTAGTAACTAATCTAATCTCATTGTATCATAAAATTGAAATCATTGAATATATGCATAAAGAATAAATTTCATGTTGAAAATGAAATATCATCTTAATATAATAACATATTTTTTAGGATATTGATCTATTATCTTTATTAATACCTTTTATAACGAGAAATATCTAGTAACCAATCTAATCTCATTGTATCATGAAAATTGAAAAGATTGGAATATGTGCATAAAGAACAAATTTTATGTTGAAAATGATATATTATTCCAATAGAATAACATTTTTTTTAGGATATTGATCTATTTTTCTACTAATACCTTTTTTTTTCTATATATCTTTTTTTTTTCCTCACAAAGGATATATAGTTAACAAATATAGACGAGCATCACATCAAGAACCTCACATGGATAACAGTAAGGAAGAGAAAGTGTATAAATAAGCCCCCTTCCTTCCGGTCTCCACTCGCAAGAGTATACTCCAAACAAAGAGATCTTGGCATTTGTTTTGTGTCTCTTGCATAGTCATTAATTAATTATCAAACAGTTTCAGTTAAGTTTCTTGGGGCTTAGACAAGATGGTGATGGTAGACTTAGATGGCGATATCATGCCGCGGACAAATCTTGTAGGGGAGAACATGGTGTACTTTCTCAAGAAATTAGACGTGAATGGCGATCGCAAGCTCTCCAGAGAAAAGATCAAGGAAGCCTTCTCTTCTGATGGGTGGTACCTCAGCGTCGGACTTCAAAAGCACATTATCACCAAGGAAGAGTTAAATCACCTGGTTTATAGGGCCCGCTCTTATGGCTACCGTGTTGACTAGAATATAGACGTAGTATCTACAAACGCGTACGCAAATGCATGAATCCAGTTTGATGCAATTGGGCTCTTTAGATATGAAGTAATGTATAATAACACGGTGTGCGTATGTACGAGAGTTGTGCAAATTCGACTCTTCTTCTTTATGTAGAAATAAAACCAAATGTGCCGTTAAGATTACAAACTATATATATATATAAAATAAATTTTTATATTTATTTTTATAAATAATTTATATTTAAAAAATTAATAGTTAAATTAAATTAAGTTTAAGAGAATTTTTTAAAAGAAACTAAAGGAAAAAGAGTTAAAGTAATTATTTTTTTTACTTTTTTTTCTCTCAAAAAAATTTAAAAGTAATTTTTTCAAAAAATAATAAATTAATTTAAGAATTTTTGTTAAAAAATTCGAATTAAGTAATTTTATAATTATAAAAAATTAATTATAATTAATATAAAATTTTATAAATTAATAAAAATCCTATTCTGATCCAATCTCTATAATAATATCTAAATCTCCCGTAACTGCCCCCACCCCCCCCCCTTCAGGAAGAGCAGCAGCTGACCCACGCGAAAGGCGCGGATCCCCAATTCCGTCGGCATATTAATTCTAGGGTTTCTCTATTCGTCTGTTTGCGATGAGTCCCGATTCGGGCACGGCGGCTGATGTGGCGGAAGCGCATGCGACGGGTGGATTAGGTGGAGGATCGGATTCCGATGATCTATTTAAGGAGTCAGCCCTGAAGAAGCAGAAGCTTGATCGTGACGATGGCAGCGAAGAAGAAGAAGAACCGGTAGAAGAAGATTCTTCTGAAGATGATGATGATCATGATCATGATATCATGATATCATGATCATGATGATCATGATGATGGCGACAAGCGGCCCCCATGGGAAATCGATAGCGACAGTGAAAGCGAGTACGAGACAGAAGAGCTCAAGGACCAATTTCGCCTGTACAACAAGCAAATCATTGAGAGCGAGGTATTCTCTTTTAACCTTACAGTCTTCAGATTTGAGTTTAAACTTGATTGATTGCCCTGGAGCGAATAATCAATTAATGATTAATAGTTTTTTGGGTATCATCAGGGCTTCGATGTTGATTTTGTTCCCGATGTGAGTTTTTTCGGCGGGGTTCGACCTGTTGATTTGAAGGACAAGGATAGCTTATCCACCAAGTGGGTGACGGACTGCGTGGATGTTGCTATTAAGGAACGCAACGAACGAGAGGTTTTTTTTTTTTTTTTTCCATCATATAGCCCCTTCTCCCCCCCTTTCTCTTAGTTCTTTGTTGTTGATTTGTGCCGTGTTGGTGTTTAATTTGTGCTTAATTTTGCTGTGTGTTTGATAACAGGGAGTCAATCTACAATTGGAGTCTATTGTGAAGGCAAATGAAGGACCCGCTGCTGGTTGTACGTTTTACATTACGTTTCAAGCCCGGGAGACCTCTGCTGGTGCGGTGAAAACCTATCAAACCGAAGTGTTTTGGGGTTGGACGGATAAACACGTCATTGAGGTTCACCGTTTCAGGTTAAAACCTGAAGAAGCCAAGGCTGCCAACGAAATTAGTCGTCCCTGCTACGGTATCAAACTTCTTTGTGTTTTCCAATCAATTCAGCTGATGTTTGTTTTGTGTTACCCCTTCCCATCAATAGTTTTATCTGCTGGCCGAATGTGCAGTTGGTCTGGTATCTGTCAATTGTCCATAGTTATAGACAGTCCCTAATATACCTAAGATTTGGTGAACCTCATTTGGTTGTATGTGATTGTTATCCGTTGATCTGTGATGCTTTTTGCCTGCTCTGAAGCCTTTTACATGTTTATCGAATACAATCGGTCATTAGCGTTTTTCTGTTCTCTCACTCTCAGTCTTATCAAGAAGAAAAAAACAGAAAAGAGAGGAAAACTATAGAAAGCCTTGGTAGAAGCCTGACAAATGTTATAAGGACAATTGAACGAGACATTAGTTGCGGGAGCTTATAAAATGAAATGTGTATGTTATCAAAAATTTAATTTTGGTTAAGCTACTCTTTGATGGCGTGCGTTATCTTTCTGTTTTTACCAAAAGAGAAACCGTTAAAATGACCTCGAAGCGATACTGCTGGTACTTCTCAATAGCAGGATTGAATGAGAGACGTTCGACAGTTGATTGATGCAGTTGGTCGCATGAACAAAAGAAGCATGGTGTAGGTCTTTATGAACAAATGAAACCATCTTCCAAACTTACAGATCAAACAATAAAGAGGAACTTTCAGCTAATAGCCAATGCAGTTATAGGTAAGACACTAGGCATTAGTAGTATTCAGTACAAGTATTATTCCTTTGCACCCCTAAATTAATCCAACGCCACTTCGGGTTTTACGCCTTCTCTTCTCCTCCGTTTTACCTGAAAATCAAGACAATAATCCGTTAAAAACCAACAAATAAATCGTCATAAATGGTTTTGTGGAATAATTATTATCAGATGCCAGTAACTATGGAAGAATAGACTCACCACAGGGTAGGAATAACTGCTGAATATGGATGGCTTGTTTGAGCTGGATTGACGAATCACTTTGCCATATCCTCGATCGCCCCAAGTCTCTCCATAGGAATTCCTCACCTTAAAATAGTTCCTACCGTCCGGTGCCGTGTTATACCCCATAACAACCACAGCATGTTTATCTATATTATGATCTGTCGGCTTTGTGGGTCCACAATAAATCTACAGCATTAATCCATAAGTGACTATTAATCAGAGGCGTCATTATTATTATTACTCAAAAGCATTATTACTATGCTTTCTTGCAAAGGCAATCCGATCATGCAACCCACCTCGCTCCGATTCTCGTGTCCAGAATACTTGAACTCTTTAAACGCGTCCAAGGTGGCAACCACAGGGCGCTTACACAACAATTCTAGCAACTTGGTTTCATTGACATCATATTCCTCCACAAATGTCTCAATTTTCACGGATTTGTGTGGCTGATGAATTATAGAGAGAAGCAAACATACCAATCAAAATTTGGATAAATAATCTATAAATGTAAAGAAAATTTGAATTATATAAATTAACTTTTAGAAGTTAAAACACTTACCTTGCTCTTTGCACGACATTCCTGTTGCTTTCCAATGAATGGACAGTCTCTCTCTCTCTACTCAGTCCTTGGTCTTTCTTCGTCATATACTTGTAAACCCTTTTCATAGACGACATGTGTCTTCTTTCTTTTTTCTTCCCTTCAGGCTTAACACAGTTAATCAATTCTTGAGCAGATAAAGCTTCTCTCTTGAGATCCTCAACACCCAGGTTGTAAATAGCTTCAGTGACACCGGCAACCGCAATAGCCCAACAAATCTCTACAGATACATTTAGGTAAACTACAGTAGTTGTTAAGTCAAAATCTTTTACAATATCGTTCATGATTATACAAACAAAGATAGGTAAATGAGATAAAATGATTTCTTTTATCTATTTCAAAGCAGCCAAAAAGATATTACTATTAAAGAAAATACTCAAAAGAAAAAGTTTTACTTAGAAGAAAGTATCGATTCTCCCTGAGGTCACTAACCAAAGCTAAAAGTGAACATAAACATGTAAAGATCAAAACTTTATCAAGATCCAAAACTTTACATACCTTCTCGACCCTGGTTCAGTATAGGACTCCTCATAATACCCCTCTCTGACCAATCAACAGAAGTAGGCAAGTGATCGGGCAGATCCTTTGGAGGAAATTGAAAATGACCAACAATAGATTAAACAACACAATAGATAGATTAATAAGCAAAGAAAAGAAAAATGAGAGGGGGAGTAGAGCTTTTTCACTCACGGAAGGGCGTGGAGGCAGAGGTGGCAAAATGGGTTGAGGTGGAGAGCAGGTACTTCTACTACTTCCTGCTTCACCTTTCTTCCTCTTGGGAGCCATTAGAAAAAGAAAGAACAAACAAAAGAAGAAAATCTCACATAGAGGAGCAGAGACCTTCTGCTAACCCACGCCTTTTCTGGAGAAGAGTGAGAGAGGGAAAGGAAAGGGGCGAGTGAGTTGCAACAACTTTTCTAGGTTAAAATATTTACAATAGTTCAAAAGGAACAAAAATTCCAACTTTTTTTCTTTTGAACAGCAAGTTGCATTTTTTCATAGGCATCCCATCAGAACAAGGAAAACAGCAAATCAAATACACATCTACTGAGGAGAAGACCACAACAGAACAGCCCTATCAATGACAAGGTAAACAAAAATTCTGACTAGACATATCACAAAACAAGCTCAAAACCAACCCCTAGTCGCCACACCACCCTAACTCCATCTGTAGCACAACCATCAACCACTGACGAATGCAAATTTCACAGCCAAGCAATACAACTTCTCCCTCTTGTGCATACCCATTTATGCTAAAGCCCGCCATCAACAACTCAAGAATGCAAATTTCACAACTAAGCAATCAACTTCTCCCTCTTGTGCATTCCCACTTATGCTAAAGCCCGCCGACATAATAGACTCTTATAATCTAGAGACAAACTCAACCTCCCCGTCAATCTTACCCCTCATCTTATTGAATACAGCCATATGCTCCTATGATCTTTGGGCGCATTCATATTCACAGGTGTTAAACTGTAATATCCTTCTTTATAGGTGCATGTAAACTACAAATAGTTGACATGTCAAAATATATACAGCACAGTTCAACGGTATACAGATTTGGAGGCTTCGGATCTGAAAATAGTTATCTTCAGCTTCCATTCATTCAATATTGTCAAAAGGCTTTGGTATTTTCTGCACTTGCGGCCATTTCAAAAAGGCGCTCCCAGTGCCTGCTGATTTTCTAGAACAATTCTAAACCTGTCAGAAGATGGAACACTGAAAACATTGGTAGCCAATTCTAAACCTGTCAGAAGATGGAACACTGAAAACATTGGTAGCTTACTGGTTTACTCCCTCACCCGACTGTGCTGCTAGCAAAAGGGATAACAGTATTGAAAGCTCGGGGCTCCACGGCTTATGGGGTCTTTATATTATATACGTCACCAAATCTAGCGTCTGTTTCCTAATATTTCTTATTCGCATAGCCAAGAATTTTCGACCTTCTAACTCTAAGCGACTAGACTGTTCAGAATCAGAATAGGGTGGTTGAACTTGCAAGATACTTTGGCAATGGAGAAAAAAGAAAAGTTCCAATACAAGACCAATAAGTTTTGCTCAAAACCCAGGTTCAAGTGAATGGAGCTCGGCAAAGGTGGGAAATGGTGACGCATCTGGAAAATTCTCAGTCGCACTAGCTTAGAATGAATTCTAAATCATGAAAATCACAGAAGAAGAGAAAAATGAGCCGGGAGCTTTCATATTACAAACACAACAACCTTGTTCACAGTTACAAAAATTCCAACTTTTTCATTTTTCCAGCACACAAAAAAAATAAAAATAAAAAAAAGAATTACTGAACTAGAATGCAGTACATGTAATGTTGAACTTAAAGTGGCGCTCCAGTGAGCAATTGAGACAGATCAATGGCTTGTCTTCTCGATAATGGTAGGCTACTTACAATTTCCACATTGCTTGAAATAATGGAAGGCTCTGGTGCTGAATAATGGAAGTGTTGTTTCTGGGCAAATTCCATTTCGCACCATAGGTTTAGGAGGTAATTATACTTTACTCTGTATATATGTTTAGAAATTACAAAAAAATGAGTATTATCTGTTAGTATGTTGAAAAATATTACAAAAGTGTCATGAAAAATGACACAAAGTCACTAAAATGCCTCTAATTAGTATCTTAATTAATAATAATAATAAAAAAGCCTGTTGGCTGTTTAAAATGCACAATAAACCTAGGTGATTTTGCAAAAAATTGACAAAATAATGGAGTCAGAGATGTCTGAGGCGGATTATTTTTGCAAATGGGAGAGAGAGATTGAGAGAAAGGAGCCAATCGTAGAGAATTGCAAAATGTAATTAGGTTTTTGATTTCTTATATATATATATATAAACATACGGGCAATTTTTTCTTTTTGTTATTTTCGGTCGACTTTGATTAACACCCGTAAAATAGAATTATTTTTTATAATGTTTAAAAATTTACAATGTGAATTATAATTACTCTTTAAATTTAGAATGTAAAATATAATTTGATTGTTATTTTTTAAGAATTGATATTATAAGAAATATAATTAGTTTTTTTGATGACATTCTAGTAATTAATAACTTAAATATCTATTTAGAGATCTTGAATTTTAATAAGAAAAAAATATGATTCATGAAAATAAAAATAACTATTTTTATTATATAATTCATAATTTAATAATTTTTTTAATAAAATAAAAATTAATATTGATAAAAGTAATCACATTATCACCTTTTCTTTTGCAACAAGTAACATCTTATGGTTAACATAATTTTATTGTATCACAAAAATTGAAATAATTAAAAAATATATATATATATAATAAATTTTACTTTAAAAAAGATATATTATCTCGATAAAATAAAATATTTTTTATAGTATCGATTTATTATTTTTGTTAATATTAATTTCTTTATATATAATCTTCACAAAGGATACAATTGACAAATGTAATCAAGAATTTCACATAGATAATAATAAATATATATATATATATATATATATATATAATTTGATAAATTTTTTAATAAAAAAATAATATTAATAAAAATAATCACATTATAAACTTTTTTTTATAATGAAAAATATTTAGTAACCAACTTAATCTCATGGTATCATAAAAATTAAAATAATTAGAATATATGCATAAAGTATAAAGTTCATATTAAAAATGATATATTATATCAATAAAATAAGATATTTTTTTATAATATCGATATATTATTTTTTTAGTATTATATATATATATAAATGTAAATGAAGATCACATCAAGAACTTCACATGAATAACAATAAAAGAGAGAAAGTGTATAATTTATAATTTAATAATTTTTTTAATAAAAAATAAAAAAGTTTTATTAATAAAAATAATTATATTATCATTTTTTTATAGTGAAAAATATCTAATAACTAATTTAGTCTTATTGTATTATGAAAATTGAAATGATTAAAATATGTACATAAAGAATAAATTTTATATTGAAAATGATATATTATTCTAATAGAATAACATATTTTTTTAGGATATTGATTTATTATTATTTCTACTAATTCCTTTATACATATATATATACTTTTTTTTTTCCCTCACAAAGGATATATAGTTAACAAATATAGACGAGCATCACATCAAGAACCTCACGCGGATAACAGTAAGGAAGAGAAAGTGTATAAATAAGCCCACTTCCTTTCGGTCTCCACTCGCAAGATTATACCCCAAACAAAGAGCTCTTGGCATCTGTTTTGTGTCTCTTGTATATATAGGCACTACTTACTAGTCATTAGTTAATTATCAACCAGTTTTAGTTAAGTTTCTTGGGGCTTAGACAAGATGGTGATGATAGACTCAGGTGGCGATATCATGCCGCGAACAAATCTTGTAGGGGAGAACATGTCGTACCTTCTCAAGAAATTAGACGTGAATGGCGATCGCAAGCTCTCCAGGGAAAAGCTCAAGGAAGCCTTCTCTTCTGATGGGTGGTACCTCAGCGTCGGACTTCAAAAGCACATCATCACCAAGGAAGAGTTAGATCACCTGGTTTATAGGGCCCGCTCTTATGGCTACCGTGTTGACTAGAATATATACGTAGTAGCTACAAACGCGTACGCAAATGCATGAATCCAATTTGATGCAGTTGGGTTCTTTAGATATGAAGTAATGCATAATAACACGGTGTGCGTGTGTACGAGAGTTGTGCAAATTCAACTCTTCTTCTTTATGTAGAAATAAAACCAAATGTGCCGTTAAGATTACAATCTCAACATTTTCCATTTCAAATTGATCTTACATGCTCATATTTGATGCGATCCTCCGAATCACAATCATGAGATCAAGTGCTATTTATGTTGGTCTTCACGAGGGTGGCCTAATCACATCCGGAATACTTTTATCTTTTTCTTCTGGGTCTTTTGTTTTTTTGTTTTCTGTTTTCTAAATATTCGGGGATAACATGCATAGGAAATGATGCATCATGGTTGGTTGTAGAAAGAATGGTATGCTCGGGAAGCTTACTTTGGATAATTGATTTATTGGACAATGGCACGTAACCTTTAGTTTGAAGCTCAACCATGAAAAGCCCTTGGAGCAACCTGTTTCATTTAATTGTTTCTTCTTTTTCTTTCTTTGTTGCGTCTTGAAATTGAATTTGAAAAACTTGTATTCCTATAGATATATATATATATATCCTTTGAATGTTTCATAAACATAGATGGCAAACAAATTATAGGGCATGACCCCCCCCCAAAGTCCCTAGGCTTAACTATGTTCTGATGCTTTTGTTATCCAATTGGTTCTTTCTGCACAGCTTTTGAACGCGAGTCCTCTTGTGAAAACCTATCAAACCAAAGTGTTCTGTTCTGGGGGTGTTGGAAGGATCGCCACGCCATTGAGGTGATGCTCCTCGGGCTCAAAGTCAAACCTGGAGCCGAGGCCGCCCAACTCGTTAATGCTTGCGGCTACTGCTACATGCTACGGTGCCAAACCCCTCTTGTATTTTCTAATTTTTTTTTTCTTTTATAAACAATTTCACGGTTTGTGTCTCTCCTCGTTCCTGCAATCAATTCAACTGATCTTTGCTCGTGTGGCTCTATAATAAATTCTAGCTTCTACGGTTTCGTTTGGTAACATTCCTTCTCCCCTCCCCCCCCCCCAAAAAAAGGAAATGTAACCAGAAAGCAAATTAATTTATTTGATATTAACAAGAACATTAACAAGTGATTTTTAATCACATTCATACTTTGTCATGTTGATTGATATGAACTTGGGACCCCAAAATAGCTTTTCGAACGTTTATAATTTCTTGTTTTTTTTTTATTATCATAAATAAATTTTAGGCCAATTGAACTAAATTGACTTACATACACATTAACAAATGCCCACAAAAGAAAACAAAAAAAAAGCAAGAAAATATTTTTTGAAATTTAACTGAAAAATAAAAATTTAATTTGATTTATTGGCTAAATTTTTGTTTTATCCAAAAGAAACCGCTCTAGGATATAAAAAAACTTGCTCCAGGAAAAAGTCTGCTCCAAAAATCGCTCGTCACGTGATCGGGGATTGTAATTAAAAACAAAAACAATAAACGAATGCAAATTACGATATAAAATAAAATAAAATAAAACAAAACAATATTGTGCCCTCTCACGTCACGATGTCTAAATCAATAATTATAATTAATAATATAATTATAAATAGAACATTAATACGTAGTAACTTGTAAAAAAAAAAAAAAAACGAGAGATATTAAACACGTGAGTGAGAAACGACAACAAAATAATTTATTAATAGCAAGAATATAATTAAAAAGAAAAAATTATTTGCAAAACCCACACCTTTAGCATCCCTATTATAAATAAATAAATAAAGCAACTTTAATTGTTTTTATTTTTGAAGAAAAGGGTAAAAACAAAAGAAATATATAGAGAGAGAGAGAGAGAGGGGGGGGAGAGAGAGGGAGAGGGTACGGTACATACAATATGTTAATTCTTGGCTAGAAATCAAAAGGCTATTGTTAGTAACATCGATCGATCAAATCAGGTTCGTTAATTTTCTTATTTTAAATTTGGGCTTCTGCAAATCCAATGATGATGCTTCTTAGGTTTTGAATTCACTCTCTCTTCTCGATTTTTTTCAAATATCGTCTCTCGTTTTTTGTTTTTTTTGTTTTTTTGGCCCCTGTTAAAGATGTTGTTTGGGAGCCTAGAAAATGAGGGGGAAAGTTTGATGATGGGAAATTTGTGAATTTTGCTTCGTTTCCTCGGCAACCAAACAGAAGTCTTCCGCTGCCATCATGTAATTCAATTTAATTATTCGTTGGGTTTTTGTTTCTGCCGTCAAGATTCGATTTTTAGGTTATGACAGATTCTTTTTGTTTTCTTTTTTTTTCTAGCAAGAGAATAAATGTTTAATTCTTGAAATTGATTCAGTCGGGTGTTTCTCATTCGTGGGCAACTGTCAGTTCTTTGTGGAAATTATATCGATTTTTGGGACTTTTGCTATCGTTATGAGAACTGAATTGCATTGCTTTCATGCTTTGTAGCTATTGATTACTGAAGGATTTCTGAGGCCTGATTATGACTTTTTCTTTCTTTTTTTTCTTTTTTTTCTCTTGAATTTGGTTCTTGTTTGGGAAAATTAGGTACAGATTCATGGCAACTGCAACTATGGCTACAGCAGCCGGTGTGGCTGCCTTTTTGTACTATACATTGAACCGTAAACTACAGTCAAGTAATTCTCACGATGGTGATGATGAAAATGGAGTTGATGATGTGCCTAGTAGTGTACCTTTAGGAATTGATCGAGTATCGCATAGGTTAGTTCAAGCACCGGCTACATGGTTGGAGACAATCTCAACCTTGTCAGAGACTCTTAGGTTTACTTACTCTGAGACCCTGGGAAAGTGGCCCATCGGGGACCTGGCATTTGGAATCAACTTTTTATTGAAGAGGCAGGTAGGCATTTTGTTTCCTTGTTTGAATTTTTGGTTTTGATGTTGTGGTTATGGTCGGACAAGCTGTGATTGTACGATTTCCTCAATGTTGCCATTGCCCAAGATAATATGTTCTCGGTGGGAGAAGCTGTGATTGCATGATTTCATGCATGTTACCATTGTCCAATATGACGTGCTCCCTTAGGTATTAACTGGTGGTGTCTTTTAGATATTATACTTGAAAAGGACTTTTTCTGAATGCCAAAGTGGCTGCGTCAGGATCTAAATGATCTTTTTATAAGATAATTCTGGAACTGAAAATGACACTATGACAATCTATAAGAAAATGTATTGATATAATAAGCAAATAACTTGATATTGTCTCAATTCCATTAACTAGCACCACACAAGTCTGGTAAAGATCATAGTTTTTGTTCACCCGCAGTTGACATGTTGTGAGTATCAGTTGCTTGGAAAACTGGTGAGATGTTTGTTTACTAGATTGATTTTGGGAATCAAAATCTTAACATTTTGTCTTTATTATTGTGGGCATGCTGGACTATAACTGAGCAAATTCTGCATAGAATATTTTGTACCTTGAGACTTAATGACAGTGAGGAATGAGTCCTGAAGGGGAATCTTTACTTTTTTCATCTTGTTGCTGAATTGAAAATCAAAACATCTGGATGCTTTAAAAATTTCTAGGATGTTAACATCCTTGTGAGTATTCTGATGGATTTTAGCCACCCACTATATTCATTTTCATCACCAACATCAAAACCGTGAGAAATGGAATTCTACTGTGAGTGAAGAAGCATGAATCAATTTTAGTAGTCATAAAAGATAATTGTACTGTTTTGAAATGATACCCTTGAACAGATCAAAGAATGTCCTTGCCTCTATGACTTTTGTCCTGTGCCTTTTGCTCTTGAAATCACCAACTAGCTTATGTAATGTCTCTAGGAAAGAATGATGCAGAGATATTTACAGAACATTGTTCTTTATGTACTTTTTTTGGCTTTGATGGGCAAGTAATCTGATCCTATAATTAGATTTGCAGGGAATCCTACATGTTGGCAATGTGTTTGGTGGCAAAGATAGTATACAGCTCAAAGGACGAGAATTGGCCATTGAACTTAGAGATCTGTTAAACCTGTTGACTTTGTGTTGGCATTTTTCCAAAAAACCATTTCCTTTATTTTTGGAGGAGACAGGATATGTTGAAGAAAACGTTCTTCTTCAAGAACCCAAAGCAGGAGTAAGTTGTATTTTGATTCCAATCAAGCCATAGTGCCATTCTTCAGTAATTTATTCACTCTTGTGTTCTGTCTATATTCATTTGATTATATCTATAAATTTATATTCTTCTTATGAGTTCTGGTATCTATGAGGTTGTACATATACATAGTGCCTGCCCTTATTCTGAATTTTGTCTTCTTGTAGATATTGAAGCCAGCTTTTACAATTTTGGTTGATCATGGCAAAAAATATATTCTGTTATTGATCCGTGGAACACATAGCATCAAGGATACTTTGACGGCTGCAACTGGAGCTGTCGTGCCATTTCATCATACTGTTGTGCATGAGGGAGGAGTCAGCAACTTGGTTTTGGGTTATGCACATTGTGGGATGGTTGCAGCTGCTCGGTGGATTTCAAAGCTTGCAACTCCTTGTCTTAAAAAGGCTCTTGGGCAGCATCCTGATTACAAAGTGAAGGTAAGTTTGCCAACTTTTTTGTTGCTTTGACTTTCCTTTGTTTTCAATTGACTAATGTTGGCAATGTCTTAATAGTCTATCACACTCTCACTACTTCTATAAAAGCTACCAGAAAATAATAATAATGATAACTCAACTTTGCATCTCAGCTTAAGGGAAGAAGAACCTTGGGTTCTCATTGTTGCTTCTCTGTCAGGATTCATAGTCTTCCAATTAGTGTTTGATTCTATACTTGAAATTTTAGCATCTTCTTGTAGCCAGCTTGTTCCAATAGTTTGTTTCTTTTCATGTACCTGTTTGTTCCAATAATGATTTAGGAGTTGCTTGATCTGAAGCCTTCCCCTGCCTTCTTTTCTTCCACACTTTTCAATGCACAGTGATTTTGACCAATGATATTACTATGTCATTAAACTACATACTCTCCATTTATTGTCTGGATACATGCATCTTTCTACCTGAGATTGTTCTACTGAATGTGTAATAACTTTGTCCTATGAACATCATATCCCATGTAGTAGATTAAACAGCTAGTTTGCTTAGGGTTTGTAATCTGCTTGTTCTAGTTCATTTATAAGTTGTTACCTCTTGCAAAACTGCATGATTTAATTTGAAACAATGTCAATGTATTTGAGAGCATACTTGTTTCTAAACAGGCATGATTCTTCGACGTCTTGTATGTTATGGGTTTCAAGAGAAAAACTAAGATTCATCTCTTACTCTTGAAGGTTGTAGGACACTCATTAGGTGGAGGCACTGCCGCACTTTTGACATATGTGTTGAGGGAGCAGAAAGAATTGTCAACAACCACATGTGTTACATTTGCTCCAGGTTTATATTGATTAGATATGAAATCATTTGCAATATGCTTTGAAGGTTGCTGAGTTGATGCTGGGTCTAGAATATGTATATGCATAGAGGTTTATGTAGTTGGATATATGCATATACTTGCATATGCGTGTTCCCACATGTGGGTTTTGTTTGAGGTGTTCTCTGACTTGTGGTTCTTCACACAGCTGCTTGTATGACATGGGAATTGGCTGAATCAGGCAATGATTTCATTATTTCAGTTATAAATGGAGCTGATTTAGTACCTACATTCTCAGCTGCTTCAGTGGACGACTTGCGTGCTGAGGTTTTGCTCCACCTTCTTCACTGGAGTGACCACCGTGTCCAAAAGCTTAAGTTACATTTGACCCTTCTGCTTCCCATATTTGTGATTAAAAAAAAAAGTTCTCTTTTCAGGTGACTGCATCTGCCTGGCTGAATGATTTGAGGAATCAGATTGAGCGTACAAGAATTCTCAGTACTGTTTATCGTTCTGCATCTGCATTGGGCTCCCATCTCCCATCGATGGCCAGTGCAAGAGCAAAAGTTGCTGGGGCAGGAGCAATTCTACGCCCTGTTTCCAGTGGTACACAGGTGACCTTTTTAATACCACATTGAACTAGTTTCTCTTTGAACCCATATAGTTCTTCTCTGCCTCATCCTGGGCTACTTAATTGTTACGTGATTGGGTTAAACTGTTCCATTTTTTTCTTTGTAATACAAATCAAGCTTATTGGTAAATGAAGTAGTTGCTGATGATGAGAACAGATGGCTATCTTATACTTCATTGTAATTTCCCAGGTTGTGATGAAGAGGGCACAGAGCATGGCTCAGGCAGCATGGACAACACGGTCTGCCCTTGGCCTGTCTTCCTGGTCATGCATGGGGCCCCGTCATCGAGCCACAACTGCACATTCAAACTCAGAAGAAGAATCCTCTTCCAAAACTGACACGTCAGAGCCTCTCCTTACATCTCCTAGACATGCAATGACTACAAATTCCATTGAAACCTCTGAGCATCGTTCGCCCAAGCGAGCAGAATGGGCCTCAGAAATTGAATGTTGTGGCAGTGATGAAATCATTCCACAAGTTGATATAAGTGCTGATCTCGATGATGGTGAGAACCTCATAGGCCATGCACACGAAGATCAAATGAATGAAGTTGAGTTGTGGGAACAACTTGAGCATGAGCTTTATGTTACAATGGATGATGAGGATGCTAATGCAGCAAATGAAATAAGGGAAGAAGAAGCAGCCGCGATTGCAGAGGTGGGGGAGAGCCAGGCATATACTGCAGCTCCAGAAACAAAGGAAGCTCACAGATTCTTTCCTGCTGGAAAGATTATGCATATTGTTGCCCTGCAAGTTGATAGTGCAGAGAGTGAAGGTGGCACCTCTACATCTAGTGATTCAGACAACGGTCGGCTGCAGGTGGAAGAACCTAAAGTTGGAATTTTCTTGACCCCACGATCTCTTTATAGTAAACTAAGGCTTTCTCAGACGATGATCAGTGATCACTTCATGCCCGTTTATAGGAAACAGATTGAAAAGCTGATTAAAGAACTTGAAGAGGAAGAAGTGACTGATGATCCTGTATGCAGTGAAGAGGAAGTGTCACAAGGAAGCTGATCTTTAACACAGATGAACTATAGCTTGTTCAAATGGGGTTTTTGACTCGTTCTGACATATATTCGGGAAGAGAAAGTAGGCAGGATTGCTGACATCATTCTTATTACCCGTATTTCTATATGTAAAGAAAGAAAACATGGGCTTTTCAATCAATGGCCATAGTTGCAACGGAGAAGAGAAGCATTGTGGTGAACTGGAGGGACAGTTAAAAAGAAGATTGTTGTTTTGAGGAGAAAATGACTTATTCTTGGATAGATATGAACTTTTTTCACCCCATAATCTGATTAGGTCTATAAAAATCTATCCGCAGCATTTTCTTCCCTTTTGATTGTATAATTCTCCAATAAATTTTAAATACTTTGGCATCACACTCGCTTTCTAGCACGAGAAGAAGATGCTTGCACCTCGATTGTTTCATGCATTAATTTCTACTATATTGTTATGGTATGATTAATATCAACAAATCACTATAATTTTTTTCTATTTATTAAGTCATAAATTATTCAATAAAAATAATTCTTTTATTCTGATAATTTTTTTTGAAAAAAAAAGATTTAGCACATCTAAAATAAGAATTTAAACTGTTGAAAATTTCCTAGTTAGGTTCAAAGTGGGCTTTTCGAGCATAGTTCCCTGGTCCCTCCTGCGTTGGTCCAATCTACTTTGTGTTGCTTGCTCCTCCTGGTTTCCAAAAGCATCGCTTTGCAGGAACCCACCTGGGTTTGTTCAATTATAAATTAGGAATTGAACACATAAAAGTGGATAAATGGGCTCCGTTAGCCTCTCAAATAATCAAAAAAAAGGGATAATAAATCCCATTATCAACCCCTTTTTTTAGCTCAACCGGTTATTTTACAAGTTAGGCTTCTAGATTATTTTAGTGAAGCTACGTGTAATATGATGGTGGTTATTCAATAATCAGCACGGTGTGCTGTTGTGGTACATAGGTTGAGCAAATGCAGGAGTCAGAGAAAGGCGATCCTTGTTCTTACGCTCCTCTGGGATCAAAGCAAAGCACTCTATTATCTTCATGCCCTAGTTTTTTTTTAACCTTATAATAACGTTTTGGATTGAATGATTCTAGACCAATTTGGGATTTATACTTAAACTACTCTGGGGTTAATGTAAATGCTATCCTTTCATTACAATCATAAACTTATTACTTTTTATATTTAACACCTAAAAAATATTTTATACACACTAACAAATTATATAAATAATTAATATTCATTTGCGTGGTTAAATAATTAAAAAAAACTTTTTTATACCATTGAAATTATGAAGTTTGAATTTTCATTAGTGTATTCACTGAAATTAAAAAAAAACGTTTTTTTTAAATAATTAATAAGTCTAACTGGGTATTATATAATTTATTTATTTATATATTTAATATAATGGTTTAATTTATTTATATCTAGTACAATTTATTTTAACAAAATTGTAAATTATTATTATTGTTATTTTCTCTCTTTTTAATTTATTTAAAAGGAAAACAGATTGCATAAACAAAATTTCCAAATACATGCGACAAAAAGAAAAACCAAATTGTAGTACGCAAATACAAGTCTTGTAAATGCACTTAATAAAGTTCCTGCGGACCCGCTAATTGTGGCACGTTATGCACATTTTGTCGCCCACCATCCGACCAGCCGACATATATAGCTGCCTAGAGACAATCACTTAGGGTGTTAGAAAGTCCGCAGAAAAAAAAAAAAACAAACAAACTGCTGGTTGGGGGAGGGGGCAAGAGACAGTAATTTAGTTAACGATTAAGTTTAATTCTTTTTTCTCAATTTAAATATATTACTTTTTTCCAAATACACGTTGTTGGTCTTAGAAAATTTATTTACTTAGGAATATAATATAAAATTTTAAATTTATTAATATTAAATTTATATTTATATATATATATATATATATGTTTTTTTCTTGGATTGAAACAAAAAAAAAAAGAAAAAGTGAGGTATATGTTGCCCAAAATTTCAGAAGATGTGACAAGTCCACTCACTCCATGGGTTGGAATTTCCTCGAGTCATAGCCATCACCACCTCACATGAGTACGAGGGCTGCAATGAATGCCCCACGGGACCATCATTCCCAGCTGTAGAGGTGCAGGAAAGTCCACACTCGAGATGCGTCTTGATTCGGCTAGTGGGTGGTGCGTAGACCCTCCTGGACCACCGCAACGGACGGAAACCCATTAAATTAAAAATTAAATCAAATTAAAATATAAAATTAAGTTTAAACTTAAAAAATGGTATTAAAACCAAAGGGAGCTGAACCTTCGTAATAATATCTACTAATCCATTCGAGGAGTCACGTTAATTACTTATGTGAGAAAATGCCTCAGCAGTCCTTAAAAAGTAAAAATAAAAAAATAAAAAAATGAATTTAATTAATTAATTTCAGAAAACGCCTGGTGTTATTTATTACATAATATATTTTTTTTTTTGGTTTTTTTTTGGGCCTCCGCGTGTCAACCCACCGGCCAAATAAATAAAGACCATCCTGGCTCTTCGTCTTCCTGCGCCTTTCCAACTGCTCTTCGAAAGCAAGCCAACGCTTCTTCCACTTTCCTTCTAGTCCGCCTTAACGCACCGTCCCCATCGCCGGGAAATTTCTCCGGCGAGATGGCCGGCGAGTTCGAGACCTCCGTGGAATACGGACTGAAGCTTTCCACGAGGCTTTTCTACGGAAAAGAGCCGACTCCGACGCCGGAACCCGCGATGTCAAGGAGGCTCGAGAGTTACTTGCCGACGGCGGTGATGGTGTACGCGGTGGTTCCGGAGCCGGAGGTGGTGGACAACCCGGACGTGCCGAGCTACCAGCCGTACGTGCACGGGCGGTGCGAGCCGCCGGCGATGATACCGCTGCACATGCACGGGGTGGCCATGGAGGTGGATTGCTGTCTGGATTACGCGAGTATTAGCGTCTGCGGGGCGTGGCGCGTGCATTGCGTCAAGACCAGTAGAAAGTGTGATTGCCGCATCGCTGTGCCCATGGGAGACCAGGTAATTAGTTCGTTTCCTAGCAAAGTCCAACGTTAATGCTACGCTCAACCTAAGCAAAGTACGAGATTTCTGTTTTTTCTTTTTCTTTTTCTTTTTCCTTTTCTTTTTTAATAAGGGGATGTTCATAGAGTTGTTACCTTTTAGCATTGGAAGCATGGGACCATGAATTTGATTGAGTAGTAAGGAATAACAAAGATTCGGGTAGTGCACGAGTCTCTCGTACTGTGTGTTTAAAGGTACGCGCAATTTTATCCTTTGTCAAGGATGTTTCAATGACTCGAATTCGTGACTTGTAGATTATAATAGAGACATTATGAACGCTTGCCTTTTAATAAAAAGATCAATACTTTGATACAAATATGAACCCCAACTACTACTAGGCAGCATTTTCATCTTCTTGAGCTACTTTTGGGTTTGTGGTCTGTTTTTACTTGTTAAAGTTTGCACCTTTTTGTTATACATGTTGCCTAGTCGGCGTACTTCTTGCTTTTTGATGATCATTTAGCTGCATTCTTACACCTTTGTCGTTGTTTTTCTTTTCTAGCTTCGTTTTGTTAAATGTTATTTCTTTTTAATGTGTCTTCTTTTTGCTCAAGAAAAACATGATGTGGCTAACAGGGTTCACTTCTAGGTGTTGAGGTTGATGTTGCTGGAAGATCATGGCACAGCCAATTGATTACAGCAGAGGATGCAAAGGAAAAGGAAAATATAAGCAAAGGTGGAGAGGGACACCGCATGAAAGGCAGTATATATACTTTCAAAATTCCACAGGTGTGATGGCTAGTTGCATCTAACTGTTAATTGTTGGAGTAGTCTTCATTTGCTTCTGATTGCAGCCTAATTGTGTGATGTTTACCATTTTGGCTTTCAGGTGGAAGGAGGATCAACCATTTCAATCAGAGTGACTTGGTCTCAGAAGTTGTCATATAACGAGGGTAAATTCTCCCTAAGTGTACCATTTAGTTTTCCATCCTTTGTCAATCCAATTGGACAGAGAATTTCTAAGAGAGAAAAGATACTCTTAAATGTGGACTCTGGTACTGATCGAGAAATTGTGTGCGAGAGTAACAGTCATGCTCTAAAGGTATTCCCGAATCCTTTATGTTCCATTTAGCTTGTAAAAGACAGGGGAACTGATCTGCTTGTTATGGTCTTGTTAGGAACTAAGGCGCGATATCGGAAAAATGGGTTTCTTATATGAATCACAAGTCATGAAATGGTCAAATTCCAACTTCAGTTTGTCATACTCTGTAAGACCTTGTACTCACAATCTTTTTCATTTTCAAATCTTTTTTTTTTTTTTTTTCGGGTAACTGGGCATATCTGTTTCTATCTCACCACTTTTTCCAGAACTGATTTATTCTTTTTCTGCTTGACTGTTGCATTTTCAGCATGCTTCGAATGAATTATTTGGTGGGATGCTGTTGCGGTCCCCACTTTTGCAGGACTTTGACGATAGACAGATATTCTGCTTCTATCTTTTCCCTGGAAATGATCAAAGATGGAAGGTTCGTCAATATTAACCTGATACCCAATCTTTTTGCTATATATTTGGGTTTGGGTCCTGAAAAAAACAAGGTTCTGCTTCATCGTGGTATTCAGTCAAGTTCCTTGAAAGCTCAAAGGAGGACCAAACATCGTTGTCTCTGAAAAAAGGGCTTCATGATTCATTTCTCTTGGTGTTAAAAAATCCTTTCTCAATTGATGTTCTTGGATCCTGTAGGCTTTCAGGAAGGAGCTGATATTCTTAATTGATATTAGTGGAAGCATGAAAGGGCCTCCTCTTGAGAGTGTAAAGAATGCAATGTTGGCATCACTTTCTAAGCTTAATCCGCAAGATTCTTTCAATATCATTGCTTTCAACGGGGAGACCTACTTATTCTCATCATTAATGGAACCAGCAACCCAAGAAGCAATACTAAAAGCTACTCAGTGGCTCAATGACAATCTACTTGCTGATGGTGGTACCAACATCTTTCTTCCTATTAAACAGGTGTGACCAATTTTCCTTCATGTTCTGATTATGATCAATTGGACTGAGTTCAGGCAACCTATTGTTGTGTATGTGTTATCTCTATGGAAATGACTTCTATATTGTACCTCACCTACCATTTTTTGCATTTTCCAAGTTACCTCTTATTTTCCTTGCCAGCAATTTCCTTACCTCTGATTTGTTTTAGGCTTTTAAGCTGTTGGCCGATGCCAGTGATTCGATTCCTCTCATTTTTCTTGTTACTGATGGGGCTGTTGAAGATGAAAAAGAAATTTGTAATTTTGTGAAAGGTTCTCTTGCACATGGGCAATCTATTTCCCCTCGCATATGTACATTTGGTATAGGTGAGAGTTTATTAAATGAGTAATATATACAAGCTAGTGCACTTAATTACACACAGCATCCTTGGAGTTCTTTCCATTTTTATCAATTTCTCAAAGTATACTAACTGAATTTTCTCCAGGCACATACTGTAACCACTATTTCTTGCAAATGCTAGCACAAATTGGGAGGGGTCACTTTGACAGTGCTTATGATGCAGGTTAGTGATGTTTCCTTTCCGACAAGGAAGTTCTGGCACCATTAGGCTAACGTTGTAACACCCTCTAGAGTCAAGTTAGTTGGGAATTCTTATTATGCTCTATGTTTCCAATCACTTTCTGTTTGCCAGATTCAGTTGACTTTCGAATGCAGAGATTGTTCACAACTGGTTCATCAGTCATTCTGGCCAATGTATCCACAGATGCTTTCAAATTTCTTGATTCACTTGAGGTACACAGTCAATAATTGGGCATGCATGTTTTTTTCCATGCTCATTGAGTCAAGATATACAATTTTTCACATATGACACAAGTAATTGTTTCCATAATGAGAGGGTCTTTTTTTTTGTTCACTCATCTCCTTTGACCTGTCTGACTGCATCTGATGCGTTGTCTTCTTTGGTTTTCTTGCAGCTGTTCCCATCTAGTATTCCAGACCTCTCACATGGCAGTCCATTGATCTTATCAGGCAGATACACTGGAAACTTTCCAGACACAGTTAAAATTAATGGCACCTTGGCAGACACAGGAAATTTTGTAATGGACTTGAAAGTTCAAAAAGCAAAGAATTTGCCTGTTGATACGGTAATATGTATGCCTACTTACTTGACACTACTCATTTGTGTCAAGCAGGTTGCCAAAGACTCCAATTACATCTTCAAACAAAATATTTTGTTATCAGTTCTCTACATTCTTTATCACAAAATCCTAGATGCATTGTGATTCTCTTGAAAATATAGGACTTGTTATTGTATTCCTGCCTCCTAGCAAGTTTGAGATGATCTGGATCTTTAAATTTCATTTTCATTATTTAGATGCACTGGATGGTAGAATTCCTTAGCAGTATGCTTGTTGCAGGTACTGGCAAGGAGACAGATTGATGCTCTGATAAGTAAGGCTTGGTTATCAGAAAGTAACGACCTTAAGGAGAAGGTTTGTGACTGAATATTGTATATTCTGATAATTGAAAATCTAGTGGTTGTCCGCGAAATATGAGACCTGCAATGTTGCCAAGGACCCCAGAAATGATTAAAGCTAGCGGATAGCAGAGGGCCTGGTTGACATTGATTTTAGGTGATGGCATCTGTTGCAAACCTAATTCATTTAACTTGTTGCTGTAGGTTGCAAAAATGAGCATACAGACTAGAGTTCCATCTGAATATACCCGAATGATTTTGCTTCAGGCTGATAGAGGGGAAAATGCAGCAGAAACAAATCTGCTACAGCAGGTATACATTTACTGGGAAAGCTTGTTACTGGCTTGTTTACTTTGTATGCCCGTGTTAGCATCCAACCCTATTATGCATATGAACTACTGAAAGTACATGCATAATTTACACCAAAACAGGTGACCAACAGAATAAATCCTCTCAAGAAAGTTGACATAGAAGGCCAGAAGATAATATACTTGGGAAGTGTAGGTGTTGGCTTTGGCAACATGATTGCGACAGCTGAGAATGTTACTCCAGGAAGTGAGGAAGGGAGGCCACTTGAAGCTACAGAAATGCTTGTCAAGGCAGCTTCCAAATGTTGCAGCAGGCTGCTTAACCGATGCTGCTGCATGTGCTTCATCCGGACGTGTTCACACATGAATGACCAGTGCTCCATTGTCCTCGCGCAGCTCTGTGCTGCCCTCGCTTGCTTTGAGTGCCTCAATTGTTGCTATGAACTTTTTGGATGATCCTTTGTAAATGAACATGTATATATGTTAATAATTATGTTATCCAATATCCTAGCTCAAGACAAAGAAGCTGTAAATATAAAATATACGCAGGTATGTCGTGTAGCATATTGGTTCACTTTGTGCCATCTATGCAAATATGAAGAAAGATGTTTGTGTGTGTACTCCATAAGATTTTGAAGACATGGCTTTGACGTTTGACAATTAGAAAGGTGGTAAAGGATTAGGCAGGTTTGAGCCATGAAAACATTTTCAATCTAAAACTGCATACATTTTTTAAACTGTGTGTGTGAGAACATCAAGAGCGAAGCAATACTTTTAATCTGAAAATAACAATATCAAGAACTATTCTCGTATTAGATTTGTAGCTTATCATGTATGTTGTCCCCCCCCCCGGGTTATTGCTGTTCTATGGTAAACGTAAAACTGCTACCTGCTATAATATTTAAAATAACAATCGAGAAATGGTGCGTTTCATACATAAGGTATTGTATTGTAATGTAGATTCATATTCCATTAGCAACTACTATGGTTGGCAGGATCATGGGATTCCGCATTGATTGCTAAAACTCCTTGAGGCCAAACCCTTAGTCGTTGCTAATGGAGTTTCAACGTGTAACAAACGCCCCTCTAAAGTTAAGTAAGAGATTGCTGTTAATAACCATATTATGCATGTGAACTACTGAGAGTACATGAATGACCAGAGCTCCATTGTCCTCACGCAGCTCTGCACTGCTCTCGCTTGCTTTGGATGCCTCTGTAACTGTTGCTCTGAACTTTGTGGATGATGCTTTTGTAAATTATCTTCTGTAAATTACTAATTATGTTATGTTATCCAACATCAAGATTCGAGACGAAGAAACCATCACATAAATTATATCTATATATATATATATATATATGCCGTGTAAAATATTTGTTGTCTTTGTCGACACCTATGCAAATAAAACACGATGAAAAATGTTGGTGTGAATTCCATAAAATCCTGCAGGCAAGTTTTGACGTTCGACAATGAGAGGAAAAAGGATTCAGCAAGTTAATGCAAAATTGAAGGTAAAGGATATTGTTGCGGGCAATAACGTAATTCACAACCCATATTTCCATTAGATTAAATTTAAGTTACTCGATTTCAAAATGTGAGAACAGGAAGGTTTGATAAACAGTATTAGAAAGGTTAAAACTAAGTACTTATGAGTATGACCTTCTTCTAAAAGCAAAGAGATGGAAATTCCTAGCTTTTAGGAGACCGTATTGCCAGCTATGGAATGGGAATTTGAACAAGATTCCATAATTCAAAGAATATATATATATATATATATATATATATATATAAGAAAGAACAGCTGCAAAGGTTTACAATAATACAAGCATATTGCTCACCGTCTCTTCACTCACAAATTTTTGCTTCTTGTGAGGTGTACTTATAAGAACCTTACAGTGCAACAATACATGCAGGAAAGATATGTTACATTATCGTAAAAAATGTTAGTTTCTAAATAAGTTAGTAGTTAATATAATTCCTACAATAAAAGATAGTTATTTATAAGATTTCTTTTTTTTTTTTAATACCAACAAACTATTGATTAGCATCCTTAATAGAAAACTTTTGTAACTTCTAAAAATTTTAAAATTAATTTTGTATATATTGGATATACTAATTAAAAAATATTTGAAAGGGATATCTAATTATTTTTATGTTTCAGCATATTTGGCATTGCATGTATTTTTTTCTGGGAACTTTTATGTTATTGCTTCATGGAAAAAAAAAAAAAGGTAAAGGGAAAAAGTAGGAAATAAAAGAGAACGAACGATCGCCAATTTGAGTTAATTATTATTCTTAGGGTTTTTATTGTTTTTTGTTTTTTTCTTGCTTCATCGGTCGATGGTTTACCTCCGGCGAGTTTCGGGTTTCGTTTCGTTGATGGCATATCCGGCTGCGACTGCGGTGGGACTGGAAGTAGGATCATCCACCTCCTCCTCCTCCTCCTCCTCCTCCTCCTCCCGGTTCTAATGAATGGAAGGAATCAGCATTGAAGAAGCAGAAGACGCAATGCCGTTCACAATCGAGAGAAGGTTCCTTTCATTCATAATATTTTTCAATGCAATGTCGTCTTTCGCCCGTTGTCACTCTCTGCAAATCACCAGAATGTGCTTAACCCTACTAAATTTATGATTATTATTTGTGCAATTGAATGTAATCTATCGAGAAGCCATTCGGAAAACACGTGGTTTTTTTTTTTTTTTGTCCCAAAAACCCATGTTAAATTTTGACACGCTGATTATGCACAAACTAATTCAGTTGAAAGTATAAACAAATTAAACACAAATTATCCTTAGATGTAGAAAGTTATAATTAAATGTAAAGAATAAAAATAGTTAGTTTTAACTCAAGATTTCAGTATTCAGTAGTAAATAATATAATAAACTCTAACAAAATTTAATTCATTAGCAACTAGAACAATGTTCTACTTAAAGGCCAAAAATGAAGGGTTCACTCGTTATTCTCGAGAAAGATGGTACAAAATTTCACTGTAGCATTAGTTGTTAAAGCATAATATATCTTTAGGGACCTTTGTGGAAGACGGAGAATTTGCCTAGCTACACCATTCTTAAAGCAAAGAATAAGAAGATATTTTAATTGTCAATTAAGGTTTAGACCTAATGAAAGAGGAGCTAGTTAGTGAAACTCGTGATGGCCACCAACTTCTTCTCCCTGGATGAAAGACATTCACATCTCACAAGATCTATACTTTATGTTTGGACAAAGTTTGAAACATTCCAGAAGTAGTAAGTCTTGCGGGTTTCAGCCTAATTCCTCAACCCTAGGCATCTAGCAACTGCACTAACTCACATGGCTTCTCCCCTTTTCTTGGTAGGAGCGATCGTCAATTGACTAACTACCCTTTTTGCACTTTCCCTCTTGTACTTGCAATCTCGAGGAGCTATATCGAGACTTCCATGTAAAAATTTCAGTCTTAAATAACCATTTTGCTAACAGGGTTGGTGACAATATTTGTAAGGTCATGTGTTTTCATATTATCGTGTCATGTGCCATACAGTGCAATAGTGGGAACAATAAGATATCTGTTGATATGGTATTTTTGTTCAAAAATATTTTTAAAATAAAAATAAATTGTACCCCTTAATTTATTTAATAGTTATAAAAATATGTTATTTTGTTAATTTTTCATTTTATCTAAAAGATGATTTTTTTTCTTAATTAAACAACCCTTACACTAATATATATAAATTTTTTCTTTGATTAAATGATTCAATAAATGAAATTTTATTTATGATTTTCTTAAAAAAATTAAAAAATAATTTTGTAAATATAAATACTTTTTTTAGAATTTAATTTTAACAGTGTAAATTATAATTAAATATATTTTATTTTATTTTATTTCATAAAAAATGTATTATAATTTTAATTATATAATTATAAAAGTAAATTTGATTTCAAAAAAATAACTTTAAATATATAATTTGAAGTAATTATTTTACTTTTAATATAGTTCTAACTTTCATTCTAACACAAAAGTCATGTTAAATTATTAATAAGATTTCATTACATTGATGTCAACTATTTTAATATGGATGTCAGGACTATTAATTACACATTTATCTTAGATGAAAAATATTCCAACAACTATTGATAATTTTTAATTTTCCTTTGTTGCAGTTCGTGCAATTAAGTGATTATCACTAATCTAGTGTAGATCAATAAAGCAAGGGGCATCCCCCGCCCACGACTCATTGCGTTC
Organism: Bruguiera gymnorhiza; assembly: GCA_020883675.1. Lineage (NCBI taxonomy): Eukaryota > Viridiplantae > Streptophyta > Magnoliopsida > Malpighiales > Rhizophoraceae > Bruguiera > Bruguiera gymnorhiza. The sequence continues at coordinate 266,338 of JAIRCJ010000001.1, read as the reverse complement.
TTAAACTAACTAATATTTGTAATGATCGCTACAAAATAGAACTAACCCCATGCGTAAAAAAACAAGAACCACATAAACACCTTTGCACACTCAATGAAGTGGTCGCAGGAAAATTCGTTTCAACAAATGGCATAGCTTAATCAAGTGATCCAACTCAACCGAGTGAGTTGAGTTGGATTCTTATTAAATTCGCTTTTGGATTTCCTGTTAAATTTTCATCATGTTAACTTTTTAGAAGTCATAGATGATTTCATTTGTGGTTCGATTACTAAGTGGACTCCAGTTCGTTTAAAAGAGTGGTCCTTGCCTGGGAAAGGAGAATGGTGGTGGTGGTGGTGGGCTATTTCTATTGGGATTATTTTACGGTTTTGGTGGGATCTGAGAGCAACCGATGGGCAACCCGGAAGGTCGGGGACGGGCAAATTTTGGAGATGGACATTTAAGGAGGAGTCAACCAAATTCCTTTGAGACAAGTGTTGGTCCGACAAGAGTCGATGGATGTACTTTGTCGGGATACGTAGACAACTGCCGTAACCTAAACCCATCAGATTTCCACTATCGGGTCATTACATCCAGAACCACTTTACATATTTTCAGTCCTCTGATGAAAATATATGTTCCGTATCACGGGCGTGCGGAGAAGGTTAGGTATGCTCAATGTTCTTTTATTTTAAGAGAAAACTTATCTCTAAGATGACTCGAGCCCATGGCATGTGGGTTCAGCTCCTTGTTCGGCTACAATTTCGTTGTACTCCATGTTAGTCGGATCTAATTAATTTGCAACAAGGAGCCGTTTGAAGAGTATGAATCCTCTAAAGATAATTGTGTCAATTGATTAGAAACTATTGCTATAGTTGATCAGATATTAAAGCATTTAAATACGATAAAAAGCACAAGAGTACAATTACATCGATATCAGAAACTTTTGTATATGAAACTAGTTCATAGGAAACTCCGCTCACACGACATATTTCTCATAAACAGTCGAACTTGATCTACAGCAAATCAAATGATCTATTTAAAAGTTCAAATTAATAGATAAAAAAAGTCTATAGCTATCATAAATTATATCAAGTTTGTTTATATTTTAACTAGATGAGATTTTTATATTCTTCATAACACTTTTGAAACGATACAATTTATCAAAAATAAATTAGGCATGAACTGTATTTCTTCATTATTTTAGTTTAATAAAAATTTAAAACTCAAACAGAATTGGAATTTTGCGGTGAAGAAGGACCTACATGTCCATCTTCTCTATGGAGTAAATCTGACGTCAAGGGGACCGGCTTCAATGTGGCATTTACGAGATGGGGAGTTGTCCAATGGGACCCTGAAAAAAAGGTTCATATGGTCGAGCTATGGAATTTTCTCTCCCGATTCCGGCCATGGCGTTGTAATCAATTCAAACCATTTTCATATAACTAATAATTAATAAATCTCTGTTGGTGTTGGTGTTGCTTTCATGTTTGGCCATGGACTGTTTGAATTACAAACCAAAATCCTGACAGGTGAATTTAAAATGAGATTCTTTGTTCTTGTGATACTGGAATTCGAACTCCTAACGTGCATTTTATCTCATACATATGTCTTAGACCCTATTTTTTTCTTGGTTTGTCACGCTGAACTTTGAACTCTGAACTTTGATTACTATAACTAAGAATTTAACTACTCTAGCTCTGCTATTGGTAGTCGTTTCTAACATGGCAAGAGCTTTGAGGATGAAATGGGATGCACTAGCTGAGCTCTCTTCCCATCTGGAGGCAACCGAGTCTTTTGCTTAGAAATAATAGATCAAATGCCTAAAGGAACATTAATTTTTGCTTTCATTAGTTTGAGATCATATATGCTTTGCTACCCTCTTAAAAAAATGGGGTGAATGCTGCTCGACTACAGCTACGCCTTGTCTCGTGAAAAATGTGCCTGTGAATGTGTGCATGTCCAAGGCTAGGCATGCACACGCATGTGTGCTTGCTTGTATCTCAGCGAGAGAGAGAAAGAGACAGAGAGAAATTTACATTTTCGCACCATCCCAATCTCATTATATCTTCCAGAGAAAATTAAGTGCATACCTTAATTAGACTCCATTTTATGGCACACATCAATCTTAATTAGGCTCCTCTTAGTTGTGTAATTGAATTGGGAATCAATGCAAACTTTTGGCCTTTGATTCTTGTCATTTGAGTCAATTGGAATTATCTTTTAGTGCTCTACACCTGCAAGGAGCAGGTAAGATCACTAGAAGCTGATGTTGCCGGCGAGAGGAGACATGGAAATGCGGGTGTCTACTATTTTTTTTCCTTCTCAAAATTGCATCTCCGGCGGTTTTATTCGACCTTAACATTATTATTTCTTATTATATGCTATTCCTCCATGCTGCCCATCTTTTGGTTTTTGATTCCTTTAGATCAGTTGTCTGCTACAGAATGTGAATTGTAACATGTATGTTTGTCTTGCCAAGCTATTGAACCGGGAATATATATGGGTGCTCTCACTTGCCAATTGTGCGCGTAGAAACTTTCACTGGCCAGCTACATTTGTTATATTATTGTAACAATTTAAATTGTTAACTAGTGTAATTTGAATTTCAAGACTTTTTGGTCATAAAAACTTTAATATCATACTAAAAATTTATTCTACTCATAAATTTAATTTATTAAATGAGACTTAAAAGTAGATTATGTATTCAATTCTAACAATTATAATTCAAGACATTGTATTTTAGTTAGCATGCTAGGAAAAAATTGTAGAAAAGAAGTTCTGTAATACAAAGGTCGGCATGGTTTTTTGGTCTCGAGAGAATTGAGACGGATCATTGAAAAGTCGAGCGATCATCCAATGGAAATCTTTGTAATATATAGTATATAGTTAGCAAGTTATTCTCCAACTATAAACAGTAATTAACTACCTAATTTTTTGTTTAATTTAGTTCAATCATACAGTATTAATTTCAACTCTTTTCAAGGAAATCTAGTTTCAGGGGATGAGTAAAGTTGATCAAAGTGTGAATAGAAAAAGCCTTCCAATATAACCATATCTTCATTGGCCCCCTCGTGTTGCCCCCACTATCGTTGGATCACAAAACGGATAGAGATTAATTCTTTAATTTTCATACTTGATACATGTTATTGGACATCGGATAAATAAAATAGAGCTACGTAAATAGATTTAATCGGAAAATTTATTCAAGAAAAATATTTATTATTTTCTCAATCATAAGCATTAGAGAAAATAAATAATAGAATTAAATAGAATAATATAATCATTAAAATAAATTAGAGAATGTCCTTATGCTTTGTGGGGTTATATGGGTGTATATATAATTGATTGTATAAAGACTCTCGATGACCTGAACAGAATAGAGCATAGACACAAAAGGGTGGCAAAGGGTGGGGAAATGTCCAGTGGCAGGCAGGCAGGCTGGCTGGCTGACTTCGTGTGCTTGGGGACTTGAACCCAGTAGTGGAAATTAAAATCTGCTCGAGGAGGCTTGGCCATAAAATTCCTCAAAAGGCGGCCCTTTTGCAAACTTTATACTTCCCAGTTGGCCAACCCCAATTTCAAAGCTCAGTTCTCATTGGTTTCTGAAGTTCACCTCTTATTGACTTCTCAAGATTTCCTTTTAAAGGCTTCAGGTTTTTCAACAACAATTTAACCATTTTGTTTCCTTCACTCCAGAGTCTACACTCACAGCTGCTTTGCATTTGTCACCAAGAAGTTTAGACCCCAGAGAGCAAAAGGGTTCCCATTGATCATACATCAAAATGAAGGTAAGAGTGTGTGTGTGTGTGTGTGTGTGTGTGTGAGAGAGAGAGAGAGAGAGAGAGAGAGATTGGTGTATGATCAGTTTAATTTTTATGTGTGTGCTTTTCATATTTGAATAAAAAGACTAGAAGTTTATATATGGCTGTTCTAATAATGGGATCTTTTAATTTTGCATGTGGAAAGTTCTTCGGTTGGATGCAAAATAAGCTTAGTTGCAAACAAGTCAATAAAAAACCAAATATGGTTCATGCTTCTCGTAAGTATTCCTATACCTTTCTTTTTTTTAATGCTCTTTTATGGCTTTATTCTTTCGGGTATCAATGGAAGGTTGTTCTCTTCTCTTCTACTCCTCCTCCTCCTCCTTACAAGAGAGAGGATCACGGTTTGATCAACTTTTTATTTTTCCTCATATTTTATTCCACTTGGAATGATTAGCTGCGTTGGATCAAAGTCCAAATAATAAAAGACTAGCAACAAGAATTGGTTTATTTGGTCACTATAAACGTAAGCGTATGGCAACATTTTTCAAAATATGTTGATCTTGTTTGTATTTATTTTTATCCATATGGCAATCATAGTTAAAAGGATGTATTAACCAAATAAGAATATGTATGCACACACACCCACAACTTGATATAGTCTACAACTACAAATTAAAGATCACTCTAAAGCATATTGATGGGCTATGGTATCTCATGTTTTAGCAATATAGATATCAACTTTTACACATATAATTAATTTTCTTCGCTAACGAATTATATAGGGCATATGAAGCAAGACTCTCGAGAGCATTTTAACGATTGGCCTCAGGGGCTGCTGGCCATTGGAACATTTGGCAACAATGATCTAAGACACCATAATCATAACAATGTTGAAATCCAACAAGATTTCCATCAAGAAGCTCTTCAAGAGGATGAGGACACATCTCCATCTGATGATCTACAAGACTTCACCCCAGAAGAAATAGGCAGATTAAAAAAAGAGTTGACAAAGTTACTATCGAAAATGCCAACCACCGAGAAGAAAGACAAGCAAATTGCAAGCCTCCCACTAGACAGGTTCCTGAATTGTCCATCAACTTTGGAGGTCAGCAGGAGATTAAGCAATAAGGGTGACAAGGATGACAAAGATGACGATGATGATATTGAGCGGACCATTAATGTTATTCTTGGTAGATGCAAAGATATTCGTGAAAATAAGCAGAAAGCTATTGGGAAGAAATCGAGTTCTTTCCTTTCCAAGAAGATGTTCGAATGTAGAAGTGAATTTGTACCACAGCCAAGTTTCAGAAATATGCTCCAGGAATCAAGAATGGAGAAGGTATCCTTAACTCGCACCACTTTGCCCTCCACCATAGACTTCTGTGTCTATTTAATTACGATGCATAAGTATAGGCTTCAATCCATTATTTGGTCCAACCATCACATAATTTGCTTCCTAGATTGAATCCTTGAACTGGCCTCAAACTGGTTACTTAAAGCTTTCTCGAGTGAAGGTCATTATCGGCCATGAGCTGCAAAGCCCACTACACTAAGTGGACTAAAAGGCCAATTTCAAAACCCATTCATGTCATAGATCATGTCCAATGAGTCTTGTCAAAGTTTTCTATTATTAATTAATACGTAAGTTTGCCTTAAAATATAAATTGTTCTACAGCTTTTAAGAACATTCCTCCATAAGAGGATCAACCCTCAAAATGCTTCCCGAGCATCCTCCATGAAGAAATTTCTTCAGGACAAACAGGCATCTAGGGAGGAAAATGAAGATGAAAAGCAACATAAAATTATTAGTGATGGCCCTAAATGGGTGAAAACCGATTCTGAATGTAAGTTGATTTCATATATGGGTTTTTGGTATATGTTACCAAACGTAGAGAAATGCAATCATCTACATAAGTTACTAACCAGTTGCTCTCTGTTTTTTTTTTTTCTTTTTAATTATAGATATTGTCTTAGAGATATGAACTGACATGCAAGATTCCATGAGAGTTTATCTAATCTTGCAAGGTATGCTCGCTGTTGCCTCACTTACATGTGTGAATTAAAGATTTCCAATAGACATGTTTCATTTAAGATAATCAAAAACAATGTTGGGCAGTCATATGCATTAAAGGACTGTACAATATTAGTCATCTGGTCGAATAATTGCATGCACATTCTGCATAGGCAAAACTTTGTACTGAATTGGAAATCTAAAGAGATCAAGTTATTGATGCAACAAAGTGAGAAGGCTGAATTTATTTATTTATTTAAGAGTTCTCCAATTTGCTAATCCTCGAGTCCACTTAAGCAAAATTCGAGTATGAGATTGTAAAATTAAAATATTTAAGTTCTAATTAACCAGGTTTAACTCTATAATATTAGAATAGTCTTTAAGTTCAAATAATGGTCAAGTTAATTAACCAAGAAATTCATCCTTAATGGGTGAACCTAGCCAACAGCTAGACCATATGCATGGCACGTTTTTCTACCCCTAAGCCTCCGGCTTCTTACCTTTTGCAAGCAAACTTTGCAGATTCCAAAGCGGATTTATGAAGCCAAAAACTTGAGATTATAGGCCAAGAGCAGAAATTGCAAACGGGAATCCAAAAACAGCTAGCTAGCTACATATCGAGCAGAAATTGCAGATGGCTTATTGAGGACTACTACTGTGCTTCTAATCAGGATTGTCACCGTTAGTCTTGAGGCCACTTTCACCTTCGGTTTTTTCATGGTTGCATTGTCCAAGGGATTCGTGTAGTCTAACGCTGGCAAAAAGCTGGACAACGTGCTGCGCTTTTTTTGTGTCCTTTTTTACTGCACGCACTCTTTTTCTCCACATCTTGGGCGCCCTTTTTCCCCCTTCAAACCTAAGTTTGCTCTTTTGTAACTTATGCCAAAGTGAATAACATTTAGACTGATGTCCTCAGATTGCCCTTTTTTTTCTTCTTGAAATAAAAAAAAAAAAGAAAAAGAAACAGCCTTGTCTTTCCCCAGAATGGAGTTCCATCATTCTATGCCGAATAATTATGTTGGTAGTCTTTACCTAATGTAATAAATAGTGCCACTAGCATTATTGTCCTTTTGGTACAATCAAGTTTAAATATTTGGCATCGAGGGAAAAGAAAATTGTAATAAATAGTTATAGATTGTATTTACACCCAAAATAGGAAATGTTGATAGAAGAATGTTAAATTTTTATCTGTACCATATCTTGATATGTATTTAAATTCATGGGGTTATAATACCGTCTAATGCACCAACTCACTAACCTGCAACGGTGGTGAGAAAGTTCTTTTATGACCCAGCTGAAATCCCAATCTTGCCGGTCACTTCCGTCTCACCGTCCAATCAAATCCACCAAAGGGAGGCATGGAGCAAGAGATCACCGTCACACAAGACGGCTACACAGTCTTCAATTCCCTCCCCGCAAAATTCCAAACCCTGGCATTTAACACAACTTTTCGCCCTTTCGTTTTCAGCTAATTTCCCTTCGCTTTCCCTCCCAAGATTCTGTCCCCTTTCTGTGTTCTCTATTGATATCTTCTAGTGAGTGGATGTGAGTGTGGGTCTTTTTTAAAACCCCTTGTTTTCTGTTCAACCCGGAAGAGAAAACTCTCAAAGTTCCGGTCTTTAAAACGTTTAGGAATTGCAATTCTTGGCCTTTCTTTTTTTCATAAAAAAAAATAAAAAATCCTTTTCGTTTTCTTCATCACTGTGATTGATTGGTTGAATGATTGTAGGAGGTGTTAGTGTTTGGAGTCTCAATTTAGAAGAATTCTTTGGGAAATCAATGTTTTTTTGGGGATTGGAGAGATTTGGCTATTTGGGGTCCTGGCCTTTTCGTTTCTTGTTGGATTAGTTGTGATTTTAGTTGGGTTTGTTGCTTTTCTTCTTTGTTTTCATTTTCTTGGTTAGTTTGTGTATCTTTCTTTGGAGTTTTGGGTTTGGAGGCGGCTGTGTGGAGAAGTGGGTAAAGAAGGAATTTTGGGCTGCCAATGCCATATTTTTTGGATTCGTATCCGGAGGTTTTTTCGGTGATTTTTGTAGTACCGAAAAAATTAGATCTTGAGTTTATCAATGTCTTGGGCAGGCCCTGAAGATATCTACCTTTCTACTTCTCTTGCCAGTTATCTTGATAGTAAGTGCTTTCTTCCTATCTTTCTGTGATTTCAATAATTTTTGGATGGTTTGGTTGGGCTGTATTTGTTAGTTGAAAGCTAATGTTAACAAGTTTCCATATTTATTGGAGTATGCCTAGAAATTGATTATTGGGTACTTAAAGTTATTAGTCTTTTATGAAACAGTAGTTGGTTCCGGTTACTTGTACTTTGGGTTCTCACATTCTTGGTCTGCCTTTACCCCTTGAACCATTCAAGATATGCTTAATGAATTTTTCCAATGGAACTCGGTCTGTTTATTTATGATGTTCTAAAAAGAGTTGGGAATGAATGGGTTACAAAATATTTTTCTTGTTATTATAGATGAGCTGTTCAAAATCTTTTTTTTTTTTCCCGCATAGGTTACAGTGCTATTTTAATGTGGTTTTGGATGCTAACTGATTAAAGATGTGTTTTGAATCACACCTTTATTCTCAACTTTTGGCTTTCTTTACGTTTCAGAGAAGCTTCTTGTGCTTTTGAGAGATGGACGGAAATTGATGGGGACACTTCGTTCTTTTGATCAATTTGGTATAGTCTCTTCCATCTTGCTTTTATGGTTTTATAAGCCTCTTTGTGCTTAGATTAACAGAAATCCTCCCCTGCAGCCAACGCTGTCCTGGAAGGTGCATGCGAAAGAGTCATAGTTGGTGATCTGTATTGCGACATTCCTTTAGGTCTTTATGTAATTCGTGGTGAGAATGTGGTTCTGATTGGAGAATTGGTATGAAGTGATTGCCTTGTTTAATTTCGGTAAATATTTAAGTCAATCTATAATCTCTGCTATTATTCTGAACTTGCACTTTTCTCTATTAGGATTTGGAAAGAGAAGAACTTCCTTCACATATGACTCGGGTTTCAGCTGCAGATATTAGAAAGGTAAGCGTCATTCCCGATTTCTTTATGTCAATAGTTAACCTGTCTATATTGCCGAAGATAATTCCACAAACTTCAAAGCATCATGTTGGTCCATTAATGGCCTGCATTACAGTAGCTTAAGTAGCTTCCTAATACAGATTCTTACAGCTACTCCATTCTGTTATAACTGATAAGCGGACAGGGATGGATATAATTAGCATACAGTTCTCAATTATGAGACGAGGGAAAAGGATATGTGGCTAAAGCAGCTGCCTGTTACATGTGGCTAAAGCGTATGCCTTTGTGGGTTCATGCCTCTGTTTTAAAGAGGATGCCTTTAGCTCAGATCTCCCTCACCCTGAATTGTGAAGAAAAGATTAGATACGATAGCATAAGTTGCAACATATTAATATGTGGTGATCTTGCAAGATTCAACAACCTGATGTGCTTGGACTAAGGTGTAATGTTAAAACCTTGAATGTGTGCTGCTAGCAACATATAAATGAATACAGAGATGGTGTATCCAGTTGCTCTTTATTTTAAACCTTGAAACTTTTCTGCTACAAAGGCTTCTTATTGAATGTTTCTAGTTCCCATGATTGTCAATGTTGAAAATCACTACTTATTGGTGAAGATATGAAATATCCAGGGCTCAATTTTTGCTCTTTCATTGGCCACCCATTTATGGTCGTTGAAATGCCTATCTATAAGCTTTCATCCTTTGGGGCGTATGGCCTTCTTAAGGATTTGCACTTGATGCAGGCACAAAAGGCAGAAAGGGAAGCTTCTGATCTAAAGGGTACACTGAGGAAAAGAATGGAGTTCCTTGATTTGGATTAGTTCAATCTCTTGCACGCAGGCAATGTGGTCTTGCACATATTGGAGCGGACAGTTGTGAGGGAGTATCATTAGTTTGTTGTTCTTCGTTTTTTTCTCCATTGAAGTTTCTGTAACATCTTTGAAAGAATGCAATTTGACAATTCAAATAGTGCTTGTTTTCCGAATTTCTGTATTCAAGTTGATGGGGTATTGATTCCATTAGCTATTTTCAAATTTTATTCAACTTTTCAGTCCTAAATTCTCCTGCACAATGAAGAAGAAATGAAGTTGCAGCTTAAGGAATTTATTAGTATTTACCTTTTCCTTTTGTATTTTTGTATACTGTAATTTAGCAAATTCTTTACATCCACACATTTCCCGTTGCAACTCCTTTCTTTTTCATTTTATCCCCAAAAGAAGAGAAGAAAAATAGAAAGAAATTAACTGTGAATTCACCGACATGAGTGTACCTGTTCCATAACGTACGTGTATGTGCCGATGTCCATAAGTTTAAAGGCATCAATTGTTATTTACAGACTTAAAGATTCAGTGGCGTGCAGATTCTGTGTGCAACTATTAGTGTTTTTAGACATCAAAAATAAAAATTATGTCAGGGCGCACCTTAAATATATACGCTTTCTTGCAACCCATGAATCAATACATCAGAAGGCTGTGAATTTCAACTGTCCCAACCAACACACAGCTCTCTTATGTTCATGAGCACATATTATATTTTCTCTTTAGTCTTAAGGGGTAAGCAATCAAGACCGCTAATCTCTCACTTCAAAGTCCGCGGACACTTCTTCCCCCGGGCGGCGTTTTAGCCTTGAGCACTCAACAGGAAAGATCTCAACTTGCAGATCCAAATTCGCAGTAACAACGCCCACATTTTTCAATAGAACCTTCTTTTCTTTCTCTCTGTAAGAAATGCTTTGCCACCATGCATCAATCCATGTCTTGTCCGCTAGACACTCTTCGTGGGTCTTTCTAAGCTTTATTGTTGAAGGTTCGGTTCATGAGTATAGAAGGGAGATACATGTGAGCCAAAGTAATGCTTTTGCTGTTCATGGAGACAGTTAAGAGATTTACTCTTCCAACCATGAATACCCAGACGACCAGTAGTGACTCAATAATTTCGATCGTTTCCCTATAATTTGGTCCCACATGCCGCTAGTCTTGTATCCATGTAAGTGCACAATGACTAGATCTCTTTGCTATTTGAGTTTGTTGTTAACGGGGTTGAATTACTTGTGACTGGCTGCTAGGCTTAAACCATTAATGCAAGTAGAAATGAGAAGAAAGATTGATTTTTTGTTAATAAGGGCGATTTTAGGCCTGGCAAGAATTTAAATGCGCTTAAAAACAATTCAATAGTTCAATCATTTTCATTAAATTTGGCTGAAAGCCAGAACCCATCATTCATAAGTTGCAGCAATACCAAACCATGCTAGTGATCGCCCATATACGGTCAAAGATCCTAGATAGAGCACATTGCCAACGGGCCTAACAAAAGGCCCAAAAAAGTTATCTGTAGTATTCCGCGTAGTTGGAGACTTTGATAAATCACTTCATCTGCTGCAAATGAGAAAACATCCAACAACCACACAAGAGAGTCACAGCACCAAAATCTTATACTCCAAAATTACAAATGTAGAAAGTAGAAAAATGAAAAAACTGTGGTTAGATCAACAGATAACTATGGTGGAACAAATGTAGAATACATGTGAATGACCAAATTAATCACTGTCAACATTAGGATGCACTTGAATATTCTGTACCAAAGGACAGCCAAGTCTGGCTTCAGCTAGAGAAAAAAACATTTCTTTTTGTTGGTTTCTTTGGTTCAAAATAATTGAGGTAACATTTCTAATGTTGAAGGTTGTGCTCAAATAAATGCCGGCGACAGATATATTTGATACTTACACTTTAAACTCCGTTAGCAACTGCTAAGGTTTGTTTTTTAAGGTTTTGGCCTGAAGAGTCTAGGCTTAATGCCCGTCCAATCACAGAGCACTCTGGCTTGAAAAGTTTTGATCTCCCCTGAGCATCTGTTGCGGGCACGAAATGTGATATAATACACACTTCCGTAGGAGGGACAGGGCCAGAAATTCGCCTTCAGAATCTCCACAAATTCCAGATTTTCATTCTAAAAGCAAACAATAACAAAGTACGAATATGCATTAACATTAGAAACTGTATGAGCGGAAAAGATAAAGTTGCAATACAATACAATACATTATGAACGAACGAACCCCTTCTCGATTTTCAGTCTCGAGAGCACAATCAACGGAGTCCTTCAACTCCTTGGTGGTTAAGGGATCACAGCTGTCCAGGGGAAGGTGATGAAGGCCAAAAAACCTCCCTTTCGGTATAATATCGGGGTCCACATCAAAACCCTAAACACGGTAGGTAACAATGAACAAAAAGAAAAAAGGAAAAAAAGAGAGTCAAACATCATATCATTATTATCCCACCGCGTATTAACAATCAGCCTAACAGTATTATTGAAATGAAAGGGTGGAAGAGTGGAGATTTAAACCTGGCTCTCATCGACTTGTTGGTAATAACGATTAGATCGCTCATTGTCCTCCTCGTCGCTTTCACTGGAGGAGGAATACACAGGATACGGATCATCAATATATTCGCCTTGCTTTCCTTCTTCTCCTTCCTCGTCTTCTACTTGCTTTCCTTCTTCTTCTCCTCCTTCATGAACGGTGGCGGCGGCGTCGTCGAAGACGTCATCATCATCATCATCTTCGAGCTTCTTCTGCTTCTCCAACGCCGATTCCTTCACCTCATCGGAAAGATGCGATCCTACCTCCTGTCCCACCGCGATCGCAGCTGGAGACGCCATTAATCGAGAGAACAGGAGCTAACCCTAACTGGGGCTATCCAGGCTTGTCCCACACGCACCAACACCACCACCCTTATAATACTGACAATATAAATCATAATGTTGATCGGCCCAAGTACCGCTTTAAAAGGCCATTAATTAAGATACCCGAATAGGAGTAAAGCAGCAGCCATGGCGGCTACTTTGCATGCTGTCGTAGTAGTTTACTTATTTGTCAATATTTGAAGAGTGCATACCTTCCAACCTATATCTATCTTTATATATAATTATTTATACATTATCAAAATTATATAAATAAAAATTAATAAAATATTTATACCATGATATTTACTTAAATTTAAAAATAATCTAAATATATAATTTATATTTTAATTTGAAATTCATTTAATAAGTAATTTATAATTTTTTAATATTTTAATAATATTAAAATATTAACATATATTTAATTTACATATTTTATAATATAATATGTATTATAATTTATTTAAATAAAGTTTTACATGTATTTAAAATTTAATCAATATAAATATACATAATTAAGATATATAATCAAATAAAATAAAAATAATTTCTAAAAAAATAATTCTAATTTTTTAAAATAATAAATATTTTCAAATTTATATTTTTAAAAATATATATATTCATAATTTAAAATTTTTTTACTTTTTTTTATTTTCTTAAAAAAATTATTCTCAAATTTATTTTTTTTAAATAAGTATAATTTAAATTTGTTAAATTTTTATTATTTAAATAAAATACATTTTTCTACTTAAAAGATACACTAATAGATTTTCAAAATCAAACGTTAAGTACCCGAATAGGAGAAAAGCGGCAGCAATGGCGGCTTCTTTGCATACTGTCGTAGTTTACTTATTCAGTTATTTGTTAACATTTGAAGAGTAAATACAATCAGATCTCCTTGGATTCCCTAATCTTCCAACCTATATCTATCTTTATATATAATTATATATTATCAAAATTATATTAAAAAATTAATAAAAAAATTATGTAATAAATTTTGTATTAATTTAAATATTTAATTTATATTTCAATTTAATATTTCCCTAATAATTGATATATAATTTTTTAATAATATAAAAATTTTAAAATGCATATAATTTATTCAATTTACAATTTAATATATGTTATAATTTACATAATGACATTTACTTAATTATAAAAATAATTTAAGTATTTGATTTAAATTTTAATTTGACATTAACTCAATAATTAATTTGTAATTTTTTTAGTATTTTGATAAAATTAATATTTTAATATTTATTTTATTATAATTTAATATATATTATAATTTATCTAATTTATATTAATAATTTTTATATCTATTTTGTACAATACAGATACTTATAATTAAGAAAAATAAAAAATAATTTTAAATTATTTTTATTATTTAAATAAAATAATATTTTTCAATTTACCTTTCTATAAAAAAATATTTATAATTTAAATCTAAATTTTCACTCTTCATTATATTAATTAGTAATAAGAAAAGAAATTTAGTATAATTTGATAAATTTCAATAATATTATCTCTCTTTCTACATATTATTTTTTTCTCGATTTTTATTATGACACTCTTTAATTGTCTTCTTTTCTCATCTCTCAACTTCTAATTCTTCTTATTTTCTTTCTATTTTACCCTTAATTTTAAACAATCCCTCAAATTATAAAAGTATACTAAAATAATAAATTGCAATTTTATTGAGTTTATTTTTGCAAACTTCCTTTTCAAGTGTCTACAGCTACTTTATTGACCAAAATAGCATGCCTTCAAAGCTTCCTTCCAATGTATTCATGCATTTTATTATTTTGGCCTTATTCTTTCCAATCCATATTTTTAACTCACTTTAAGTAAAACACATATATTATTGGCTTTTAAAAATTGAGATAAGTCACAATTTAAGATTTTTTTGATGTACCAAAAGGGAAAACAAAGGTCATAATACTTATAACAACAATATTTCTATGTATGTGAGAAAATTTAAATATAAAAACGGTAACGATTTTTACTTTTCTCTTATCTCTTATGTTAATTTTTTAAAACCTAAATAAGGGTTTTTTTTTGTTTTCTTTTTGAGTGGAAGTATATAAGGTATATAAATTTTAATTTTAAATCAAAATTTTGCCATTTCATTTATTCACTTTTAAAATTATATCCACTTCATCTTTTTTTTTTTTTTCAAAACCAAACATTAATGTTATTCTCATGAAATAATTCATTTTTTTTTAATTTTTTTCCAGTGGTACTACATAGAAAATACACGAATAGATTTTTAAAGTCAAATGCCACATCATAAAAAATGATAATGTAACAATTTTTTAAGAGAAAAAAATTATAATATTTTAAAAAATAAAAAATTCTTTAAAAAATGCCAAAATAGGAAAATAGAATATTTTCAACAATTCAAAATTTTCAAAAAATTTAAAAATTTCAAAAAATGTCGAAAATTGTAAAAATCATAAAATTTTAAAATTTCAAAACAATTTGAAAATTCTGAAAAAATTTTAAACTAAAAGAAAAAATTTCAAAAATTAAGGAATTCAAAAGAATCCAAAATTCTCAATAATTTTTTATAATTTCACAAAAATTCCAAAATTTCTCTCTCTTTTTTGTACTTTCTTTGTACTGTGAGTGTGGATTGATGAAAAAGAAATCAAGAATGCTACATTTTATGATTGTGAGTGTGGTAGAGAGATTGTGAGGGAATGCCATCGTGGCGGCCAGGGCCACTTAACGGAAAACTAACCGAAGAAAACACAGAATTCAAAATTGTTACAACTGAAAGAAGGGGGGGGGGGCTATCACCACCATAAATATAATTCCGAAACGTGGGCGGGGGTAGGGGGCTTACGTGCAATTAACTTCCAAAACTATGCATTTATTACATTCTAAAGCACCTGGAAAACAAACATAGATCGAGGAGTGTTGGACCGAAGTTTAGTATTATTATTACTATAATACTTAAATCAGTAAAGCGACGGTGAAAATGAGGAAGAAGAGGGGCTATTGTGCACGAATAGAAGGTATATCAAAGTTTTATGAGAAGTTTATCGAATAAAGGGTATGATGATATGGGCCTTTTATTTATATACACTAAAAATGTATGGTGCCCAAAGTAAGTTTATATAGCGATGACTTGAGGGATCCCAGACTCTATGGTCCAACAAATTTAATTTAATCCTTATGACAATTCATTTTTTTTTTGTTCTTCTTAACATAAGACATTTTATGTTGCAATTTACCATGTTTATACATCTATTCAAAAGTTGCTTTAAATGGTTAAATAAATACTGTGCTCCTCATATATTTGAAACAACTAAACCCTTAATTAATAATTGATCTTCTTCATGACCTGCATCAGCACCTCATGGCTACTGGAGCTACCTTCAACATTGTTATTTTTCTTTCAAAATATACACATTGTGACAGTACATATTAGATTTACATTTGAAATTCGGTGCTCCCATTAAACGTTTTGTTTTTTCTTTTTTCTTTTTCCAAGAAAGAAGCCTATTCGAAATAAAATTAGTGAAAAAGGTAAATTGATTTGGCCCCTCAATCTTTTTAGGTGAGTTAGGTTTCCGGACTCTTCGCCAAGCAATGTCTTCTTCTTGACCAGCCCTCCCTCCCAATGTCAATTCCGGCAAGAGCAAGAGTAGCAACAAAAACAAAAACAGCATTAGCTAGGCGCCAGTGTAATGATGTGACTGAGATAACTCATAGGCTATTATTACTTTTACTTTGATCTCTAGCAGCTCCTTATAACCCCCGACACGACAGCATGTGGTCCAGATGAGGGATCCTTTTTTTCTTTTTTTTAAATTAAAATTCAGTCCACAGTAGACAAATTTCAATATATACAAAAAAAATCAGTCCATAGGTGAAAAATGCAGCATAAAAAGTGCAAAATTAATGGCACTCAAAAAGGAAATTAGAGATGAGATTAATTGTCAATTTATCAAGCCAATCGTTAGTACCTAATGTTAAAGAATCATCAATGGCCACCATGTGTAATGGCAGCTTAACAAAATAAGAGGAAAAGGAAAAGCCAGTTACTTGGAGAGAAAGGTAAAATAATTTCAGCATAACAAACAACCCAAGAGGACGCGAGGAGGTGGAGGGAACACGTGTATACGGTATGCTGTGTAAATATAAACTTAATAATAATAAAAAGAATGATGTTGAAATAATATTAAAAGGATAAAAATAAACAAATAACAGAGAGAAAAAATTTATTTTATTATATAATACGAAAAAAGAAGGGAACCTTTCATCTTTTGGTCTGGTGGGACTAAGGGAATGGAATTGTGTGCTCTTTTCTGTTTCTTAGTATACGTGGGAGTGTGAGTGAGGGGAAAAAAAAAGAAGAAAAGAATAAAACAGTTTGGAAGTGAGATTCAGACAGGCCAAACTCCTCATTTGTGTGCCCTAGAAGATCATTAAATAGCTAGTCACAGCAACAGTACTTCTACCTTACTCTACAGTCATGCTTGATCCTTCCAAAACTTTTGCTCGGCCTGAACGTCTGAACCCAAAAAAATGGAAAATAAAAAGCAAAAAGAAAAAATAAATAACCCGAAATGTTACTATTGTTTGTTTCTCTTTTCCATTTGTGTGCAGAGTATGCTGTGAAAGAAGAGAAAAAACAAAAAAACAAAAAAGCTTCTCTCATATGCCCCATACAAAAGGCCCGGTTGCCTTGCAAAGAAGGAGCAGCCTTGGCAGTCTGCGGATCGTCGTTTATTTGTTTTTGGCCAATGGCCATGTGCTCCGTTATTATCTAATTAATGACCAAAAACTGTATAAGTATAAAATTTCCTTCCCAAGTATTAAAAAAATCCATTTAAAAGTTTCTTAAAGTAAATACCATGATTATCAAATATTTGAATAACTAAATCTTTACTTAATAATTGATTTTTGTCATAAAATAGCCCACAACAGCATCTAATGCAAACTAATGTTCTAGTTTATACTAAAAAAAATTATCTTTGACATCCGATCATAAATACGATCAAATATAGAATTCTTTCAAAACTGTTAAGAAGTTTTTTTGTTTTTTTATGATGTTGTTCTTTTTTCTTTTTTGGATTAAATGATGATAAATTATGTAGATTGAAATTAAAAAAATTTTTAAAAATTAATTTTATAGTTTAAATTTAAGAACCAGATCTCATGATTATTGGAATTACCTTCTAAATTATTGTTTTTTCTTTTTTCAAAATATACATACTAACACTACACAAAAATAATATATATCGGGTTTGCATTAAAAATTTGGAGCTCCCATTGAACTTTCAGAATATACACGTTAACAGTACACAAAAATAATATAAATCACGGGTGTTAGCTGTTTCTTCTTGACCTGGCTGCCCAGTGCCATTTCAACAATATTTTCACAACTGAGGCGATAGCAGAAGTAGCAAGGCCGAAAAAAGCCAGGTGTCTGATAGAGACAACCTATTGGCTATTCAGCTACAGTTACCTTTTGATACCTCCACTCCGGCCCTTACTTTGGCCACTAGCTAGCAGGCTCCCCCATAATTCCACGTACCTCTTGCTTACTATACCTATGGCAGGTGTAATGGCTGGAGTATGTTCTATCAACGTTTTCCCTCTTTTGTTTTTTATTTACATCCTATTTTTAGATGATTTCATTTTGTTTTTTCTTGTTGGGCTCATCAATTCAGTTTATAGACAAGAAAAAAAAAATCAATAATCTCTACACATATATTTTGACTCACTAAAAATTGTTTCAATTTAATTCAATTCTAAATAATAAATAATTGAAGTAGGATCACTTGAAATAAAAAAAAGATAAAATAAACATGCGAGATATAAATTTATGTGAGTGTGGCACACCAAATAAATCAATAAATATAATAAGCATCGTATGTATATTGTGCAAAAAGTTCAATTTAATTTATTAAAGGGTTATAGTATTATCTGCACCGCTCCCTATCCTGCACTTGGATGGGAACTCTGCACGTTAAATTTTTTCAAATTTATGAACTTAAATTATGTTAAACTAGTCAAAATGGGTTTTATTGGATATATATTAATTGGATATATATATATATATATATGTTATTTCTTCGATAGATCCAATTAAACCCATTTTGACTAGTTTAACATAATTTAAGTACAGATGGGATTAATTGATAACTCATCAAGCCAAACTCGTAGTATTAACTAATGTTAAAGAATACCATCTGTAAGAGGAGCTTGACAAAGGATTGTAAGTTACTTGGAGAGAAAGAAAAGTCCAAAAAAATTCACAGGAGGGGTGGGCGGGGATTATTAGACACGGGAAGAGAAACAACCTCAAACAAACAGAGGGAATAATAACTTACAAAGTATCAGTAGAACGGGACCTTTAGCTTTTTAGTGTGTGTATATATATATATATTGTTTCTTAATTAGCATAAATGGAAGTGTGGGTGGGAAAAACTTTGCGAATCATGTTCAGATCAGACCGCTCATCATTTGTGCCCTGCACTAGAAGATCACCAAAGACCCAACTGGCCGCCCAGCAACAGGGGGTCATCACCACTTGCTCTATTAGCCGGATCTCTCCAAATGTTTCATTTTTGCTGAATTCCTATGTTCCCTCACAAAATGACCCTTCCGTCCCTTGTTATTTAATTTATTACCAAGAACTCTGAAAAATAAAAGAAACGAAGGGGCTAAAGCCCAAAGGGCAGTAGTTGTCAAAAGACAAAATTGAAAAACATAAAAAGGCTCCGTTCACCGGCTCATACCAAGTGCTTACCATTCCTTCTCCTCTAGCTCACTCTTGTTCTGCTCTTTTGAGTTTTTAGTCATGCAACGTCCGCCTGTACTCTCTTCTTCCCCTCTCTCTCTCTCTCTCACACGCACACAAACACACACACACTCACACACCTTTTTTTTTTTGTTCTAATTTCTTTCTTGTATCTTTGTCAGGATGTCCCTGACAACGTCCCAGTCTTCTTAGACTGGAGGCACCACGACGTTTTTCTCAGTCGGGTGAGACAACAGAGAGAAAACTCCGGTAAGCTTCCAAGGCGTCTCATTCCCGGGTATATCTCCATGGAGTGGGAGGTGGCTAGCTAATCAAGCAAAATGTCCCCGTTGCTACCCCCAATCACTAAATCTCCTTTATGCAACAGTATTTTTACACCGTTTCATTTCTGGAGTTTTTGACTCCCATGACATTAATTATATATTTTCCGTTCTGAAGGACAAGGAACCTACAAATTTATCCCTGAGCCTTATTATATAGAACTTAATTTCTAATTGATGGTGTGAAAAGGCACGTTTTTTCAATCTACTTTAACTCTCTCATTCTAAGGTTAGGTTTTAATATATGAGTGCATGTGGAGCTGTATGTTTTATCACTTTGGTCTTACCGTATTGTATGGTCATTTGATCCAACAACTAGTTGTGTTTGCCGCTAGACCAGACACACAAAAGAATTTGCATGTATATGTGAATTGGTCTGCCGATTATTTATTGAATTCTTTTCAGGACATTGTTGGGCATATGCGACTTCTTCATGCCTAGAGGCTGTTTACAATGCAACACAGAGGGACAGATCGAGGAGGGTTCAACTTTCATCACAGGAGCTCTTGAATTGTGTACCGACAGATAAGGATAGGAGAGTTTCTAACTTGAAAGGGGTATATAATTATATTGCGGAAATGGAGGGGCTGTCACTCGAGGAAGACTGCCCGTATTTATCCGACAAGAAGTACCGTTGTCAGCCAAAGAAGAGCGTAATACTTCTACCTGCTTTATAGTAGTTTATACGCAATATCCACAATCATCTAAATGTTGTCTTTTATATATGATTTTTAGGTACGTAGGGCAATACAGTGTCAGGGTGGCTTCGAGGAGAAAAACGTGATGGGAGAAGGGGAGGCGGATTATAAATAGCCCCAAAAAAAAACTTCTCCCGCTTGCTTGAACCAGTGAGGAGATGATTGAATAATAAAAATGGCAATGCAGATAAACTACACAAGATAACACACTAATTTTTACGTGGAAAACCCCTTCAAATCAAAGGAGGGGAAAAACCACGGACACTCTGAATCAGAGGTCAGCTCCACTATAATCAAGAGAGTAAAATAGAGGTACACAAACTCAATTACATCAAACAAATTGAATACAATTCAATTTGGATTAAACAAGAAACTTGTGAGTCAAGCAAGACAACCAATCACGTTCTGTCAACTACAACTCAACAAGTAGACCTCAAGGCAGTAATCCAACCGTTCAAGATGAACCTCCAGATGTCCCCTACCAGCTATCCAAAATTCAGCTCAATCGGACCACAGATCAATAATCATCAACACGGTTTACCAATTCTGCCACAGATGAGAGAACAGACAGTTCCCAGAATTGAGAGGTTTCGGTTCAAATGGAAAACCTGACCTTTCAGTTCACAAAAACTCAATCCAACCGGTCACAAATAAGATCTATGTGTCCTCAAACTACTGACCAAAAATCAGCTAGATCGGACCACAACAATCTTTCAATTATACGGTTGATCAAAACTGTCACAGATGAGAGAACAGAGAGTTACCAGAAACGAGAGACTTCGATTCTAATAGAAAACCTGACCTTTCAGTTTACAGAAATTAGATCCAACCGTTCACAATTAAGATCTATGTGTCCTTCAACTACTGACCAAAAATCAGCTAGATCGGACCATAAAAAGTCGTTCAATTATACGATTGATCAAAACTGCACACAGAAACTTGCCCAGAGAATAGACCTAAGAAGGCTGAAGAGAAATAGGATTTACAGTGCTCGAAATCCAATCTCCACCGTTCAGAAACAAGAACTAAACGTCCTCTATCAAACAGCCAAATTTGAAGTCGATCGGACAAATAAATCTCTTCCAAACGTAAGATCAAAGTCACTGTTTTTCTTCTTCTTTTTCTTTCTTTTCTTCTCTCTCGGGCGACGCTCTCCCTTCTCTCTTCTTTTCTTTTTTTTTTCTTTTGTTTTTTTCTCTCTCTATGTTTTTCCGAACCACCGCACTCTCCCACTTTGTTTTCTTTTTATTATTTTTATTTTTTTTCTCTCTCTCACTCACTCACACGTGGTAGTCAACTAGTCCACATAGGAAGGGAACCCAACAATTCTCCCCCTCCCAACTATGTGGAAGTATTGGTCATCCCAGCCAATGTACAGCACAACTCAAATTTCCATCTTGATAATGCCTTTGTCATCATATCAGCAACATTATTATCTGTATGAATCTTTTCAAGTGCTAACTGTTTAGAATCAAAGACATCTCGTATCCAATGATACCGTACGTCAATATGTTTTGACCTAGCATGAAAAGTTGGATTCTTACCAAGATGGATGGCACTCTGGCTATCACAGTACAACACATAATTTGATTGTTGAAAACCAAGTTCCTTCATAAATCTTTTCATCCAAAGCAACTCTTTAGACGCTTCAGTTATTGCAATAAACTCTGCCTCTGTAGTGGACAGTGCAACACACTTCTGCAATCGAGATTGCCAACTCACTGCTCCCCCTGCAATAGTAATCACATAACCTGAAGTAGACTTTCTGGAGTCAATGTTACCTGTCATATCTGAATCTGTGAATCCAGTAAGGATAGGCTTATCACTCCCAAAACAAAGTCTCAAATCAGTGGAGCCTCGTAAATATCTCATTATCCACTTCACTGCATCCCAATGCTTTTTACCAGGATTTGAAAGGAACCGACTAATTGTGCCAACTGCATGAGCTATATCAGGCCTCGTGCACACCATTGCATACATCAAACTACCCACGGCTGATGCAAATGGAACTCTTTGCATCTCTTCCTTCTCTTTCTCTGTAGAAGGACATTGGTTAATGGATAATTTAAAGTGTGTAGCAAGAGGAGTACCTACCACTTTAGCTTTATCCATGTTAAACCTCTGAAGTACCTTTTCAATGTACTGCTTCTGGGACAGGTACAACCTGTTCTTTTTCCTATCCCGAGTGATTGACATGCCGAGGATCTTCTTTGCTGGTCCCAAGTCCTTCATGGCAAAGGACTTGCTCAACTCTTTCTTTAACTTGTTAATTCTAACAGAATTACGACCAACAATAAGCATATCATCTACATAAAGTAGTAAGATGATAAAATCATCATCAGTAAATCTCTGAACAAAAACACAATGATCAGAAGTAGTCTTTTTATAGCCTTGCTCCCCCATAACAGACTCAAACTTCTTATACCATTGTCTCGGAGCTTGTTTCAGACCATACAAACTCTTCTTCAACCTGCACACATGATCCTCTTTTCCTTCCACCTCAAAACCCTCTGGTTGTTCCATATAAATTTCTTCTTCCAAGTCACCATGGAGAAAAGCCGTTTTCACATCCATCTGCTCAATCTCTAAGTCATGGCTAGCAGCCAAACTTAACACAACTCGAATGGAAGACATTTTCACCACCGGTGAGAAGATCTCTTCAAAGTCGATGCCTTGTTTCTGACTGAATCCTTTAACAACCAATCTGGCTTTATATCGTGGACGTGAAGTATTTTCTTCTTCCTTTATTTTGTAAATCCACCGATTCTTCAAAGCCCTCTTACCTTTAGGTAACTCTACTAACTCATAAGTAGAGTTATCATATAAGGATTTCATCTCATCTGTCATGGCATCGATCCAGTGCTGCCTGTGCTCACTTTCAACTGCTTCTATATAGCACTCAGGTTCTCCCCCGTCAGTTAACATCACAAACTCATCAGGAGAGTATCGAGTAGAAGGCACTGGAATTCTGTTAGACCTCCGTGGTTGAAATGGAGGTGAAGGTATGTGCGGATGATCTTCTATTGGAGCATCAATATCACCTGCACCCTCCATATTCTGATCCTGTTGAACATTCTCATCACGTTCTTGAATATCACCATGAACATCAACTGGATCATTCAGAGGTGTCTGGGGAAATGGAACAATATCAGCAGGACTATCATTAACCTGAGGAGTTGACTTCTCAATGTGTTCAATGTTTTGATCCTCAACGAACACAACATCTCTACTCCTTACAAGCTTTTTCTCAACCGGATCATATAAACGGTACCCGAAGTCATCTTCACCATAACCAAGAAAGATACACTGCCGAGTCTTCACATCCAACTTCCCTCTTTCATCTTTAGGGACATGAACAAAAGTCTTACAGCCAAAGACTCGTAGATGGTCATAAGAGACTTCCTTACCAAACCACACTTTGTCTGGAACATCACCTTGTAGCGGAGCACTAGGAGACAGATTAATTACATGTGTCACAGTATTCAAGGCTTCACCCCAAAAGGATCTAGGTAATTTTGCATCTGAGAGAAGACATCTGACCCTCTCAATCAACGTTCTGTTCATCCTTTCTGCTAAACCATTTAACTGTGGTGTTTTGGGAGGTGTCCTCTGGTGTCTGATCCCATACTTTCTACAGTATTCATCAAATGGACCACTATACTCACCACCATTATCAGTGCGGACACATTTCAGCTTCTTACCAGTCTGTCTCTCAACAAAGGCATGAAATTGTTGAAATACATCAAAGACTTGATCTTTAGTCTTTAACGCATAAACCCAAAGCTTCCTAGAGTGATCATCAATAAAAGTCACAAAATAAAGAGCACCACCAAGTGAGCGTACCTTCAAAGGACCACATACATCAGAATGCACCAATTCAAGCAATTCTGATTTCCTTGAAGGTGAGTGACTCTTAAATGTAACTCTGTTTTGTTTCCCAGCAAGACAGTGAGGACACTTCTTTAAAACTGCACTCTTTATGTTTGGAAGCTGGTTCTTTCTTACCAAACAATCCATCCCCTTTTCACTCATATGACTGAGCCGCTTATGCCATAATTCAATGGAATTATCATTTTCTGCTGCATTCACAACATCTTTAAAGATAACAGCTTGCATGAAATATAAACTGGAGCATTTCTTACCTCGTGCCACAATTAAAGAGCCTCTGGTAAGCTTCCACTGACCATCACTGAAGGTACTGCAAAAACCTTCATCATCCAGTTTTCCCGTTGAAATCAAATTCAAACGGATATCAGGGACATGTCTAACATCCCTCAATGTCAACTGTGCTCCATTGCCGGTCTTTAAGCAAACATCACCAATGCCAATGACCTTTGCTAAGCCATTGTTACCCATCTTCAAAACTCCAAAATCACCAGGAGTATATGTTGTGAAGAACTCCATTCTTGAAGTAACATGAAGAGAAGCACCACTATCTATGACCCAATCAGTCTCATGAGATGCCAAATTAATTACATCCTCATCACAAACAATAATGAGGTCACCAGAACCAGAAGTGGATGCAGTAGATGCAGTAGCAATACGATCATTACTCACATTCTTTTTCTCGTACCTATCACTGTCATCTTTATTTTCTCTTTTCCACTTGTAACACTTTTTCTGAATGTGACCCATCTTCCCGCAATAATGACACTGGACATTCTTGTACTTAGATCGTGACTTGCTTCGACTCTTACTTCTACCATTTTTCCCATTTCCTTTTCCTTGACTTCTCCCCCTATTTTCAGTAATTAGAACCTCTGATTTAGATGATGATGAACCCTGAGATTTCCTTCTCATCTCTTCATTCAACACACCACCCTTTACAAGTTCCATTGATAGAACACCACCGGAGGCAGAATTAGCGAGAGACATTCGAAAAGTCTCCCAAGAATCAAGTAAGGTAGCAAGTAACCATAACCCAAGAACTTCGTCATCAAACTTAATGCCCATGCTTGATAGCTGATCAATGAGACCCTGAAACTCATTTAAGTGGTCAGCAACAGAACTCCCTTCATTATATCTCAACCGCATCATTTTCTTTAACAAGAACAACTTGTTATTACCGGACTTTGAAGCATACAGAGTCTCAAGTTTGCTCCACAGAGTCCGTGCATGTGTCTCATTGCAAATGTGATTATAGACATTATCATCAACAAATTGCCGTATAAAACCACAAACCTGTTCGTGCTCAAACTCCCATTCTTCATCAGTTTTAGACTCAGGTTTTGTAGTAGCAAATACTGGCAAATGCAACTTCTTCACAAATAGGAGATCCTTCATTTTACTCCTCCATATATGATAATTTGTGTCATTCAAACAAACCAATTTATTCATATTCAACTCTATCATTCAAACAAGCCAAATACACCAACTAGTGCTCTGATACCACTCTGATGGGAGAAGGGGAGGCGCAGCGGATTATAAATAGCCCCAAAAAAAAACTTCTCCCGCTTGCTTGAACCAGTGAGGAGATGATTGAATAATAAAAATGGCAATGCAGATAAACCACACAAGATAACACACTAATTTTTACGTGGAAAACCCCTTCAAATCAAAGGAGGGGAAAAACCACGGACACTCTGAATCAGAGGTCAGCTCCACTATAATCAAGAGAGTAAAATAGAGGTACACAAACTCAATTACATCAAACAAATTGAATACAATTCAATTTGGATTAAACAAGAAACTTGTGAGTCAAGCAAGACAACCAACCACGTTCTGTCAACTACAACTCAACAAGTAGACCTCAAGGCAGTAATCCAACCGTTCAAGATGAACCTCCAGATGTCCCCTACCAGCTATCCAAAATTCAGCTCAATCGGACCACAGATCAATAATCATCAACACGGTTTACCAATTCTGCCACAGATGAGAGAACAGACAGTTCCCAGAATTGAGAGGTTTCGGTTCAAATGGAAAACCTGACCTTTCAGTTCACAAAAACTCAATCCAACCGGTCACAAATAAGATCTATGTGTCCTCAAACTACTGACCAAAAATCAGCTAGATCGGACCACAACAATCTTTCAATTATACGGTTGATCAAAACTGTCACAGATGAGAGAACAGAGAGTTACCAGAAACGAGAGACTTCGATTCTAATAGAAAACCTGACCTTTCAGTTTACAGAAATTAGATCCAACCGTTCACAATTAAGATCTATGTGTCCTTCAACTACTGACCAAAAATCAGCTAGATCGGACCATAAAAAGTCGTTCAATTATACGATTGATCAAAACTGCACACAGAAACTTGCCCAGAGAATAGACCTAAGAAGGCTGAAGAGAAGTAGGACTTACAGTGCTCGAAATCCAATCTCCACCGTTCAGAAATAAGAACTAAACGTCCTCTATCAAACAGCCAAATTTGAAGTCGATCGGACAAATAAATCTCTTCCAAACGTAAGATCAAAGTCACTGTTTTTCTTCTTCTTTTTCTTTCTTTTCTTCTCTCTCGGGCGACGCTCTCCCTTCTCTCTTCTTTTCTTTTTTTTTTTCTTTTGTTTTTTTCTCTCTCTATGTTTTTCCGAACCACCGCACTCTCCCACTTTGTTTTCTTTTTATTATTTTTATTTTTTTTTCTCTCTCTCACTCACTCACACGTGGTAGTCAACTAGTCCACATAGGAAGGGAACCCAACAAAACGTTGATGAGAGGGTTTTGCTGGGGTTATTGGCTAGGCATCCTGTTTCAGCCACAATTGCTGGAGTTCTAGTACCGGAAGACGGTGATGCCAGAAATCGGGTACTATACCTAGATGTAAAAACTGTTGACAAGTTGTGAGCTTCTCTGATTTTTCCTAGTTCAACCGTTCTTTATATTGTAGATTTATATTGTAAAGCCAATGGACCCAAGGGACAACAAAACGGCTTATCATGCTGTGGTGATCGCTGGATATGGAACTCAGCAGGACTGACGCAACTATTTCTTGATCAGGAACTCCGATGGGGAAGAATGGGGAGAAGGAGGATACGGCAAGGTTATTCGACGGTCCAGTTCAAACAGGCGCACCGTTTTCTCTAGTTACTCATATCCGGTGGTAAGTCAATCGATATTGCGATTTAGTTTTAAACAACCTTTTTGTTGAGCTTCTAACATGTGAATTGTAACCTGCAGCTTTAGGTCATCCAAATTTCAAGCGCTGGTGTGGAAGATAACTTAATGTTGGATATCATCTTTTGATAAATTGTATTGCGAATTTAGCTTTTTAATCCAGATATGTACATCCCAACCTTATATTGTGG
This sequence comes from Bruguiera gymnorhiza, assembly GCA_020883675.1. NCBI lineage: Eukaryota > Viridiplantae > Streptophyta > Magnoliopsida > Malpighiales > Rhizophoraceae > Bruguiera > Bruguiera gymnorhiza. The sequence continues at coordinate 238,841 of JAIRCJ010000001.1, read as the reverse complement.
TCTGTAGAGTTTCCAAAACTTATTACCTAAAAGATCAACTAATCTGCTATTATATTTGTCCTTCCCGATTCTACATAATTAAAGTCTGATGCTTCAAATTTCAATTACTCAAGACAAATTTCACAAAAGAGAATACGTTTTGTTGTGCTTAAAACCACAGTTGGAGACCTAAGCAGAATCGACCATGGAAAAATCTAAGCTATATTATTTTAATACACAGAGAACCTCTTCTTTTTGACAATTCGATAGCTTGTGAAAACAGAGTGCTCTCTTCTGATAAAAACTCTCTGTATTTTGCCATCCGGAAACAATATAAAGACTTTTCCTACTGTCTTCCCAAGCAGCTGGAGGCAAATGTGCTGAATTATCTCATCTGGTTGACACCTAATCTCATTAAGTTTCTTATCAAGAAGTCCCGTCTCTCCATGACTTTTGTCTTCCTGAATTTCAAGAACCCAAATGGCAAAAAATATATATATATACAATTCAATTCCAAGAAGAGCGATTTTTCTTGGTGAGATGAACACAACAAGACCGCACAATCTAATTATGGTCAGTATGGTTCTCCAGAATGGGCGACGTTAGGAAGTCGTAGAAAAAACCTGTCTTTATGGGGTTCTGCCTTGAAGCAGGAGAATGATTTGCAGGTGCATTCTAGCCCAACTGTGGGGACATTGCAGCCGGTTCTTGACGACATGCATCCGGTTGCTTTGCCCTGCTCAATGGTCGTGTAGACTGGGTTTTCCCTCCTTCCAACGGAAAAAAAAAACACACACACACACAGAAGAAAGCTGCCTTTTTTCTTTTTGTTTTTTTTTTCAATGAAAATTCATAATAAAACTGCCGTTGCTCCCAATCAAGTCTTGAATATTTCATTGATTCATTGAATCTCATCAGGGGAACCTTGACTCATCCTGTAACCTTCTGTTACACCAAAAGCTTGCTGGTGGACCTCAGATTTTTGCATGATTCACCAGCAAAACTAAGACAACTTTATAAAACACACTACAACACTACATGTCCATGCATCAGAAACTAATCTGGATACTATGCTCCGTGTGCATGTAACTAGGTGACAAACTGTCCCAAAGAACTTCAGGCTTCAAACAAAGAACTACTTCACAATATCACGGATAGAGGAACTACTCATCAGAAGCAATTCCGATATGAACAAATAGAAGAAGACCTACAACAAAACAAACAGCATTCTTACGGTGCAGAAGCATTCAGGTTCAGAGACGTGGCTATTCTAGAGAGCTGCACCTTATCCTCGGTGATGCCTTAATTTGGCAAGCACAGGGAGAGCCCCTATTGGCCAGCACCACATCAACCAAATGCCCCCAAAGAATTTAAAGAACGTGCACTAGCTTCTAAGCTGGCCAAACTTATTCAACCTCTTCAATGAGATCTCCTCCTTTAAGTGCTGAGGTACAGGACATCCCTCGAAGAAATCCAAGATAGCATCCTCTTAATTCTCGACTGAATAATTTATATAGTTTTCTGGGTGCCTTCCACTCTCTATGAGACTCTTAAATCGCCCAGAAATGACCTGTAAGCTGGGATCAATGTCTCCAATATCGAAATGCGAAGTTCCTCCCTGAGTTGATTATCTGGTACCAACCATAAGGCTTGAGTCCTGTGAACCTCGTCAACCATAGCATTGAATGTCTTAAACACCTCTCTCAAAACACTCTTCGACACCCCAGAAGAGAAACTCCCTCCCACATGTAAACCCTCATCTCTCAAGCAATAAAGCACCCCAACCCAAGCAGCTCTCTGGTAATTAGGTGCTGCCTGCCTGAATTTACCAGTTAGCTTCTACAAGAAATAATCTCCAAATCATTTCTCGTAATTCATGAGCCCCTTTCACTTTTTGGACAATATTGTGGACATTGTTCATCATGAAGATATGTGCCAATGACGTATCTTTGTAATGCTTGAACTTACCGTCTAAATTGAATTGCAATATCACAATAATCGGAATCAAATGAAGTGCTACAGGAGTTTTCCCCTCAGACTCAGTAAATTCCATATCAGAGGTCGTTGACCCTAATGGTCACACCCATCTCTCGGAATGTCGCATTTGCCATCCGGTTGAGTCGGACGGACAAATCACTCACAAACGGGAGGCCCTTTTTTTTTTTTTTTCCAAATTGATACTAATTAATTACCTTCCAAAATTAAATTAAAGCTTTTGTCATCGTTTGTCTGTTTGGGGTGGGGGTTGGGGGTTGAAGCAGTTCGGGTAAGCGCAATGAATGACAAATCTATTCTTAAATTGTGAAATAATCAATCATTAAAAGCTATTATGTGTTGTTGTATAAATAATATACATTTTGTGCACGACCCTCCACAACAACAAGAGCCACTAATAATATGTCTAGCATTTGAGATTATTTTCTTTTATTATTATTTAATTTATTAATTATTAATAGTTCTACTTATATATATATATCTATAAAGAAAATTTACTGACATTATTAATATTATTCTACTCATAAAATAAATTAAAATCTATCGAGGTTGAGAATCGAGATTTGAGATTTGAGATTGAGATTGGAAATTATGGCTAAACTCCCCAGGGACTTAATCTTGGAATATCTTTCCCTTCATATGATATATGTATATATAAAATATGTTAAATACAGTTAACTTTGCCTATAAATTTTGATAGAAAATGCACGCCTATCTATCAAAGTCATTCGTTAGGCTTGTCTACCTTGCATTCACCTTAAATTTGATGCCGACGGTGCCGCGGGTTCTTGACACAATAGTCGACGAGCTAGCTACCATGGCTACGTACGTATTCGAATTTTGCAATATTAATTTCCTCTTATACGCAGCCTAACTTCAACTTGCAAGGAAAGGACAGAATGGAAGTATCCAAGTCAACGGGGGAAGGCCAATATTGTAAATCCACCCCAAAAACGGAAGGAAAAAGAAAGACCAACTGCACCATCATCAGCCATATATATATTGTGCCATATTCTATGCATTCTTCCAATGCAAAATAAACATGCTTAAAACAAATACAATTTAAAAGTATATAGAAAAATAAAAAGCAACCCACTTGAACGCGCTAAAGAACCTAACGATCCCCATATGTATTTTCATCCCTTGTCCTGAGTCCTTACCAAGTAATCACCAAACAGAAGACAAAGACAAGTTTTTTCTGATCGACTCTCGTTGGTCAATTGTGGAAGGCTCAATGTCCTTCTTATATGGTCATCTAAGTGGGTTTTCCTTTGTTCACGTAAAAGCATTTCCATTTCATTAAACTTCGTAAAGAATTGTTGTGTTGGAGGGTCAAGGAAAAGCAATTAAGCATGGCCAGTTTTATCAACATGTCTGGCAAGACACCGGAGAGATCGAGCTTTGCCCAAACATGCAATCTTTTGCGCCAGTATTTGAAGAGAAGAGGCGTCTTGGAGATGTTAGCGAGCCTGGAATCAATGGCAAGCCTGAATCTAAAAGTAACTGGATTTTGTTCCCAAAATGATGTATTAGAAGTTTTTGTCTTCTTTGGGGAACGTCAACCATGATTCACCAAGTTTTTATTCGCTGCATTTCCGGGTTTTGAGTTGAATGGAGTTTCTAGGTTGGTTCTCTAATCACCCTTGTTTGGGTTTGCAATAATCAAAAACTAATCTTTGAAATATGATATTATTTTTTTATTTTTGTTTTAATTATTAGGAGAATGACGAGTTTATATTTATATAATTTAAAATTTACATATTTGAGTAATGAAAAGAGAAGTAAGACAGTAAATTTTAAGTTATTTGTACTGAAGTTTTTTTTTTTTTTCCTTTTTTGATAGTTTTAGAGACATAGGGTGTGCTTAAAAACCTAGTCTATTTTGAAATGTTTTACCCATTTAGACTAATGGATCAATCTTGGAACTGCAACATTTCAGGCCTTGAAGCATCTAGACAGCCAACAACAACAATGAATCTGTTGTCCAATTTGGAGAAAGTCCATGGCTTGCATCAAGAGGACTCTATAATTGGGAAATTCTCCTCAATGGTTTCTGTTATCGCCAGAATGACCATATTTTCTGGTGGACAAGTGATAGCTTTCGATGATTTTTCTGCTGGGAAGGCCAAGCAGATCGTGTCTTTGGCTAGCAACTCTAATGGCTTTATCCCTGCTTTTACCATGGAAGCATGTAATCCCGAGGGTCCTACTGCTACTGACTCCAGTAATGCTCCAGACCGGCCTCAATTATAGTCATCCCAAACTAATGATTCAGGTAAACATATATATGATGCCCTTTGTAAATTAAGCATCCGAATTCTATTATGTACTTTGATATTGACTATCTTTGTGGCCTGTAAAAACAAAATTTGGATTCTTTTGTTCTTATAGGTCTGCCAATTGCTAGAAGCGCTTCACTTCATCGATTCTCTTTGTTAGTATACCATGTGGTTACGTTCTTATATATGCAATATTGACTTACATCATGGGGTGATGGACTCTGAAAATCACAAAAATGGGTTTAAACCTACTAAATTTATGATTATTATTTGTGCAATTGAATGCAATCTACTGAGAAATCATTCAAAAAATACGTGTTTTCTTTTTACTGAACCCAAAATCACATGTTAAATTTTAACAAACTTATTATGTGCAAATTAATTTGGTTAAAAGTATAAACAAATTAAACACAAACTCTCTTTATATGTAAAAAGTTGTAATTAAATGTGAAAAAATGAAGATAGTGTAGTTTTAGTTTAAAATTTTAACTGTCTTATGAGATTTAGTAATGAACTAAATAATAAATTCTAACAAAATGTAATTCATTAGGCACACGAACAATGTTCTACTTAAAGGCCAAAAATGAAGGGTTCACTCGTTATTATCGAGAAACATGCTACAAAATTTCACTGTAGCATGAGTTGTTAAAGCATAATATATCTTTATGGACCTTTGTGGAAGACGGAGAATTTGCCTAGCTACACTATTCTTAAAGCAAAGAATAAGAAGATATTTTAATTGTCAATTAAGGTTTAGATCTAATAAAAGAGGAGCTAGTTGGTGAAACTCATAACGGCCACCAACTTCTTCTCCCTGGATGAAAGACATTCGCATCCCACAAGATCTATACTTTATGTTTGGACAAAGTTTGAAACTTCCAGATGTAGTAAGTCAAGCAAGTTTCAGCCTAATTCCTCAACCCTAGGCATCTAGCAGCTGCACTAACTCACATGGCTTCTCCCCTTTTCTTGGTAGGAGCGATCGTCAACTCACAACTTGCAATCTCTAGGAGCTATATCGAGACTTTCGTGTAAAAATTTCAGTCTTAAATAAGCATTGTACAGACAGGGTTGGTGACAATATTTGCAAGGTCATGTGTTTTCATACTGCAATAGTAGGAACGCTGAGTTAGAAGTCTGTTGATTTTGGTATTTTTGTTTAAAAATATTTTCTAAATAAAAATAAATCATTGTTGCTTGGTATATTTAATAATTATAAAAATATTTTATTTTATAAATAAAAAAATATTTTTAAAATGAGTCATATTTATTAAATTTAAGAGATTTTTTTCTTACTAAATAAGACTTAGACTAATAGATATATATATATTTTTTGATTAAATGAGTAAATAAATGAAATTTTGATTATGATTTTATTGTAAAAAAATAAAAAAAATAATTTAATAAATAATTCTGTAAATATAAATATTTTTAAAATTTTTAATTTTAATAATATAAATTATAATTAAATACACTTCATATTATTTTGTGATAAAATTTATTATAATTTTAATTGTACAATTATAAAAGTGAATTTTATTTAAAAAAAGTGATACTAAATATATGATTTAAAATAATTTTTTTACTTTCAAGATAACTCTAATACAAAACTCATTTTAAATTATTAATATGGTTTCATTAAATTAATGTAGACCATCTTAATATAGATGTTGGGACTATTGATTATACATTTATCTTAGATTAAAAAAAAAATCCAACAACTGTTGATAATTTTTAATTTTCCTTTGTTGCAGGAGGGTTGAACTTGAGTCTCTTGTTCGTGCAATTGAGTGATTATCACTATTCTGGTGTAGATCAACAAAGCAAGGGCCATCCCCCGCCCGGGACCTAGCCAACAACTAGACCATATGCATGGCACGTTTTTCTAGCCCTAAGCATCCGGCTTCTTACTTTTTGCAAACAAACTTTGCAGATTCCAAAGCGGATTTATGAAGCCAAAAACTTGAGATTATAGGCCAAGAGCAGAAATTGCAAACGGGAATCCAAAAACAACTAGCTACATATCAAGCTGCTGCAGATGGCTTATTGAGGACTACTACTGTGCTTTTGATCAGGATTGTCACCATTTGTCTTGAGGCCATTTTCACCTTTGTTTTTTTCATGGTTGCATTGTGGATTCAGCGCAACGCATGTTTTGCGTTGTCGTCCAAGGGATTCGTGTAGTCTAACACTCGCAAAAGCTGGACAACGTGCTGTGCATTTTTTGTCCTTTTTTACTCCACTCTTTTTCTCCGCATTTTCCACACCCTTCTTCTCCCTTCAAACCTAAGTTTGCGCTTTTGTAACATATGTCAAAGCGAATAACATCTGATTGATGTTCTCAGATTGCCACGGGCTATATTACCAAACGCATAAATGAGTAGTATCAAGTCTTGCAATGCCTAGTGACTAAAATTGATCGAAATCAATTACTCCATTTCCTTTTGGCCTCTTTAACTTCATTGAAAAAAAGAAACAGCCTTGTCTCTCCCCAGAATGGAGTTCCATCATTCTATGCCGTATAATTATGTTGATAGTTTTACCAAATGTAATAAATAGTGCCACTAGCACTATTGTACCAAATGTAATATATAGTGCCACTAGCACTATTGTACCAAATGTAATATATAGTGCCACTAGCACTATTGTACCAAATGTAATATATAGTGCCTCCAGCATTATTGTACCAAATGTAATATATAGTGCCACCAGCATTACTGTCCCTTGGTAGAATTTTTTGACTCGCGAAAATCAAGTTTAAATATATGGCAATGAGGGAAAAGAAAATTGTAATAAATAGCTCTTGAGTGTATTTATACCCAAAATAGGAAATTTTGATAGAAGAATGTTAAATTTTTATTCATACCATATCTACAACGGTGGGAAGAAAGTTCTTTTACGCCTCAACTGAAAACCCAATCTTGCCGGTCACTTCCGTCTCACTGTCCAATCAAATCCACCGAAGGGAGGCATGGAGAAAGAAATCACCATAACCCAAGACAGCTGCACAATCTTCAATTCCCTCCCTGCAAAATTCCAAACCCTAGCATTTAACACAACTCTTCTCCCTTTCATTCTGAGCTAATTTCCCTTCACTTTCCCTCCCAAGATTCTGTCCCCTTTCTGTGTTCTCTATTGATATCTTCTATTGAGTGGATGTGAGTGTGAGTCTTTTTTAAAATCCCTTGTTTTCTATTCAAACTGGAAGAGAAAACACTCAAAGTTCCGGTGTTTAAAACGTTTAGGAATTGCAACTCTTCGTGGGTCTTGGGGAGATTAGGCAATTTGGGAAATCAATGATTGTGAGAAATGCTTTGCCTCCATGAATCAATCCAGGTCTTGTCTGCTAGACACTCTTCGTGGGTCTTTCTAAGCTTTATTGTTGAAGGTTCGGTTCATGAGTATAAAGGGGAGAGATTTTTGAGCAAAGGTAATGCTTCTGGTGCTTCTGGTGTTCGTGGAGGCAGTTAAACGATTTACTCTTCTAACCATGAATACCCAGACGACCAGTGGTGACTCTTATACACGATAATTTCGATCGTTTCCCTATAAGTTGGTCCCACATGCCGCTAGTCTTGTATCCATGTAAGTGCATGATGACTAGATCTCTTTGCTCTTTGAGTTTGTTGTTAACGGGGTTGAATTACTTGTGACTGGCTGCTAGGCTTAAACCATTAATGCAAGTAGAAATGAGAAGAAAGATTGGTTTTTTGTTAATAAGGGCGATTTTAGGCCCGGCAAGAATTTAAATGTGCTTAAAAACAATTCAATAGTTCAATCATTTTCATTAAATTTGGCTGAAAGCCAGAACCCATCATTCGTAAGTTGCAGCAATACCAAACCATGCTAGTGATCGCCCATATACGGTCAAAGATCCTAGATAGAGCACATTGCCAACAGTCCTAAGAAAAGGCCAAAAAGAGTTCTCTGTAGTATTCCGCGAAGTTGGAGACTTTGATAAATCACTTCATCTGCTGCAAATGAGAAAATATCCAACAATCACACAGGAGAGTCACAGCACCAAAATATTAGACTCCAAAATTACAAATGTAGAAAGTAGAAATATGCAAAAACTGTGGTTAGATCAACAGATAACTATGTTGGAACAAATGTAGAATACATGTAAATGACCAAATTAATCACTATCAACATTAGGATGCACTTGAATATTCTGTACCAAAGGACAGCCAAGTCTGGCTTCAGCTAGAGAAAAAAACATTTCTTTTTGTTGGTTTCTTTGGTTCAAAATAATTGAGGTAACATCTCTAATGTTGAAGGTTGTGCTCAAATAAATGCCGGCGACAGATATATTTGATACTTACACTTTAAACTCCGTTAGCAACTGCTAAGGTTTGTTTTTTAAGGTTTTGGCCTGAAGAGTTCAGGCTCAATGCCCGACCAATCACAGAGCACTCTGGCTTGAAAAGTTTTGATCTCCCCTGAGCATCTGTTGCGGGCACGAAATGTGATATAATACACACTTCCGCTGGAGGGACAGGGCCAGAAATTCGCCTTCAGAATCTCCACAAATTCCAGATTTTCATTCTAAAAGCAAACAATAACAAAGTACGAATATGCATTAACATTAGAAACTGTATGAGCGGAAAAGATAAAGTTGCAATACAATACAATACATTATGAACGAACGAACCCCTTCTCGATTTTCAGTCTCGAGAGCACAATCAACGGAGTCCTTCAACTCCTTGGTGGTTAAGGGATCACAGCTGTCCAGGGGAAGGTGATGAAGGCCAAAAAACCTCCCTTTCGGTATAATATCGGGGTCCACATCAAAACCCTAAACACGGTAGGTAACAATGAACAAAAAGAAAAAAGGAAAAAAAGAGAGTCAAACATCATATCATTATTATCCCACCGCGTATTAACAATCAGCCTAACAGTATTATTGAAATGAAAGGGTGGAAGAGTGGAGATTTAAACCTGGCTCTCATCGACTTGTTGGTAATAACGATTAGATCGCTCATTGTCCTCCTCGTCGCTTTCACTGGAGGAGGAATACACAGGATACGGATCATCAATATATTCGCCTTGCTTTCCTTCTTCTCCTTCCTCGTCTTCTACTTGCTTTCCTTCTTCTTCTCCTCCTTCATGAACGGTGGCGGCGGCGTCGTCGAAGACGTCATCATCATCATCATCTTCGAGCTTCTTCTGCTTCTCCAACGCCGATTCCTTCACCTCATCGGAAAGATGCGATCCTACCTCCTGTCCCACCGCGATCGCAGCTGGAGACGCCATTAATCGAGAGAACAGGAGCTAACCCTAACTGGGGCTATCCAGGCTTGTCCCACACGCACCAACACCACCACCCTTATAATACTGACAATATAAATCATAATGTTGATCGGCCCAAGTACCGCTTTAAAAGGCCATTAATTAAGATACCCGAATAGGAGTAAAGCAGCAGCCATGGCGGCTACTTTGCATGCTGTCGTAGTAGTTTACTTATTTGTCAATATTTGAAGAGTGCATACCTTCCAACCTATATCTATCTTTATATATAATTATTTATACATTATCAAAATTATATAAATAAAAATTAATAAAATATTTATACCATGATATTTACTTAAATTTAAAAATAATCTAAATATATAATTTATATTTTAATTTGAAATTCATTTAATAAGTAATTTATAATTTTTTAATATTTTAATAATATTAAAATATTAACATATATTTAATTTACATATTTTATAATATAATATGTATTATAATTTATTTAAATAAAGTTTTACATGTATTTAAAATTTAATCAATATAAATATACATAATTAAGATATATAATCAAATAAAATAAAAATAATTTCTAAAAAATAATTCTAATTTTTTAAAATAATAAATATTTTCAAATTTATATTTTTAAAAATATATATATTCATAATTTAAAATTTTTTTACTTTTTTTTTATTTTCTTAAAAAAATTATTCTCAAATTTATTTTTATTTTTAAATAAGTATAATTTAAATTTGTTAAATTTTTATTATTTAAATAAAATACATTTTTCTACGTAAAAGATACACTAATAGATTTTCAAAATCAAACGTTAAGTACCCGAATAGGAGAAAAGCGGCAGCAATGGCGGCTTCTTTGCATACTGTCGTAGTTTACTTATTCAGTTATTTGTTAACATTTGAAGAGTAAATACAATCAGATCTCCTTGGATTCCCTAATCTTCCAACCTATATCTATCTTTATATATAATTATATATTATCAAAATTATATTAAAAAATTAATAAAAAATTATGTAATAAATTTTGTATTAATTTAAATATTTAATTTATATTTCAATTTAATATTTCCCTAATAATTGATATATAATTTTTTAATAATATAAAAATTTTAAAATGCATATAATTTATTCAATTTACAATTTAATATATGTTATAATTTACATAATGACATTTACTTAATTATAAAAATAATTTAAGTATTTGATTTAAATTTTAATTTGACATTAACTCAATAATTAATTTGTAATTTTTTTTAGTATTTTGATAAAATTAATATTTTAACATTTATTTTATTATAATTTAATATATATTATAATTTATCTAATTTATATTAATAATTTTTATATTTATCTAAAATTTGTACAATACAGATACTTATAATTAAGAAAAATAAAGAATAATTTTAAATTATTTTTATTATTTAAATAAAATAATATTTTTCAATTTACCTTTCTATAAAAAAATATCTATAATTTAAATCTAAGTTTTCACTCTTTATTATATTAATTAGTAATAAGAAAAGAAATTTAGTATAATTTGATAAATTTCAATAAAATTATCTCTCTTTCTACATATTATTTTTTTCTCGATTTTTATTATGATACTCTTTAATTGTCTTCTTTTCTCATCTCTCAACTTCTAATTCTTCTTATTTTCTTTCTATTTTACCCTTAATTTTAAACAATCCCTCAAATTATAAAAGTATACTAAAATAATAAATTGCAATTTTATTGAGTTTATTTTTGCAAACTTCCTTTTCAAGTGTCTACAGCTACTTTATTGACCAAAATAGCATGCCTTCAAAGCTTAGCATAAATGGAAATAATAACTTACATAAGTATCAATGGAACGGGACCTTTAGCTTTTTAGTGTATATATATATATTGTTTCTTAATTAGCATAAATGGGAGTGTGGGCAGGAAAAACTTTGCGAATCACGTTCAGATGAGACCGCGCATCATTTGTGCCCTTGCACTACAAGATCATCAATGACCCAACCGGCCCCCAGCAACAGGGGGTCATCACTACCTACTCTATTAGCCGGATCTCTCCAAATGTTTCATTCTGGCTGAATTCCTATGTTTCCTCGCAAACTGACCCTTCGGTCCCTCGTTATTTAATTTATTACCAAAAACTCTGAAAAATAAAAGGAACGAGGTGGCTAAAGCCCAAAGGGCAGTAGTTGTCAAAAGACAAAATTGAAAAGCATAAAAGGGCTCCGTTCACCGGCTCATACCAAGAGCTTGCCATTCCTTCTCCTCTAGCTCACTCTTGTTCTGCTCTTCTGAGTTTTTAGTCGTGCAACACACATACAAAAACTAAATTGATCATATACGTCACACATACACCCACTACTGGGTTTTTTCTTTTTTTTTTTTTTCTGATTTCTTTCTTGTGGTTTCAAAAGGATCTTCTTGACTACGTATTAATCTCCTTGGACTGGAGGCAGAACAGTGTCTTTCTAGTCCGGTGAGAAAATAGAGAAAAAACCCTGGTAGACACGCGAGCTTTTAACTTTTATTTTGTTAATTAGATTCGTTGTTTGTCTATTAAATCCTTTAATGAAAGTTAAAATGTTTGTGTGTCTGTTAGAATTTTTCCTCTGTTTCCTCGTCCAACTAAGAAAGAAATACACTGTACTGCCTCCATTCCAAAAAAGATACTGGTATATTGTCAGGGAGATCCTTTCAAAAGCACCAACAAAAAAATAAAATCAGAACAAAACAAAAAAAAGTAAAAACCTGTATGTGTGAGTGTGTGTGCTTGTGTGTGCGTGAGAGAGATTGTATATGATCAATTTAATTTTTGTGTGTGTTTTTCATATTTGAATAAAAAGACTAGAAGTTTATATATGGTTGTTCTAATAATGGGATCTTTTAATTTTGCATGCGGAAAATTTCGGTTGGATGCAAAATAAGCTTTTAGTTGCAAACAAGTCAAAAAACAAAAAAAAAAAAAAAACCAAATATTGCTCCTGCTACTCGTAAGCATTCCTATACCTTTCCTTTCTTTTTATTTTTTATTTTTTATTTAATGCTCTTTTGCGGTTTTATTCTTTCTGGTTATCAGGGGAAAGCTGTTCTCTTTGCTTCTACTCCTCCTCCTCCTCCTCACAAGAGAGAGGATCATGGTTTGATCAACTTTTTTTTTTTGTCCTTTTCCTTTTTGTGATAATTATTGGTTGATCAACCTTTTTTTCTCCTATTTTATTCCACTTTAAATGATTAACTGCGTTGGATCAAAGTCCAAATAATAAAAGACTAGCAACAAGAATTGGTTTATTTGGTCACTATAGATTTAAGTGTAAGAAAACATTTTTCCAAACATGTTGATCTTGTTTGTATTTATTTTTATCCATATGGTAATCAAAGTTAAGTGGATGTATTAACCAAATAAGAATACACGCACACAACTTTATATATTGTACAACTACAAATTAAAGATCACTCTAAAGCATATTAATGGTCTATAGTATCACATGTTTTATCAATATCGATATCAACTTTTCCACATGATTTATTTTCTCCGCTAACGAATTATATAGGACACACGAAGCAAGACTCTCGAGAGGAATTTAACGATTGGCCTCAGGGGCTTTTGGCCATTGGAACATTTGGCAACAATGATCTAAGACACCATAATCATAATAATGCTGAAAATCCAAGAAGATTTTCATCGAGAAGCTCTTCAAGAGGACGAAAACACATCTCCATCTGATGATCGACAAGACTTCACCCCAGAAGAAATAGGCAAATTACAAAAGGAGTTAACGAAGTCACTATCGAAAAAGCCACCCTCGGAGAAGAGAGACAAGCAAATTGCAAGCCTCCCATTGGACAGGTTCCTGAATTGTCCAACAACTCTGGAGGTGAGCAGGAGATTAAGCAATAAGTGTTACGAGGATGACAAAGATGACGATGATGACGACGATGATATTGAGCGGACCATTAGTGTTACTCCTGGTAGATGCAAAGATATTGGTGAAAATAAACAGAAAGCCCTACAGCCAAATTTAAGAGATATGCTTCAGGAATTAAGAATCGAGAAGATATGTTTAACTCACACCACTCTCCCCTCCACCATAGCCTTTTGTGTCTATTTGATTACAGTGCATAAATATAGGCTTCAATCCATCATTGGCCATCACATAATTTGCTTCCTAGATTATATCCTTGAACTATGCTCAAACTGGTTACTTTAAGCTTGCTCCCGAGTGAAGGTCATTATCGGCCATGAGCTGCAAAGCCCACTACACTGAGTGGACTAAAAGTCCAATCGCAAAACCCATCATGTCATAGACCTTGTCCAATGAGTCTTGTCAAAGTTTTATATCATTAATTAATATCTAAGTTTGCCTCAAAATATAAATTGTTCTACAGCTTTTAAGAACATTGTTGCACAAGAGGATCAAGCCTCAAAATGCTTCCCGAGCATCCTCCACGAAGAAATTTTTTCGGGACAAGCGGATATCTAGGGAGGAAAATGAAGATGAAAAGTAACATAAAATTACTATTGATGGTTTAAAATTGGTGAAGACCGATTCTGAATATAAGTTTAATTCATATATGAACTTTTAATATATGGTACTAAATGCAGAAGAGGAGAGAATTGTGAGCAAAGGTGATGCTTTTGTCGTTCATAGAGACAGTTAAGTAATTTACTCTGTTAACCATGCCGCTAGTCTTGTATCCATGTAAGTGCATATTGACTAGATCTCTTTGCTCTTTGAGTTTGTTGTTAACGGGGTTGAATTACTTGTGACTGGCTGCCAGGCTTAAACCATTAATGCAAGTAGAAATGAGAAGAAAGATTGATTTTTTTTATAATAAAGGCGATTTTAGGTTTTATAAGAATTTAAATGAAATTGAAAACTTTTCATTAAAATTGACAGAAAGTCAGAACCCATCATTCATAAGTTGCAGTAATACCAAACCATTCTAGTGATCGTTCATATACGGTCAAAGATCCTAGATGGACCACATTGCCAACAGTTCTATCAAAAAGGCCTAAAAAGTTCTCTCTAGATTTCCGCGTAGACTTCGATAAATCACTTCATCTGCAAAAGAGAAGACATCCAACAATCACACAAGAGAGTCACAGCACCAAAATATTATACTCGAAAATTACAAAAGACAGTAGAACAATGCAAAAACTGTGGTTAGATCAACAGAAAACAACGGTGGAACAAATGTAAAATACATGTGAATGACCAGATTAATCACTACCAACATTAGGCTGCACTTGAATATTCTGTAACCATCGAAAATTTGAAGCTATACCAAAAGGACAGCCATAAAAACATTGGTCGTGAGGGTGGACAAAGCAGCACATTTTTTTTTTTTTTTTGTCTTTTTGTTGGTTTCTTTAGTTCAAAATAATAGAGGTAACATTTCTGATATTAGAAGTTGTGCTCAAATAAATGCCAGCTACGGATATATTTGGTACTTGCATGTTAAACTCGGTTAGCAACTGCTAAGGTTTGTTTTTTGAGGTTCTGGCCTGAAGAGTCTAGGCTTTGCCCCGCTCAATGGTCTTGTAGACTGGGTTTTCCGTCCTTCCAAAGGGACAAACAAAAAATAAAAAAAACAAAAAAGCTTGCTGTTGTTTTTGCATAATTCACCTGCAAAACTAACACAACTTTATAAAACACACTACAACACTACATTTCCATGTATCAGAAACTTGTCTGGATACTATCCTCCATGTGCATGTAACTATGTAACAAACTGTCCCAAAGACATTCAGACTTTTGACAAAGAACTCCTTTATATCACAGATAGAAGAAAATTACACATACAACAATTCCGATATGAACAAATAGAACCTACAACAAAACAAACAGCATTCTTACGGTGCAGAAGCATTCAGGCTGAGAGACCTGGCTATTCTAGAGAGCTGCACCTTATTCTCAGTGATGCCTTAAGTTGGCAAGCACAGGGAGAGCCCCTATTGGCCAGCACCACATCAACCAAATACCCCCAAAGAATTTAAAGAACGTGCACTAGTTTCTAAGCTGGCAAAACTAATTCAATCTCTTCACTGAGATCTCCTTCTTAAGTGCTGAGGTACAGGACATCCCTCAAAGAAATCCAAGATAGCATCCTCTATATTCTCGACTGAATACTTTATATAGTTTTCCGGGTGCCTTCCACTCTCTATGTGACTCTTGAATCGCCCGAGAAATGACCTGTAAGCTGGGATCAATGTCTCCAATATCAAAATGCGAAGTTCCTCCCTGAGTTGATTATCTGGTACCAACCATAAGGCTTGAGTCCTGTGAACCTCATCAACCATAGCATTGAAGGTCTTAAACCTCTCTCTCAAAACACTCTTTGACACACCAGAAGAAAAACTCCCTCCCACGTGTAAACCCTCATCTCTCAAGCAATAAAGCACCCTAACCCAAGCAGCTCTCTGGTAATTAGTTGCTGCCTGCCTGAATTTACCAGTTAGCTTCTTCAAGAAATAATCTCCAATCATTTCTCGTAATTCATGAGTCCCTTTCACCTTCTGGACAATATAGTGGACATTGTTCATCATAAAGATATGTGCCAATGACATATCTTTGTAATGCTTGAACTTACCGTCTAAATTGAATTGCAATATCACAATAATCCAAATCAAATGAAGTGCTAAAGGAGTTTTCCCCTCAAACTCAGTAAATTCCATGTCAGGGGTTGTTGGATCACCTGAATATCTTGAACCAGATGATGGTTTGGACAAAATAAGCTCAATCAAGGTCTGTCTATAATCTGAAATCAGATTGATATAATTCATGACATACCTCGTCAAGGGATGAATTGTGCCTCCAGGCACTGGAACCATGGATGGCTCACGCAAAACAGCATTCTCAAACTCAGACAATATCCCTCTTGCAGCCTCAGCCAATCTAGACAAAATCTCTGCAACCTGGACTCTAATAGAATCAGCAGACTTGGATTCAAAAACCACCTCGATATCAGGCAACAAGTCCATTAGCGCATCATGCAAGTCCAATATCTTAAACAACTTCTCAGGGGATCTCCTGCTTATACTTATTGCCTCGGCAAAATTAAACAACTGAATTGCTGGACCCTTCACAGTTTCCATAAAACAAGCATCATCAATTGTGGCACCAATCCCTTCAAATATCTGCTCACAAAGCCTCTTCTCACTGGCAAACAAGATCCTAACACAAACTTTGGCAGCGCGAATCCACCGCCTGATCTTTGCCTCCAAAGCATCCCATTCTAACCTCTGAATATCTCCAATACTCATTTTCTCAATCCCAAGCATCCTAAAACTCATATCCACAGCCGATTTCCGCACACTCCCGTACACTTGAATACACTCTCTTAAGTACCCAAATGCAATCATGCGCCTGGCAATTAGCCTGAGGTCTACCAGTTCCTCTGGTGAGAACAGGTCCATCTCACGGATGCTGCTAGTGGATCGATAGCTAGTGCTATTACTGGAAGCAGAATCAGCTCTTTGGATGGGATGTTTGAGAGAAATATCATCATGATCAACATCATCATCGTTAAATTCATGGTCTTGATCAAAACCGCTGCCTCCGGTGCTCTCAGCGGTGGAGGAATGGACGGAGGAGGTTGGGTTGGCGGAAATGAGATCTAGCTCAAAAGGGGCTGTGTGGCTGAGGAGTATGTGGCGGAACTCGTCCTCCAGCCTTGCCATGGCCATCTGTACAGTGGAGTTGACTTTCTCCTCGCCGCCGGAGATGGAGGCCGAAGACATGGCCTTCTGGATTTTGTCGACGGCCCGCAAGTACTGATCCACCATATCACGATCCCCCTCAAAGATCATCTTCTCCTTGGCCTCCTCTGATGCAGTTGCGTCCCATCTCAGTATCATCCTCTCTGCTTCTACAAATCCCACCAACACATCGCCACTGCCACTGGCGGCGGCGTTGTTATTGATTTCCGGCAGTTCCATGATTGGCGAAAATATTCGATTCTTAATACCCCCAAGAAACCAAAAAAAAAAACAAAAAAGAAAAAAAAGAGGGAATTATTTGAGAATCTGTACGTGGAAAATCTTAAAAGATACAAACTTTAACAAAGCTTAAGAGGGTTTTCTGAATAAAAGAGGCACAGCTTTCTTGAATGGTCAAGTAGATGAACAGTCTAAAGATGGATAAATGCCCATTGAATTTCCTTTAAGACAGTAAAGATTTGTTTTAAAAATAAAATAAAATAAATAGTAGCTTTTCTCCAATCTTGAAAGTTTAGCCAAATTTTAAAAAAAAAAAAAAATCTCGAAAACTTTTGGCAGGGTGGGGCCGCTTGTTGGAATCTTGAAAAGTGGGTGGACTAATGATGGTGGATTCCGCCGTTGCTGGTGGTGGGGCGAGGAGGAGGAGGAGGAGGAGGAGGAGATGGAGAAATTTAAGGAGCAAGATACTTGGAGGGGTAGTGGAATTGAAACACTTTCTTGTAGATGAGGTGCCTTTTTTTGAACAAAGTTGGAAAGGCTCTGAAATGGACTGGAGAGTTGGAATTGGATTGGTGGCTGTGTTTTATTGTAAAAGGGAACTTTGGAATTATTTGTTGTCTGAATGTTAAAAATTCTTTGTTTATTATTATTTTTTATTTTTTTTGGAGTCTGTAACTGAAATAATGAGAAGGAAATTTGAAGGAAAATGGACTTAGTTTTTCGTTGAAGAAAGGGGCAAATAAAAAACAACCAAGAAAATGGACTTATTTTGATATTTGACGTCTTTGACCACGCCGGTTAATTTAACCGGCGAAACTGCAGGGAAGTCTTTGGTGGTGGTTATTTTGAATTCCGACATATTTGCTTCATTTTTTTTTTTACTTTGAGTTGAGTTTTATTTGGTAACTTTAAGTATAATTATTGGATGCAACTGTGGTAACAAATATATAACTATTAAATGAAACTTGCAATTTATACATTGATATCATGTAAAGTTTCTAAAAACATCATGTTTGACGCCTTGTATATATATATAGGGCAACCTTCTTTTGTGGGGTTAAAGCAAATGTTAATGTGGGGTTGATTTGCCTGGGCAATTAACTTAAATTAGAAGCATTGTATGCAGTGATGACTTCCTTAACTGCAGAGGTTCCCTCGAGAAAACATTTGGGAAATGTCACTCATTTTGGCAGGCTTTGAGAAAACAATTGTTGATGCTAAAATTTGGTGGTATAATTACAGTTGAGCATGTTGCCAGGGGAAACGCATCTAAAATGTCGGCTTTTTAGACCTGGCCAACACTTTCTTGGCAAAGTTTGGCTGTTTATGCCATATTCTTGTCCAACTAGAAATCAGAATTCAACCCAAGAATCCAGAGAAATAAACAGAACTGAATTTGCTGTCTCTTGATAGCTCTAATTCTTTGATTTAGACACTATCAAATAGCAGGCGTGGGAGGCTTAAACAATTTTGATTAATCAACGAATCAATATCAAATTATCGAAGTCAACTCATTACTGCTAGAATGGGCCGATATGATTCATGGGTGTGTTTTGACATTGTATGATTTACAATGAAAGCTCCCCGTGACATTAAAATAAAGACCAAAATGAAATGATGTTTGCAGCCAGTAAAGTTACATTCTTTATGCATGATTTCTGATTCTGCAGATTTAATTAGAAATCTTGTCTTTCACCAAGAATTGGGTACAACTTATTTATCATCAGTAGCAACAGTCTAGAGGTGAGAAAAAACAATACTAAATTGGGGTTGCGCGAATGGTGCAGCGGCTACCAGGGTCCATTTTGAAAATAGATGAAAGATTTAGGATTACTCCATTACATTTGTTGTACAAGGCTTCAAGAACAATTAATGTTTGATAATGAACCCATTAACATTAGGTTCCTGTACCAATATATTCTTTATCTCCAGAAAGAACCCCCCCCCCCCAAATTCCATAATGATCCACCTAAATGGTGCCCATTATATATATTATTGACAGATTAACCGTATAGCAGTTTGATTATTCAATAATTCCTAACAATTAATTTGCAACAATTTGATAAATTTAATATGATGTACACTATGGAGAGTAACAAAATTTTATATATGATTACTGTTGACTATAACTTTTCTCTTGTTCTATTTATTTTTAAAAAATTCTAGCACACTTTTGCACTATTTAGAATTTTTTGTTTTTATAGCATGCATCCTCGTAAAGTGTAGAAAGTTTTAATATTTAATATCTATATTCTTTCAAAAAAAGTTGAAAAAATTTATAAAATAATATATTTGCTTGTATAAATATCTCTTAAATATAATGAGAAGATTAAATGTTTACTTAATATATTTCTTCTATTTGCCAATTATATTTGATAAAAAAATTTTATTTTGCATTTTGCACTTCATTGTACTATAATCTTGCATTTTGTATCATTTTTTCTATTATGCATCTTTCTACAATATACATATTATATATTCTAGTAATTTGTATTTACTATTATGTTATTTTGTATTTTTTATAGTAATTTAATACATATTATTGCAAATTTTGTTAAAGTACTTTTTGGTTTTGGGCTTATATTTTATGTAATCTACCACTTTACAATTTGCTAGTCGGCAACATTTTAATTTTATTAAAAACTTTTAGTGATATTAGAGCTCCTTTAATTTTTAAGAACTTTTGAACACCAATTTGCTATCTTAAAAACTAATAAGGTATGTCTTACTATTGAAGATATCTTCTAATATTTTACCATCTTTCGTGCCTTTTATCTTTTTTAGATAAAATTATTCAATTTGGGCTGTGAAAATGAAGAATTAACTTGGAAGTTTTGATTTCTAAAAATATATGGAATCAAAGGGAGACATTCTTATCACTTCCCAATAATCTCAATTTGACTCAAATCAAACACCATAGTAAAAGAAAATTGCCAAAACATTCAAAACTTTGACCATGATCCATTTTTCTACCACTAATGTCATTTTCACTACGATTATGACATGTAAAATAATGAAAAAAGCATGAGATAAACTTAAGGATAAATTTCTTGATAGCAACAAAACTCAACACATTCAAGTTTTGAATTTAAGAATACAATTTGAGTTTTTAAAGATGAAGGAGACTAAAATTGTTAAAGAATTTACTAAAAACTCATGAAGATAGTTAATCAAATCAAATTGCTTGGTGACAAACTCAAAGATGAAAAGATTATGGAAAATATCTTTGTATGCTTGCTTGAAAAATATGAGACTATGATTTCTTCTTTGAAGGACTCAAAAAATCTTAGCAATTTTACTCTTACATAACTTGTAAATGCTCTTTAAGCTCTTGAGCTTAAGAGAGTTATTAGGTAAGAAGATGCAAGTGAGGCTATCTTCTTTGCTAAGAACAAGGATAAACCTTATTTTAGTGGAAAAAAGCATGTTAAGGACAATAAAGGAAAAAGACAACAAAGATGCAAAAGGTAGTAGAAATGGTAAGCAAAAAAAGAGATCTTTCTCATCGTGCTAAAATTGTAAAAAAATTCACCTAGGTTGCAAAGATCTATTGATACAAATGTGATGCTCAATGCAAAATTTGCAAAAAGATAAGACATATAGTAAAGGTGTGCAAACTAAGAACAATCAATAGTATAGGACTTCAAAAGTTTAGATGGTCGAAGATAATTAAAATGAAGAACAGTTGTTTATTACAAACTGTTATGCAACTAATCGTAACTCACAAGCTTGGTTAATATACAACAATTATGCTTATCATAAAATTAATGATGTGACAAAATTCAAAGACTGAAATCAATCTTATCTCTCCAAGGTTAAGATTGAAAATGAAGCATACATTCAAGTAAAGGGAAAATAAGCAATCTCTATGGAAACACCATTAGGTATAAAATACATTATTAATGTACTTTATGTCCCTAATATTGATCAAAGTCTTTTGAGTGTAGGTCAGCAACTATAAAAGAACTATACTTTGCTTTTCAAAGACAAATCTTGCAAAATCATTGGTTTAAAGAATAAAAGTTTGATCCTTAATTAAAATTATTTCAATAAGGTATTGTATCCATATACTATTGATGAGTCCATATTATGGTATAAAAGGTTAGGACATTTTAACTATGTATCTTTGAATTACTTGCATAAAAACCATATTATTCTCGATATGTCTGCTATTAATGAAAGCAATTTTATTTGCAAAGTTTGCCAATTCGAAAAGTAATACAAATTGTCTTTTCCTTTTAATCAAGGTCAGAGAGCAATTAAAAAGTTGCATCTTATACACACTGATGTGTATGACCTTATAAGTATCCCTTATTTAAGTTAAAACAAATATTTTATTATTTTCATTAACGATTACACTAGAATATGTTGGGTTTATTTCTTGAAATAAAAGTTTAAAGTGGCGAATATGTTATTCAAATTTAAAGCCTAATCAAGAATCAAATTAGTTGTAATAAAAAAGTACTTAGATTTAACAATGACAAAGAGTACACTTCAAATAAATTCATCCAATTTTGTGAAAAGGTCATAATTCATCACCAATTCATTATTAATTACACTTCATAATGAAATGGAATAAGTGAGAGAAAGAACATAATAATAATAAAGATGGCCAAATGTCTTTTATTTGAGAAGAGATTTTAAGCAGAAGTTATCAATACATCAATTTATCTATTAAATTGATTTTCTACAAAGACTTTAAAGGGTAAATTAACATAGAAAGTTTGGTATAATGTCAAACCCTTTATTCAACACCTGAAAGTTTTTGACTGTTTGTACTACACTCTAGTCCTTGATATCAAAAGGGATAAAATCAACCATAAAGCCAAAGCTGAAGTTTTTCTAGGTTATAGCATCAATTTAAAAGGCTATAGGGTATTTAACTTATAAAATGAAAAGATACTTGTTAGCTGAAATGTTAAGTTTAATGAGGAAGTTGCATGGAATTAGGATAAATCCTAAATTAAAGTAGAAAATTAAGTTACCAACATTAAAACATCTTTGGAACATTCTACAAGAGATAAAGTTGTTGAATATGATTATGAATTTATTAAAGGTATAAGATCTCTTAACGATATTTATGAAAGAAGTAATATGGCAGTATTTAAGCCTATGAACTTTTTTGAAACTTTAAAGTCCTCTATTTGGATGGACGCAATATGAGAGGAGTTGAAGCCAATTAGGAAGAACAAAATTTAGATACTTGTTGACAAACCAAGTCATAAAAGTGTAATTGGTGTGAAATGGGTATTTCAAACTAAGCTTAATGTAAATGGTTTAATTAACAAGTTAAAGACAAGACTGGTCATTAAAAGGTATTCTCAATTAACTATTCTAAGACCTTTGCACTAGTTATAAGACTAGACATTATTTGATTATTACTAGTCTTAGCTGTATAAAAAGGTTAAAAAGCCTTCCAACTAGATCTCAAATCAACCTTCTTAAATAAATTGTTAAAGGAAAAGATATTTGCTAAGTAATCAAAAGGTTTTCTAGTCAAAAGAAGAAAATAAAAAGTCTATCTCCTTAAAAAAGTCTTGTATAGGTAAAAAAAGTACTAAAAGTTTGGTATAACAAAATTAATGAACATTTATTGAAATAAAAATTTGAGAGAAGCAAAAATGAAACTACTCTTTATCTCAAGTCTAATGGTTCTGATATATTAATCGTGTCAATTTATATTGATGACCTCTTAATTACAAGTAGTAATAACAACATAATTCAAGAGTTAAAAAAAAATGCACAAAGTTTTTAAGATGACAAATCTCAGAGAGATGGTATATTTTCTTGGCATAGAGATTTCTTAATCTAATATAGACATTTTTATTAATCTAATATAGGGATCTTTATCAATAAATGGAAGTATGTCACAGAAGTTTTAAGAAAATTCACAATGTTTAATTGCAAATTAGCCTCAACTTCATTAATAAAGAATGAGAAGTTTTATAAGGAAGATAGAGATAAGAAAATTGATTATTCTCTCTCTAAAAGTTTGATTGGATGCTTGTTATATTTGATAGTAACAAAACTTAACATCTTACATGTTATAAGCCTTTTATCAAAATTTATACAAACTCCTAGTGAAATATATTATAAAGTTGCCAAAAAAATTCTAAGATACTTGAAAGACACCATTAACATTGGTGTTTGGTTCCAAAGAAAATTTGAACTAAAGTTACTTAGTTTTTTAGACAATAATTAAGCTAGCTCTTGTAATGATATGAAGAGTACTTTAAGTTATTTATTCACTCTTAATTTTAGTATGATTGCTTAGAGATTTATGAAGTAAACAATTGTGGTTTTATTAGCTACAAAAGCTGAGTATATTGCAACAACGTCAACAATAAATCAAGTCATTTGGTTAAGGAAAATGTTAGCTAACTTAAATCAAAAGAAAGAAAGACTTACTAAAATTAAAATTGATAATAAGTCTATTGCGATTATTTCTAAAACTCTTATCTTTCATAGTAGAACAAAGCATCTTCAAAATTAAGTATCATTTTATCAGAGAAGCATAACAAGGTAGAGAAGTCAATTTTGTACACTGCAACTCAAAGGTTCAAAAGGTTTGTCTAAGTTCAAATTTGAACAACTAATGATAGACATAAATGGGAATAATAAAAAAGTTAAGAAAGAGTGTTAACCATAATTTTTCTTTTATTATAAATGTATTTAGAAAGTTTTAGTACACTTTTGTATTATCTAAAATTTTTTATTTTTATGGCTTGTGCCCTTGTACAAAATTCTAGTATTTAGTATTTAATATCTAGTATTTAAATTCTTTTAAGAATATTAAAGGAACTTTTAACATGATATATTTGTTTATATAAATACTTCTTAAATGTAATGACAAAATTAAGCCTTCGCTTAATATATTTGTTTCTATTGATAAAAATTTTTTATTTTGTAGTTTACACTTTATCATACTATAATTCTGTATTTTGCATCATTTTTTCTATTTTTCATCTTTCTACAATACACATACTATATATTCTAATAATTTGTACTTACTATTTTATTATTTTGTATTTTTTTTTTTGTAGTAGTTTATTACACATTTTCACAAATTTTGATGGAGCTCTTATTGATTCTACAGTTTTATTTTATATAGTCTAAATTGTTGTAATTTGCTAATAATACAATTGATTTACAACAATTTGATAAACTTAATATGATGTACACTTTAGAAAGAAACAAAATTTTATATATAATTACTGTTAGTCCCTTAAATTTGTGAGGTTTTATTATGTGCTTCAAATACTTCATTTAATTGATAAACTGTAACTGTAGTACTGATCTATTATGTGGTACTGAAATAGTTTCCTATAAACAAGAGCCCCTTCAGATGCTTCATTTCATTGAGAAACTGTAGCTGTAGTACTGATCTTTTATGTGGTACTGAAAGGTTGACTTTTAACACATTTTTTTTAATATGTCAATGAGTAGTAAACTTTTGGAACCCAATAGGATGCTTGAGGTATATCAAAAACTGCTTGAATTAGGCCTCACTTCTTCCCTCCCAAATAATGAATTTAAGGCCTCAACAATTATAAGTTTCAACTCCAAACAATGTTGTCTCCCAGATGGATAGCTAAGTTCCAACCTGTGTTTTTTGTGGCATTGTTCTTAGTGCACTCGCCGAGCTTCCAATGCAGCGCAATGCTTTCACTCTGATTGCCAGGCGCCTTGACATGAGAAGGCAAAACTTGCTGTGAAAATCAAATGGGATTCAAAACCACAAGGTTAAAAAGAGACTGAATTTAGAAAATCATTTCTTGTTCACTTCAAAAGAAACATTCTTGTATGTGTCTGCTGCTTAATACAATGTTTGGTCTACAAGCTACAGAATTAGCCTGTTAGGTGTTTCAAATAGCTACAAGAGGCATGCACAAATGTTGTGCTTGGTCTAAATAGACCGGCGCAGCAGTTCAAATAGATTTCACCGGCCAAAGAGGAAAAATCTCTGAAAGACAAAATAATCACTATCCCCAGAGTCTCTTCTGTCTGTGAAGCTGTCTGATGTATGTCTCCTATTGTAATGCTCACCATAATCTTCTTGTAGACTAGACGCATTGGCCTGTGGTGCATCTGCATAGCCATCTCTGAGTGAAGGTAACACTTGGATTCTTCTGGCCTCAGTGCCACCACCCTCCAAGTTTATCTCCTTTATCCCATGAGTTGCTTCCATTAAGTCTAACCATCGATTAGGGTTGGTTTCAGCACAAACGGCTCCATTGTGGAGAAGTCGTAACATTTTGCCAAGTGAACTATCAAGCAATGCTGATTCTCTTCCCTCAGAAATTGCAGATATTACCCATAGGACTACATCAGTCCCAGCTGAGATATTGGGAAGGAAAATTTCTCAGTAAGGGTTTCAAGAATAAGAATTTTTAGGCAGTACGTATACATCACATTTTGGTGATACCCCATAGTGCACACTGCTGCTGGGGCCTTACACGCAAATATTGTTTGGGTTGCAACAGACGGGCGGATCAGGGGACTAAACCCAGATTGTGAAAGCAACGGCCGGTGGTTAGTTTCTGAGGACATTGCTTGACTTTGAGACTTTCAGGAGGCAAGTAAGAGGAAGGAAGCTCAGCATGTAGATAACTCACTCAACTCTCTGGCGATTCTATGAACAACCTTCAGGCATGCAGAACTCAACCAAGTTCTCCATGCAAGGGTCCAGGATCATACGAAAGAAAGTAGTAATCGGCAGATCAACTAATATCATGAAAAGTAATGAGATGCACCTTGAAACATGATAAAATCAGAGCTGAAATTCATATTTCTGTGGGTAATAAACTATATACATGCTCAGAGGCAAGAAACATAATAATAATAATAATCATTTTTGCAAGACCTGCAATTCCATTAACAAAAATTTTCTCTCCTTTCTTTTTTATTTTATTTTTTTTTCAATATCATTGCTGCCAATGCTAGATGTAGCAGCATTTGAATCAAAAGCATTCAGCGTCACGGAAGACGCCTTAGCTTTGCTTGTGCATGCCTTGCCAAACTTTTTCCCACAGGAGCCAGCATTTCCATGAAGCGAACTCACATTGAGTCTTGCTCAACCACAGGGAATTCATCCTTCCAAATTATTGTTTGATAAATTGAATGTCATCGAAGTTGCTTGCTCCCTACCAAACTGATTGCCTTCGAGGCGTAATTCAGTGAGTTCAGCCAATGACAACAGAATTTCTCCTATAATAAAACTTGTTATCCGCAAGCCAAATGTCTTCAAACGCAACCATTGTTGAGATTTTTTCTTTTCTTTTTTTTCGCACCAAAGTCATCTCTCGTACTTTATTCCATTAGCGTGAACAAGACAAAATGACCAACGATGTTTATTCAACTAACTTAGCCAATAAAATATTCCAAGTGTACAAAAAAATTTTGAATCCACTAGAACATAAAAAAAAATTTATAGTATCTACTAAAGAAAATAATAGTAATTTCAAGGAGAAAATTTTATTTTCTATGATTTTAAAATTGTAAATTGCTATAGTATCTACTAAAACATGAAATTAATAAAAATCAAGAAATCATAATCATTTTGACAGATTTTATTCTCACAAACCCTCAAACTATAGGATATAAATTTGAAATTTATCCTTCCAATTGATATCAGATACAACATCCATATTGCGCTACGAGGAGTAATGCAGGCAATAGGAAGCTCCACCCGAATTGCCGTCTCATTTTTAATCGAATATGTTGTGAGCAACACCAAGCTTTTCATCTGCTGAACCTTTAATGTTTAGCATAGGGCAAAATGAAATCAAATGTGGACACTCCTCTATATTCTGACTTTCAATTTTAATTATTTACGATGGATTACAAGTGGAAAATTAAAGGTTAGAATAATCTGCCGACCCTTATCAATTTGACGTTGTGTTCCTTCCTAGTTAGTGGGGTTTGAATTTGTCAAGCAACATAAAGCAAACAAAGGCATATGATTCCATAATTTACTTGTCAAATTGCCAAAAAAAAAAAAAAAAAAAACAGAAAGAAAACAATGGTGGGGGCGGTTGGCCAATCAAGGAACATCCAAGTCTAACACTCGTGTTTTTATCGTGCCTACTTCGAGGCAGTCCAGGGGCACTGTGCGGGTCAAACAAGTCGTTTTAAATGAATAAGTTCATTGAGAAATTTCTTGTGATCTACCGAATTTTTAAATGAATACGTCTATGTTGCTTAAATGTTAAAAAAAAAAAATACAAGGTTCATTGACCTTCAATGATATAGCATCCATAGTTCAATGATATCTCTTCAATTGATCCATGACATTGATTAATTTTAAACATTTAAATAATATCATCTTAATGACTTCTAATTAATTTAGACATTAAAATTTTTAAGTGATTATAACCCCACCCCCCACCGCCCCCCGGCCAAAAAAAAAAGGCTTGGCATGTTGGAGAAACATTCAACGTAGCATTAAAAAAAAAAGTCACATGGAAAATATGTTTTTTCCTTCTATTTGTTAAAGACTTTTCTTTAAAAAATAATAATAATAATTGACCAGAGTTGAATTCGTCCTAGTTAATAAAAAGAGTAGCTCTTCTTTTTCTTGTTAATCGTGGTTGAGTCTCATAAACAGCATTTCATGAATAAAATGTTCCATGCCGTAAGTTAATTTGGAGGAATGAATCCTTAAGTAAACGAGAGATAAAATATCGATTAAATAAAAATTAGAATAATTTATATATTTTTAAAATAAAAAATAATGTTCATTTTTTAAATTAATTTGACGATATAAATATTTAAAAAATTAACACAAAAATATATTGCAGATAAATTTTTTTTTATTTTATCTCTACTTTACTTCCCTCATTTATGGTATTTAATTTCAAAGAAGGGAGGAAGAATAACATTATTCAAAAGGAATAAAAATAAAAAAATAAAAAATAAAAATTGATTTTACCTTCCTTCACGCAATCCTATCTCGGCAACTCTGGCATTCATTTTATTTATTTATTTATTTATTTTCATTCATTCTCCTAAATGTTAATTAGTTAATTAATTAATTAGTGGCATCACGTGGAAAAGGTGCAGCCAAAACCAAAAGGTGAAACGGTGCATTCACGACCACCACGAACGGGGCGAATTGCCAGCCGAAGAAACAAACCACAAATCAACGCCACACCATCATAACACGTGTACGCGTCCCTGTTCTGGGCCCCACCGAGGACCGATTAAATTACCCGATTACCCTTCGACCGAGCAGTTGTTTAACACGTGCTGTGTTTTTTTTTTTTTTTTTTTTAATTTTAAGCAGGGCACGCGCAACCACAGGTCGAATCGAACGAAGTCGGCAGGAGGAAACAGAAACGTGCACTGAACAGCCAGCCAACCACACGCGGGCCCCACGTGATCGTCGACACGTCATAGCAAAACGGAGACACTCTGACTCACAGGCTGGCCGGCTCTTTTATAATTTGACCTCCGCCTGGATGGCTGGCTGCCCATCTCCCGGAATTACGCATTTGCCATCCGGGTCGAACTGGGAGGGCTATTTTAATTTTTTTTTCCCAAATTGATGCTTTTGAATTACCTTCGTAAATTAAATTAAAGCTTTTGTCGTCGTTTGTCCGTTTGGGGTTGGGGGTTGAAGCAGTTCGGAGAAGCGCAATTAATGAAAAATCTATTCTTAAACTGTAAAATAATCAGTCGTTAAAGGTTATTATTTGTTGTTGTATAAATAGCGTATACTCTGTGCACGACACCTCTCAACAACAGGAGGAGCCACTAGTAATATGTCTAGCATTTGGGGTTATGTTCTTTCATTAATATTTAGTTCGTTGATTGTTAGCAATTCCAGTCATATATATATATAAAAGAATTTACTGATACCATTAATATTATTCTACTCGCAAAATAAATTAAAAGTTATCGAGATTTGAGACTTGAGATCGAGATTGGAAATTATAGCTAAACTCCCCCAGGGACTTAATCTTGGAATATCTGCCCCTTCACATGATATATGTATATATAAAATACGTTAAATACAGTTACGTTGCCTAAAAAGTTTGATAGAAAATGCACGTCTATCTATCAAAGTCATCCTTTACGCTTGTCCAGCTTGCATTCACCTTGAATTTGATGCCGACGGTGGCGCGGGTTCTTTACACAGTAGTAGACGAGCTAGCTACCATGGCTACGTACGTGTTCGAATTTTGCAATATTAATTTCCTCTCATACGTACCCTAACCTCACCTTGGAAGGAAGGAAAGGACAGGACGAAAGTATCCGAGTCAACAGGGGAAAGGTCAATATTGTAAATCCACCCCAAACCCGGAAGGAGAAAGAAAGATCAATAGCAGCCGAAGTTCTCAACAGCACCGTCATCCTCCACATAAATATTCTTCCATATTCTATACATTCTTCCAATGCAAAATAAACGTGTTTGAAACAAATTCACTTTACAGGTACAAAGAAAAATAAAAAGCAAACCACTTGGTCAAAGACGAGGGGGACAAGGACAACCCCATGAGCCAATCAGGTCCAAAGAACGCGCTAGAGAACCTAACGATCCCCATATATATTTTCATCCCTTGTCCTGAGTCCTTACCAAGTAATCACCAAACAGAAGACAAAGACAAGTTTTTCTGATCGACTCTCGTTGGTCAATTGTGGAAGGCTCAAAGTCCTTATTATATCGTCATCTAAGTGGGTTTCCCTTTGTTCACGTAAAAGCCTTTTGTGTTGGAGGGTTAAGGAAAAGCAGATTAAGCATGGCAAGTTTTGTCAACATGTCTGGCAAGACACCGGAGAGATCGAGCTTTGCCCAAACATGCAATCTTTTGAGCCAGTATTTGAAGAGAAGAGGTGGTCTTGAAGATGTTAGCCAGCTTGGAATCAATGGCAAGCCCGAATCTAAAGGTAACTAGATTTTGTTCCCAAAATGATGTATTAGCAGTTCTCTTCTTCTATGGGGAATGGCAACTAGGTTTCACCAAGCTTTTATTCGTTGCATTTCTGGGGTTTGAGTTGAATGGAATTTCTGATCTGGTTCTCTAATCACCCTTTTCTTGGGTTTGCAATAATGAAAAAGTAATCTTTGATATTATTTTTTCAGTTTTTGTTTTAGTTATGAGAAGAATAACGAGTCTATCTTCTTATAACTTAAAGATCGCATGTTTGAATAATAAAAAGAGTAATAAGACAATAAATTTTAGATTACCTACATTAGGACTTTTCCTCTTTTTTTTTTTTTTAAATAATTTTAGAGACATGGGGTGTATTAAAAAACATGGTCTATTTAGTAATATTTTACCCATTTAGACTAATGGATCTATCTTGGAATTGCAACATTTCAGGTCTTGAAGCATCTAGGCAGCCAACAACAACAATGAATCTGTTGTCCAATTTGGAAAAAGTCCATGACTCGCATCAAAAGAACTCTTCAATTGGGAAATCCTCCACAGTGGATTCTGACACCGCCAGAATGACTATATTCTATGGTGGACAAGTGATAGTTTTCAATGATTTTCCAGCTGATAAGGCCAAGCAGATCATGTCTTTGGCTAGCAACTCTAATGGCTTTATTCCTGCTTCTACCATGGAAGCACATAATCCCAAGGTTCCTACTGCTACTGACTCCAATAATGCCCCAGACCTGCTTCAATTACAGCCACCCCAAACTAATGATTCAGGTAAACATACATATGATGCCCTTTGAAAATTAAGCATCCGAATTCAATTCCGTAATATGATATCGACTATCTTTGTGGCCTTTAATAACAAATTTTGGATTCTCTTGTTCTTGTAGGTCTGCCAATTGCTAGAAGAGCTTCACTTCATCGATTCTTTGAGAAGAGGAAGGACAGGATTGCAACAAAGGCACCATATCAAAGAAACAGCCCATCAGCGGCCACTTCAAAGCCAGTAGTGGAAAGCAATCCATTGCTTGAACTAGAAGGCCTATCATCAAAACAACTTGAGCTTAGATTATAGATACATGATAGCTAGTGGATCAATTCACCAAGTTATACCGTGTCAACTCAGTTCAGAATCCTAACTTTCTCGCTATGGCTTTTATTATTATTTTTTTGGGTACTTTTTGCTCTTTTAGAATATTTGTAATTAATTCATTCCATTGCCGGAATTTGTTAGTGCCGAATTGAGGAGGTTTTGGCTTTTTGATTTTTTATTTTCCTTCATTCTCTTAGGCTTAGATCTTAATAACTCTTCTTCGTTGATCGATGTTTGTTGGGATTGTGATGAGCAAATAAGAAATGGAAAAATTTTGGATCTCGTTCGGCTTGGCATGGAAACAAGGGAATTTAATTATTTTTTGGATTGCATCTTTAGATACTCGACTTTAGAACAAACAATCAAACAATAAGTTCAATCAATCAACTCCACATTGGCTTTTTGTGAGATAAACTATGTTAATTTTTTCTTTTATTCTTATCGTTATTATGACCCTTTTTAAATGAGTTTTGGTGTAGCACTATCATTATATGCATAAATCTGATTTTTCTCTAGATTTCCCAAAATAAAGCTCTAAAAAACGCTATATATATATATATATATATATATATATATATAAAGCTCTCAAGTGACTCGTATGCAATAGGGTGTTCATATAAGCTAATAGCTCAAAAGGTTAGTAATTGAAAATAAGAACAGAAATTAGGCGTCTCAATGTCTCCCTGAGTTTGTTTACAATTTCTACAAAATTCTGTAAAATTTTTTTCGTGATGTTCACAGGAGTTGGACCTTTAAAAATGTGTTTGACGCGGAAACGCTGGCCATTTTCTCTCTAATTGACGTAAATGTGTGTTGAAATCACGAGTAATGCCAAACTGCCAATAGCGTCGTTCTGATTTTTGGGCAGTGGAAAGGGAGCGGAACCTTCACAGGAAGAAGAATCAACTTCGTGGGTCACATGGAGACACGATGCGTGGCGGAACTGCCGACGCGTGTGAGAAGCGTCGTTTACTTTTTCCTCATTTAACAGATGTATATAAATTGGGTAAAGTTAGGCGGCAAAAGGAGAAAATATTCTGTATAATTGACTAAGAGTTTGGGAGGTTGCATGATTGCCCAAAAGCTTAGGACACGGTGGCGAGCCTCCCCACGTGTCATCGTGTGTGTGTGTGTGTGTGTGTGAGAGAGAGAGAGAGAGAGAGAGAGAGAGAGAGAGAGAGATGACTCAGCCTTGAAATTTCTTGATTTTTAACAAAAAATGAAAAATAGAAAGAATTGATGCTTCACAATTCCAATATATTGTGCAGTATAAATTCAAGATAATCTCTTATTAACCCTCTAAGTGCAGACTCATTTGTGCATAGAGATGGAAATACATAATCATAAAAAGAAAATTATACTCGTTGAGTGTTTAGGAAGTTATATTAAATAGACAAAAATAGAAAATACATGCTTAAATATTATAATAAAAAAATTAAATATCATTAGTCGTTAATTCATTCGGTGATTCGATAACTTAAATTCCGTCCTAGGAGGATGGTTGGGTGGGGTTTTATAGCACAGATGTTTATTAGAATAAGAACAAAGCGCATCTGAATGGAGAGAGAATGGACCCATATTTCTGTCTTGGGTTGGGCAATTTGGATTGAGATAGGTCCGGTCCACTTTCTCATCCACATGCCCAATTTCTTTGTTTTGGGTTTCTGGGTCAGATGCCACAGACGTCAGTCACCCACTGAAAACGATCCTCTTCGAATTACTCTCGAGTTGTCCCAGCGACCACCCGATCATATAAAGATCAAGACTGAAATTGGGGTTTAGATTTCATAATTTATTTCCCTTTTCAGATTGAATGTCGGCTAAAAAGAGTAAAATTCAGTCTTTCTTGTCCCTAAGTCCAACAAGCATTGTGTGTGTTTCTCTTCTCTACGTAGGTCCTAATTTTAGGAAAATAACAAAAAAAAAAAAAAACAAAGAAGGCCCCATTTGTTGGGTGGTGGGGGGGGGGGAGGGAGGGAGCTTGAATTTTGTATTTTATATATTAAATTTATTAAAAAAATATTTATATTTATTATTATTATTATTATTATTATTATAAATTCTCTTCACGTTATATTTTAAATATCAACATATGATCAATTAAAGTTACTAATTACATTTTATCTAAAATAAAAAAAAAAAGAGAGTTAAAGATTGCACTAAAAATAGACAATTAACAACATTTATGATGTTCATCGCATGACTTAATGTAAGCAACGCATTTTATTATTTTTGGAAAATAATATGTAGAGATTGTCGTGTGTATATATATATATATATATATATAATAATATTTTTTATTTTATTATTATTATTATTATTATTTTTGTAATTCTAAAAATACGAAACCATAAGAGGATTCTCCAGAGTAAAAATTCTAAAGTTACAAGCAGAGATCAGCGTAGTTAGAATTCATCCAACCACACGCCCACACGTCCTGCTCTTCCAGCACCGAGAAGGAATTGTGTCTTGTCTTTGTGACATCATCCGATGCGTGTCACTTCTCTATTTGAGATTTCACAACAACCCTCGTCCCTGCAGTAACTCTATCTATCTATCAATCTGTTTGTGCATCTATTTTCCTTTCTTTCTCTTCCTTTTTCTCTGTGAGTGCAACTTTTTTTCTCGGGAAACAAACACCATTTTTCCCACTTCAAACAACCGAAGAGAGAGAGAGAAATGCAGCACCCGAGGCTTAAGCATCAGCAGCAACAGGCTCTGATGCAGCAAGCTCTGATGCAACAGTCTCTCTACCACCCTGGCCTCCTCGCCGCTCCGCAGGTTCCTCTTTCTCTCTCTCTCTCTCTCTCTCTACGTTTTGTGAAGTTCTTGAATAATCGGTGGAGGCGCTTGTAATTTTTTGTGTTTGGATTTGGTTTCTTTGAGCTGTCAAGGATTAGGTTTTTTTTTTTTTTGATTGGGGCTTTTTCGATCGGTCTCTCATGTTTCGTGTTTTGATTGTTTATTATCCTTTTCTTTTGTGTTTGGTTCCTTTGGGACTGTTTATCTTGAGTTAGATTTTGCGATCGATGTGGTTTATTTTATTTTATTTTTTATGTGTATTACTGTTGAAATGTTAGGGTTTTGGATTTGTTCTCGTTTTGTTAATTTTTTTTTGTTTTTAATTTCTTAGTCTGTGTTTCTTGTTTGTTGTTGTCGGGAAGAGAATGAGAAGCTGGGTTTAGCTATTTGCTGTGTTGTTCATTGCTGCAGTTTACCCGATTCCCTTTTTCTGTTTTTTTTTTTTTTACCCAATTTAAATTGCTTGATTTGTATTATTTACAATCTACAAGACAGTAGATTGGAATTTAGTTGTTTCTGTAAGTGTTATAATGGTTTGATTATTACGTCTTTTTAAAAAAAAAAAAAAAAATTTGGATCCTGAAATTGGTCACTTTCTGCTGAATGCAGAGTGCTTTTGGTTTGCTTGCGGGTTCTTACCACTCTTGTTGTTTTTAGTAGGTTGCATTTGTATATTTTATTGTCTTTCTGTTTCATCTGGGCCTGGCCAAAACAAGCGGAGGATTGAATTAGGGTCTGTGATCCTTGGTTTCTTTCTTCTTCCTATCAGCATTAGTCAATCAAACAATTGTTCATGTTTGATTTGAGAATGGCAATATTTTCGCCTTGTCTGGTTTCATTGATGTTTCCCAATTGCCATCAAATAAAAGATCCTCTTTTTAAAAGGTGAAATAGTTTAGATGCGGACACCTTAGGCGGGGTACTTTGCTCAGACTCCTCTTTCCGCTTCCTTCTCTCTCTCTCTCCCTTTTTTTTTTTTCCGGGTTTTCTTTCTCTTTGTTTTTACATTTTCTTTTTGCAGATTGAGCCAATTCCCAGTGGAAATCTGCCTCCTGGTTTTGATCCAAGTACTTGCCGGAGCGTGTGAGTGTTTTTCAAAGACAAATTTCCCTTCCATTCTGTTTGTTTGTTTCTGTTTGTTGGCCTCTTGCATGTTTGCCTTTTCATCTGCATGCTTGTGCTGCTAGCTAATCACTTTAGCTTTTTCTTATCCTTTTCATTATTATACAAGTAGTGTTTTTCTCCTGACAAACTCTGCTTGTCATGTAGAGATTGTTTCAAGTGTTATTAGTGCTTATGAGTGATTTTCTTTTAATAATTGTCTAGTATCACTTATTCTTTATAATAAGGACGTCACTTATAGGTTTATTCATTTTTCTTTTTTCTTCTTTTTCTTAAACTTTTAGTTTCTTTATTTTTTGAAAAAAAATGCAGTTATGTGGGAAACATCCACACCCAAGTAACCGAGCCACTTCTCCAGGAGGTTTTTACAAGTACTGGTCCTGTTGAAGGCTGCAAGCTTATTAGGAAGGAAA
The DNA here is from genome assembly GCA_020883675.1 of Bruguiera gymnorhiza. Classification (NCBI taxonomy): domain Eukaryota; kingdom Viridiplantae; phylum Streptophyta; class Magnoliopsida; order Malpighiales; family Rhizophoraceae; genus Bruguiera; species Bruguiera gymnorhiza. The sequence goes on along the minus strand of JAIRCJ010000001.1, from coordinate 203,089 downwards.
AGGTATACCATCTGCAAGGGTTTTTTTTTATTTTTTTAACATTGCTATTTTAGTCCTAGTTTTCCATCTTAATAAATGATGATTTTGACATCTTTCTTGTTTCTACTTTTGCAGTCATCCTATGGATTTGTTCACTACTTTGACCGCAGATCAGCTGCTCTTGCTATCTTGTCGCTTAATGGAAGGCATCTGTAAGTATCCACCTCAAGATTCTCCTCTGGATTTTTTCTTGCTGAATCTCCTTTATCTTGTTCTAAAGCCCTAGATTTTTCTTTGTATCTTATTATTATGTTATTTATAGGTTTGGACAGCCTATCAAAGTTAATTGGGCATATACTAGTGGTCAGAGGGAAGATACATCAGGTTAGTCCATGTTTTTGTTTGCAGTTTCATGGTTAGCTTTGCTACTCTGATTATTGGCAGTCACAAGCAAGCTGTCATTGTGATGTGCAGGTCACTTCAACATTTTTGTTGGTGATCTTAGTCCTGAGGTTACCGATGCAATGCTTTTTGCTTGCTTCTCAGTTTATCCAAGTTGTTCGTAAGTCTTCCCTCTTGTATTTCTATGTTAGGTTTTTTTTATTTTTTTTAACTTATCAAGCATTAAAAGTTTGAAATAAGAAGGTTGGATAAGTTTTCATGTTGGGAAAGTGCACAACTTTCTGACTTTGTGCTTGTTATCAGTGATGCAAGAGTTATGTGGGATCAGAAGACTGGGCGTTCAAGAGGGTTTGGCTTTGTTTCTTTCCGAAATCAACAGGTGCCTAATGTTTCCATTGATGCATTCACGGTGTGCAGTAAATTGGTCTTATGATGATTTTGACATTTTCATTTTGTCTTCAGGATGCCCAGAGTGCAATAAATGACCTGACAGGTATGAAAATGAAGCAAAACAAGTTACCGAGTCAGCTATAAAAGATTCTACGTTAATTAGGAATGATTATTGCATTTCTTGCTGGCAACATGTCTAATACATTAGTTTTGGTACCCTCATGTGAGGAGAAAGAGTAGTTTTATTGTCTTATTAGGTGCTAAGTGAGGCAGACTGTTTCAAGAACTAGCTTCACTCATTTTACATGTGATGACGTGAAAACCGTTTTTTCGGATCATCTTTCTAGGAAAGTGGCTTGGGAGTAGACAGATACGTTGCAACTGGGCGACAAAAGGTGCTGGCAACAATGAGGACAAGCAAAGTTCTGATGCAAAAAGTGTGGTGGAACTGACAAATGGCACATCAGGTCAGTTGCATTGCACTTAAATGTAACAGAAATAAATGGTGGATGATTGTCAAGATTTTTAAAGTCATATCATTAGTTTGTTCTAAACGGTGGGAAACCAGTTTGTTGAATGCCCAAAGCCCCATGCTTGTCCACAAGAGGGTTTAGCTTTTGTTTTGGTGTCATGTTTTCTATTTTGTGTGGGCTGTTATTTCATTTCCTTATCCTTAATGTAACACATAGGCTTATGATGGAAAAGTTTGATGTTTTGTCTGTTGCTTGTGCAGAGGATGGCAAGGAAACAACAAACAGTGAGGCTCCTGAAAACAATCCTCAGTATACCACTGTCTATGTGGGCAATCTTGCTTCAGAGGTAAGAAACATTTTTTTCCCATGTACCAATTCTCTGCTGCTTAGTCGTGTGTGGTTTTTCTTGTGAACACATGATTGCTTTCCGGCATTTGTTGGACCAATACTTTTGCTACACCTTGGTGGGCCTAGGCACATTTAATAAAAAAAGGTGTCTAGACACGAGGGAAATGTGTTATCCTCCTGCAATTAAGTTACAGGAAATTTGTTAAAGATTTGTTGTGTTTGTTGAATTGGCAGGTATCCCAGCTAGATCTCCACCGTCATTTCCATGCTCTCGGTGCTGGAGTGATTGAGGAGGTCCGTGTCCAGCGAGATAAGGGGTTTGGTTTTGTGAGATACAGTACTCATGCTGAAGCTGCTCTAGCTATTCAGATGGGAAATGCTCAGTCACTTCTTTGTGGGAAGCAAATAAAGGTATGTGAGAGTGGCACATGCCATCTCAATGTGTGATATCAGTATTTTCTTGTTAGTCGGGTAACAACATAGTCATGTGAATCTCTTTTGCGTGGAATTTGACTCAAATATATTTGTTATGTTCTTGCAGTGCTCCTGGGGTAGCAAACCCACTCCACCAGGGACAAGTTCAAACCCACTTCCTCCTCCAGCGGCTGCTCCTTTGCCAGGCATCTCAGCCACTGATATCCTAGCCTATGAGCGGCAACTGGCAATGAGCAAGATGGGTGTTCATGCCTTAATGCACCCTCAGAGCCAGCATCCTCTTAAACAAGCAGCAATGGGCATGGGTGCTGCTGGGGCAAGCCAAGCAATATACGATGGCGGGTTCCAGAATGTTGCTACTGCCCAGCAACTCATGTACTATCAGTAACAACAGTCTGCCATCCACCCTTATTTCCTGCATTTGCGGGTTTATTTGATTTATAAGTAATTAGGAAGCTTTTTCTGTTATTTCTTTATCCAGCTGTCTGAGGTTGTTGCCCACATATTTACATATGCGCTTGCCATCTGTATGGATGTATACATCATATGTATGCTTTTCTGTTATCCACCATGTAGGGTGGGTGCTTATATTCTACGTAGAGAGGAGTGATTATGGTGATTAGAGGGAATTGAGAGTGACTGTCAAGTATGGAGAATGGTATGCCTTAGAGCTTTGAGTATCTTCAACTTTTCTTTGTTGTATTGCGAATTTCTACTAAGATTGACTTGGTGTATGTGGTTGTCAATTTCTGTAGCCGACTTGTCTCCTTTTTCTGCGACCTGGTGCTTATTGCTTATTTACTCTTTCGATGAACAATACTCAACTAAAATCAACCTGAACATGGTTCTAAATTTATTGCATGACGATTTCATGGAAAGTGCGCTTAACAAAAGTGTGTTTTGGTCCTGATTAATGTTGCTTTTCCACTCTTTGTACAATGTTGAGGTATTCTTGGCAGGACACTAGAGCCTGAATATAAATTTCTATGCTGATTTGAGCTTCGACCAACCTGCTCAAGCGGGTCAGTAGGGACTTATAAGTCAAAGGGGTTTGGGTCGAACTGTTGCAAAGAAAATTTCATACAGAGAATTGAACTGAGCCGTTGAGACATTGTAGCCGAGCAAAGAAACCGAACCCCTGAGAAGCAAAACGTAGGACTAGCCAATTAACCTGCTGTAAAACTAACCAAGTCATTAGCAGTACTAGGAGACACCGGATGATAGAGATCAAGGTGATTCAATGAAATTTTATGCACAGATGCATTGTGACAAACTCAACCGAGTGAGGAAAAATCTACAACTCATCCTCGATTTCTTATGATAGCTTGTCTTTTTTAAAAGAGTTAGTCTCTTTCCAACCTTGCAATATACTCATCGTAGAATTTTCCAGCTCGTTCAAGGTCCCCAAGCTCAGTGTAGCAATCTGCTATTGCTCCATAAGCCTCTGTGTTTCCAGAGTCCTCTCCTTGTTGCTCAGAGATTGCAAGAACCATAGAGTGATATTTGATTGCTTCACGGTATTTACCCTGTCTCTGCAGTGCGGCTCCTGTACAAAAGCACATTTCAGAGCTTGTGTCAAAACAGAAGGCAGACACGTTAGCAAGTTGCACAGCAAGTGTACAGATTGACAGGAAGAAGAAGATTCAAATGAATGAAACAGACCTAAGCCTCTTGCAGCCTTCTTCTCCTCTATCAGATCCTTCACATCCTGCGCAAGCTCAAGAGCTGTTTTGAACTCCACAAATGCTTTCTCTGGATCTTGATTTCTCAAAAAATTCTTCCCACTTTTCAATCTAGCAATCAATTCCTCTTTCCTTGGATCCACAATGACTTCATTCTCTTGTATTCTACTACCAACGGGTGCATAACTCAAGCTGGGGGCATATGACTCAATCTTCGCTTGCCTCCTTAAAGCTGCATTTATTTGGCGCAGTTGCTCATTCAGCCGCTGTAACTCTCCTCTCCTCTGTCTTGCAAGCAGGCCTATGACACAAGCATTAAATCATTGATGCAGGAACAAAGCATATCCTTAATGTTATGTAAACACTTCAAGCATGCATTACATCTGTCAATGTGGATATGTCAAAGAGTTCCAATAACAGATTTGGCATGAAAGAGGAAGGAGCCTTCCCATTCCAACAAAGAAAAATGCATGTGTTGATCCCAAAACTTTGCACTGAGAAATGCGAAGAAAACAACACTTGCTAGTGTAAGAAAAAGGAAGGAAGAAAAGAAAACCTGAAGACAGCTCTAGAGGTAATCTTAGAAAGCCATTACAGAGATAGATTGACATTCATGGATCTCCCCAGTTTACAAACAAGACCTTCAGACTTGACTCAAAAAACTTAATGGGTAATGGAAAAGGAAACAATAACACCATACCTCCAACAGTAGCCCCTATGATGGCTACAAATAGCAGTAAAGGCATGTTGAAGATGGAGCTATCAGCCTCACATGTCTCAGCTAAAGCTTCAAAAGGTGCAGTCCACACCAAGGCATTACTAACAAGAAAGGCAATTGCTGAGTATTTTAATGTTGCTTTTTCCTGCAAAGGCTATATCATTACTCAATCAGATGGCAAACATGATATTGAAGAAAAATATGATCCTTATGACAGAACCAATAGGTGCCTCTACAAAATCTCTAAAGCTCTAATCATGACAAATAAACATACAAAGGCTATGGGGACATATAGATCTGTTTTGAACTCCATTTATTCTGTAATTAAATGGATTCCATCTGTTGTTATTAGCTATGTCAATGAATGTAAAGAATATGCTTAGTAAGCTTCACTATCCACTTATGATGCCACCAATGGAATGACTTGCATTGTATATAAACATATGCACTAGAATAGAAGCACTGCCTAGCATTGTGAAATCTATATTTCTTCAAACTCCCTGCATTAAATGTTTCTTATGAATCATGCAAAAACAACTATTAAGAACATCATAATGAGAGAATGAAAGACAAAAAATGAATAGAGGACTCACCATCGTACCTGAAGAGCTGGAAATGGTTGACAAAATGTTTCACAAACAGCTGGCACTTGAATGGCATCAGAACTTCTTTTAAATATAGATCTTGGAGGTATGCTCCTGCTGTCCGGCAACTTGTGGAAAACAGCAGATGGTACACTAGAAGCACATCCAGATTTTGATCCAAACGTATCTACCCCAGACAAAAGAGAGATAAATTACATGGTCCAATAGAAATACAAAAAATTCACTTTGAATTCATTCGATGTCACTTCATTCAAATTCAGCACAAGAATGTTGGAAGTTTTTATCCTACAACATCCCAAATTTGATGCAAGGCAATGAAGCAAATGAAGGGCAAGCCTTTGTGTTGTGACCTGGAGGTCACGTGTTCGGGTTGCAGAAATAGCATTTTTATGAAAGCAAGGTAAGAATGCATAAATCTGTCCCTGCCCCCCCGTACAAGAGCCTCCCTTATTTAATATCCCCACATTCATGTAAGGCAATGAAACAAATGATCATTAATTAACTTCCCTACATTACGAAGCGCCGAAGTCTGAATATTCAACACACACACACACACACACACAGAGTGTCTAGTGAAAGACAACATGTCTCAGGGGAAGAAACCCTCCAACCCAGAAGTTGTATAAGCTTCACTAGTCATCTTAAAAATTAAAGGTAAGATCTTCATTAGCAGACCCCCTCATCGGCCATCAAAGTTACAATTTTTGTTACCAACCTAACTAAAAATTGCCCAAAACAAGATACCTCAAATAACATGCTCATCAAAATATCAAACACATAAATGCAATGACGCACTCTAGTCAATCTCTGCCGCAGCAGCAAAACAACACTGGGTAGGAGAGAATCGTGTACTAACAGGGGAGATGAGATTTGACGGAGACGATGGGATCAGGCGGTGGAGAAGGGAGACCGTACGTGGGTCCAAAGAAGAAAGAGGAGCCCCGGATTCGTTCCAAGGCCATCTTTTGCTTTCAGTTTCCACTTTCCATCGGAGAGCATTAGACGGATAGGCAGATAGAAACGTTGGCTTGGCAGCATTGACTTTGTTCGATGTTGAGTTGGATCGAGTTGAGGTGTTAATGGGCCTGTCCCCGGCTCCTTTAGTCCAGTCCATCTGTCTTGGAGCAGCAGCAAATTGCAAAATGAGGACAAAAGAGATCACTGTCCTTTTAAATTAATATGATTAAAGTCGTTTTTAAATTTAAAAATTTTAAATTCGAGTTTTAGAGTAAATTAATCAAAAGAAATAAAAAAGAAGAAGAAAATGGACGTAGGGGGTATTTGTGTTAATTTTTTAAGGTTCGCTATTTGATGGTCACTTTGAAACGGCAGTGTGATGGTGGTAAGTCACAAAAGTTACTTTAAATGGCGGGGAGGGATGCAAGATTAAGGTTCTATTCGGCATTGCGGTTTGTTGGGTGGCACAGCCTTCTTTGCTCAGCCTTTGCAACAGATTGTTGCAGCAAAGTAACTTATGACTGTTAAGGCCTCCAAACTCCAAGATCATTAGTTAAGCTTCGGGTTAGTATCTCTCCTTTGTGTATATTTGAATGTTTCTCATAACCCCGCTTGGTTATACATTATGGTTGAGTAGCTTCCACTTTTCATGTCTTAATAGAATGAGTTATCCGGTCATATAAGCATTGTTTGGTTCCAATCATGCATTGACTTTTCAGTTGACACTCGTTTTCCATCGGTGCCTCAGACCTCAAATTATAAACAGGGTTGATTTATGTGTTCTTAGACATAGCACCGTGTTTGGTGTATGAAATTGTAAACTGAAGCAATCTTCTCAAGCATAGGTTCTTCTTTCACTTTCTTCACCGTAACAATCATTTCCTTTTGGGGTTAGATATAATGTCAACATTTTTCAACTGATTGTTGATATTCTAGCAGAGGTCATGGCAATTGTTGAGAATTCAATCGAAGGGAGCACATATAATAAAAGTCTACTTTCGAGTTTGAGTTGGATAGTGCTAAATCAATGCTACAAATCTTGGACATCCTCTTGAATTATTATCAGATAATCCAAAGTTGTATTATTTTTCTACCATTAAAAACAAAACAAAAAAAGAAAAAATGCTAGTATTATTCTTCCAACAGGTTAGTCTCTTAGCTGTGAAACTGGTTCCCCTCAACAGTGGCTCCGATTAGAAGATGAGGTACTGTTATTACTTGTAGAAGGATGATGACTGATAATTCAAAGTCAATGCCTTTCCTCTGAGCAAGTCGTCTGCAATAATGTGCAATTTGGACAACTATACATGAAGTCATTACTTATGTTGTTGTCTCTAGTGGTCCACAAACATAAAAAGCAGAATGAATTACATGCTTATGCTTTTGAAAAAACTTCAATGGGCAGAAGCAAGGACCAACCACCATCATGTTATATCTTTAATAAGTCTCTGAAGTTTGCAGCTTTAATTTATTTATGTAAGATGTATGCAAAATGGACAACATTGCAGGAGTCACTGTTGTTGATATTCGTAATTTCGCATACACTCCTACTGAGAGTTCAAGTGAGCTATAGTTAGGCCAAATGCATGAAATAGACGACACAAAATGAAAACTTGTCACATAGACTCCTAAAGAGTGTTCAAGTGCAACTTCTGTTGTAATTCTACTTATAGAACATTGAAAAAAGTAAGAACGAAGTTGAAGGACACAAATCACAGCAGATGGGCTGTAGAATCTTGAGACTCACTGAGAAAGACTCTCATTCCCAGTTGTGTACCTTGATGAACACATCTGTGCTCAATATGGCTTTAATATCGGCTACAAAGTCTTCTGGCATGTTTGTTAATGTCAGTTCCCCTAAGTGATGCTGCCGCAATCCAACAGGTGGTCTCATCTTCCTGCAGCATCTAATCTCCAATTCCTGAAGGACAGGCATGGACTTGTGCCCCACATTCCATTCTTCTAATTCCCCCAGCATCCACAGTTTCAGGACACGGAGTTCGGGAAATGCTTCTGGCCGACATGTCATTCTCTTCCCCAGATAGGAATGAGCAAAAAGCCTGAGAATGTGCAGGTGAGGCAGCTCTCCTAGAGTTGGCATTGGATCTTTTTCTAGTTGAGACACTGACAAAGTAAGAACTCTCAGATTTTCGGGAAGTAGTTTCCACATATTGACATTCCTTGGTAACCTTCCGAGCAAATACAAATCATTGAGCTTCTTGTGCCCCTTCAGGGTCTTCAGGTTGAGTTCTGAAGGTTCATAGAACTCATTGATTGATCTTAGCCTCAATGACTCCAGATTTTTCAGTTTAGTAATCCAATCAGTTATTGCCCCTAGTGTTGAAGTATGGCAGGTCAAACCCAATTTCCTGATACTAATCAATCTCTCCAGCCAATTGATTGCTGAGTTGTTTTTGCCTATAAAAAGCCCCCATAAAGTCTGAAGATTGGCTAAAGAATCACTGCAGGGTGACTTTTTTGTGCACATGTCAAAGTGAATATCGTTCAAGTAGAGGTGCCTGAGATTCTTTGCATTCCATATGGAAACAGGCAGAGTAGTAATATTCGTGTGCTTCACATCTAAAGTCTCCAAGCAAGGCAACTTGCCAACAGCCCGTGGAACTGAATCCAAAAAGGTCCATCTCAGGCCTAAATACTTCAAGCGCAGTAGTTTTCCAAGTGCTTCAGAGAGCAATGGCTTGTAGATGTTTTCTAGATCAAGTACAGTAAGCAATCCAAAGCCTCTCTTAGCAACAATCTTATTAAGAAGCTTATCTACTTCATCTGCCGGCGCATCACCTTTGCGAGTGTTGAAAGATATATAAGAACGTAAATGCTGAATGTAAGGATCTGATGAAGGATAGCTCTTAATGTCCAGGTATTCAGCAATCCTCTGCACATTGAACTGTGGTTTTTTCTTGTAATCCAAGTTGCGGTGGATGTGAAAAAATCCCTTGGCTATGGCATCCTGAGAGAGTGTATCATATAGCGCACCGGGCATATGGCATTTCTTGGGGCTCCCATCTAACCTCCATTTTTCCACCTCAATCATGTTCCTGTTGACCAGCTCTTCAAAGTATGTCTCCACCAAATCTTCAGGAGACATGCTTTGGCCTGCAGTTGGTGTTGCTAGTCCCTCGGCGAGCCAAAGCCGGAACAGTCTCCTAACTGGGATCTCATATGATCTGGGGAATAGACCCAAATAAAGAAGGCAAGGCTTTAATGCTGAAGGTAGGTCTTCATATCCCACAGCAACTATATTCATGGAATCTGATGGATCTTCATCAAAAGATCCATGATCAATCAATCTTGACCAAACTTGATAATTCAATTGTTTGGCAGAAAGGAGACCGCCAAGCAGAACAATTACAAGAGGAACACCACCACAGTTTTTCAGGATTTTTCCCTTCAGGCTTAACAAACCCGCACTGCCCAAGCTGTCTTCCCCTCTTTGGACCTTCTTCAAGAATAATGTCCAACTCTCTTCGTCGGTCAGGTGGCGTAGCTGGAGAGAGAATGACATCCATGGATCAAAATGACGCGCAACATTCGCATCTCGAGTAGTGAGAACGACCCGGCTACCATTGGATGAATGTGGAATTGCAAATCTGAGATCCTCCCAAACGTCTGGTGACCAGACATCATCCAAAACAATTAAGTACTTCTTTTGAAGTAAGACTTTGCGGACTTTTTCTCGTAGCAACTCAAGTGCCAATCTCCCTTCCTTCTTGGACACCATGAATTGTGTTAAGATCCCCATCAGTAGGTCTCTTTCTTCATATTCATTAGAAACATTGATCCAAGCAAGGCAATTCTCAAATTGCCTTTTAATATCAACTCTATTGCAAATCCTTCTCACAAGGGTTGTCTTACCAGAGCCTCTTCCACCAACAACAGAGACAATAAAAGGCAACTTGTGGCTTCCAAGTATTACTTCAGCTAACTCCTGCTCTTGATCTTTTAGAACATCAGCATCTGCTTCTTCCGCAAAAGAAGCCATGCGTTTCCAGCGCTGAGGATGATGACTTTTGTTCCCCGAGGCTGGCCTAATCTGATTGTGGTCCCTAGCATCTTTGTTTGTAACTGGTTGATCCGGCCTATATTCTGAGTAATGGCTCGAAAACTTCTTTAAATTGCTTGTAAGTTTTTCCATCTCTTTGCTCAAAAGAACTTGGTTCCAGGCAGACCCCAAGAGGGCAAAAGGGTTCACCTTTATGACCGTGAGGCTTGGACTTCTTAGAGAAGATCTAAGAAAGAAGCTTTCGATGTTATCTTCCGCAGTGTAAATATGGCGCAGAAGCTCAACGAACAACCTTTGCTGGGTGCCACTTGCTCTTTCATTTTCTACTTCTGTTAAAAATGTCTGCAGCCACTGTAGCTCCTTGATGGACCAACTGGCTTGGCTTCTCAATCTTGGATAGAATATTTCCTTTTGGGCTAGAAGATCTTGTAGTTTCTCTATCAGGACAGTCACGGTTATTTCAGCCGCCATGGATTCCAGAACCATGAAACGGGATTGAGGAGGGTGTGCTCTATAGGAGCATAACAGCAGTTGTGATAATTAGCAGCTTGCTCGGGAGGCCGAAGCTTCGCGGTGAGAGATGGCATTTGATGGGGGGGTCCCATTTTGACCATTACACTTAAATACTTTTAACGCGCTTGCAATATTCTTGGCATTTCTTCCTTTTTAAATGCGCAGCAGTTTACTTTATGTCAAATTAAATGTATATTTTAATTTTACATCCAAAATCCTAAAACGTGTATGCACCGCAACTAACTATATAATATGTGAATTTATCCGATAATTTTGTCAAATAATGAGGTAACCTTGCCGTTAATATTTGGGGACTTTCCTTTTCATTTATCCTCTTTCCAGCTCTTTCTTCCACTTCGCTGGCAATACCGATGTACGGCCACTGAATTATTGCAACCCTTTTCAGACTTTTCGACCCTTGTTTGAGAGGCTTTGAGTAGACCTACCATGAACCTTGTCACAAAAGTTGTCGAGTCCCACTCCCATATGTAGAATCCACATGTGGAAAACCGGCCGGTGGAAGTAAGAGATAAATGCCGAGGGCAATGGCTCCATTTTCCACTGCCGAAGCTTGAGCTAATTGTACAGATCTGTTTCTGTATTGGATAAATGAATGGTTAAAGGATTATAATTTCCCAGAAACTGTCCTAAGAGTTCATAAGTGTGACAAATGGACTCACTTTTTTTAGTATATCTAAGCTCCTGACGTTATTTCAGACCACACCAATTATGACAAATGGACTGATTATATGGTTTCACTGTCGTTCTGGATGGGTCCAAGAGTGCGCCCCATGTTTCAGAATGTGCATTTAGGAGCTCCGTCCCGTTGTCATTCCTAATTTTAGCTTGCATCATTTCTCAAATCAACTCACATCAAAGGTGTGGATAAGCCTAATACTACACTGCAATGCCAACCTATAAAAAAGCCCTTCCTTGAATAGCCCACTTAAACAAATAGCAGCCGAGTTGCTTCCACTTATTTGACACACAAGTCTATAGTGATGGTCAGGCTTCACCGTCCATCCAGGATACTGCCAATGATTCAAACAATACTACACCATAGATTGGAGTCTCTCGTGCTCTGTCCTCGCATGACTACTGGTAATCAGATACAATTTAGTACCTATTAATGATACTGCAAGATCTGTCGCACAAAAACTAGAAAAAGCTCACTGAAGGCCAAGCACATATGGTTGGAAGAACCGAACCGCATTGCAACTGGCAGCAACCTCCTCCATGCTGAAGGAGGCCGCAGATGTAAAAACCTACAACGAAAAGAAGAAGAAGTCAACATTCAATCACCGAAGCAAAAAATGTAGATATTTAGTAGATAAACACAATTGTGGTATTGGATGCAGCTGCTGCTCTGGCAGTGGCAAGCTCTCCTGGCATACACACACAACAGCCGTTAAAAATAAAAAAGAGATGGAGGATTATGCACAATTTATATCTCTTATGTCAGAGCTAAAGACCTTCAGGGTGAGCTAGTCCATGCCTTGGAGTTGGAGCTATCATAATAGCAGCTGCCATAGGGTAACCCAATATAGTGGTAGACAATGTTATTCTGCTGACATCCACAGGAACTCTCGGCTGAAACCTGAGAAGCCGCAGAATCTGATGGTAAATCTCCTACCAGCTAAATTGATCATCAATTTGGATCTTACGTAATTCTTTCAAATGCTTTCACGTTGTCTTCTAGTGGATACTGGTCCTCAGCACCCCCACTGTAGAAGTCATTGTACATTTTTGGGAGGGCTTGTCCAGCCAGTTCTTGGAACTCATTGAGATAAAACCGTTCAGCAGCCATTGAACCTGGAAACAGACTTTTCTGCTGATGCGCACTCGACACCAACACAGGAATGTTATTAATGAGCATAAGAATATGCGCAAACTCCAACAGAGAATCTAACAAGGATTAAGGATACGGGGAGAAGCCTAATAAATTGAAAGCACATTGTTTAAATCATAGCAGGCAATCATCAAATTAGCTTAAGACAAATTATCACGTATCTCAAACTTATGCAGCACAACAGAAAACTTGCCAACATGTGCAGAATAGCTTATAACCTAAAGCGTGAGGAAAAAATAGTCGACAGCCAACCCAGACCCATACACCTGAAAGAAAGTATTGAAATTTGTGCTTCCCCAAATCGCTCACCCAAAAAAGTATGCCATACTTTACTGTTTGATGTGTTAATGTTTCAAGGCTACTCAGCAGACGCTGACATGCAGCAAAGTCAAGAACACAGTCAAAAGCACGCCTTCAAAATTTAGGCCAAATTGAAAATCCACTTATTATTGTTCTGTATCATATCCAATGCGTTAGAAAGACTCAGTTGGATTATTCGTCATTGGTTGTTGAAGACCAGTGTTAAGATGATTGTCTGTGAAAGCAATGATAGGCTTGCTCAATCAAGGCCACTACAGCCGAGACTCAAGAGTGGGATGAAATCTAAGATTTGAAACTCAAACCTCACTCGCAGTTAAATGTCCCTCTCTCTCTTTCTCTCTCTCCCTCTCTCCTGACTCGACCGGACGACATTAAACATTCTGTTTTCCAAGATCTTGTGCACCCAAATGGTGTAGCGAAAGGGACTACCCAGTTTTGGAGCTGATTCACATAGCCTGCCTTGTATGGTGTAGGTTCATATCCAAGTCCTTTGGGGCATAATAAGAATTCGTGGTTTATTAAGCTATACAATAACTCAATTTGAACAAACAAGCCCAACACCAATCTGATTAGAGAAAGAAGATTATGTCTCGACTAGGCCACAACAGCAAAACAAAGAGACTTTAAAAAAAAAAAAAAAATACAGTACCCAACAAACGATAACGATTCTACTATTAGTCCCAAAACAAGCCTTCGGGTCAAAGGAAACAGTAGACTTTCAAGAATTTAATTCATCTTGCTGATTAAGTCATTAATTTGATCTGCACGATTGCCTGTATCTCCCCCATCCTTGTACAAAGCTTTCCTCCCCTGCAATCCTTCTTTTGGCTTGTTGAGTGCGAACGGCTCCAGAAAGCCAGTAATCTCCTTGAAATGTGGACCAACAGTAGCTATTTCATGTACGATATCTTCCAGGCAGAGGATGCCCTGCTTCCCCAATGCCTGTCAAATGCATGAATCATATGCTGTGAGACAGTTGCAAAGCTTCTTCACTTAAAGCAGCCGAAAGTTTAGGGGGATTGAACCTTACCTGTTCAATTATGTTGTTATCTATCAGAGCAACCCTCTGGTTGTTTATCTTTCCATAACCCTTCTTGTATATCAGTTCACTAATGTTCTTAAGGCTTGGATATCTGCAAAAGAGAACAGCTAGAATCTTGTAAACGCAATGAAGTAGATGACAGAACATTGTGTCCTACAGCTAAAGACCAAGTATCATTGCACATACACTATCTGATTCTGAAGGCAAAAATGTAAGGGAGAAAATATGTCTACTTTTTTTTAAGCTAAATGTTGTTTTGTAGTCCTAAAATAGGCAAAGATGATTTTAATTTTTAGGGGAAACTTCCAACTTGCCAATGCACTCTTGAACAATATGTCTGAAAGAAGAACCAGTTTTTCAACCTTTACAGTGTTTTATATGCTAACCAACAGTGGCACTTACCAAATAAATAAAATAAAAATAAAAATAAAAAAAATAAAACTGGCACTTAATGCTGACATTTGCCCTCATGCTAAGCAAGGTGATTTAAGATTATGGTGTGAAAGAATCCATAGGACAGGTTATGGACTGTGAACAATAATTTAGGATTGTAGAAAGACTGTTTTGTGCCAACTGTCTCAAGCCTCTCTTTGCTACAATTAAGGCTAAACCTGACCACTGCTAATGTAGTAAGGACATATCCCTTCTTAACATGAGGATAGACCTGAAAGTTGTAACACCTAGCAAAGAAAGACAGAAGAAGAATTCGCACAGTTCAATAATCTTTGCCAGTCCAAATAAATCAACTAAAGAACAAAAGCAAAGATCCAGCAAAGATAATTTGTGAGTTGAATCACCCAAATGAGGACAACAAGGTAAGCTGCAAGGAAATTAGCACTAGGATCTAATGTCATAAAGTGACCCAAAACAATAACTTACAAGGTCTAGTTAGAGTGACTTCTAAATTAGAGTCATGAATTTACTCATAACCCATGCTTGCCTGTCTTTTGAGATTCTCATTACATTCATCATCCAGAAGCTGTACATGTTCCATAAAATATTTAAACAGAGCTTTAAGAATCATACCCATACGTAACATATGGTTCCACCTTTTGAAGCATTTCTAATAATGCAGTACTTGCCTTCAAGAAGACACCATGAAAAATTTTCCTCAGCCTTAAGTTGCAGAGGATCTTCTTGGTTTTTGGGTGCATGTCATTTTTTCTGAAAACAAATGGAAAAGTCAGATGCAGGAACAGTTAGCAAAAAAACTGAAAGGACTCATCTCAAAACAATAGCAACCTACCCCTGAATGCGAATTATGAATAGCACCTTTGAATTGACTGTCAACAATGCTGGTACAGGCCTCTTTGCCCTCTTTTTCATTCGTATAAGGTCCAATTCCTAGGTAAAATATGACCAGTTAGCAATTATCCAAAGAACAACATGTTTTACACAGATTGAAATTGCATGTGATGACATATCAAACAGCATACAACTAATTTTTACTGAA
The DNA here is from genome assembly GCA_020883675.1 of Bruguiera gymnorhiza. Classification (NCBI taxonomy): domain Eukaryota; kingdom Viridiplantae; phylum Streptophyta; class Magnoliopsida; order Malpighiales; family Rhizophoraceae; genus Bruguiera; species Bruguiera gymnorhiza. Next base: position 187,901 of record JAIRCJ010000001.1, on the reverse strand, counting down.
TAATATACAGTCCTTCAGGTTATATGTTACTGCAAGTGTCAGTTGTGCTCTGAATCAATTCTTTATGGCTCCAAACAAATACATGGATCTAGTTTTTTACAAGACTATGTATGTCATATAAAATGTCCAAAAAAAATCTAGGCTAACAAAAGAGACAGCAAATTTCAAAAGTGGAGTACAAATCTCTACATCTATGCATATGAAGCACATGCTTTCAGACCCCAGTTAAAAGAGCCAGTTGGACAGAGAGGTTCTTAGGGCCTGCTTTTTGAATAAAATGAGTACTTGTACATGGTAAAAGAATATGTGAACAGACCACTTAACAAACTCTGAAAATCCCAGTTTCCTTACTATCATGATCCTAAATCCATTATGTAATGGATACCTTCCTTATTTTTGAAATATACATCCACCGCTCCAAAAAAGATGGCTATATTGGTGTTGATTTGGAACCAATTGACCAAAGACAAATACACACTCATGGAGGTCTATAAGCACAGATATATGCCTATATGTCACCCAAAGACAAGTTAAACATGGCGGCAATATCCAACCTTTTTTCACTTTCAAGACCAACTATGAAAAACCAATCTCAACCAAGCAATGCAACAAACCAACAGTAAAATCTTCATAAAAGAACAGTACTTCATTTTTATTTGAACACAAAAAATTTATAAAAAAAAAAAAAAACCCTTATAAAAGAAAAGAAAAGAAGGGAAATTGTTTCGCCTTCAAGACCAACCATGAAAAACCAATCTCAAGCAAGCAAGGCAACAGACGAACAACAAAATCTCCATAAAAGAACAAAACTTTACTTTAATTTGAACACAACAAAACGTTCTAAAAGAAACGAAAAGAAAGGAAATTGTTGGGGTTTATTATATATACCTTGTCTCTGAACTCCTTGACAAACTGCTCAGGCCTTTTGATGTCCTCCAGCCTTTTCCTCTTATTCCCTCCATACTTCCCCAACTCCAACTGGGTTTTCCTATTAAGTGCTATTGACTCTTCCTTGTGCTTCCTTTTCTTCAATACCACCTCCGGTATATACGTCAAAGCCGGCGTTGCCTCCTCTTCCGCCATTATTTTCTCAACGCCGAGCTCACAAATTCAGAACTGCTTAACCGAGAACTTGTGTCTGAACTAGATGGAGAACCAACAGCCGATGAAGGGCAGCAGAGGTCAGCCACCGAATGCTGGAAATAGAGGACGGTGAAGTGGCGCCGCCGCCGAGGCTGCAGAGTTGATTTAAGGCTTTGCGCGAGAGAGAGAAAGAGAGAGAGAGAGAGGAAGGGAGAGGGTCAGATGACTATATGGGTGCGCGAACAAAAGCCCATCTTCATTGGGCCTCATCTATTTTTCTTTCTTCTTCTACCCACCGTCCTTTGTGTTACTTTATTTTTTTTTTCCTTCTTCTTCTTCTTTTCAAAAAAAAAAAAAAAATCTGCATAAGTATAAATAAATAAAATTTTCCGAGCCAGAAGAAACTAAATAATGGGTTGTACTTAATTAATTTGTAATGTTTTTTTTTTCATTTTTTTAAAGCCATCTATTCATTACCTATAAAAATAATAATATTTTCTTAAAAGTTATTAACTAAAAAATTATTTAATTATTTTTTATAATAAAAACTATTGTCATAACATATCTAAAAATAAATATTTTATTACAGAGGGGAGAAAAGAGCAAGTAAAGTAAGAAAAAACATAAATTTATATTACATTATTAAAATGCTTTTTCATTTTTTCATTTTTTCCGTTGGTTAGAACACTATTAAGATGTTGGATGCACATTTGTATTCCATCATTAACACGACTCTTATGCTTTGTGCTTTGGAGTTTTGAGTAAATCGAGAGCTCAAGAGTAAATCTAGGACTGGCCTGGTGCCTGATTCTTGCTTGTTTATCATAGTGGGGTAAAACATACTTACAAGTTTTTGAAGTACTAGACCCATATTTTCTTAGCAATTTTGAGTTCTATCAAGTCTGCTTAAAACCAATGGAAATAGATTCAATGCAAATCCCCAAAACAAGTATCCAAGCAAAACTTGAAAAACATAATGGTCGCCGCAAAGCTAAGCTCAAATAAAAAGCCCCCATTACAAGTTGTTCTCATCAGTATCAGTACTATCTGGTTTACAAGATGGTCGCCGACCCTTATCAGGACCACCAATAATCCCCCAGGTCTCAAACTGCCTTTGACGAGCTCTTGCCCGCTCCTTCTCTTCCTCAGACTTGGATGAATAACAGTGGGGGCAGGAAACTCCGAATTCCCACTCCGGGGCTTCCATATCAGCATCACTCACTGGTTGCTTACATCCATAACAAAGCTTGAATGTTCCCTGTGCCAAGCCATGCTCAACAGAGACTCGCTTGTCAAACACAAAGCACTCGCCTTCCCACAGGCTTTCTGACTTGGGAACCTCTTCGAGGTACTTCAGAATTCCACCTTCCAAATGATAAACCTGGCAAGGAGTTCAGATTGAAGCATCAGGATATGAATAGAACAAGTAAACTAATAGAAATAGAGAGCTCCAAACACCCCGATAAATAATATGTGCTATCATGCAAAACACGTATTAAGAGAACTTCAAACATGAAACATCTGGTTCATCAAATAAAAAAAAAAACAAATCGTCTAAACCTGGCCAATCCTACTACTTCAGGACTTGGCTAGTAAATTGCATCAAAACATCCAAACCAATGTTTTAGGAGGAAATTTATAATAATGCCAATTGAGCTCTCATGGAATGAGACCACAGAGCCCAAGACCACAGTTTCTCCAGTACCATAAACCATTTCAATGAGAAGGGTCACCGGAACATGGATAAGCTAGAATTCAAAAGCAGAATCACCTCTTTGAAACCTTTACTGAGGAGAAAGCTTGATGCTTTCTCGCATCGAATTCCTCCTGTGCAGTACATTGCAACTCGCTGAGGCATTTTGTCTTTCAAACCCTCTGTTTTATTATCCATGCTTCCATCTGAAAAGTTCATCTGTGCTGCTTGTTCAAGTTGAAACTGATCTTCCGCCCAATATGGGAATTCCCGAAAAGCTGTGGTACAAGGATCAACTGCTCCCTTGAACTTCCCGATCCTAGTTTCATACTTGTTCCGCACATCAATCACCATCTGTGTTTAAGATCAAATGGCTAGATTAGCCTAGCAAAGCAAAGAAAAATAGCAGCCCAGAATCTTATGATTATTGGCTGTTGGGGCGAGAACTTGTCAGTTCCGTCAGAAAAAAGAAAGCGAGAACTATCACAACTCCTTATGTACTTGAAAGACTCAAAAGTTCTTTTCTGTTTAGAAAAGAAAACATCCATACCCCCAATTCCAAATCAATTCACTTAACAAAGTGTCTGAATTCTTAAATCAACAAAATTAAATGAGAACCATGACAAAGGAAACAAGCAAGGAAAGTAGTTCGCAACAAACAAAAAAATCCATAGAAAAAGTAACTGATCTCCAAAAGTAACAAACATCAATTTGACAAATCTCACAATTCGAAAGAATACTCCACTAGAACAAACAGCAATCAACAGGTCAGAATTATACTGAAATATCATTGACCCACCGTATCTGGTTCACTAATCAATGCATTCCACTCCGAGGGGTTCACATACTTGCCAACTCTTTCAATGGGCGAGACAGCAGGCATCCCAAGAGTGACAATCTGCTCAGACATCACATAAAGGAAAATCTAAATAAGAACACCCTTCATTACTATTCTCCCCATGAGCAGGTTCAGAAAACAAAAAATGCAAACACAGAAAGGCAGGACCTCTTTCTTCAGCTTGACCCGGACATGATCCCAGCGAAAGGGTGCATCTTCACCAGCTGCAAGAGGAGAAGCAGTGGTGTGTCCATGATGATGGATGGCTTCGTCCTCGGGACTAACGGGTGATTCCACCTGTCTTAGACCCTTTAACCGGTCATCCCTTTGGATGAATTCAAGAACACTTTCCACAGATTCCCTGGTCCCGCAAATGCTGCCATTGAGACCCTCAGGTGCAAGAATGATACCACCTGAAACACGCTGAAAAACATCAGCTTGGCGAGGTGCAAATCTGCTGGGGATATATTCACATAGCAACCACATCGAAAAGAACAGAACATCACAAACGAAACATAAGTTCTTTAATGGCAAATCAACCTAGTGGAAATCCCTTGTAATGAAAAAGCCGCAATTTTACATGGATAAGCAATGATAATAAAGGAAAGAGTACAAAGAAAAGAGAGAGATTAAAAAAGGGGAAAGCGTACAGACCAGCTGCTGACAGAGATCCTTCAAGGGGTTCCGGAAATCAGCGTGGTCAGGAAAGTCAGCGAATTTGTAGAAAGAAACGACCACAAGATTTAACTGTGAGGGGTCCGGCGGATCAATGGAGTCGGGCAAAGGGAGAACCGGGTCAGAGCGAGCAGAAGAACCAAACTTGGAGGCAGCTGTGGCGATGCTTGAAAGATGAAATTTTTGGGAAGAAGAAGAAGAAGATAATAGCATAATTGGAGACAAGTTGTGGGAAGTATTAGTTTGGTATAATTGGGATGTGACGGCTGTGGTGGTGGGATTCATTTTCATAGAAGAAGAAGACGGCATCGTTTTCCTCAGTCTGAATGTCAGCAACAGAAGTGAAGAACATCTCCCGTTACAATTACAACAAAACAAAGACCGCCCAAGAAGCATTATTTGCTTCTTTCTTTGGTTCTGTCTGTGTGATTGTCGTCGTAGCTTACTTAGGTTAAGGCCAGGCCGCCTCGGCGGCCGTGCGTTGGTGCGGCTGTAGCCAAACATCGTCCATCACTCCTCGTTTGCTGGTCCGAGTGTCCGAGGTTTTTCAAGTTTTATTAGCCCAACTGGAATGGAAGGAAGAATCGCACTAGTACGGCCCAACCCAGTGAGACCTACCAACGGGTCACGATAACTATAAATAATCCTTTTTCTTCCATACCATACCGTCTGTTAAGTTCGTTTCAAGAGATCAGAGTTTGTATTAGTTAGTATCCGTCAAGATACAAAAGTCTCATATCCGCTTAGAATGTGAATGTGGTTCACCATTTAATGGGTTACATACGCTTAGAATATGAATGTGGTTCACCATGCAATGGGTTAGAACTGAACTTTCAGATGGATATAAATTTTAATAATATTATTTGAAATAGTATGAGAATTTTGTTCGTGTCCCCTAATTTACAACAAGTACAAGTGATTCGATTGTTTCTATTTGTTTGGCTAAATCAATTCTTTCTAATTGTTTAGCTAAATCAGTTCAGTCCAGTATTAATGCGGAGTTCAAAGCTGAAAATGAACAAACTGAGGGTGTCAAGCTTATGAAGGTAAACCATGGCATCATTCCAACGCATCGTTGAGATTACACTAAAACATAACCATTAGAAATCCATCAAAAAAGATGACAAGCATGTCACATGTCACCAACGTTTGCATCAAAATTCGGTATCCAATTTCTGGTGTTGAACCGTGACAATAAAGAATGAAACAAAACCCGTGTTCTTACACAATTGACATCCCTAATCATACTAACTCATAATTCAAAACAAGAAATATGGTCAACTGCAAAGTCCCCTCATTCCCAGCCAATAGCAGGGGCAGCAGCTGCTGGTGGTGCTGCAGCGTCCCATCCACCCGAAAATCCATCTGAAGTCAAACAACAAGAGGAAGGAAAAACAAATCACAAAAAGTGTCACCAACTCACTGTATAACACAGCAGCTATCGAACTTCAGTACATGACTTACAATGAGAAAATTATGGATGACATAGTTGCATAGCAACAAATTTTGCACCCAGCAATGAACTAATTTTATACAAAAAATGAAAATGACCAGTTCAAAAAAGTTCTCAAAGTAAATTGATTTCCAGATGCTGACCAATCAAAGTAATCCATAAGGAGTATACCTTGCTCTGGATGGTTGGCAGCAGGAGCAGCCACAATAGGCTGTTGAGGCACATCAGCGGTCCACTGGCCATCAGGAATGGTGCTACTCCTGTCAGTTGGGCCTAGCCCGTATTCAGGAGCAGTAAGTGAAAAATCAGAAGCAACAACTCCACCCTCCTCTTCTGGCTTCCTGCTTTTTTCAGGCTCCCTGTAGAAGAATAAGTCCACCTGCACACGGAAAATACATCAATCAAATCAAACATAGACCTATTCATAACTAACACTTAACATGCACCGAAAGAGAAATCCAACCACAGTGGAAGGTAAATACAATGCCCAAAGGGAATACTGAACCATAACACATAAACGCTTTTCCAGCACTTCGTTTTTGCAACTTTTGGGATTTCAAAGCTGTTTTTTTATTTTTTTTTCGCTTGTAGATGCTCACCATAACATCCCATTTGTGCCCTTGTAGAATTGTACCCTGCATCTGCAGAACCATTCTTGCTAACAGCCAAAACAGGCAACCGATACTATGCTTCCCTTTGTTATTAGCAGGAATGCCAATATCAACATAACGCACGGGAGAATCAGTATCACAGAAAGCAATGGTAGGGATATTTCCAAGAGCTACTTCCTTTATAGGCTACAAGACAAGTAATACCAAATGACAAAAGTTAATCATCCAAAAAAAAAAACCTCAAGGATTATTACACAATCAACAAGAATAAACAAGTTCAAATTATTGCACTGGCCGGATTTACCTGGTGATCAGTCCTTGGATCGGTAAGGATCAGAAGATGGGGCTCGCCAAATGAAGTCTGGAGCTGGTTAGTGAAGGTACCAGGAGTATGCCTCCCAGCGATTGCATGAGCACCAGTGTATTGAGCAACTTGAGGACAGCCCTCTGGCCATAAGGCCTTGTAGACTGAACAATAATGTCCTAAGGATTCTCAATGGCAACAATAATCCTGGCAGCCAATCGAAGCTTTTCCCATGTCTTTCCAAAGTTGATTATATAAATTCCTGGCCATAAACAAATTAAAGTTGAAAACTTTGATACAAATTCCAGCTTAAAATTAGCATTAAAATGCCCCCATCATCCAACCAATAATCACGGATATAAGAATTAAACTAAATTAAATTAAATAAAAAAAAACACAATCATATGAATTTCTCGTTATAAAAATGAATAAATTAAGAAAAAATTGACAGTGGGTTACCTACCGTCATTGCGGCGTTTGAAGACGTAGCGTTCCATTTGGAAGTCGCAGTTTTTGGTTCCGAGGTGAACCTCAGAGGCCAGCATCAGCTGAATGTCCTGCTCCTTGGGAGAAAGCGCCCACTTGGCTTCTGGGGTTGCTGTACCCGGGGCTGCCAGCGTGCCTGTCGCAGTCGCCGTCGCCATGGCTTTTCTGCTTTGGAAATTGAGATAGTTTTTTTTGGCCCGGCGAGGGGGGTGGGGGGAATTTGAGAACCGGCGGGGGCGGGACAAAATAAATAAAAGCTGAGAGAGGCCGAAAGCGTCTGGTTGACAGTGGCTGTGGCTGGTGGAGCAGGCTTTTCCACTTTTTTCGGCCTGGGGGTTTAGTCTTGTTGGGTTGGAGATGGGCTTGAGTTTTGGCCCAATGATGCCTTATTCTTCTAAATGCCTAGTTAATTTCCTCGTTAGATGCTAAGGTAACAACACTCCTATTCTATGAGCCTAAATGAGTTTTACCATCTATTTGATTTTGTTGGAGTGGGTTAACATCTTTGAATTTTTCATAATGATAACGTTAGCGACGTTTATTTTTTCAGACAAAGTTGCTAATGAAGATGATGAAGATTGAATTGATATTGTGTGTGACAGCAAAATGGATGACTACCTCTACGATGTTGAAGAAGATTTTGGTACCATTTTTAATGGCGAAGGTGAGATACCTACCTGAGGAGGATGATGACGGTGAGGACAACGACATTTCGGATGCAGAAGATAGAGATGGCCCTCAATGAAGAAATTGAAAACGGAAGTTTGGGGGGGGGGGGTGGGCGAGAAGGGTGCTTCTCCATTTGCAAGAGTTGAAGACTATGAGCGTTTGCCGAGGGAAGACACCACGAGAAAGCAAACTCTTAGAAGAATAAGAATAATAAAAAATTAAAAAAAAAGAAAAAAGAAAAAAAGAAAGGTCCCAGATCATAGAGGGAAAGAAAGTCATCCTCCGAGTGATTGCACAACCGTATTCCTTGTGCAAACCGTCGAGTTACCTTTCTTGTTCATTGGCGCCATATCATTGACATGAAAGTGCCGCGGACAATCCAATTGAGTGGCACCTTTTGTACAATTGCCTCATTCTTAGCGTTCGAATTATAGGGAAGATTGAAAATTTGAACAGTTTCTGACACTACCATTTTCATTTCAACTACCATTAGTTCATTAACATTAAACAACTGATGCTACTTCAAACCTAAATTAACAACAGCAAGACATTGATACGGACTACAGAGGAAGCAGGGAATGACTCGCATAAATCCAATACGTGTTTCAAAAATTTCTCCCTCAATTTCTGCTTGGCTCAAGAGATGGTGACCTCCACTGTCTTGGATTTGGGAGGTGGAGGATCCTTCTCGACAACCACAGTCAGCACTCCATTTTCGTATCTGGCAGTGATGGCAGAGACATTGGCGTCTTCAGGCAGGCGGAACTTCCTCATCAGCTTCTGGGGTGCCCTTCTCTCGAGCCTGATGTACTTGCAAGCTTCCTCCTCAACATCCTCACGTTTCCTCTTCCCTCCGCTCTTGATAACCAATGTCTTCTCATCTTCCACGGTCACCTACCAATTCAGTCATTGGTACGATTCAAAAGATGAAGATTGGCACCACTAGATTGACTTTGCAAAGTTTCGTAGGTGCCGTGGCACCAAGTTATCCACCCAAAGACAACCGCATCTCAACTCTCATAGTTGCAAATGGAATAACAACAACAAAGTTTTAATCCTAAATTAAATTGGATCGACCACAAGAATCTTTTCTCTTCGTTCTACCATTATGCACTAAATTTGTTCAAAATCCTTCCTAAAGAAAGGCTTAATCCCAATTCTCAGAGTCACGCATAAAGGGACATAGCACATTCGGCCACTGCAGAAAATGTGACACGATCATAAGGTCCCCAGACAAACCATTCTACTACTTCACCAGAGGATTACCCCACCTCATGAGCTATTAGGCAGAGGCCGTGAGTTTCAAACCCAAACAATACACGATGATATAACAGAAAACTGCAAGTGCCAACAATACCTGAATATCAGATTTGGACAGGCCAGGGAAATCCATGTGAAAGATGTATTCTTTGGGAGTGTCTAAAATGTCGACAGGGAAGCTGTTGACTCCCCTTTTGTCATTCCCATCATTGGACCGAGAAGAGAAGACGAACTTCTCAATGTTCTCGGGAATGCTGAAGAAATGGTTCATTGCATCAGACACGCTTGAATCCACCACTCGGCTCATTCTTCCAGTACAGTTCGATTACGCCCCAACAACACTGCAAGAACTTATGTGCATACAATACCCACCAAAGAAACAAAGAAAAAAAGGAAAAAAAAAAACATTCTTTAGCATCTGTTCTTCACATAAATACAGGAGCCGTAATTTTAACATTATGTATCAATGACAGGGCCAAGTAAGGAATTTGCTAGCAGATCCCAGTTCAAAAAAATAGAAAAAGCAGCAATCTTGAAAATCAAAATTCCGTGTTTGTTTACCGAGAAAACAAGTAGGAAAATTGGGATGGGGCAGGCAAAAGATATACCTGCGACCCAAGAAGTCCGAAGCGACAAGGAACCGAAGACCAGAGGAATAATGAGTCGACAAACGTTAACGTAAATTTAGTAGTGGAACAGCTGCTTTGTTTGGTGGGCAAGAAAATGTCGGGGATAATATGCAGGGCGGAAGGAAAGTTCGAGAGCAAGGGAGGGTACGGGGAAGGAAGTGTCCGGAAAAATCTAAAGTGCTTGAGAGTGATCCTGTGTGTGCGCGTGTACCCTTTCACTGAAACTATCTTTTTGGGCCTACGCGATGGGTGTACGAGTATATGTGTACTTTTAACGAACGAAGGGCCTTTATTGACCTTCAGCATGATCATCCTACAACAAATTACTAAAGGGTGAGTGGCAACCCCAAGCAAAAAAAAACTTGTTTGTTTATGATGGAATTTATTAATTAGGTAGTTGTTTGTTTATGATGGAGAATGAAATGAAAACTTTCTTAATAAAATTTGATTTAATTTATCAACAAAAATGAAATGTGTATTGATATAACCACAAAAAAAGGGGGGTTTAAGAGATATATATGAAATAAAATGTTACTTCCAATAATGTTTATAAACGGACTCAAATGATCCGATTTAATTATTTTCCTTAAATTTCTCAATAATCAACCTTATAAAACGAATCTATTAGGAAATCAAAATTTTTTAGGATTTTGTCTGAAACTCACAACTTCATTTCTGATTGCACCGCAGCTCAAGTAAATATGAGAGATTTCTCTGATGTAAGTGGATTCTTATTCTTCTCTCACAACACAATTATTTGTCTAATGCTTATTCCTCCTCCAAATAATGCAATGAATTCTTTATCTTCTATCTTGATTCAACAAGTTTAAAAGACGGATCCGAATTTAGGTAAATGGATGCACTCAATTTTCTTCAATCTCAAATCATACAATTGATCTCTCTCTCTCTCTCTCTCTCTCTCTCTCTCTCTCTCTCTCTCTCTCTCTCTCTCTCTCTCTCTCTCTCTCTCTCTCTCTCTCTCTCTGTCAAATGAATTGTTAGGGCTTCTTAGTATGACAAACTCTTGAGATTTGATGTGTACTTCAATTTTTATTTTGGTACATTCGACAGTACTTTAATTTATAATATGTTATATATCATTATTAGTTTAATTTTGGCATGTTTCAAAGCTCGGGGAAAATATTGTTCAATATGTTTGGAAATTTGATTCGATGTTGTTCATAACTTTTCTGCAAACGAACAACAATTGACAGGGCTTGATTGTTCATTATTAGAGACACCGTCTGCCCTCTCCACAGTGATATACTCATTACTTAGTAACATACATGCGGAGAAGGAAACAAGTTTGTAGCAAAGTAATTGTTCCTTGTCCTTCGTTATGGTTGTCAAATTTTCGTAATTGAATTTTATAAATTTCATCATTTACTATAATTAGTTGCCTTTTTTTTTTTTTTCTTCCTAACAAAATAATATGTACTCTAAATAAGTGGATAACTCTGCCAAATATTGTCTGTTGATGAGTAGATAACTGCCGAAAATCAAATATTACGTTTTGACTTGATTGAGCAAGCTTCTAAGTATTGATAATAAAAATATTAAATTCATTTCTTTACTTTAAAAAAAAAATGCATTTCATCGACTCTGTCCAGGGTAGTAGACTTCAGAAATAAGTATTACAATTGCAATGTTGCTGTTGTAACCCTTCCATTTTTTTTTTTTTTTTGGATTAATCTTCGAATTTAAAGGCAAGATAATATTGGTTTTTTTTTATTTAATAAAAAAAAGTAGGTGTTATATATTACTTCTTTTTGAAATACGGTGTTATTATTGTTTCCTTTCCCACAATGTCCAACGTCATATTGCAGATTTGGAGTAGTTAGGAAATATGGCACCTGACGAAAGATCCAGGAAGAAAAGAATGAAAAGATGCAATCATGGTCGAGGACGCAATGAAAAGAAGAATAATTGCAGGACCATTGCAGAGCTGCCAGACCACATTTTTTACCTTGTTTTCTGCAAGCTCCCCTCAAAAACCATAATCCTATGCAGGTGCATGTGCAAGACATGGTGCCGAATGCTGCTAGAGCCTTACTTTGCCAAGCTGCACTTCCCCAACTCAACGCCTGGCTTGCTGCTCAAGCTCTGTGTCGACACCAGCTCGGGCCATGATCATGAATTTCACTTGCTTGAACGGGTAGATCAAGGCATTGAAGCTCTCCCTTATAATGATAGCAATGACGGTCTTTTGGCGACCAAGTTCAGCAAAGACTTTAATATTTTTTATCCGCAAAGCAAAATGGAAGTGATCAGCACCTGCAATGGCTTGGTATTGTTTTGTAATCTGTCTGACGGCAACCCCATTTGCGTTACGAATCCAATTACTGGGGAGCACACAATCCTCCCTCCGCACAAGTCGAAAAGTCACGCTCACGTGTTGGGGCTGGGGATGAGCTCTAACACCAGTGATGGTGAATACAAGGTCGTTAGAATTTGCGACGACTTGGTGCAGGTACACACGCTTGGCACCACTACTTGGACGTGCATCGATGTCGAAATCGATGAAAGTTTCTTGCCAGATTCCCATTACAACGGCTTGTTTCTGAATGGGATTTTTCACTGGGTTGCTGTTGACTATGATATTGAGGTATTGCTGCTATGTACGCTCCGACTTGAAAGCGGGCAATTCCACCACTGCATGTTTCCAATACCCCAATCAGAGGACGAGGAGCTTGGTTGCTATTGGTGGACACTCGGAACAAAAGGAGAATTTCTGACCGGCTTCAGGCTATCCGGAAAATGCCAATTATCCTGATTTTGAAGTGTGGATGATGAAAGAACATGGGAATGAAGAGTCTTGGACTAGACTCTTTGGGGTTAAAGATCTGTCGATGCCAGCTGGGTGTGGAGACTTCTTTAAGGTGATCAAGTTCTTGGACGATGACAGGGTTTTGGGGTTGATTCTTGGTCGCTTGTTCGTGTATTATGTTAGTGATGGAACACACCTGTGGGTTGATTATTACGGATATGAAGATGATTTGGTTTCGGAAGCACTTGTCTACACTCCAAGCTTCATTTCGCTCGAGGGTAATGTGCCCGGAGGGAGCCTGAACGTGTTCAGCATAAGAACGTTCTAGCTATCTGTCTATACTAGGGTTTGGAGTGCACATTTGACGCACTTCTATCTCTACGGTCATTGAGCTCCTTTTTGGCCACCGGTTTAGTCGAAGTATGTTTCAGTGGCTATAGTTTGCGTTCTTATTTTATTTTCCGAAACTGAAGAAATTTAAAGTTGAAATTAACTTGTCTACAGACTACAGCATATTGGCCAATAGGTATGTGCATGTTTGGAACATTTTGTTGCCCCTAGACCTAGACAAAGTTGTTATCTTATATCTTTTCTTCTTTGTTTCGACATTGATATTACAGAAGACCGAGCAGGGCCGTGAGCTATATTGAAAATAATTATTTCGTTTTCGCATATCTCGTATCTCAAGAGATTGTATCAGCGAATCATCATAACGTATCTAACTTGCAAGTTGGCAGAAAAAAAGAATAATACCTATGCAAACATTAAAAAAATTGTATTGTTTCTTTGTAGAATCTAGCTACTGAGATTAGCGTTGCTTAAGCCACATGATGGTTGAATGCTCATCATCCACTCAAGTCGCAACACCTCCTCTCCTTAAAAATTACAAAAAGAAAGGATAAAAAAAAGAAAATTGACTTAGATTAGTCGTAAGGATGAACTGGCATTGTGTAAATTAAGCAAACCAATTCAAATTCTCCAAGTGTATTTCATATTTTAAGTAAGAGTCACAACATTGGTCAGTACTCATTTTGTCTGAATTTTTTCTCGTAAATATATGAATAAAAAAAAAGAAGAAGAAGAAGAAGAAGAAGAAAATGTACTCTAAAATTTAGATATACTGCACGAGGTGCATCATATATATATATATATATATACAAATTATTGTGAGAATTTAATTGTAAATAAATGAGTTATGTGATTAAAAAATTTTATATTTAAAATAAATAAATAAATAATGTATAAGTAAAAAATATTTATAAATTTAATATTTTAAAATTTTAAATTAAAATATAATATTAAATTTATAAATCTATTATTTACTCAAAATATATCTGTTTTTCTATTTCAATTTCCCCAATAAGTGGCTAAAATTGCAGGCTGGGGGGGCATTTACAACAACATAAACATTAAGCACATGATGATTAAACACAAGAGATGACAATATTAATCCAAAGACTAATGAGGAGGATTTTTCACCCGAATAACCTTTCGCTTCATATCCACTCCTCAAAAATCCTCAGCTTCATATGGAATCCCCGGGAGCACGTCGAGTTCAGAATGACTCTTTTGGACACCAATTCCAACCCAGAAGAGTCAGTTTAAAGCAACCTCGATTAACTGACTGTTTGCGGATTGTGATTCTATGGGCCTCCAAAGTATAGGGAGGGCGAGGATGGAGAAAGGCTCTTATTGTAACAAGTTGGCCAGCTAGAAGTTTTGTGAGAGTTATAATTATGGCAAATAGGCTTTACTCTCTACAACAATACCAAAACAACTTGTTTATTCTATTAATTATATCATGTTGTCTTGCAACTTCAGATGATAGAAAATTTCAAGTGGCTAGAAAGTAGTAAAAAGACAACGCTAGTGAGCCCCAAGGCATGCCTGCTTTGTCCCAACCAAAAAAAAAATAAGAAGAAGAAGAAGAAGAAGAAGAAAAGAAAGGACAATATTGATGTCTCTAAGTAGTGATCTCAAAGTCAATGGTGGAGTAACATTCTCTAGTAATAAAAGCAGAAAAAGGATGTTTGCTGCTATCCGGTCAGTTTGGCCGATGCATTAGTACATGAATGGCTAGATTGGACTTGGATAGTCATAGTGAACTTAATTACAGCACAGAGTTGGGGTGGGGGTGGGGGTGGGGACAGCAAAATTAAGGTGAGGTCCCTTCATCCTCTTTCTTTCTTTTTGGCTTTCCCTTTCTTTCTTGTTTACTAAGTGGCAACCTGCGTTATGAACAGAAGGGAATCTCAAGGAGTTTGAAAATTCAAGTCCGTTGGCTCTCCCACGATCCGTCCAACAATGACACAGAAATGGGATATACCAATGCTAATAGAAACCAAAAAAAAAAAATCTTTAGCCTACATAATCAGCAAATGTATGTCTCTTGAGAATTGTTTTGTTTTACAAAAGATTGCGTCAAAGACAGAGATAATAACACAAAACCAGAAAAAGGTTTACAAAAATTGGGGATCAAAGAAATGGTTTTTGCATTTCATAATTGACAGAGAGACCCAGAAGTCACACAAGGCAACAACTCAAGCATGGTAGCGGTGGTGGTGGTGGTGGTGGTGGTGGTGGTGGGCAGGACTGGGCTGGCCCCCCATTCCAAGCTTTTTCCAAGTGTAAACGCACAAGCACTCAAAATCTCCATTTGGTTGGCCATCTATCAGTACAAAACAATAACATCTAATAATAATAATAATAATAATAATAATAATAATAATCATCAGTGATATTTTAAAATTTTAAATTTATTAATATTAAAATTAAATATTAAAAAAAGATTTTAATAATTAACAATATTAAGTAGATAATAATTTTTTTATAAATCACAGATAGCGATATCTACTGAGAATTTTGTTTCATTGAATTTTTGTTTACAAGAACATATAATAATAATGATAATGATAATCAGTGATTAGATTAATTAAATGCTAGAAGAATAGAGAAAGAGGGATCAAAGAGACAGCAGAAATTGTGGGAAATCCACCAAATAGGAGGCGAGGGTGGGGGTAGGAGGGGGTCGAACGCCCGCCACCCCAGGGGGCCAAAGCCCCCCGGTCTAGCGGAGTTGGCAATGGAATCTTGAGTTGAGCTGGCAGTTCAGCGAAAATTCCAAAGATGGGGGCCTACTTCCCGGAGGCGACACCCCCTCCCCCCCCCCCCAACCCTTTTTTTTTTGGTCTTTGTCTTTAACAAAACAACCAAACTTCACCGAGAATGAGACCACAAAACAGTTAAAAAGAGCTTCATCACGGTCAGTCGCAGAACTTTCTGGACACAAAATATCTGCCATCCACATTCAATCCCCACCGTCCATATCTTCTCCAGCCTCATCTCACTGCCATATTTAACAGATGAGATAGCAAACATTGTAAAATAAAATAATGCTCAATTGCAGTGTGATTTGCAGGACACCCCCCTCCGCCCCCCAAAAATAAATAAAAAAAAATATATATATATATATATATATATATATATATGACGTTCTCTAGAGAATTCTCTCGGGGTCTTGGCTGGCAAATTCTTTATTAAGAAGATGTTTCTATCTGTTGGTTGCTTTCTCCCTCTCTCGTTGATGTTTACTCCAGCTAATGGCAAAAATTCCGTGCATTGGTTTAAAAAGATGTAATCTTTAAGCTGAACGCACGTTGTGGCACCAGTTTTTTTTTTTTTTTTTGTCTGGGGACTTTGTGGGCATAGCTCAGGTGGATTTGTGTTTAAAATTCTTTCGGTTTTGTTAATATAATTCGTCGACAAGACAGGATTTTTGGTGCTGGTATGAGGATGGTGTCTGTTTTCCGAATGTTTTTCTCTGTTTAGGTTGGTTTTGCTTTGTGAGGCAGAGAGGGTTGGATACTTGAGAATAATCAAGAAATGGCAAGCGGAGATGAAAAGGGCAAAAGCAAGGATTTTTATGAAGTTCTGGGGTTGGACAAGGAATGTACAGCTTCAGAGCTCAGGAATGCTTATAAGAAGCTTGCAATGGTTAGAATTTGCCTTCTCTTCTTCCACTGGGCCTTCCTGGAAACACAAAATCCCAGCTCATAAAGCTGGTCTCTTTGTATGTTTTTGTTTTTCCGTGTCAAGAAAAAAAAAAAAAAAGATGTTCTGGCTTTTGGTTAGAAATGAAAAGATCAAATTTTCTGAATTGGGTTTATTTTTATTTATTTATTTATATATGGAAGTCAATGTTATGTAGATTACAAACCTGTTGGAAAATGTTCTGCGAAAATTGAGCAATTGAGTAGTGAAATCGTTTTTGATTGCATAGAGATGGCATCCAGATCGCTGTTCAGCTTCCGGGAATAACAAGTTCGTTGAAGAATCAAAGACGAAGTTCCAGGCAATACAGCAAGCTTATTCAGGTAGTTTCGATCAGTCAAGCCCCACTTTTCTTTCTTCTATTGCACTTCTTATTTTATACCAAATTGTCAAATTGTATTAGAAAAATCACAAAAGTAAAGAGAGAAATTCTAATACCCTAATGGGTGTGCATATCATGGATTAGAATCACGAGATGCCTTCTCCTTCATGTTCTGCTTTTATGTTCCTACAGTTCTCTCTGATGCCAACAAGAGGTTTCTGTACGACGTAGGTGCCTATGACGGTGATGATGACGATAATGTATGATTTTTTATTTTTTTCTTTCTTCTTTTTTAAAAAGTTTTGGTCTTTTTCATGATTTGGTCCCTTTTTCTTTTTTTTTTTTTTTTTTTTTTTCTCCCCCTCAAAGCGTTGATTGGATCTTTTTTCTGTTTCTCATCTCTTGCATGAACCAAGTTTGTCACTTCTCACTTGTGTTTATTGGCATTTGGCCTTGGCCTCCTTCCAGTTTCTAGTATTGCACCAGGGTAGACTCTGCTTTTTTATTTGTTGGTTTTTTGTTAAATAAACATTTTTGGGCACGGAGCTCTTTCTCTCCCCTTATTCGTTCTAGTATATTTAATTTTATGGTGGTATTATCAGAGAGAAATCGTGTGCATCTTGTTTAGTTTAATGTCTTTTCTTGTTTTGAATTTTCTGTCTCGTAGATGCTTCTATTAAACCGGAAAATGTTACACGTATACATAAATTTTGTAAACAAGTTCTAGAAACATACTTGGCAACCAAATGAGTCTTGTCGTGTTAGCGGCGATCCATAGGGACATTAGATGGAACATTGTTTTGTAGGATTCGAAGGTATTTGTATGACTGTTGGAAAGTTTTAGTATGTATTATTAATTATATCTTGTTAACAAGCAGGGAATGGGCGATTTTCTCAATGAAATGGCAGTTATGATGAGCCAAACAAAGCCTAAAGTAAGACTCTCTTCTTGATACCTTTCTTTCTTTTTTTTTTTTTGTTGTCAATTTTGTTGTTTTATGGATCTTTGTGTTATAGATTGGCAATGTTTTGATGTATGTTTGATGTTCAAAGCGACAAACTTTACTTTGTTGCTGTCAATATGAGCCTACCTTCTGCAGAGTTGGTAAATGAATCTCTTATTGCAATAGAAGATTTATAGTCTCTCGGTGCTCCAAAACAATAACTGTCAATGTCCCTAAAAGTTATAGAATGCAATGGAAAAACCCAGCTTCTATTGTAAAGCAATAAACAAGTATTTGTCTTAAACACTTATGTTCTCTTATAACTGTGTTTCATTAGTTTATCAGTTAGTGTCAGGGGAAGCAAACTGCGTGAACTTAAGTGGTTATCTTTGAGTTCTGGCTTGATCTCCTTTGTCTTTTCATCTCTTGTGGTCTTTAAATGTCTCTGTTGTGAGATGATCATCTATTATTTTTGTGTCCAGTCCCAATTCTTTCCCTTTTCAGCAATATCAGGTGCATCCGAGTTGATTGATTCAGAGCTAATTACCAGTGACTGGTGATTATTATTAGTTCAACGACTCCGTCACAGAAGTCGCCAAAGGCCATTTGTTTGTTAGCTGCAGAAACTTTAGCTCCTAGCAAAAGTGTTTGACGTAGACTTTGGTGGACCCCCATCATAGTGGGTTGTTCATTAAGGAATGGCGGTCCTTTGTTGCTTGGGTCCATTACTTGGGTGTCACGTGAATGTCTGGCCCATACATTATTTTTTACAAGAATTCTTCTACTCTGTTTTTAGATGCATTTCTTTCGTGTTTTAGCTAGAAAATTTTCAATGTCTTTGTGATTAAGAGCTGAAAATCTTTTGTTGATAGAAAGTAAAAGACTTTCATCAATGCAGCTAACAGTTTGCTTGGATCGTGAAAATTGACAGGAAAATGGAGAGGAAACTTTTGAGGAATTACAGGAATTATTTGAAGAATTGTTTCAAGGAGACCTAGATTCATCTGGGGTTAGCTGTCAGGCTACTAGTTCTTGCTCTATCTCTTCTGGTGCGGCTTACAGTGAAAGTTCCGGTGCCAGCAACAAGCGCCTCTCATCGGAGATGAATTCTGGAAATACAAAGGCTGAGGGCTCATTTGGCTTTGACTCTCACTTTCATCAATTTTGTTTGGGGGTAAGAATGCTAGTCTTATTCAATTTATCATTGCATATGCTGGAATGTAATTATGTAAGCTTAAGTCATTGGTTTCTGAGATTATCTTTATGGCTGGGCGGGGTGCTACTTACATGCAGCTGGAAAAATTCCCTATTGCTGCTATTGGTCCATTTAATTAGCTCCGGATGCCCATTTTGCTGTCAGAGTTGCTATTGGCAACTCAATCATTGAGCCGATCTATAGGAGTTTAAAAAATGAGTCGAGAGGACACTTCTATCCTTATGCTTCCTCATTTTATGTAGGTGAAATTTGGTGTTTATAAAGTATTTTCTATTCATTAAGTACACCTTCCATCCTCTTCGAGCTCACTCAATATAGGTGATAATTTGGGGAATAAACGTTACAATTGAACTAGAGAAACATTGGACTTGGAGTTGAGTAGGTCGGTAACTCTCTATGTCAGAATTATACTCGAATTGTAAGACTATAGAGTAGAGCTACATTGTCCTCGAAAAGTATCCAGATTGATGTGCATTCATTGGATGGTTGAAGACAGGTGGAGGAACAGCAAGATTTCAAGAAGGGGAAAGGAGTAAGCAGAGGAACTCGAGGAGGGGCCGACGTCAGACGGAGGCATGGCAGGAAAAAAAAAGTTTCATCTGGCCATGATGTCTCCTCCAATGACTATGGGATTTCTGCCTCATGAATCATAATGCACCACTTCTGTGTGCTTGATTCAATCTCTATGGCACCTTGGCCAACCTATTCTCTTCACTCGGCCATCTGGGAGATGAAGGTCTATTTGCGCGGACAATGCTGAAATATTGGTTATGGATGTTAATTGTATATCCCCCCCCCTCCCCCAAACACCAACACCAAATGATGAAGCATAAACGCCCTAAGTGGTAAAGCCGAAAATGACGACACGCTGTCCAAATTCTCTTCTGGGGTGTTCGTGGAGAAATGGCAGGAATGGCATTTAGACCACAAGTGTAATAAGTAGTCCTCCTCTATAGCTCGGTAGTTCGTATTTTCAGTTTTATCCTGTTTCTCCTCTTCGGCTCCACGTTGTGTCTTCCTTTGACTGCAAATTAATGAAGCTATGCTTATGCAATGCCGATGCACTCTCTTTTCATTGGCGGTGGGAGCGATAAAAGAATACTCAAAACGGCATCTCTTGGCCCTGACCACAGGACGTGTAAAGTTACGAGTTAAGAATAAAGCTCAAGTCTCCAAGCACTGTTTCTGCTATATAAAACACCGGCGCTCTAATGGGCGTCTGGGAAGTGTGGAAACACGCCCAAGTTGAATGAGAAGTTGTCGTTTGCTGGGCATTACAAAGAGCGACAGCTGTTAAGTGATGTTGAACGCTAAGGGCATTCATTGTCCCACGGTGATGATCCAACTCGCTGCTGCAGGTGGTGGAATGAATGATGCACAGGTACGTGTATTTGCTTGCTACGCGCAAGCCAGAAATGTGGCCGACCAAAGGGTTGTTATCAAGTAATTGTGATGTGTTTTTATACAAATTTCACATATCTAAAGGTGGTGTGAAATGCAGCATGATCACTCATCTGTCTGCTTTTAGTAGAAGTCCTTTTTTTCATATATATAATTTATTCTTTTTTCACATAAAAAGAAACAAAAGAATTCGGTGAAGGTGTGACTCACAAAGCCAAAAATCAAGCTGAGAAATAATGCATAAAACTGAGGATTTCTTTGTCTTTCTCTTCACCAAATTTGTGAGAAAAAATTTTCATGACCCACATCAAATTTTCTCATGATTTTCTAATCATTTTCTTTTTAAAAGACATTCCGAATAACAAAAAAATTTTCTATTTCATCGATTTTCTTTCGCGTTGCTTTCTTAGTTATCATTTTCATAAATTTCGGATAAAAGCTAAGAAAAATAATATCTTAGACTATGTATTGTGGTACGTGTTATTAGGATAATTGTCCACCAAAAAGTGAGGTCATCCGGTATTTTCCTTGCACAAATGACCCTTGAATTGCCAAGAAAAGTTGAGAAAGTTGAATAAGAGGTCTGTGGCCCTCTTTCACCCACATTTTCAATCGAGGGAAACGGCACCTTGTGCAACACGATCTCCATCAATGCCCTGGAGCATGTCGGTGGGATTTAAATATCTATGCGTGCGGGGGGAGAGTGTGTGTGTGTGTGTTACATCAGCCGTCAATCTATGGCATAATCTTTCTTCATGAGGTGAACATTAGTTAATGACAACCTTTAACGACAATCACTTTTAACTGTTCCGTAAAATAACATGCTGTCATTTACACTTCTTTTAAACTGAATTATTTATTCTAGAAGTGTATGTAATGAAGCTCCTAAACTGTCTTAGTCGAATGACCTTTATGAATGGACTCTTCGAGGCTTACCTTGTTTTAGACAGCGTCAAGGAAATGAGCGGCTCTATGCGGACCATAGAGTAGAGTGGACAAAAATAATAGGGGCCGTCATTCACTAATGTATTATCACGCAGCAACACAACTAATTGATGTTCTTGCTTAACCTTTTTCCATGTTCAGCTTTGTTTTCCATTTTCTTTTCTTGTTTTTTTTTTTTTTTCAGAGTTTAAGTTCGAGGGAAAAGGAACATGGGGAGGTAAGATTCGAATTCTGTCCTCTTTTTTTTATTATTATTTATTTTTAACTAGATAACCATACCTATAATTTTTTTTTTGGGGGGGGGGTTAACTTTGTTTTTGATGGGGTAAAAATTGATGCTAAAACATAGTGTTCTTGTTTAATTGAAAAACAATATATATATATATATATATATATATATATATCGAGTGTCTTAGTCCGGCCAAGTTGGGATTTTTAAATACAATGTTCGGTGACAAGTTGAAAATAGAATAAAACGAAGAGATCATCGAATGGATGAAGCCTCACCATGCAAATTTGGGTGGTAAATCCACATTCGCAAAAGGATAATTCGCTATTATATATTTCTCTCTCTGTTCGATACAGCAGCCAGGCCAGAGTGATCTCTTTTAAGATCGCATTATGCTCATTTATTCAACCTATTTATTTTTTCTAATGTAAAACGACTTAAACTTAGTTGCCGAAGCTAAGAGTATCGATGATTAAAATTACATCGTGACAGATAATCTTTTAACGAGAACAAAGATGCGAGCTTTAATTAATTTAATGTGCACCCAATTCATTTTTTAAACGGAAGATTTGAGACCCAACTACTACTTGTTGCATGTCGTCATAATTGATAAATTGCATGTTTTAAGGATGGATATTGGGGTTCCAAGTTCATTAATTTTTGTGAGTGAGAAATCAGCTTCACAGCACACACATCGGCAATTGCCAGTAGCCCCCAACCCCAACAAATTCTTATAATTTTGTGAGATTTTTAGCCAAGTAGTCAAAGGACTCGGAGGTGGCCTTGATGGATTCTTTGCTTCTATAAATAGGGTATGAATAAAAAGTAAAGGAGTCAAAGAGTCCGCTACAGCTGATCCATCGAGTGTGAAAACAATTCATGATGTTTATATATAGTTAATTCGGTTTCATCAAAAATCAGTCTGATCAATGATGTTTCACTTCACACAAATGCAAATAAAAAAGAAGAGGAAGAAGAAAGAAAGAAACGATTCCTTAAAGTCAAGGGAGTAGAGTTTTTAACTTGAGGTTCTCTTAATGTCTTGAAACGATTCAGAGACTTAGAAAATCTAAAAATGAACTTGGAAACCATAAAAGAGAGAAGTGAGCTCGCGGACGTTTTTGCGTGCCGAAAATGCAATTAAGAAAGCCGAATGGAACCCAAGAGGAGGAGGAGGAGGAGCAAGAAAGATTGCTAAACTACATTGCCCATCTATCATCCATCCATCAGGGCCCAGTTGGCCACCGGCCTACTTAAACTCGAAAGTTATGCTGGGCTCTCAACAACCCAATTGCTTTGCTCCAAGTTTATCATTGACGACCCACTGTTAGAATTCTGCCCCATTGCTCCAATGTCATTGATGACCAAAAAAAAAAAAAAAATCACTTGTTTGGAATAATTAATTTATGAATTTTATATTAAAAAATAAGATATAATCTCGAATTATGCTTTTTTCCATTTTCTTTCTTTTATATATGTATGGACTAATATAATTTTCATTTTAAATAAAAAAAAATATAGATACAAATGTTGAATAAATAATAATAATAATAATAATAATAATAATAATAATAATAATAAATAATATAAGTGGGTTGTTCTTGACCTCTCTCTCTCTCTCTCTCTCTCTCTCTCTCTCTCTCTCTCTATATATATATATATAAGGGGTTGTTATTTACATCAAAATTCCCTTTATTAAGGAATTGGCCTCATTTTCAACAGTTAAAATCACAACAAAGTCAAATTAACGGAGCATATCAAGGGCGCTTATGCCATATACTAGTGACATCAGAGGATCCACAAGTTCCTCTACATTGAATTGAATTCTTGGTTCCATTTAGATCAAAATCCCTTTGATCAAGGAACGGACCTCATGGGAAAATTGAGAGAAGTATGGACATATTGGTGAAATTTTCAACAATTAAAGATCACGTGTAAATCAAATTAATTGAGGACATCAATCAAGGATGTTTATCATATACAGGTGACATTCAAAACATCGACGAGTGCCTTTAAATAGAATTGTTGCTATATAAATTTTTTTTCTCATCACTACATTTTAATATGTATTGTTCGAATGAAATTGATTAAAAAAAATTAATGTCATAGAAGTTTGATTAGTTTTACGTTAGTCGTCAACGTATAGAGACCACTCGAGATCGGCAACGCTGAACACGAAGCCTGACGTTCGCGGAGTTTGTGTGGTTCCATATTTCAACCGCCAGAAGTTCAAGAAGAAGCAGAAAGAGGCATAGTGATCGAGTAACATGGGGAGAGGGGCAGAAGCCATGGGCATTTTGCTGATGATTGCTGGGGCAGCAGTGGCAGCGCCACCAGGGCAGGAACCCCTAGCAGCCCTTTGGTTTTTTGGGCTCCGCATGATTGCTTGCAAGAATTCACCGCCTCCTCCGGTCTACAACTGCACTCACGCTTGTGCCAAAACTATGGTCACCAAGTCCGTGACCATCAATTCCCACAACGTGGGTAAAATTTTATACACTAAATACTGTCCTTTCATCCTCAAATGTGTACTTTCCCCTCATTTTCACATGCCCCTTTTCCCATCTCTAATATTTTCCCTGTTTATTTGAAAGACCCAAAAAAAAAAAAAACAAAAAAATACTAAGATATAGTACCACGGGTTGGTCACTGACTAATAATATATGTATTTCATGTCGGTTTTTTTATTTATTGGTTTTCATGGGGTATTGTTGGCTGGCAGACGTGGAATCAGTCTCTGATTGTTCAGTAGTTAGACTGATCTAACTATATGGCTCTTGAAATAAATTTTAATAAATGGACTGAATCCATTTCGACAGCCAGAGTTAGATCAAATTAACTAATTGATTAATTCTTCGAATATAAAATCTGAAATTTCTAATATCAATTACTAGGCCAGGCCTAGCCTAACCTATCTCTCTCTCTCTCTCTCTCCCTCCCTCTCTCCCTCCCTCTCTGTTTTTTGTTTTCTTTTTGTTTTTTTTTTTGGGGGGGGGGGTGGGGGGTGGGATGCAATAAAACGAATTTCAGAAAACAAAGCAAAGTACACAACGAATGAATGTATATCAATCAATAAATAAGAAAATGAGCTGATGATTGCAATTCTATTATGACTCGTGCCAGAGAACTAAGTAAAACCTCGTTATGAAATGAAGTTTGATTTGCTATAAATTAAAAACATTAAAAAGAGCAAGCCAGGAAATTGCCAACCGGATTGTAACATACAGCTCGGGTCCATTGGCTTCGTTGAAAAAACAAACGCCGTGCCGGCAATAATCCTCCCCCTTCCACCATCACCCCCCCCCCCGCAACAACGCCCAACCCATCGCGCCGGTGACGGAATTCTCCGGTCACATCCTTCCACGTGTACCCGCTTCACCGACGCCATCCCCCAAGCCCCGGCACCTTCCTAAATTCATCCGAGAGCATACGAAGACAACAAGCGAGCAGGACAAACTGTCTCTCTTTCTCTCTCTAAGTTCTCTTTCTTTGTTTCTGTTTTTCTTTCTCTTGATTAATTAAAATCGTCAGATCTATCCGAGTATTTTTCTATGGACGACGACGACGACGTCCATTCCCTCTCGGCGGCCACCGGATCTCCCGAACCCAACGGCGGCAGAATCACCGTGACACTCCCCTCCGGGCATCTGTCTACGCCGACGACGACGGCTCACCCTCCTGCTGCTCAGGGTGGCAACAACAATCAGGCGTCGAAGACGAACGGCGGCGGCGGCGGCGGAGGAGGAGGAGGGAGAGAGGACTGCTGGAGCGAGGGGGCGACGGGGGTGCTGATTGACGCGTGGGGGGAGCGGTACTTGGAGCTGAGCAGAGGGAATCTGAAGCAGAAGCACTGGAAGGAAGTGGCCGATGTCGTCAGCAGCCGGGAGGACTACTCCAAGTCGGCCAAGACCGATATTCAGTGCAAGAATCGGATCGACACGGTCAAGAAGAAGTACAAGTTAGAGAAGGCCAAGATTGCTGCCGGCGGTGGCCCCAGTCACTGGCCGTTTTTTCATCAGCTAGACGAGCTGATCGGTCCAACGGCCAAGATTCCGACTTCGATTCCGTCCAATGCTAAAGTTCCGGTGGGAATCCCGGTTGGAATCCGTGGTGGGAGTGGCAGTGCTCCGTTAAAGCGGCATCGTTTTGTTCCGGTGAAGTTATCGGGGAACAATCAGGCGACTAAGAATCATCAGAATTGGAGGATGCAGTTCCGGAGACGGGAGGCGGAGTCGTCTTCGGAGGAGGAGGAGGAGGAGGAGGAAGAAGAGGAGGAGGAGGAGGAGGAGGCGGATTCTGACGACAGCTTTCCGCCAGAGAAGAGGCGGAGAGTGGTGAAGAGGGAAGTGAATGTGGGGAATGCAAAAGGAGGAAAAGAAAGGAAAGGGTGGTGGGGGAATTCGGTTAGGATGCTTACACAAGCAATACTGAAATTCGGGGAAGCCTACGAGCAAGCTGAGAGCGCCAAGTTGCAGCAAGTGGTGGAGATGGAGAAGGCGAGAATGAAGTTTGCCAAGGAGCTGGAATTGCAGAGAATGCAGTTTTTCATGAAGACCCAGATGGAGATTTCTCAGTTGAAGCATGGGAGGAGTGGAGGCGGCAATGCTCCCACTAGCAAACATCCTGGCGGTAACAACAATGTCCATAACAATAATAATAACAGCAACAATAGTGATAGTGATAACTGTGATTAGATTTGTGCGGTTAGAGTTGATGTTTAGAGCTTTAGATTATATTAATTGTTAGGTTTGTCTATGTTGTGGGTGTGTGTGTGTGGGGTCGAAAGAATTAACCCCACTTCCCAGCTACGGTGATTTAGCTTTGTATTGGGGACTTCTGGTGTTGGGTCTGTCTGTTTGACATGCTTAATTTATCCCAGTTTTTAACTTCTGGAAGTCAGTGACCACTTGTTTACCTTACTTAAAGCTTTCAATTGGATACTATTTGTAACAGTTTTTCTCATCATTGTGGTAGAATGTCAGTGGCATATTCTAGATTATTGGTGGTGTTCCTGGCAAGAAACCCATAAGGAGGGAACCGCTCAATGCCTGCGAATTGAAGGAATGCACAATTACTTCTTGAAGGATATCTTGCTGCCAGTAATGGATAAAGTTTTTAGATCTCCTGATGCCATCTTCGATTGTATTTATATTCAAAGCTTCACAGCGTGATTCTGTTACTGTTGATCTGCTTCTTAGCGTGTCACTTGATCAACTAGGATGTTATCAGAACAGCTTATTCTACTTTTAAGACATGCCTGCTAAAGAATTGCATGAGCAAGACCAATCCCTCTTTGGAATGCTAGTGTATGCTGGCTTAGATGGCTAGTCAGTGATCATGGACTTGCAATAAGCCAAATTTGGTAAATCAGGAATAAAACCTATTTTTGAGTGCTTGTCCAGGTCAAGTACGCAAGTTCAGTTAGCTAGAGCTGCTTTGACGTAGAAATGGAGACAGACATGATTGACTGTAATAAACGAGAACCGTAAAAGGCAGAAGATGTGCATGCAGGCACCACTTTAAGTAGCTCTAACTTGAAGGGATGGCAAAAGGTAGGAAACTAATTTCAGCTGTGAAGAGAATGGTGCAGCCGGGACAAAATTCTGAGCAATAACTTCAATTTTTTTTTAATCTTTTGGGTTAATTAGTGGGAAAAATAAGCTACTCTACACAACACTGTAAAAACTTAGTATTTGGATTAGTCAGCTTGAGTCCATTGATTGACGGGATGGGCTCTGCCTTGGCCATTGTTTAAGGTAAAGTGTCATATGACTATTGGGTCATCCTTGTTTGAAGTTGAGATCTATTCCTTCGCTGAATGGGAAGATCACCTATTCGGCCATTTACTTTAGATGAAAGTCCAGAGAACCATACGTGTACATAGAAACATCAAAATACCAATGAGTCAATAGCTTTCTCGTACTATAATTGTCTCTAAGAATCAGTGGGAGTCGATTAACAAAAGATACAACATTAAAATATTACAAGGACTATTTCCACTCTTGCCTTAAACTTTGCAAACCTTGTTTTTTCTTTATTATTCTTTTTTTTTTTTGCCCCCCGAATCAGAAACTTTCCAGAGATTTTGACTCTAACAATCAGCGGATGCCTTTTCAAAAAAAAAAAAAAAATCAGAAGTGTTGAATTGCAGGAAAATGATGCCAATACGGGATTAGATGGGGTCATGAAGTTCCTCATCAATGGAGGACACCAGAAAATATGTAAATGGGATCGTCCAAATAAGTAATTAATAGGAAGTATAGACCATTCCTCACATTCCTTTCACTCAGAGTACATGCCCGATAAAGTAAACTTAATTAACTAACAAGAATGGGCCCGAGTGGTTTGATAACTACTGGGGGTCCAAACCATTAATTAAAAGTAGTTCCCATGAGAACCGAAAGGCAGATAATGCCATTTGCTTTATCCAAACAAAATAAAGTTGTACGTTAGAGAATGAATTTCAAGGACAAAATAAGCCAGAAGTAAAATTTTCTTAATTTGAATAAACTTTGTAAGTTATACAAACAAAACTATAATTTAAAGGATTCAAGAAGTTAGGTATCTTGGCTAGTAAACAGAAGTCATGTGCCCCAAGGCCATTGAAGTGGTGGTCCAAGGTCTACACTCTGAGGTCCAAAACAAGGTTGCCACATCATTATAATAAGAGCAAAAAATATAGTTCGATTGCGGATCCAATTAGGACACTTTGGATTCAAAATGGGTTTCAATGGACCAATAGTAACCTAAACTTAATAAAGAGTGCGGGCAACACAACTATATGATACTGGGGGGACGGGGTTTGAACCTCTGCCTCCTTCTCTATGATAGTTTGGCCTCCTCTACAAACCAAAAGAAAAAAAACAAAGAAAGTATATATGTACACACACACACACACACATATATATAGTGTGTTTTTTGGTGACATAAAGTGGAGGTTTTGGTCATCTTGATGATGTTGGCGGTATTGGTGGGATCCAGTGAATATTAACATGCGGATTCCATTAAATACACACACACACACACACACACAAAAGCACTTCCAATTTGCTTATAATGGAGCAAAAGACCTTAGAGTTTTGGGCTTGGGGTTAACCTTAGCATCATCCAAGAGGGTTCCTATTTATGTGTTTTGTTAACCGGATGATGACCGCAATCAGATGGTGATAATCACGTCATGATAACAAAGGATTTGGTTAACGTTATGTTTAAATGCAAAAGAAACATAAAGCAGTCACATTTGCCTCCCAAAAGAAACCAAGTTGATAATGAATGTGTACATACGGACCTTTTCATGGGCAAATCCAAGCTTTTTGCCCGACTGTCGGCCAGCCACAGTTGACAAGCCCTGCCTCCTTCATGATTGGTAATAATAATTATTTCGTTTTCTTTCTTCGCTGCATTTCAATGTTTTGCTTAAAAGACATGATTCATGATGTGGGAAATTTCCGGCACTGCCACCGCGATGGAAGGGGCGATGGAAAATGCTAGAATCGATCCCAAACAAAAAATGGGAATATCCCTTTTTTTTATTTTTTTTGTTGGGTCCAGTGACTGTGGACGAAGAGAACTTAATTATTATTGAAATTCAAGATTTAAATTACACATCCCATACAAAATTTTAAATTTGGTAATTATTAAAATATACTCAACAGTTGACTATGGGAATAATTAATCCTCGTCGTCTCCTGCTTCTCGCGGTGAAGCCATCTATAACTATAGCATATACAAGAGCTGTGCACGTATAAATGTGTAGCAGTCGGTGGTACAGGGCTCTGTCCCAGTGTCAAATTCAGACGTCCATTTCAATTTTAAAGGCGGCAGCAGGTCACCTAAACTTAGTTGAAGCAATTAAGAGAACGCGTGAGTCCTCCCATCCCCGTTCCTTTTCAGCTTCAGTTAGATTTCAAGTCATCGGTCGACGATCCAAAACCCCAATTACCCCTAATGAATAACGAACGTCGAATCATATTCGTTACTGCGAGTTACCTTCTTTTCAAGGCAAGAATAACACCGACGCCAATAACCAGGAGGGCTTAAGCACTGTCAATGAATCATTTAATTCGAGAGCTTGAGTCGTTGAATACAATTTTTAAATAAATTATACATATTCAACTTTAATAAACTTTTCACATAGAAAGTTTGTTGAGCTGAAATTGTATATAAAATATTCGGTTATTATATTAAAAAAATTATTCTCGAAAAATTTGTTGTGTTGAAATTTTATACAAAACACTCAATTATTATATTCAAAATTTATTTAATTAAAAAATTCAAAACATTGGATGAAACTTTAAAATGGGTTTTATATTAAACTTTCATGAGGTTTTTTGTTTTTTTTTTTTTCTTGTTTTAATCTTGAGATGGATTTGTTGGTGATTGGTGAGAGTAGTGCAAGGGAAAACCCCAATTTCAAGCAAATAAAATTGAACGAGAGAAAGAAAAAAAAAAACAAAAAGAAAAAAAGGTATGCGTACAACGCGAGGGCAGAAGAAGTCAAGACGCTAAGGTTATGTAATGGTCCTACCATGTGAAGCGAAGGAGGAAAGTGGCGCTTTGCTATGGTTAACGTTAATGTGCAATAGAAGGAGCAGAGCAGGTGACCAAGGAATTTTTGGCCAACTTCATCATCATTGCCATCATCATCCACCAATGTCGACGTGGGAGTGAGTGGGAATTGAATGGCCGAGATCTGCTCGAAAATTAAAGCTTGGATGATGATGATGATGATGATGATGGACGGGAAACTCCACGTTCTTGTGCAAGGCAGTAAGTCTAAGTAGTCTATTTCTATTTCTTCCTTGGTTTCAAATTATTATTATTATTATTTTCTTTTTAAACCCCACAGAGTTATTTTGTCGATTGGTCAACATATTTTTGATAGTTTGTAATGTCAAAATCGGAATGGCGGTTTTGTTCCCACTAATTAAGAATCTGCAGTACCATTATACAAAGCAAACTGCTGTAACTGAATCTCCATCCACCACCTCTGCAGCCAACTACTCAATTAGTATTATATATGATTAGGATTAGGATTAGGATTAGGATGGCAGCCCTCCCGAGCTTAAAATCATTGTTATTATTTCAGAATCTCGTCAGGTCACCGTTCCCCGTGGAAGAACATAAATTAAAAGTGTGGCATCTCAAAATTGCGATGGACTTCAAATGGGTCATAGCAAGTGTGGAACGAGTGGGAATAGAAGAAGAGAATATGTGGAGAACAGGGAAACAGGTGAATCGGTCAGGAAGTTGGAGATTCCTTTCCTTCTCAAGGGATTTGAGAATATAGCCAGAGTCTAAGAATGAGTGAGTAAATTTCCGAATGTTGTCCAGTAGTAATAAGAGGTTCTTTATGAATATTTTTTTTTTATTTTTTTATTTCTTCCCCCAAAAAAAAAAAAACGAGAAATTAAATTTAATTTCAAGATATCATAAAATGCCCCAAACCCTAAAGTTTAAACTATAAACTCTTAAATATGTATTGTAAAAGAAGTCAGGTTATTATATTAAAATATAATGGGGTAAAATTATTCTAAAATCGGTAAACATTATCAACTACTATGATATTTTGTTTGTAAAATTAGACATACTTTTAATTTACTGAATATCATCTTTGAGAAACATGGTCTTATGATACAAATGGAAATTTCAAGCCATTAGGACGCTTTCAAATCTCAGCACCCCCCCCCTCCTCCTCCCCGGGGGGATCACTTTCAAATTTCGTATTAAAAATGAGGCCGTTGAAATTATCAGAATCAACCCTCCCGATTATCGGAGACGCTTGACCTCACTTCTGATTTTCCAGTTGAAGTACCAGAATTGCCCCTTCTTTCTGAGGCCCCGGTCCGTTCATTTGATTTTTGGTATTCTTTCATTTTACAACTATACCCTCCTCCTCCTCCTCCTCCTCCTCCTCCTCCTCACTCTCGGTCGTGCCCCAAAAAAAAGAAAAAAACAAGAAAAGTGGGGTCACAAAAAATCCCTTGGAATGTTAACTCGTCTTAGCCCTGTTTCTCAATAACCTTCCATTACCATCAAGACACGAAATTTATGCTTTAAAATGATGTGTTTTTCTTTTGTTGTTTATGCTTAAACTTACATTAGAGAAATAACTATTTTTCAATATAAGTTTTTTTTTTAGCTATCATATGAGTAATACTTGAAAATTATATTTTGCAAAATAAAAAACTCAACACACCCAAATATTTTTTCCGTTTATTCAAAACCCAAACCCACCGTTATAAGAATTTTAAAACTATAGTTTTCACATTTAAAATAATAAGGTTTTGTACAGATAAAGTTCAGAGAATAATGTAACGCCAAAATTTAGAGATATGTAAAAAATTGATCTTAAAATTGACTTTTTTTGTATTTTTATTTAAATTTTATATTTTTTAAATTTTATTTAAAATTATTTTTTTTAACTAAAAATGATTAAATTATTAATAATTTATATATGATTAATATACAATTTTAAACAATTTTGATTACTTTTAAAAAATAATTTAGAACAAATTTAAAAAATATAAAATTTAAATAAAAATTCTAAAAATTTGAACTTCAATTATAAAAATTTAAAACTATATATATATATATATATATTTTTTTTATATATTTCTCAAAATGTTCTAATTATTTTTTTTTTTTTTTGGGTCTGATTCAAGTGGTTAGGGTGGAGGCTCAAAATTGAAACTTCAATTTTAGAAGCGACTCTAGGTGACAATTATTTATTATGCATAGATAGAATCATACAAATGGCAATAATTTTTAATAATGCAGTATATTAAAATTAATATTAGAGAGAAAAAGAGACTAATGGGGGTGCTCTCAATCAAGGTGATTTCACTTCAAACAGACTCAAGCCTATTTTAGTAATTTGATCAAACGGTCTTTGTCTTACAAACTTCTTTTAGTTGCATTTTCAAGAAAACAAGACAGAAAGAAATTTAAAAAAAAAAAAGAGGAAAGCGAAAGTATTTGTCTGAACAAAGAAAACAGTCTCACACACATTCTCAGCCCACACACTCTCTCTCCACTGTGCAGAGTAGAGAGAGAAAGCAAAGCAGAGCCAGTGTGTGTGAGAGAGAGAGAGAGAGAGAGAGAGAGAGAGGAAACAAAAAAAAAAGGGAGAGAAAAAGAAGAAATGGCCATTTGAGAAATGAGTAAAGCAAACGCCTTCTTCTCACCGTTTGATGTTTCTTAGAACTTCAAAGATAAAAAAAAAAACAGAGAAAAAAGGCAGTCTCTTGAAGGTTACAAAAGCAACATATGCATACATAAGATGCAAAGAGTGGATAGTAGCCCAAATGCCTTTTCCCTGTTGATGAACATAGGATTCCACAAGATCTCACCCCATTGGTCTCTTTGGTATGATCTAGCTAACCAGCATTTCTCTTGAATTTTCAGCTGAAATGGAAAGGATTTTTATTTCTTTATTTATTTATTGGAATCCTCACTCGCAAATTTATTGCATTTTCTGGGCAAATGGGTTTTTTTTTTCTTTCTTTTTTTTTTATCTATTTGGCATTTGCTTATGTTTTTTGTGTGTGTGTCTTCTGTAACTGGGTTTGGTTTTATTGATGCATTTGATACTGAATTTTTGTAGAATCAGATCTGGGTGCTGCTCAGTCTTTGTGAAATACTTGTTTCTATTTTTAGTTGAATATGAGGTTGGGTACATTTCTGTTTTGAAGTTGGGTTTGAGTGAGATCCGGAGTCTTTTTCCCTTTTTATTTTTTTGGGTTTATATTTATTTAGTTATTTTTTGTGTGTGTTGATGAGTGAGCATTGAGACTTTAAAGCTAGTAGATTCTTAAATGCTTTGTGCATGTCTGCTTAAATTTTCCACTTTCTTTTCATTATTTGAATTTGCAATATGGATAATAAATTATTGAGTTTCTTCTTCGATTTCCATATTGGGAGTTCAGCTGGCATTTTTATGGACATGAAATCAGTAACAATTTTGGCATTTAATATAATTGTAATGGATAATGGTATGGAAAAATAGGGAATATTTCAAGTCTTCCATTTGGACGATATTCCAGTTATTTTGTTCCACATAATTTGCTGAGTGGGTTTAGGGTTCTTGGCTTGAACTTCTTATGGCTCTGAGGCTCAATCAATTCACAAGTAGAGGAACATATTTGTGTAGATGAGGGGGTTCGAGAACAAACATGTAGTGTGAAATCAGAACTGAGAAAATGAAGTCTGATACAATTCTTGACTATGCGGTGTTTCAACTGTCACCGAAGTGTTCACGGTAAGGAAAATTGTTGCTGGAGTTCCATTTTGAGGTTGTCTTCTAAGCATAGTTCTTGATTTCTATTCTGTTTTCCGTTTTTGGTAGATGTGAACTGTTTGTTTCAAGTAATGGAAACACAGACAAGCTTGCTTCTGGACTAGTGAAGCCATTTGTGACTCATTTGAAGGTTGCAGAAGAGCAGGTTGCAAGAGCAGTCCATTCAATTAAACTTGAAGTTGAAAGACAGAGAAACACTGACACATGGTTTACAAAAGGAACACTTGAGAGGTTATATGCAGTGCTGAATGGATGATTTATAGCTATTGTAGAGTAAAATAATTGTGGGAAAATCTTTTGGTATGATTGACACTGCATGTTTGCAGGTTTGTGCGGTTTGTCAGTACACCTGAGATTTTGGAGACAGTTAATACATTTGATGCAGAGATGTCTCAATTGGAAGCAGCCCGGAAAATATACTCTCAGGTAAATACCATTTTATCTGGCTGAGGTCTTCTATGATGAGAATTCAAAGGTGTATGTCCACTGAATTGGGTTTCTCGTCCTTTCAGGGGGATGAGGATCATATTTCTGGTGCTTTGGGTATGCTCTCTCTCTCTCCCTCCCCTCCAAAAAAAACCCCCTTTTGTCTTATTGCTACTATAAAGTTATTCTATTTTGTTTTTTGTATTCATGCCTAAAGGTCTTACAACTTAGGCTGTTTATACCTTGATACACATTGGTGCTTGAAAATTGAAGGAAATCTGTTGTACATGCACATTTGTTTATAAGTACCTTAAAGCAAATCTCTTCTTTTGTGTTCTTTTGATTCATCTCCCTCGAAACCACCCATTATCCCTAGACTCATGAACAGATACAGTAATTAGTTCTTTGTAGCTAAAATTATGTTACATTCTCAGTTTCTGTAAGATATATGCCTGAATTATTTCTGGACTATGACTGTAGCCACCCATTTTTTCCAACTCGTCGATAATGAAAGCACAAACAGGAAAACAAATGTAAAACAAGTCAAAGAAATAGTAGTGATTTTTCCAAGATCAGCTGTTTGATAATTGCACTAACATTGCCTTTTATATTACTGCTCATATAACTCCATGGCATTGCTTTGTTTAAATAGTGAAGGAAAATTCGAGGCCTTTTTATCCTGTTAGTTAGAAAATAAGTGAGCTTTACTCCTTCGGTTCTAGACATCTGAATTTGCATCAAATATTTGAGTGGAACCCCACTTCCAAAATTTGAAAAAAGTATGCAATGCTAGTCTGCTAATTATTTCTGAATAACGTGCTTCAGGTGGGGATGGCACTGTGACAGGAGCTGATGCAACAAAGTAAAGTTCTTTCCTGCCATTCAAGACCTCAAACTTTTGTGCTTTCATGCTTTGAATTCTCTGCGGTATAAGTAAAATGATATAAGTGGGCATCAATAATTGCCAATCACACGTTTAAAAGGAATGGAAATGCAAAGCTATTTTTGGTTGGTGATTGATCTTAGATATTTTGACTGTGTGGGAATTGTCAGCTTCAGTTTCTAAGTTTATAATGGATCTATCTGTGAGATTCAGTCCCTGTAGGTTGAGTATAGTGATGGAGATATGCTAGCATATTCATCTGTTCTATTAAGTAGATGCAGTGCAATTTTCACAATGGTTATGGTAAACATTTATGATAGGGATGATGATATATAGTATACTATTCTTGGTAGTAATGGAAATGGCAATCATATTGCTGCTAGATACTTCCATATATTGTGCTCAAGTCAATGATTTTGTGCTTAATTTCCTTCTTATGCAGTTACTTTCTTATTGTGGTATGTTTAACCATGCAGGAAGGAGCTTCTAAGGGCAATGGATGTACGGCTTGCCACTGTCAAGCAGGATCTAATTGGTGCCTGTGCTCGTGCCTCAGCTGCTGGCTTCACCCCTGACAGTGTGTCAGAACTCCAGTCTTTTTCAGGTTGCTTTGGTGCCAACCGCTTGAAGTAAGTATCATAGGGGTGATTTCATTCAATTGCCTCCAAGGGCTCTCTCTCTCTCTATAATCTGGAAATTGTTGATGGAACTAGATAAAGTAGAAGCAATTGTTGTTTTAAGCTTCCTTCTCCTTGAGCTAAATTTTTGGATCTATAGTCAAAGTGCCAAGTCTAGATCTACAGTACTTGATTGATTTCAGATACTCTTTCAACTACTATGTACTCCAATGCATTGCTTTATAGTCTCACACAAGAATTCAAGCAGAATTCAAGCTACCTAGGATTTCAAATTTTCTGCCACAACCCACTGATTGTTATGCATTTCACCAATCTGAAGATATGAAGTCCAGTCACATTTTTTGCATGGTTGCATGGTGTTTGAGAAATAAGGAGGGAGAGGGGCAGATCCAAGAACCCAAGTTGTGGTTCTTTCTTCCTTAACAAAATAGGTGTCTTTATGTTTCTGAAGCGTGTGTGATTGTATTGATGGTTTTTAGTTGCTTTTCTTGATTTTTCTTAATGCATTAGCAGCCACAGTCAGCATGCCTAAAATATCACCATATTGCACATTCTGACCGTTTAGCTAGTCATAAAATGAAACATCTCCAACTTGAATAATAATTTGTAACCTTTAATAGATTTTAGACCTAGTGGATTGTGATAGATGCACTGAATCATGACGAATGATTATGATTTGTAAGAGGGGACATCAGTGAGCAATTACTGCTTCGTAAGTGAGAACATAGCCCAGCATCATGCAGCTTAATGTTCCACAGATATTAATTGCTCATTCAGTTTCCTTTGAGTCAGTGAATTATTGTACACCAGACACACAGTTGACCAGGTGAAAAGGAGCCATGGTCAGCATTTTAAATGCTGAAGGAGGTTCATCATCGAGTCAGGCCCTGCTAATGTTGGCCACAAATGACATCTGGTTTTGGAATATGAAGATGTAACTTAACCATTGCATGTTTAGTTCTCTCTTAAGCTAAGTTGGAAGTATTAAGGTCCAGTAAACTCAAATTAATATTTGATATGTATCTACCACACTCTGGATTAGGACTCCCTATTAGTAGGTTCTCATTTTTCCTTTGGTTGATCTGATACTTTTGTGCTCAAGTACTTGGATTCTGCCATATGGGTCGCTGTTGGTTATAGTTTGTGATATCCAGGGCAGTTGAATACTGGAAGAAATTTCATGATTGTGCGAGTTCTGTCCTTGATGAATCATGGAGTCAGTTATTACTAACCATAAAATGTCCCTTGACTGCATTCTTTAAAATGTTGCTTTTACATAAATTCCATGCTGCCTCTCCCCTCGCTCCCCCTCCTCTTTTGTGGGTGCATTGAAAATTGAGCCCAAGTTTGTTTATTAATCGCTGAGGGACATAGGTATCATTCTGGAAACAGTTGCAGAGGAAACCGTCTAAAGTTCATGTTTGTGATCCTGTATTGGTATAAATACACTAAACTTCCATACTGAGTTTTCATAATTTAGAAGTCCTGAACTTTTTCCTCACATGTACGGAGAAAAAAAAGAGAGAAACTTTTTCCTCACAACTTTACCTGTCACTTTATGCTTCTCAAGGTCTCAAATTCCCTGTACTTCTCACGCATCTTTCTTTAACAGGTGTTGTGTACCTTTTTTTCTATCCACAAACCCCATTTAGTCTCTCTCTTGCTCCCTATATTAATTACAGAGCATTAATTGCAGTGAGGCTTGCACAAGGTTTATATCACTGTGTCAGAGAAGACCAGACCTAATCAGTCCATGGAAGCCAGGTGTTGAAGACCAAGTGATCCGGTCCTCATGGGGATCTGACATGTCAATTGAAGACCCTGTTGAAGAGCCCAGTGGGTCCCAATACCTGCATGCCGGCCAAGAACAACAGCAACAAAGTTCAGCACAAAACCAAGACTTTTCCAGCCAACCCAAATTGTCCACTTCTGAACAGTCCAGTTCATCTCTCTTTGGGCACCAGCATAGCAACCAAAATGAGAACAAGGAAGCAGAGAAAAAGGAAGAGGGTTCCATTGAGTCATTGACCAATCAGCCTGGTCAACCTGCTAGGAGGCTTAGTGTTCAGGACCGTATCAACCTCTTTGAGAATAAGCAGAAGGAGAATTCTGGTGGCAAGCCTGTGGTTATAGGTAGATCTGCTGAGCTGAGGAGACTATCCTCAGATGTGTCATCTGCACCTGAAAAATCTGTGCTGAGGAGATGGAGTGGCACCAGTGATATGAGCATTGAATTGGGCAATGAAAAGAAGGATACCAACAGTATAGATAGCCCTTTGTGCATAGCCTCCTCGTCTTCTCTATCCCAAAGCAGAAGTAATGCGTTTGCTGGCTCATTGGATGATAATAAGGATCAAAAGGGGTTGAGAGATACAGTCAGTTCAGCTGAGATTGAGGCCAATAATGTTTTTGGAGTAAAAGGTCAGGAAGAATTGCAGGCATATACTGATGATTTTGGGTCAAAGGATGAGGAGGCGGAGTTGAAAGGAAAAAGCAATTGGAGAGTTCAAGCTGAGCATCGGGGCCAATTGAAGTCCTTTACTGGTAAAGGGGAGCCAGTTGGGGTGGCTGATCAGTCTGCGGCAGAGAAGTTTAAGGGTATGGGTGTGGAAGAAAGGACTCTGGGAGCAAGGGATCTAGGGATTTCTGAGGAGAAGTCAAGGAATCTTCATGATATGGTGGATAGCATAGCATGGAAGAACCGGCCGAGTTTGCAGAGCCAGCTTGGAAGCCCTATGGGCAGGGTGGGAGACGTTCAATTAGGACAGAGGGTGGAGGATGCTGAAGTAAGGGATCAGTTGCTGAATAAGATAAAGTTTAAGGGTTCTCAGTCTCATTCTAGATCCCTTTCAGAAAAGCTTGAAGGTGGTTTTGGAGTGAAAGTCAAGGAAGTGTCACCAAAAGAGATCCTGGGTGATCGGTCAGCTTCTCCCCTGGAGTGGAGATTGTCTACTGGAGAAGTTGAACATGATGAAAAGAAGGATTTCGTATTTTCTGAAAAAGAGACTTTAAAAGTGGATGATCTCCAAGTTCCAAGAATGGAGATCCAGAATTCCCTTTCCACTGGTCCTGAACAGAGAAGGAAGATGCGGGGAAGGAGGGAAGAGACTGGTTCTGTTTTGGGCACCAACAAGGCTGCTTTCCCTAGCAAAAAGGCTTCCGAAAGCCAAGAGAGCTTTGGTACTCCACAAGCGCCATCAATGGAGCAAACACAAAGGGTGAGGCTATCTAAGGGCAATCAAGAGCTCAATGATGAGCTGAAAATGAAGGCAAACGAGCTCGAGAAGCTTTTTGCAGAACACAAGCTTCGGGTTCCTGGGGATCA
Organism: Bruguiera gymnorhiza; assembly: GCA_020883675.1. NCBI lineage: Eukaryota > Viridiplantae > Streptophyta > Magnoliopsida > Malpighiales > Rhizophoraceae > Bruguiera > Bruguiera gymnorhiza. The sequence goes on along the minus strand of JAIRCJ010000001.1, from coordinate 148,756 downwards.
ATCCAGTTCTACACAAAAACAGGCAACAAGTTCACAGTACAAGAAATCAGCAATAGTGGAGATATCTCCAGCACATATCCAGGACAAAAAGACGGTAATTGAACCTATTGGGAGTGCTTATGATATCTCAGAGTTTAATACTCCGCAAAAGAAGAAAGTAAACCATCAGGAATTTGGAAATTCTCTCAAGAAGAATATTTCTGAACTCAGTTTTTCAGATGATTCTAGAGGAAAATTCTATGAGAGGTACATGCAGAAAAGAGACGCCAAACTGAGGGAAGAGTGGGGTACGAAAAGAGCGGAGAAGGAAGCCCAATTGAAGGCCATGCAAGATAGCCTCGAATGGAGTAGAGCTGAGTTGAAGACCAGATTTTCTGCTTCTGCAGACAAAAAAGAGTCATTAACTAGTACTCGTAGACGTTTAGATCATCTCAGAAAGTCCAATATCCGTTCAATCATGAAGAAAGAGCAGGTATTCCATTGTTAGTTTGGTGTCTGTAAGAAAGAAGTATTGTTCTGGACATGGATCTTTGTTTTCATATTTGATTATTAAAATCTCAAAAGCTTCCCCATTTCATTAAGGTTTTTCTTCCAACAGCAGCCAGTGGATTCCCCTCAAAGTGAAGAGGATGAAGAATTTTCTGAATTGTCAGAAGGGAAATGTTATGGACAAGATAGGTCATTCAGTGAGGTATCTTTTGTGGATGGTTCTTCTAAAAGCTCCCAAAACAAGAAGCCTTTGCCAAACAGAAATTCATCATCTTCATCTACCCCTCGCTCCACAGCACTACCACTTCCACGATCATCAGCCAAAGTCTCATACTCCAATTCTGGGAGGCGGAGAGGGCAATCAGAAAATCCTCTTGCACAGTCAGTTCCTAACTTCTCTGATTTGAGGAAAGAGAATACAAAGCCATCTTTGGCTGTCAGCAAAACAGCAAATCGCTCACAGACAAGAACCTATTCCCGCAGCAAGAGTACCAATGAGGATACGTCTCCTGCCAAGGAAGAAAAGCACAGACGTTCTCAGTCTTTGAGGAAGAGCACTGCTAATCCTGGTGAGTTAAAGGATGTGTCCCTTCTGAACCCTGATAGTGTTATTTTGGCACCATTGAAGTTTGATGAAGAGCAAATTGAACAAGGCTTTTATGAGAAATCATCAAAAAATGTGGAATCGAAGCCTTTCCTCAGGAAGGGTGATGCCACTGTTGCCAAACAAAATGCCTCTATGGTATCTGAGACTATGACGAATGGAGAAGAATTTGAATCACCCATTGAGGTGGATGATTCGATGGATGTGGCAACAAGGGAAGAGGAAGAACTCGAAACAACACAGGTTGAAGATTCCGCTAATGTGAATAATGGCAAAGCGAGATTAAGCCAGGATTTTGACAAGATTGGTTTGTCTGGATCTGAGAATGGTGATTCTCTGAGATCTCTTTCTCACATTGATCCTTCTTTGGTTGCTGAATTGCCTTCTTCTGTGCCTTCTACATACCATGCAGTAAGGTCTTTGCAAGAGTCACCAGGAGAAAGCCCTGTGTCATGGAACTCACAAACACGCCATCCATTTTCCTACCAACCTGAGACTTCAGATATAGATGCGTCCTTGGACTCTCCAATAGGGAGCCCTGCATCATGTAACTCCCACTCACTATCCCTAGCTGAAGCCAATGCAGCTCGGATGCGGAAGAAGTGGGGAAGTGCTCAGAAGCCTATTCTTGTTGCCAATTCATCTCATAATCAGCCTCGCAAGGATGTGACAAAAGGGTTCAAACGGCTGTTAAAATTTGGAAGGAAGAGCCGAGGAACAGATAATCTGGTTGATTGGATTTCTGCCACAACTTCTGAAGGAGATGATGACACAGAGGATGGGCGAGATCCTGCCAATCGGTCATTGGAAGACTTGAGGAAATCACGAATGGGATTCTTACAGGGTCATCCTTCAGACGATAGCTTCAATGAAAGCGAATTGTTCAATGAACATGGTAACCTATATACTTTTTTTTTTTAAATATAGATTTGTTGATTGTTCTGGGTGCCTGCACATGAATTTGGTGTCAAATATTTAGTTTTCCTAACATCTATGCATATCAGTGACCATGTTATGGACTTGGTTATTGTCAAGCCTATTAGCAAATTAGATTTGGCTATTTGGTCCACCTGATTTGTAGACATCTGCATGTAAGAACTTATTAAGTGGCACAACTTGCCATATTGTTCAACAGGGTTTAATACTAAACATGTGGCAATCATCTGCAAATAATCTTCATAGATAATACATATTCCATTTTCACTAGTTCTTATCTCTATATTTTTGTTTGGTTCTTGGGTTGCTGGAGGAGGGCCTGTTTGGGGGGGGGGGGGTTGGCCTATTTTTTGGTTTGTTGGAATTCCCTGATATTTTTGAGTTTTGACCGTGCTTTCATTACAGTTCAAGCCTTGCATAGCTCTATACCAGCGCCTCCAGCAAATTTCAGACTAAGGGATGATCATTTGTCAGGAAGCTCTATTAAAGGTGAATTTCTTTCTCTGGGTTTGTGCCAATATAACTAACCTTTATCCATTTGCCTTATTTCTCTTGGAAATAAATTACCAACATATTAGGCTGCAGAAATTCTCCAATAATATTGTTGGCTTTCTGACTGTTTCTGATGTGTTCCAGACTGCTTGGTCTTGCAGATTGTATGCTGTAGTTTACCTGTTACATTTTGCCTGAAAATAATCCTGCTTGCAAGTAGCTTAGAAGACTAGGAATTTAAGGATATGAAAAGAAACTAGAAGCTTTATTTTGTTAATGTCAATCAGTTGGCTGCTGCCTGCTGCAACAAACCAATTACCTCGATGGTTCAAATTGAAAGCCTTGGCTTGAGCAAAAAGGAAAAACCGAGAACCATACCTTATGGCTTTGGTTGCTATATTTGATATAGCAGGCCCAATGTGAACTCAGCACACTAAACCATGTTGGAGCCGTGTGGCAATTAAAAATTTCCATCAATTGGATTGATAATATAGGTTTTTTTAAGAGGGAAGACATCATTATATGTTCTTCATTGATGCGGGGACAAGGGAACATGAATCTTGCACATAAAAATGATTCTGCACACCCTTCTTATTACAAGCATACAAGGCGTTCATATCATTTTGGATGTAAGGAGTGAATGAGGAGAGGGTGGAAACTTTTATTTCTATTAGATATGGCTTGATTGTTTAGCGCTACAAAAGTTGTGTAATGGGGAGTTAAACCGTGGAGGGTGGCCCATATGGGGGTAACGGGGTTTGTAATACTATAGAGGTTAGCATGTTGGAAATATGCTCGGGAAAATCCTGGTTTCACGTGTTAAACCCTGTTACACTATGGGCCAACCAACCTTTATAAATTTACCCGATTTTTGGGGCCTTCAAGATTGATATGGGAAGCTCATGTTTTTAAGTGTTCATTCTACAGCGCCAAGGTCGTTCTTCTCACTCTCGTCATTCCGAAGCAAGGGAAGTGACTCAAAGCTCAGATGACTGCTTGTGATAGAAGTTTGGAGCTACTGTTCGGAATCATCTCAAGTGATGGGGTGCAAAGGAACTCATACAGAACAAAAGAAGCTTGTGCAGAAACTTTTTGTATATTCTGTCCAAAAAAAATACCACCTATTGGTGTTGTTGTGGTTTTGGTAGTCTAGGAAGCACTTGTTTTTTTTCACTCCTGTCGTTTGTTCTAGCACCTGTGTGATGTAAATGGGATCAACTCCTAGTAGAAACTAGCTAGAGCTGCTGTCAGTCTAAGAAGAGTGACGTGATTATGCGGAGTAATAATAGTTTGTAATCAAATGACTGACTACTTTATTTTATCAACTTCCCAAAACCATCTATACCATTGAATTTAGTACTTTTTATCATATTGTTTTATTTCTTGTGTGACGTGCCCTAGGCCCTCGCAAGTTTTCATTCGGATGATTTCGCTGGAACCAAAAGCTTAAGCATCCCCGATGTCTCCAGAAAGCTTGAACCTGTTCAAGGTTTAATAATTTTATATATATATATATATATATATATATTCGGGTCATATGGGGCTAATACAAGTCTGAATGTTTTCCTACTATTCGATCGAAAAAGATTATGAATTCTAGCAGAAGAAGAGGGCCCTGCCATTTTTATTTTTTATTTTTTATTTTAATATTTTGGTAACTTGGAGACTCACGTAAGTTTAATTTTCCTTTTGTAAGTTAGCCATATTTTGAAAGGTAGAGAGATAAGAGAGTTAGAGGATCGATGTCAACCAAGAATTACCATGATCGGGGTTGGATTTGACAACCCATCTGGGACGCCTGGCTTTATATTACATGGATTGGCTTCTTTTGTATTTTGGGGTCTCACAAAATACTAAAGAAGCTCTCACAAAAATGACGGGCCTCTCTCTAAGTAGGACCAATTCCATTCCACGGCTAACTGGATGACGTAACAGAAACTTTTTTGAAGTAACTATGAACGTAGCGATACTCTGGAGGGTACAAACTCTACCAAAATGGTGATACCATGTTGGATTAATCAATTAAGCCAGCCTTTTTCGGTTGGTGTTGCGGTTTCGTTAGCCTCTATGATTGACGACAAATGGAGCGAACTTAGCAACTGTTTAATTGTTAATGGCTGTGACGAGTGAGGACAAAAAGTTCCATCTGCCTCTTTCCCACTTCTTAGTTTAAATCAAATATTTTTGTCCTTTGATCAAGAGAACAATTTATTAGGGTCGCAGAAGTAGCATTGCATTAACAAAGACAAACGTCCAAACTAGAAGTTGACTGCGGAAAGTGGCTCATCACCAGACGGAATATTATTCACCATGCGGCCAAATGGCTGGCAATGCATGTAAGTGCCATGGGCTGCAATATACACAACTGGGGCCGGCCCTGCCGGCTGTCCAACTGCCATCCCACTCAAATGGCAAGGACCAAGACATTCAATTGGTGCACCAGCCACGCTCTTCTTTCTTTCTTTCTTTCTTGATGGAGACTAGCCACTTTTCCAATGTGGATTATCTTCGATGTGCGTAAACCTTAAAATCTCACCTCCTCATAATTCTTGTTGGCCAAGTAAATGTGTACAAGGTCTTATTGGTTTACATCTTTCTTTCTTTTCTTTTTGCGTGCGTGTGTGTGTGTGTGTGTGTGTGTCATATAACACAAGGGGAAGAAGAAAGAAAGAAGTTAAAATTATTCAATCAAAAAGTTAAAATTATTTAATAAGTTTCTGCTAATTGATGATATAGCAATATCTGATATTTTCTGTGGCGTGCAAGCCAATTAGGCTGAAAACGCGGACAAAGCATGACTTTGTACTCAAATCCACGATTAACTAGAAGAATGAATGCAAGGTCGTAATACCATATTAAAAATTTTGACTGGAAAGTTTAGGGTGATGAGCTAGGCTTAAGAAATGAATGATATATTAACTGTAACATTGATCAAGATCCTTGGCTATTGTTGATGATTTTTGCTCCAAATGTAACGACTTTGGATCCTACGAACAAAAAAGGCCGTTCACTAATTCAGGCGGCACAATTAAAGTGTCGTTGATTTTTTATAACTAAAGTCACATTCATAGGATAAACTATCGTTGCTCACAAAGTTGAACCTCGCTGTTTCTTGATCATGGCTTGCTCACCTCTCTTCCACATCTTTTAAATCTTCTTTCTCCTTCATTCTCCAGATTTTCTCACATTCTCGAGGCCCTTCTATTGCATCAGTCATGGATGATCGCTCCATTGATGCTAGTTACTCCTTCAATGACCAATCACAGGGCAACACTCGCCGCAGGCATCAGAGACACACTTCAGCATTGTCTGCTAACTCTGCATATGATTCACGTTCTTTTACAACAGACTTGAACTCTTCCCACATGTCCCAGAGTTCCCTTCCACGCAGGCCTCGGAGGACTTATCCGTCTACGCCGTTTGGCATGGACGATGATACGTCATGGCAAAGTGAAGTTTCTTGGCAGTTTCAGCCCTCAGCCTCGACCCCAGGTTGGCAGGATAGCCGGAACTTGAGTGCAGCTCTCAGTCCATGGATCACATCACCTTCGACTAATCGATTTTTCAGAAGAACAGCTAATGACTACTACATTTCACATACTCATGGTGGGTTTGGAAGCTTAACAAATTTATGTAGTCATGACTATTCTAGCTCAAGTGCAGTACCAACTGCTGGCAGGATTGAACTAAGAAGCTACGCTGCTAGAGATGATGATATTCCAGTTGTCCGTGCTAAGGATTATCGCTCTGCAGGTGGCTACGGTAAATCCCATCGCAGGAGTTCAAGCTTGGCAATTATCAAGGAAGGGTCTACTAGAAATGGAAATCCTCCGAGGAGTACCGATCAAGATGAGCTCAGTCAAATTGACATTGACAGTACACCTGAGGATGTTAAGAAACAGTTTGGGTTAGTAAAGACTGACCCTTACCTCCATGGACACAATGAATCTCGTCAGCACTTGGTCTCTCGTGCTTACACTGATGTTGAGAATGATGGTGTAAGCCAAGTAAGTCATGGACTTCATCAAAGTGGGATGCCACATGGAATGAGCAGGCATCAGGATGATTCAGAATATGAGAACGAAGATTATGATGAAGAGCAAGATGAGGAAGAACCCCCAAAGCAGGTTGGTCTATTAGGTCTGTTCAAGTATTCTACAAATTGGGATATGGTTCTTGTGATCTTGGGCTGCTTCGGAGCTCTTATAAATGGAGGATCTCTTCCATGGTATTCTTATCTTTTTGGGAATTTTGTCAACAAGCTTGCTAGTGAAGCCAACAAGGATCAGATGTTGAAGGAAGTACAGAAGGTACAAAATTCTCATTTTGTGTTTGCAAAACTTTCCGGAGCGTGTTGAATAATTTTTATGGATTCTGTCATTTCATCTATGTGCCCGCAGCAATTCCATATGGAAAAAGATAAGCCTCCCATGAAAAGGACAACCTTATGTCTTGTACATTATTGACTCCAAAATTTGAAAGCCTGGATTCTTGAGATTTCTCAAGTTTGCGACAATGTAGATTTCTGTTTTTGTCAATGTTTCTGTTTGTAACCTCTTGCGATTTCAGATATGTCTAATGATGGTTGGACTAGCCGCAGTAGTGGCAATTGGAGCATACTTAGGTGATGTCTAGATCCCATGATGATTGTATTTCCTCGATATCATCACATTTTATAATTTCGTCTTAATCTTAAAGATGCCAAATTTGATGATAATCATCAATACCAGCCCATAAATTGTCATATTTTAAAGGGATCTAACTGAATGAAACAGAAATTACATGCTGGAGATTGGTGGGGGAACGGTCTGCTCATCGAATAAGAACCAAGTACTTAAGAGCAGTTCTGCGGCAGGACATAAGTTTCTTTGATACTGATGTTAGCACAAGCGATATCATGCATGGAATCTCAAGTGATGTCGCACAAATTCAAGAAGTGATGGGAGAGAAGGTTAGTCCTCACTGTTTCAGCTTTCTTTCTCTTTTTGATGTGGAACCTAGAATCTAGATGCAGAGTTCATGGCATAAAGTTAATTTGGCACTTAAAGAAGTGTAGGGGCATTCTTAAAAAACCAGTACACTTGACTATTTCACTCTCTTTCCATAGTTCAAGCCTGCACTTTTAATTTTCTGTTAGTTAGGAGGTCGGCAAGTTTGTGAATAAGATTGTGCTGTACTATTAGCACTAATCTATAATGAACTTTTGCTACCCAACTGCAGATGGCACATTTTGTTCATCATATATTTACCTTCATCTGCGGTTACGCAGTTGGGTTCCTAGGGTCGTGGAAGGTATCGCTGGTGGTTTTCTCAGTCACTCCGCTGATGATGTTCTGTGGCATTGCTTATAAGGCCATTTATGTTGGTCTAGCTACGAAGGAGGAGGTAGTACACTGACTAACAATATTTCAGTGTGTTGTGTACATATTGCTCCAATGATTAATGGTTTAGCATTTCCCTTACTGCTCTAAATAATTGCAGGTTTCATATCGGGAAGTTGGTAGTGTTGCAGAACAAGCAATCGGATCGATCAGAACTGTACTGTCTTTTGTTGCCGAGGACCACTTTGCAGAAAAATACTATAACATGCTAGTGAACTTAGTTCCCATTGGGGCTAAGATTGGGTTTGCAAAAGGTGCAGGTATGGGAGTTATCTACCTGGTTACTTATGCAACATGGGCATTGGCATTTTGGTATGGAGCTATCTTGGTTGCGAGGAAAGAGATCAAAGGAGGTGAAGCCATTGCTTGTTTCTTCGGTGTCAATGTTGGGGGAAGGTAACGAGCACTTAGCTCAAGTATGGGCCTCATTCTATGAATGAAGTGTGCTCTCCCAAATTTTGATGGGATGAATTGCATTAATCATCTGCATTGTTTGCTTGCAGGGGGTTGGCATTGTCACTGTCATATTTTGCACAATTCGCTCAAGGCACTGTAGCAGCAAGCCGGGTGTATGAGATTATAGATAGAGTTCCAGTAATAGATCCTTACAGTCTTCGGGGTGGGAAACTGTCCAGCGTTTGCGGAAGAATTGTATTCAAAGGAGTTACTTTTGCTTACCCGTCTCGTCCTGATATCCTCATTCTTCGCTCTCTCAGTCTTGTTGTTCGATCTTTAAAGACTCTTGCATTGGTTGGTGCTAGTGGAGGAGGCAAGTCCACCATTTTTGCACTCATAGAGAGGTTCTATGACCCCATCAATGGTGAGCTCTCATCTTCACAATCCTTATAGCTTGCCTTAACCTAGTCATTCATTGTTACTAAGATTGATTTTTCTACTCCATTGCACAGGATCGATTACTTTGGATGGTCATGACTTGAGGGAATTACAAGTCAAGTGGCTAAGAGATCAAATAGGCATGGTGGGACAAGAGCCAATTCTCTTTGCCACCAGCATACTAGAAAATGTGATGATGGGGAAGGAGAATGCAACCAAGAAAGAAGCAGTTAATGCTTGCATCGCTGCCAATGCCCACAGCTTTATATCAGGCCTCCCATTAGGCTATGATACACAGGTGCACTATCATTTACACGCCTATAAATGGCATGCATATTGCTTGAAGTTCGAACATATTTGCTTCAATTCTTGAGAGAATTGTCGCTTATCTGCAGGTTGGAGATAAGGGGACCTTACTCTCTGGTGGACAGAAACAGAGAATTGCATTAGCCAGGGCCATGATTAAGGATCCCAGAATCCTTCTTTTGGATGAACCCACCAGTGCCTTGGACCCAGAGTCCGAGTCTGTAGTCCAGGCAGCCATTGACAAGATATCTGCCACCAGAACAACCATTGTCATAGCTCATAGGCTAGCTACAGTAAGAAATGCCAACACAATTGTTGTTCTTGATCAAGGCTCCGTTATTGAAACTGGTGATCATAGTCAGCTAATGGAAAAGCGTGGTGTTTACTATGGTCTTGTTATGCTTGCCTCTGATGCAATCTCAAATCCTGCACAGAAACAGATGCACACACACAAAGATGCAAGAGTGTCCAGGTATGAGAAATCTGTCGATGATTTTGGATCAAAGAAGGTGGAGGAAGCCTCAAGATCAAGGATCTTCAAGTCCGCTCAATTTGAGGACCAAGAGGTGGAGGAATTGCCAAAAAAACCGAAGCAACGGGGCTTTCAGCTCTCAGAGATATGGCATTTCCAAAGGCCAGAATTTATCATGCTTCTATTTGGCTTCATTTTGGGTATGCATGCTGGTGCAATTCTCACAGTATTTCCTTTCCTTCTCGGCCAAGCCCTTAAGATCTATTTCGAAAATGACCCAACAACACTGAAGAGAAATGTTGGGCATCTCTGTTTAGCAATTGTAGGCCTTGGTGTTGGATGCATTCTTACCATGACAGGGCAGCAAGGTTTATGTGGGTGGGCAGGAACTAAGCTGACAATGAGACTAAGAGACCTTTTATTTCGGTCCATACTAAAACAAGAGCCCAGTTGGTTTGATCTTGAAGAAAATTCGACAGGGGTGCTTGTTTCGAGGCTTTCAGTTGATTGTGTCAGTTTCCGATCTGTTCTCGTTGATAGAATATCAGTCCTATTAATGGGTTTGAGTTCTGCTGCTGTAGGGTTCGGCTTGTCTTTCTATCTTGAATGGAGACTAACACTTTTGGCAGCTGCTCTAACTCCTTTCTCTCTCGGTGCAAACTACTTGAGTTTGATCATAAATGTTGGACCAAAAGTAGATAATAGCTCCTATGCCAAAGCTAGCAACATTGCTGCTGGTGCAGTATCAAACATCAGAACAGTAACAACATTTTCTGCTCAGGAACAGATAGTTAGCTCGTTCGATAAAGCCTTGGATGAGCCGAGGAAAAAGTCTGTTAAAAGATCACAAATCCTAGGCTTAACGCTAGGCCTGTCTCAGGGTGCAATGTATTGTTCATATACCACAGTCCTTTGGTTTGGTGCCTATCTTGTGAAACACGGAGGATCAGATTTCGGTGATGTATACAAGATTTTTCTCATTCTTGTCCTAAGTTCATTTTCTGTTGGTCAACTAGCAGGGTTAGCCCCGGATACTTCCATGGCTGCAATGGCAATTCCTGCTGTTTTAGATATTCTTTACCGTAGGCCATTAATTGGGAATGATAGGGAAAAAGGTCAAAGGTTGGACAGATCAACACCGCCTGATATTGAGCTCAAGATGGTCACATTTGCATACCCGTCTAGGCCTCAGGTTGTTGTGTTAAGGGATTTCTGTTTGAAGATCCAACGTGGTAGCATGGTGGCATTGGTTGGGGGCAGTGGGTCAGGGAAATCAACTGTTGTATGGTTGCTACAAAGGTTTTATGATCCTAACAAGGGAATGGTGAAGATGGGAGGGGTGGATTTGAGGGAATTTAAAGTCAAGTGGTTAAGGAAGCAAACAGCTCTGGTGGGTCAAGAGCCTGCTCTTTTTGCTGGCAGTATAAGGGAAAATATTGCATTTGGAAATCCTAAGGCTTCGTGGTCTGAGATTGAAGAGGCAGCAAAGGAAGCTTATATTCACAAGTTTATCAGTAGTCTCCCTCAAGGTTATGAAACAAAGGTATGCCATAAAACTCTCAACAATTAACATAGATGGTTCAGGGTAGCTTAACACTTGAATGTGTGACAACTACAGTTTTTTATCACTGACGATTTGTTTCTCTTGCTACTTAATTAGGTTGGTCAAAGCAGTGTCCAACTATCAGGCGGCCAGAAACAAAGGATTGCAATAGCGAGAGCAATATTGAAGAAATCAAGGGTGCTACTACTAGATGAAGCAAGCAGTGCATTGGACTTGGAATCAGAAAAACATGTGAAGGAGGCACTAAGGAAGGTGTCCAAGCAGACCACAACTGTTGTTGTGGCTCACCGGCTGTCAACGATCAGAGAAGCTGATAGGATTGCAGTAGTGAAAAGTGGTGCAGTTGTGGAGTATGGTAGTCATGACTCACTTCTAAATTCCCAACCTAATGGTGTGTATGCTAGCTTGGTACGTGCTGAAGCTGAAGCCACTGCATTTGCTTGAGGCACATTGATGCAGAAAAATTGTATTGCATACAGGAATACAGCCCAACTTTCAGTTGATTTTGCCTTCCCATCGTTTGTCCTCTGACACTTACAGACTTACCGTTGAATCGTTGTAACAGTTAATTCGATACCCTCTTTGCAGGAAAAAGCCTACCTAGATCTGTTCTGCAGAGATCAAATGATGACAATTATAATATTGATTTCTGACACGTCTAAATGGATCAAATTAGATCATTTCTGATCCAATTTACATGCCAGGCCCAAGAATAGAAGTCCTATTGGCAAAGGAATATATGGAATTAGTCCAATTTGCATCATTGTCCAGCACAACAGGAGGGAAGCAGGTTCAAACCTTGATATGTAAAACTAAGATCCTATGCACATTAACTGTTTCTATTCTTTTTCTGGTACTGTAACTTGCATATTATGGTATAAAGTAATCAGAGAAGAAATAAAACCAACAATGCCAAATTTACATGGTTGGCAGTGTGTCTATGTCTACGGCCAGCAAAAATGGGTGGAATGACTTGATTTCCATGGATCTCCTTGAGATGTAATTGGCTAAACATCCATTGTTGTAATCATCATCTTATAGCCAGCATTCTGAAATTAATATGACAAGCCTGGTTTCAGACTTTCTGATATCAATGTTTGTAAATTTGTAATGGAATAGCTTATTCACCACGACGCACTTGATATTTTATTCTAGCAGTTGAATCCAGTGCATCAGTCATCTGCTTTACAAAGCTTTGGATGAAGTGGGGGAATTTGGTGATCTTAATGAGATAGCGAGTGAAAACTTGAGAGTGCTACTGAATAGTGATTAAAAACTTCCCAGCAGGAGTGCTACTGAAGCTTCTTCAGAGTGTGAACTCCAATGTCAAGGCTCGCAGAGAATATCGATCTGTTCTGCTACAAGTTATCAGCATTTGCCTGCCTTAAGTGACTCAGTATTGTAGACTGAGGGGCAGTCTGGATTGGACAATCATAATAGATTGTTTGAGACTGTTGATTGGTTGAAACAAAAGGTCTTGCTCGTTTGCCTGCTTATGTTGATTCAGCTGCATCAGCTCTAGAGAGCCGATCAGATCATAAATGACAAAGAAAAAAGCATTAGAGGCGGAATTTTACGTATCCTTCAATTTTAACGCAATAACTTATAAGTTATGTGGTAACGTCCAAGAAGGTTGAAGCACATATCATCTGATTTCACACAATGTTAAGTTCTGCAGCTTATATTTGAAATTGCATATCTTCCATTCTCTTGATATGTATATAATAAATCCATTGAAGGTTGAAATTCATGATGAAAGAGAGATCTACCGAAGATTCCCAGATTGATGCTTATTGTGCAAAGCTCAAACAGATGAAGGCAGATGCAGGCAGGCAAGTCAAGAAACACATGGTGCCTGTGATCCTGATATAGCAGAAGACATGCATTTATATGAACTGTAAACAGTCACTCTAAGCACTCTTTGGCAGTGAAGTTAGAAGAAAATAATGTAGAAATCTTACCTTCAATACAGTTGATGCAGCTAGTGTTGTAGTGCTTGTGCTCCTGAGGAAGAGGGTCCAAGATGGGGGAAGAAAAGCACATGCACAGCTCTCAGATTTTCATACTGATAAGTTGAGCGTGTGCCCTGCTTCTCCAGCATGGCTCACACTCTCCCCACCTCCTGTGACAGTTCCTTAATGTTTTGATCAGCTCGAGACTCTTTCAGATTCATAAGAAGCATGTAAGCTGAACTTCAAAACCAAAAACATTGTTGAGTAGATATGCAACCATTATATGTGCCTTTGGTTCTTTAAGCAAATTTAGAGACATGTCTAAACAAGGTTTGACTGTTGGAAGTTTGGCTGCCAAAAAGGCTGGGAGCCAAAAAGTGACAAAAAGGACTGGTTATGTCAAAGGAAAAATGAGGCCCAACAGATGTCAATGGAAGTAATGCTCCCAAAAACCTTGGCAGCCCTCCCACCATGCTCAAACAGGACACCTTAAAGAATAATAGTGTGTCCCATGTCAGGAAGGGCTTCAGATTGGGGTATCAATTTCAGATAAATTTAATTTTTGGTCAGCGAATGCAGATAAATTTCACTCTTCCAGATTGGACATCATAATAAGAATATACATCACAACTATCTCGTAAATTTTGGTTCAATGAATAGCTTTATTCCCTATATGGGCTTTTGTGACCGAGGCTATTCTGTTTTGCAGAAGTTACAGCCTGGTTTGAAATCCACGCCTAGCATTATTCACTGCATGTTGCCAAAATTTCGGTGCTTATTGAATTCAAATTCAATTACTTCCCTCATTAAAATGTCTTAGAAGGCACTATCCTGCCATCCGCTGTTTACAGTTGATTACCAACAAGTTTTAAGAGACACAAAAGCTTTGTTTAATCAGAAATTGGACAACAACAACAACAATAATACAAGACAAAGATCAGTCTTCATTGTAGTCACATGGAAGTCCACATTTAACAACCTAATGCATCATAATATCTTTACAAGCCTGTGATATGCCAAAAAAGGTAGTGCCTTGGACTTCCTTGCTGCTTCACTATAAAGCTGGAGACGAAACCATGAAAACTAAGAACTATCATTTATATACAACGCTGAAACAATCCAAATCCAAAGGCTCTCAATACTCTCTAAAAGTAAGATTTAGACGTCCAGGGCGGAGATTTGTTTCGTCAAGCAAGGCCTTAGGGGCAGTTTTTGGGAGGATAGAAGCTACACCATGAAAAATCAGTCTAGATGTTCCTCCAAATATTAGAACATCTCCAGAATCTAATACAATTTTCTTTGCCTTCTCAATGTCTCTGAGATCACCATAAAGGAATTCTCCGGAATCCCCAATGGAAAATGAAACTACAGGTAATCCTTTCTGGAGACTCTGTTGACTTTCATCTTTGTCCTGCATGTGCCACAAGTCATAAATCTGTCAATATTTAAGCCACCCCAAAAATCTCCTCCAGTGTTATCACTTCTGCTATCTTAACATTTGGTTACTGCAGATACCATATGTTATACATTGAGGGAGAGGAACTCTTGGTTGCATAATAAGGTGTCTAAAACCAGTCATAGCAGCATAGCAAAACTAGTAGAATATAATGTCAAAACAAGAATATAAATAGGCCAAGTGTTATAGAGTGGGTAAAGGTTCACAGCATATATATCATTGATGTTGCTAGTTAATGAATTTGAGGAAATAATAAAATGTTAATTGGCCTGTAGCAGGAAGTGGTCATCCTACATAATAACAAGTCTTAATAATGAAATTGATTCATTCATCAAAGCATAATGAGTGTTGAATGCTGATGAGAAAGGTCAGACATTTTCCTAAGTGGCAACTCCAAACAATGAAAATACAACAATTATAGCTGCAAACCTGATGGAGACCCAATCTCCCACTTGCAGAGTAAAAGTTCACAATGCATAGATTTGGTGTCATCCATGGCAGATTGTCTTCTACATTGCTTGCTTTAGAATTTCTTTCTATAAGAGCTTGAGAATCTTTGATAGCTTTCTCAACCAAATGACAGAATTCATTTGGAATACTAGGTGGCATGGCACCATCAAATGATCGATATTCTCCATACTGACTAGTTTCAGGGTCCCAATTTCTGCCAAGGCACATCATTTTCAAATGCAGCCTTGCACCATCACGGTAGCCAGGTTGGTAGAAGCCTCCGGAGCGCAAACCAAGGTCTCGGCATAGCTTTATTATTTTGATCTAGCAACACAAGTCAGAACACAATAATAAGCAATGAAACCAACAACAACACAAGATGGAAGCTTTGTATTTGGAGGCACAAAATTTCATTTTGCACAGAATAGCTTACAAATTTCAATTAGGGGAAAAAATAAAGAGCAGCACCTGCTCAAGAGGGGATAAGTAGCCCTTGAGAAGAACCATTCCAGGTCTCAGGATAAATGCATTGGATCCTTCTGTAGCCCGCTTGATTTCATTGCGCTTTTCTCTGTTCTTTACAAGCAAAGAAGGTTTGAGCATGACAGGAGTTCCAGTCTTGGAAGACTCTGGACAAATATCAAAAGGCTCAATCTTTGCCACTTGCTTCTCTGAAGAATCGTCTCCCTTTTTCTGGTAGCTCTCTGGAAAGGAAGCCTGCTTGTTGGCACCAGAAACAGAACCAGACTGCGATGGTATCTGCTGACACTCATTCTTCCTGGAGGAATCACTTGCATTATTATCTGAAAAACGCCTCTGGTGGGAAAGTTCATATCTTTCGTGTGAAATGGAATCCTTAGTACTATCAGAAAATGACCCATCATCAGATTGAATCTACAGGATTGGCAGATCAAATCACATAAGAAAACTTGTCCATAAACAATAATTCAAGAACAAGTACCTGCGGAACTACAAGACATGAACAAACAGAGAGAGAGAGAGAGAGAGAGAGAGAGAGAGAGAGAAGGTGAGACAAAAGAAAGGAAGTGATGACATTACAAGTCGGTTACGAGGGGAGGAACGAAGGGTCGCTCCGGGACGCCGAGAAGAGCTTCCATCACCTCTGCTTTGACGACGGCCACTATTCTTCATTATGTGTTGTTGAGGAGGAGCGCAAGAGAGCAGGGGATGATGAAACGGTGGGGGTTAATTAATTTGAAGATGAGGAATAAATAATACAATGAAGCAAAATGAGTTGAGATGATTTTAATGGCGAAACAGAAGTTGGAGCGGCCTTCTCCTTGGAAATTGGAATTGGAATTGGACAGTGCGGGGGAAGGTCGGTCAAGTCCAACATCCTTTTTTTTTTCTTTCTTTTTTTTTTATTTTTGAGGTGGAGGTGGTTTTGAGCTTTCAGATTCTGATCCAATTTTATACTATTAACTTGAGGTTTGAAGACCAGTAGGACTTGGTTGCTTGTGTTGTACTTGTGCCTTCAAAATTCCAAGTGATCTTTTTTTTTTTTTTTTTGGGGGTTAGATCCTTCTAAGTCATTTTTTAGATGGTGTAATTTTGCTTCGATGCATAGTTTTTGTTTTGTTTTGGTATATTTGATACATAGTTTTGGGAAAACAAGTGTTCACACACACACACACACAAAAAAAAAAAAAAAAGAATCCATTTTTAGTTGGTGTTTGAATCTGATTATTTCAACATCACAGAGTTTGCCTTGCAATTGACCTACTTTACATTCACACAAAATCATTTTACAACTGAACTTTAAAAATCAATGTTCTTGCTGTTCTTCGATAGAAACAAAGAGAGAAAAAGAGAAGAAAAGTTTTTCAATCTCTAATAAAGTTTAATATTTTTATTTTCTCTTAACTCTATTGATTGGTTGATCCGTTTCAATTTGGATTAATTCAATGTTTACAATTTCTGATTTATTTTGTCCAGAAAAACAAAAAAAAAAAAGAGTTACTTGATTGAACTGCTTTTTTTTCTTCTTCTTCTTCTTTTTTCTTCTTCTTCTTCTTTTCAAAAAGAAAATCAATTTCTTCACAATAAAATTGATTTAAGAAATCGAAAAAATTAAGTTTTCTCAAATCAATTTCCTCCTTACTTGTTTTGCTCTCTCTCTCTCTCTCTCTCTCTCTCTCCACTTTTGGTTGTCTTCTTCTTCTGTTATATCTCCCCCACCTTTTTTTTTTCCCTCTAGGATCATAGATAGATAAATAGACTGCGGTAGGTTCTAATGTACTTTTTCCGCCATCACTCTCACAGTTCTTGCTCTCTCATTTCTGCACCTTACAGGAACACCTGCTCATAAACGATGGAGTCAATATTGTAAGCCGTGCCTTGTCATACTACTAAATTAAATGTGCCGGGGGTGACAATCACAACGATAGAATCCATGATCAAAATGGCATCGATAAAACTGAAGAGCCCATCATGCTACTACCTTCACCGCTACATTGTCGTCCCTGTTGTTTGGAATGGACTGATTTTTCCTACAGACGGGGTATCCGTTGATTTTAAATATTTAAGATCATCAAGATGGAGTTAAATTTGTCATAATTCCTTCACGAACCCCACTACCAAATTTTAGAGGGACTTTCCTTTCCTTTCTTTTCTTTTCTTTTCTTTTGTCTTTTGTTTTTTGTTTTTTGTTTTTCTTTTTTTTAATTTTTGATCGGTAAGAGGGACTTTCTTTTAAAAAGACAAATAAATAGTGTTGATGAGATGAAAATCATACTTTTGGAGCTACAAACATAACAAAATTTGCATTTGCTTGTTATTCAACTACGAAATATGACGTGAAATATTTATTTATTTATTATCTCATAAATTATACACTCAATAATAATTCTTAAAAGAAAATTATTAAGAATAAAAGAATTGTTTAGGACCACAAATAAAAAAATAGGCCATAAATATTATAAAATAAATAACAAATAATTCAATTAAAATATTGAATAATAAAAAGTAACAATAAAACCTATATTGGTAACTAAACAAGCTCTAAGTTTAAAATCTGTTACCGTTTTTGTCATTTTTTCTTGTGATTGTTCCCTTGACCGACGGCCCCAAACCCAACAATATGTCGTAATGGGCTTTACTGGAATGGACCAAACCGACAAAGGATCATCTTCTTCTGGATGCCTTTTTTTTTTGAAAAAATAAATAAATAAATAAATAAAATGCAGAAGAAAATCTATCAGGAAAAAAAAAACAGAAAAAGAAATATAAATAAAAAGCAAGAAACGCCCCCCTGTATCTCAAAGTCTATTTATCTCTCTCTCTCTCTCTCTCTCTGCGTTTCTCTCTCTAACGCGCGTACAGATTTGGCCATCATCATCACCGTCTTTCTTCCTCAGATCCTTGAAGCACAGAGCCAGAGGGAAAAGACCCAGATGCTATAATCAGGTACTTCTCTCAAATTATATGTTTTTGTTGTTTGTGTAATTGGATCATGCCGCGCATGTTGGTGCATCGTCTTTAATGGGTGTTTCGGTGAGCATTCCATTCAATGATTTCATAGGCTTAAATGGGTTTGTCTTGGTTCTTTCAGATAGATCAAAAGGATTTAACTTTATCCAATATTGTCTTTGTCCCTTCCTCTTTTTTTTTTTTTTGTGTTTTTGCATCATATTGATGACAGTTGAAATTTAAAACCCACAATGTATTCGACTGGATTAATATTAAAGTCACGGTATGCTAAAGGGTTGAATCTTACACATCTTGTGGTTTTATACTTCTTTCGATTACACAAAGGTGCGGTAAGCAAGGAGTAGCCAATTATGAAAAATTAAGACCCGGGGTTTTGGTTTCATCTTATAGATTTTAGTGGGCAGGACTCTGTTGTGAGCTTTCAATGAGATGATAACTCTACCAGCATTTTCCAACTGTAGTCAGTTGGTCTCTTGCTTGGGGTTCTGATTGTCTGTGATGAATGCAATGCAGTTATCCTGCAAATCTGAGGAAGTGCAGAGGTCAAGATGGTGAAGTTGACTATGATTGCTCGTGTTACTGATGGGCTACCGATGGCAGAGGGACTGGATGATGGCCGTGATGTCAAGGATGCTGAAGTGTACAAACAGCAAGTCAAGGCACTGTTTAAGAACCTTGCAACACGCCAGAATGAGCCTTCAAGGATGTCCATTGAAACTGGCCCATATGTCTTCCAGTATCCTAGTCATGTTTGGTTTTATGTGTGTCATACTACTATCAGGTTTTTGGCTTTTCACTTACTGCACATGTTCACTGCTCTCCTGGTTCTGTCTGTTCCCATTATTGTTGGCTTGTGCACATTTTGTGTTATTGTCCCTCTGATACAGACTGCTTAACGCAGGTCAGAGAGATAGGTTGGACTAAAGGAAATAGCATACGCTGCTGACTTTTAAGTGCCTTTAAATATATTTGTAAATGTAATAATATATTTTCTCAACCTGAAAAGAATAGTGAACTACAGCTCTGGAAAAACTGATGATATTAAGTTATTAACTCATTCCTGTAACATTGATATTTGCCACTTGATATTGCTGGGCATGTTTGGTTGCTTCCATGCTGAAAGCTGCTTTTATTGTTTTAAGTGTTTTTTTTCTTCTTTTTATATCTTATCAAATTCATTCCCTGGTTTCTGTTATCATATTTTTCTGTCTACATGTTAAATAGTCTTAGTACATCCTTGACATGAGACCTCAGTTATATCATTGAAGGACGCGTGTGTTACCTTACAATGTGTGACCGTTCATATCCAAAGAAACTAGCTTTCCAATACTTGGAGGACCTCAAGAATGAATTTGAGCGTGTCAATGGAGCTCAAATTGAAACTGCTGCTAGACCTTATGCCTTTATTAAATTTGGTAGGTCCTTTTTTTCGCATTTGCTTTTGGTTTTCCAGTGATTTCATGTCCTGTTGATTTTATTTCTAGTGTGTCTGCTAGGCTTGATATTGTTTTCTATGTTCATGTTTTCAAGATACTTTTATACAGAAAACCAAGAAACTGTACCAGGACACCCGTACTCAGCGGAACATTGCGAAGCTGAATGATGAACTATATGAAGTACACCAAATAATGACTCGCAATGTGCAGGAAGTGCTTGGTGTTGGTGAAAAGCTTGACCGTAAGAGAACTTCTTTTTCCTTTATTCCCAAAATGCTTGTATTTCATTTTAATGTATTTTTGTTGTTTTCATTTGAGCCAGTTGGAAAAAGAATATATTTCACTGTCAATTTCACATACTTGATTATTGTCCTGCACAATGTCACATGACTTGGGTGCCAAATATGTTTGATTTATTTACTAGAATATGTTTTAAAGTGTGAATATGGGACAAATTTGTTACAAATTAAGTGGTTGGTGCTATGTTGGATATTCGAACAACTCTGTTGGTTTTTTAGCAAAAGAGAATATACCTTAGTCTTGCTCAAGGCATTAAAATGGATTCTTTTGTTAGATTTGACTTGTGGGTGGAATTACCCTGTGGGGCTTGCCAGTGGGTGGAACTTAAGGTGCCATGCCACCTCATAGGGTTTACTTAAAATTGAGTATCATTTGATGAACATATTCCTCTTGACAGATGCTGTACATGTATATCTTTGCCAGTCAGTTTTAGGCTGAAAAAACATTGTAGGGCTTTGCTGCCTTGCCCTTTGATAGTTTTCCGATTGCTCTCTCACTCACACCCTTACTCATTCACACACACACACAGCTGAAGGAAGGATTACCATTTTGTTCTTTTTTTTTCCTTGTTTCACCATTTCTGCTGAATTTTTTTTTAAATATTCTTCTGGTATTGCAGAGGTTAGTGAAATGTCAAGTCGGTTGACATCGGAATCTCGCATCTATGCCGACAAGGCCAGAGATTTGAATCGGCAGGTTGGTTGCATTTTATTTGTTTTTGGCATACAAGTGTAAAATTCAATCTTATTTATCTTGTTTTGCATCTATTTGAATTTGCCTATAAAAGAGAAAAGCCATGCATCACCAAATTTACAATACTTTTCCCCTCACCAATCCAACCTTTGAAAATTTTCTCAAGACATAAACTCTCTCATATATGGACTGCTCTCTCTCTCTCTCTCTCTCTCTCTCTCTCTCTCTCCCTTGTGCACGCTTTTATATTACCTCTTAGCACAGCACATAGTTTTGTGTCACAAGTGGATTTATCATATTCTGGCTAGCTGGCATGTATTCTATTTGTTTAGGTAATGGAGAATGTCACCTAAGCTATTCTCCCTTGCCATATTTTTATTTGACATTAAAATAGACTATGGTCTTTCCTTAAGTGAAAGACTGAATTCTTATCTCTCAAAGATGGAAGCATATTTCTGTCCAAAACAAAAAACGAATGGATGAAAAGTAAGGATAAAAAATGGGATCCCAGTGCAAGAGGCTTCCACACTATGAAGTCTCAGGTAGGGTCAATGTATGCAGTCTTCCTCGTCTTTCCACAAAGATGATTTTTTTTTTTTTGAATGATACGAACCTGTAACTTTTATGTTATAATGAAGTAATCTTACTGTTATACTAAGCTTGTCCTTCAAAAAGGTCTTCAGAGTACATGAACTCTGACACTTTGTGGTTTAGGGAAGGATCAGATATCTGCAGCCTATTATTGTCATGTAGAGCTTATTTCCACTATTCAAACATGTGACTTCCGGGTCAAAATAGAGGATGAAAAACAAGGTTGTTATCTTTCTTTATCATAATACCAATATAAGAGGAACCAATTTATCCTCTCAGCTTGTGACCACAAAAGTTCCTTTATATTTCATGTAACTAGAATTTCACAGCTATGATATTGCTGTAAGGTTGATACAAACACACTTCTGTTAAGTCGACTTTTTCTTTATAGGCAGATTCCCTGGTTAATACTTTCTTTCTAGTCCTGCCTCTTCAAAGTGGCATACCATGATGCCTCTAGGAATACTACAGTTTGCATTGCACCTGTTTTATTGTAAATTTTTAATCTTATGCATGATGAATGGTGATCAATGATGAACTCTTTTCACCAATGATCTCCTTTGCTCCTCTTGAATGTAGGCATTGATTCGTAAATGGGCACCAGTTGCTATAGTGTTAGGAGTTGTTTTCCTCCTCTTCTGGGTTAAAACAAAGATCTGGTGATCCAGTTGCTTTTGTGGTTAAGGAAATTCATCATTTCCCTTGGTTTCTCTGTATTGCCACCACCGGTTGATGGTTTTCATGGACCATTGTCCGGACTTCATAGACTTTTTCAAGTTTCAAGGATTAGTTACGAGGTAAAAGACAGTTGTGTTTCCACATTAAGACCGTGTCTGATTGTGGGCCAGACATACCCAAAGACTTGGTCATGTTTCAAGTTGGAGTTTAGTTTTTTGGCACACTGGAAGGACTACCGTGCGGAAATGTGGAGGACCCCTTACCTTACAAACAGGTGGAGGAGCAACGCTGTGTGGGAGATGAGTTCGAAGAATTTAAAAGCCTAGTGCTTCATATAGAGGCTTTATCTGTTTACATGTTTATTAGCATTGACAGTGATTCAATCTCAAAATACATTGACTATGCTCCCAATGATTCTCGTTTTATATCTTTTCTGATCTCTACATGCTCCGTTTATCTGTGCTGCTGTTGGGTGACAGTGCCACCAGGGTCATGACCTGACCTTGGTTTTGTATTTTTGATCACCTCGTTGTGGTTATGCGTGGACCTTTGAAATGGGAAAACGGGGAGACAACGAAGTATCAGTTTATGGTTAGTCCGCGTGATTATGTATATGGTGGAGGTAAGTACGGCTTATTTGGTTTTCTAAGGGGCGGACGGTGAGCAGTTTTAGGTTGACAACGGACTAGAAGGGCGTCAGAGAACGTAGTACGGGTGGTGACGCTCTCGTGACTTTGGACTTCGCGTCGCTGAGAAGCTTGGTAAGTTATAACCGTTTGTTGTGGTTATGCGTAGTGGTGCACATTGGCGTCTTTCGCGTTTGCCTCGTTCCAGTCAGTTGGGTTGGGAACATTGCTAGATGGGATTCCGAAATGAATTAACCCAAAAGGCGCATCAACATCATCGGCAAATCTTGCCCCTTCTCGTTCTGGCTTGCTGATATTCTTACGTAATTATCCTCTTAAAAAGAAAAACGTTCCTCCTGAATGTTGACGGATCTAGGTGGCCCCTTTGCCGCAGTTAAGGCGCATACAGAGCCAAAATAGGAAACTGTATATTTTCGCCCCCTCAACTTGAGTGGAGGTAAATAAACAAACATGCCAAGATTTGATGAGCTTCTCGTCCGGCAGAATTGGACGTGTCTCTAAAATTTTCTTTTCTTTTTTTTTTTTTTTTTTTTTTTACTTTTCAGGAAGATAAAGATTCTTCTCAACAGAATTGTAGGTATCAATTTCGTTTTTCTATTTTATGAATATATATACATATAAACTATTTTGAGCTCTTGGTCATTTGACGTGACACAATAATTGTAACGTAACTCTAGTTCCCAAGATGGTAAATTAACCCCCCATAAGACTGCTCAAACTCTTCTATGATAATGATAAAGATACACCGACTTTTTGTTACTTCTTCTTGTTGTTGTTGTGGTGTTGATTGTTATGCAATGAAAATGGAATGGACCCATTGTGCCAAATGGCATGAATTTTTGAAGCTCTTGGTCATTTGACGTGACACAATAATTGTAACGTAACTCTAGTTCCCAAGATGGTAAATTAACCCCCCATAAGACTGCTCAAACTCTTCTATGATAATGATAAAGATACACCGACTTTTTGTTACTTCTTCTTGTTGTTGTTGTGGTGTTGATTGTTATGCAATGAAAATGGAATGGACCCATTGTGCCAAATGGCATGAATTTTTGAATTGAATTAATATATATATATATATATATATATATATATATATATATGACCGTTGGTGTTGGAATCCGCATCCCCTCACAGCTAGCAAGCAACGGTAACTCTGTTCTTTCAAAATCTTCCTTCGCTCCCACACCACGACCCCCCCCCCCCAAGCCCCATTTGTGTTCAAGGGAAGATTGGCAAAAGACCTCCACCAAAAACAAAAGAGCTCCACAATCAGAGAGGCTACCCATGGAAAGATCAAAACAACAAGAAATGATGCACAACTGTCAACAAGAAGACCAAGAAACCGAAACAGAGGCAGAAGAAGAAGAAGAAGAAGATGATGATGATGATGATGATGATTGCAGTGGAAGTGAATACCATCCGGATGAGACCGAAGAAGATTTCTCAGTCTCTCTCCCCTCTCTCCCCTTAAAGAAGAAATCAACATCAAAATCGAGGTTAGCGCCGGATTTAAGATTATCGCTGTAAAAAAAATGAAGGGTTAAAGCAGAGATCTTTTTTTTTTTTTAACTTTTTTGGTTATATTAGAGTCATGAGTCTCTTTTGATAGATAAGGGATAAGGTTAAATTGTTGTGGCAGTGCTAAAGATTTGAATGCAAGTTTTGAGCAAGACCCTGAAGGGATGGGAATGGAAGAGACAGAGTTTGATGATAAGAGTTTCGAGATAGTTCAGAAGATTATAAAAGGTCGGTGCTTCCTCTTTGTATTTCTTGTTTTTATTTTATTTACCTATTGTTCTTGGATTCTAGAGGGAATTGGGTCTTTGAAACAAGCCAAATAACAATGATAGGTCTACTTGGGTCTGGTGTGTTTTAGGGCAAATATGTGATTTTCTGTGTCCTGTCAAGTAACCAGTCAATCCAATTACATTGCCCTCTTTCTTTTCATTTAATTGTGAATTTATATTAGGTAAATATTGCGCTTATTTAACGAATTCAATCCATTGAACTTGCGCATGAGGGGACGTGATAAAAATGTGATTTATCCAACCCCTTAAGCTTTTGGGTAAATTGATTTCTTGACATGTTCCACTGTTGTTGTGGCAGCTGGGCAGCTAGAGAAACTGAAAGTGGAGCAATGTAAGGTCTATTTGAGGAGGAATGGATTGAGATTAACAGGCAATAAAGGCACACTTATTCATCGCGTCAGCGAGCATCAAGAGTAAGTTTGCAAGTTCCTTAGAGATTACCGTCATTTGTCTATTTCTATGGAACTAGGTTTCTTTTCCCTTGTCAAGTTCCGTTTTTCTTATGTCTAGGATTTTGGACGGTAAAGGGGAGCAAACGTACCCGGTGTCTAGCTTTGTTCTAAATTGCAAAGGTAACCATGGAAATGTTGAATTGGTTGTTTGAAATATGAAATGCTTGAACTTTAAGAACATGACCTAAGCCTCCGTTGAACTATTGATATGATGGGATCAAAAGAAAGAGTCACAGTCCAATGGTCAATTTGGTTCAAGATCATGAGCTTGTTTTTCTGTGGCAATGACCGGCCATTGTGGTTCATTTTATGAATGTTATGGATGACCACACATCTTCATTGAGTTCAATATGGCATAGGATATAAAACAAAATTTCTCCAAGTTTTCTCCTTAACTTTCTTATGTGTGACTGCCTCTATTGTTGATTCAATCCTATCCGTTATTACTTGTTTCTCTTTCTGGGTTTAGGCTCTAAAAGAAGGATTTAATGCAGGTGATGCGTGCACAGGTGATGTTGTTCTCTTCGAACAGAATGTTTACGAGATGTAATTTTTCGACCATTTTCTCAATAACCAAAAAGCATGTGTTTGTAATAGTCCATACCATGAATAATGATCTCATCTTCTGGGCAAGAGATAATGATAACTATGCCTATAGGACCGTTATTCCACTTTGACCTTTTCTTTTAAGCTGAAAATTCTAACTGTCCTTGCCTGTTTCTGGTCTTCCTTAGGTACAGCATAGCATCAAGAAGGGCCAGTGGTCCTCCATGTGGCAAGAGACTTGTTGCAGGCCGCATTGCGAAGGAAAGCTATGGTGCTGCCAAGCAACAGCACACATTTACAGTGAGTAGAAAACAGTTTTATAGCCTTTCACTTAAGCGGACTAAAATGGTGAGCATAGTAAGACTGTTAATGGGCACAAAGTCGGTTGAAGAATTATCCAGTCATTTCAAATCAATCAATGATCATGCATACAAAGTACAGTAGAAAGGAAAGTTTATTTAACCCTCAAGTTTCTGATTTTTATGAGATCTGTGTACCATAGATCAAGTGGTGGGACTGTGCTTATGTGCAAAGCTTTTCTTTGAAACCATTGAGAGTGATGTTGATTGTTTTCTTCACACAAATAATGTTCTGGATGTTGCTTTTGGTTTGCGGTTTTATAATCACTTGCAAGAGGTCAACAATAAAGCACTGCCATTGAAGCTGGCAAGTGTTAATCTGATTTGTTAATCTAACTCCATCAGTGTAATACCTCAAACTCAAAATGAGACGTTCTCTTGAGATGGTTGCTGACTTTTGGCTAAAACGGTCAGATAGAAGTCCTTTGGAGCAAAGGGGAAAAACCACTACCTCCCCTTCATCCCCTCCTGATAAAGGGTCGGAACCTATACAGATTGAGGACTTTGAGACAGGTTCATACAAAGCAAGAGATGTTTCTTTTTCTGTGATAAATGCATGCTTATGTCTGCAAATACCAATAACCCAAAGGGAATTCTTATTTTCATTATAGAAATGGGAAGACGAAGGTGAAAGGCATAAAGTTTTGATGGAAAAGCACTCAAGGGGTACCCTAGCTAGGTCTGGTAGAGAAAGCAGACTCCATGAGAAAGAGAAGAGGAAAATCCTGAGGGAAATGAGGTGCTTCGATTAATTTTATGTTAGAGCATCTTTTGTTACGAGTGTTAGGCCCATTCATTTGTGTTTATATTCCTTACATTTCCCGTCTGTTAGGGCCTTAAAAAAGGAGGAACTGAACAAGAATCTTCCTCAGTTAAATCCAACGGTGAATGTGGGAATCAAAGCCCAACAAGCATGTTCCTTTGTCGATACGGGAAAAGCAGTTCCCCAGCCTCAGCAGTCAGGCACATCTTTTAATTTGGGACAGCAGGTCCCCACCCTCAAAAGTCAGATATCCATGTTGGATCAGCAGAGAAGGCAATTCAAACACACATTGATGAAGGAAAACCACCAGTTTAGTCTCAAAGAAACAACAGCGTCTCAGCAGCAGTTTGTTCCACTTCAACAGTCAGGTTACTCGGTCGAGTCTAGGAAGCTGGCCCTTCACACCAGGGCAGAGAAAAGCCATAGAGAAGATGATGGCTTCTACTACTACAGGGATGACCGTCTTTCTCATTTACACAAGCACCCCGCTAGTTGGAAGAATGGGTTGTCTAAGAGGAACTGCCATGAACAGCAACTGAAGGCCATCAACTGTCATTCTTCAACGAGTATCACCCATAGACAGCCATTAACAAGGATAAACCATCCTCATCCAATGGCCTACCAGCGAGTACAACCGTGCAGATATTATGCTCAAGGAAGGTGCCATTATGGAGACAAGTGCAAATTTTTGCATGAATCAAGAGAGGAGAGGGTATCTTATGGTCAACACGGGCAAGAGAAATGGTTGCACTAACAAGGTGAAATGTTGTGTGGATTGTACACCACAGTCAATATTGTTCTTAGCATTCCAGGAGTAAAGATCTTTTATAGTATTCTTTTTTCTTGTTTTCTTTCCAGTGGATCGATCTTCTATTGAATGGACCATGGAACGTAAAAATTGTTTTTTCTTTTCAAAAAGAAATGCATGTGGTCATTTCTGCGAAGTTTTGTTTTTTTGGGCATGTGCTGCAGATGGTTATAATTTCTTTTTGGGAGGGGCAACCGTAGAAATACGAGTATTGCTCCACTTTGATGGTACTCTCCAATCTGGACATTCTGTCTACTGTCCTACTTCTCTCCGGTGATCACTGCAAATCGCCCGAGATCTCAGAAAGCCATAAAATTCTAATTCGGAAACGTGAATTTCTGAAATTTTAAAAAGTAAGAATAAAAAAAATCCACATGTTATGCAGCTTTAATTAAACGGCTTTAATTAAAGAAACTTTGATTAACTGGATTATATCAACTAAACCTTTCCGATCATCACATATCAACAGAAGGCTTCAAGAGCACAGGCCTTGTTGAACAAGACATCAAAACCGTTTAGTTTAGACACCCATTATGACTTGATTAATATAACCATCGTAGCAGGACCACTAGATGTATTTAGAGCAGATATGAGAGCCAGGCAGAAGATGACTGACATTTAGAGTGAAGAACATTGATCTTCTGTCATTTTTAGCATAGAAAACATTAACTTTTGGTACCTTGTTCCTCTAAAAAATCTTCACCCTAATTCATTATTGATTGTTGGCCACACTTGCTTTTTGTTTATTTTTAAAGACAGCAGATTCCACCACCTAGTCACGTGTAACAAAAAGTTGAAAGAAAAAGAAACAAAAATGAAAGGGAACGGCAGGACACTTTCACTTTCCCCTACAACAACAAAAATATATAAGACAGATGCTAGACACAGTCACCTACCACTGATGCTCACCGTTACATCGAGGCATACAATCCTATCCAGTCACCTACCACTGATGCTCACCGTTACATTTAGGCATACAATCCTATCCTGGGATGGACTTTGTTGACACACACACACACACACACACACACACACACACACATATATATTAGCTGCAACATCAGCTTCAGCTTCAGCTTTCTTTGGAGAGTATTACTAGCTAGCTAGAAGCCACAGACAGTAAGCCACCTTCTTTGCTTTCTTCTCGTTCTATCTGCCGGATCTGGAATAAGTTCTTTAGGCTGTAAGGCCCTATGCAACGAGTAACATTGCCATCCGCATTCCACAGTTCATCCGTGAATTGCTTGTAATAGTGTTCAGTGTTATGATAAGCATCCCAGAACACATAATCACTTGGAATTTCACACAACTCATAGCCCTTATCCGGTTCCACCATTCCACCACAGTTGTATAATCCTCTATACTTTCCTCCTCCACAGCATGCTGACTTTCCAACCTTGAAACCTTCATAACACCAAATACATATATCAATGGGATTGGTTTTTTCAATTAAGTTAATTTTCAAAAAATGGCAATTATTTGATCATTGTTTAGTAAATTTGCTTACTGCGTACATACCATGCTTCAAAGGATGATCCATTAGTTCTTCAATATGTCCATGCACGTCAAAGATGGTGTACTTGAATCCTGTTAGATTATTCTCCAGCTCAGATAGATTCCTGGCCAGAGCTTCATTATGCATTCTTGTTACCTCATTCAATTCTTCAACACAACTATCATCGGGTAATCTTGTAGCCGGAAGACAGCCTAGTTTTGGTAGATTCATGATTGCAATTTTTCTGCCCCCTAACTCATACATTTGCTGCATGTGCAAATCAATTTCTCAAGATTCCAACATCTATTTGAAGTTATTATACATGTGTACTAGGACATGCATCTATAACACTTGCCTGTACTTTATAACTATTGGATAAGATGATAATCAATACAAAAATTTTTCAAGCAAAAGATTCTAACCGATCCAATAGTTATAAAAGCATGAAGTAAGTCTACTCTGTCCAAAATGAACGGTAAAATTACATTAAATTGAGACTTCTTTAACTGTTGATTGTACATTTTTATTCTCAATTAATAATATAAATCATTAATATGTTTCTAATAATTATAATAATAGTGTAATTTCATTATACATTTGTGACTATCAAGTTAATTGTATATGTGTATCCAAATTCAAATATAAATTAAGCAACCGTATATGATATTACCTTGAAAATATTTGTCAAATTGCCAATGACCATGGCGACAAATTCGGAGTTTGGGTATAGCATATCCGAAGGATTAAAGATGACTCTATAAAGGTAATCATTGGTTCCAAGGCTAATGAATTGTACAGCATTAGAGATCATCTTGGTGCCTTCGTCTTCTCCTAACTTGTGCTTCAACCAACGAGTCACCTTCTCATAGTTTCTCAACTGCTCTCGGATGGTAATCACCTGCGCAAATATATAATACAGCCAAAGGATATCATTGCTTGTTGCTACGTTTCCCCCTTCCTGTCCTTCCCCCTCTCCTGGATAGCATACCCATCCCCACAAAAATAATTGAATAATTATTATATATTTATTTGAAAATAATTAGATCTTAATATTTGACTTCAAACGGGGATGGTCCAGAGATGTATGTCACGGGGTCTTTATTTTTTTCAGCAAAAGGATTTATATAACCCAAGATCTCCTCTTATTATTTGATGTGGATGTGTGAGTTAGGTTGTATGACCCGAGATTTTCTCTTCTTATTCAATGTAGGATATAAAATTAGATTGTACCTAATTCGTCTATATCCAAAAAATAACCCATCCATGGCTTCCCTGACGTAGGATCGAATCTGATACCACTTATCTTGGGTTGTTACTTTTTTTCTAAAACGTAACCTGTTAAGGTGTATAATACCATGTTTATATAACTCAAATCTCCCTATTCCTATCTAATATGGAACGTGGAAGTAGAATAGTACCTAACTCATCCGTGTGTCCCAGATATAATCCGTACGTAACATGCAGATTATATATGATTTGTCACGTTATTATGCGTAAAATAAATGGGAGGAATCCAAAACTGTATCATTAAAGACGAAATTAATATTAATTTTGATCGAGAAATTTAAAGAAAATTGAACGGAGCACATTGTATTGTAGCCCCATCACTGTAGTCTTATTGTAATAAGTTTGAGCATTTTAATGAAATTATATGAAGAAGGAAATCAGATACTGGCATGATCGTCGTCGTAAGTTTCAACCAAAGCACCCGCTCCACCGGATGCAAAATTCACTCCGTTGTAGTACTCAATTCCAGGTTGCAGAAAGGGCGGGAGAAATGGAAGATTCGCGAATTCAGCTGCATGTATGTGTCAACGTATGTTTACATGCGAAACATGTATTACCTTTAGAATTAAGCCAAAGATTAACACACACACGCATATATATATATATATATATATATATATGCAAATGCAAGCATGCAGGAATTGATTAAATCAAACAAGAGTGGACGGTGCACTTAAAAGGGGTCCAGTCGGATATTGATTAATGAAATCAATCTGACCAATGAAGTCCGGTATCTGACGACCGTCGGAGAAGCGTCCGGTTGGGAAGTTGAAATAGGTCTCGCCGTGAGGCCAGAAATCTGCCTTGTCTTCTGTTGCGCAGTCAATGTAGTTGTTGTTGCCGGAATCAACGTAGGAGTCCCCGAAGACGAAAAGTGCAACGTGCCCATCTGGGATTGGCTGCTTCTTCCGGAATTGTCCGGCTTTGCAACCTGCCGAGACGAGGGATGCGTGAAGAAAGAGAGCAAAGAAGACGTGGCTCAGCCTTGCCATGGCTAGGTGTTGAGAAGGAAAGGGGGAGGAGTGAATCCAACAACACCGCAGAGCACTCCTAAAAAGGAAGCTCCTAAAATTCTACAATTTTCTGTAAATTTTTCCTTTTGTGGGTGGTGGGGGGAGGGGGAGGGGGAGAAGAAAGAGGTCCAGCTTCTGAGCTGGTAAGTGCCCGAGGGGTAGGCTTTTTGCCAAAGTTCGATGCACTAAAATGGTAGGTCTCTTTTACAGAGCGAGGGGGGGGGGGGAGAGACCCAGAAAAGGCAAAGACGCCAAAGCTGACCCAACACTGTGCGGCAGACGTGACTTGTCGTCCAGTTATGTCCATAGATTCCCCTCCATCATTTCAAAACGCACACTAATGCACCGTTTTGTGATTCAAAACCTGCAACATTTAGCCCAGATATTTACTTTAAACTCACAATTAATGCTGTTAAAAGCATGCAGCAGCGAAAAAGATTCCTTAAGACATATAAAAAAAAAAAAATCAAAGTTTTTGGAGCTTTTCGTGAATTTAATTTTAAAATCACGTAAATGATTTTTTGATCAATAATTTACTATGCTCTTCTTTTATATGTGTTAAATTCGAGGAGTTCTTTTTTTTTAAAAAAATAAATTTCTATTTTTTAAAAATATAATATCAAACTTTAAATTTATTAATATTTAAATTAAATATTAAAAATATTTATATTTAATAGTATTTTTTTATAAAATAAACTAAATAAAGATGATGATAAATAATTTTCATCTTAATTTTAAATTTAATAATTAATATATTTATGATATATGCATATATATATATATATATATAAAGTAATTTTCCTTATCTCTTAAAAAAGAAAAATCAATTTTAAAGGCCTGGTCGTTGTTTTTCTTTTTTTTTTTCAATTATTATTATTTTTTTTTTTGGCTTACTGGATTGTACGTGAGAAATTTGTTGTTAATAGTTACCGAGGAGGAGGAGCAGGCACGCGGTCCCTGAGATTGTACAGTGCTTATTCAAAATAATAATAAATAATTATAGCCACCCTAGATTTCATAATAATAGAATTTTGTCGCGTGGCTGAGTAAATTGGAAATCACCAAACTATATGAAACTGACACAAAATTAAAAATAAATTTATTATAATTATTAATTAAAATTTATTACTATTTGTAAAATAATATATTAATTACAATTAATATTTTTCATAAATTTACATTTAATCTCGTTTTTTTTTTTTTTTTTTTACTGTTTTTTATAATAGAATTCATTGAAAAGTCCTCTGAATAGCTGTTGTAATATGAATCTATGAGGTTTGCGGCATAGCTTGTGCACGCATGGGCACGATGGTTTTTTTATTTTATTTTATTTTTTAACTTTTTAATCCATGGGCGCAGGGTTCTTTTTCTTCACTCGTGCACATTTCTCTTTTCCCTATGGTCAAAAAAAAAAAAAAAGTCATTCTTTTTTTTCTTTCGAGAATGGCATCATTCATGCAAAAGAAGAGAAAGTCGCGATGTCATTGAGCCAGGGAGGCAATAAAGAAAAGGAACAGAGAGTGATATATATATGTATATCTATATATATATATATTTATTGAGTTATAAATTATATAATAAAAAGAATTATTTTTAATTTTTATATTCATTTAAAAAATTGAGATTTTAAAATAAAAATGTCAACTCTTAACTATCATCACAGAAGTAACACATATGATATAAAACAGGCTCATTGATTATGATTCGCACTCCCGGACAAATGACAAATGGTGAATGCGGGGTCGCATTTTTCGAATTGACGCCAGTAACCTCTTGGCTAAAAAAATATTGAATTTGTTTTATGAGTTAAAAGATTCAAATTCGGACCTAAATCCGGCCTACGGACCAAAAACATACAATTGGAACTCTTGGGATGGACTTTATTCCCCAAGCATAATTACAATCAAAATAATAATAATAATAATACAAGTGCACAGAAATGAGACGACTGCTGCTGCGTTGCCCAGATAGCAGAATGACTCCGTTGAAGATGATCATTTCCTCGTGCTGCGTGGGCACGATGAGTCTCTAAAGTCTATGCCCTCCAATAGTTGCTTTAGAGTGTTGGGGGGCCAATAACACCACGTCTCATCTGCAAGTTGCTCGCAGTGAGCACGCTGGGTCGGATGATCAGAGTCCCAGACTATGTAATCTTCCACGCAACTCATGGCTCCTTGTATCCTCCACTGCCGTAAATTCCTCTACATACTCTCCTTCCCCACAAGCATGCTGCCTCTCCGTCCTCGAAACCTTTTAAAAATTTTTCCAGCCAGCAACAATTATCAACTGGGTCAGGAGGACACATATGCCATTTAACTTACTAGTAGATCAATTTCCTTTGCTTAATAGCATGCCGTATCTGGCCGGATGGTTCATTCTGTCTTCAATTGCTCTGTGCATGTCAAAGATTGTGCCCTCGAACCCTTCTAGTTTCCGTTCGAGATCAAATAGGAGCAAATTGGAGAGTGCTTTTGTGTGTGCATTGTTGCCGTCGATGACAATCCCTCAAAGCAGCTGCCCCTTATTCTCCGACTTGAATGTTCTCGTAGCGGGAAGGCAGCCTAGTGGTGGAACATTCATGAATGCAAATTTCTTGCCAGAAATTATTGACCCAAAAGCATATTTTAGCAGAATACCACGATGGGGTGTGCCCATTTCGTGACACAAAATCGAGTTCAAGTAATTAATTGAAACCCTAGTCAGAACTAATTAATAATAATAAATCAATCAATCAATCAAAGAAACTTACGGTTAGGTGATCTGTCAAGTTGCCAAGTACCATCTCAACGTTTTCCGAGTCCAAGTATGAATCAACAAGCGTAGTATTGGATACAGCGCGGCTGATGTAGTCATTGATTCCAATGCTGCAGATATTAGCTCGTTAAGTGTTGTCCTATCCCGTAACTAGAAGGAAGCTTTAAGAAAAAGAAAGCCGGCTAGCGTTATGCGTTTACGTTAATAATGATGATGATGATGATGGTGACAACTGAAGTCAAAAATTAGGTAATTGTTGCAGGACAAGGGAAGAGAAGGAAAGAGCAGGCTTATTGGATGGTGGCTGCAAATACGAGGATAATTATATGAATCAGATGGCTTGGAAGGTATACTTTGATGGGGATAATAAGCCCATTAAGGGAGCCGTGGACTGATGATACATACACTTGCATTTTGACATCAACTCAAGAGTAACGTATATGTGTGCGTGTATATCATATATTATCAACCGAACCAACGTGGTTGCCTGCTTGCCATTCGGCACTCTCGCTTTGGCTGCTTGTTGGACTTCACCTCAATTTCTTCCAGTCACGCAACCAACCACCGGTTTGAATTGCTGTTGTGCAGCTGCCGCCGTCTCAACTGCTTGGCGATTATTAAACTACTCGGTTCAACCCCGTTGCATGAATTTTATATATATATATATATATATGAATTTTAATTAAAAAAAAACATTGGGATCAGTATAAAAGCAAGATCGGAAACAAATAAAATGTTCAAGGATTGATCACTAAACCAAAATCGATGTTCAATTGTATACAAATAAATAAATTGTGTCTATAAATTACTTAAGAAAGAGAAAGTATTTAAGCAAGAAGAATAAATAATTAAAATTACCTTGGCATTTAAGGACTCCAAGAAGTCGCAGACTCGAAGGAATCGGAGGCGGGCATTTTGCGAGTTAAGTTGGAGAAGAAATGTGTCAACTTCAAGGAGCTACAGAGAAATTCGCGCAGAAATCACATTACAACAGGATAGATAGAAAAAGATTTGAATTTTTTCAAAGATATGTGAGAGACCCATGAGAGAGGGAAGGGGAAAAGCTGAGGTTGTGGAGAGGGAGCATCAGATCATAATAGTACGGCTTGTGCTTTAATTCAGCGTGCAGTATTAAATCTAATGAAGATTTTTGTTAGGACATTTATTGCCAAAGTATAACGGTTAAGATATAATTGTCCGAAAAGTTTCAGGGAGAGAATGTTAAGTAAATAAAACTCACTTATGGCAATGATTTCTGCAATCAATTTATGATAACCATGAGTGCCAATAACTACTAGTAAGGTGTAATCAAGTGAACTATCTATCTTTCACTTGTAAGACCACAAACCTTAAGTCATGTTTGGACGTTATGTACCAATGCCCCTCTTTGTCATGTTTCGTAAATTAGAAAGGACAAGCAAGAAGAAATTGGAGTGCCCAAATACCGCAAGTGATAGAATTCCTTCCCTGATCGGGAATGGTAATCTCATCTCTTATTTAAGGGCTTCAAGGCGTAGTTGTAATTAAAAATTGGAGGCCCTGAAAAAAAAACGAAAATTCCCTGCTGCTGCGAAATGCAAGTTGAGTTGTGACTGTTTGAGGCTTCCGATATCCGCAGAAATGGTTCTCCAGTGTCGGGCTGATGGGAGAGCAGTGGACCGCTTAATGTGGACCCCATCACCTCCAACGTTTAGAAGCCCCCGTTGAACTACAACAGAAGCCCAACCGCGCAGCGACTGCACGCCGATTACAGGGATCTTTATAAAGGCCGGGAGAACAGTGTCTGTCGCCACTGGCGTAGCTAGAAGCACCGAAAGAGGAGAAGGCGGTTGGACATCTTTTACATAAATGCAAGCTGCGAGTTGTTGAGGTGATGATAAAAAAGAGTTAGAGAGACACCCTTTCCCGTCTTATGCCCTGAAGCAATCGAAACTGGTCCAGAAATGTTACGTTTGACTCACTCACTCTGACACCACCTAAAACAT
The DNA here is from genome assembly GCA_020883675.1 of Bruguiera gymnorhiza. NCBI lineage: Eukaryota > Viridiplantae > Streptophyta > Magnoliopsida > Malpighiales > Rhizophoraceae > Bruguiera > Bruguiera gymnorhiza. The sequence continues at coordinate 112,752 of JAIRCJ010000001.1, read as the reverse complement.
TATTCAGCCATGCAAGCCCCAGACAACACCATTCATCATCTAGAAGGCGATGAATGGATCCTGATTGTGCGTCGAGCCACCCGATCGAGGCAGCTCCCCGTAACCTATGCCTATCAATTCCACAACCGACCATGACTGTTTAATACGAAGAGAGATCATCTTCACATAAAGGCATTTGACGAAGGATCCCGGGTCGCTTGGTAGCTCTAATAACCAGACCCACCGATGCAACTCGGTTGGGAAGTTGCCCCAGTAGGGCTTGGTTTGGGAGATGCAGATAATGCCATAGGACATGCAACAAAAACATCTAAAGAGATCCATTCCTCCCTAGTTACATACAGAGGTCAAAAAAGAGTGAAAACCATCAACGATAGTAATCAAAGAATATCAAAAGGTCAGAAAATTTTCAGAGGTTTTTGCAGTTTTTATCACAAATCAAACGACACTGTCAAATTACATGCATCATACTTTAACATCCCAGAGTCCAATGTCTTATGAGATTAAAAGCAAATCTTAAGTACCCCAATAAAGTACAGTACACTTATACCAAAGCTGCCAACAACACTTCCCACACACAAAGGCCTAAGCATCATATGTTCAGCTGTGCTCATACTGCATTTCCTTCCCGAATGGATGCAACCATCACTGCAAAGCAACAAAAAAAGGAGAAGCCAAAAGCCAGTCAACAGAACTTCAGATAGATTCCACCGGCAAACTGAAACACAAGTGACTCAACTTTAACAAGCTAACAAACAGAGATCAAACTCACTGACACATGTAACCTTATTTACTTTAAGGTAGCAGCAGATGATTTCCTCAATAAGCACCCCCAACCATAGTGGCAAGGTCATCAAAGCTCCAGAAATCCATTGGGTTCCCACCATCCTCAGCTGCATCTCCATTAAGGAAGCTATCAAGTGAAGCCTCCCAGCTTCCTTCAGGATATGGCATCTGAACATTCATCTGGTTGTCAAATGCCAACAGCTCCTCCGACAGAGATTTTCCATTGTTTTCTTCAACAGGCAACACAATCTCAGAGTCAGACTTAAGCTTCTTCTTAGGACTAACACTCTCCACAAACAGAGATTCATCAACATCAGCTGTTGCAGAAAGAACAGAAGAGATTTCGGGGGTCTTTGTAGCCTGTTCTCCCCAGCCAAAGTCAGAACAGTCTAATGAGTTACTCCCCTGGTCAGAATTGAGAAAGAGGGGGCCACTGTCACTCGAAGTGTAGGGCTCAACCCCTGCATTTATGTTGGCAGGGAAAGAGTCCATTACTCCAAATCGGTTCATTGATGGCTTTTCTTCAACAAAGCCAGTTGAATTGAAGTAGTCATCTTCCAGTTTGTTCACATAACTGAAATTTTTGTTGAGATTTGCCTTGACAACTGGTTTTTGTGCCTTAGGCTTAACTGAAGGCTTAGGTGAAGCATGTGGAGCTTCACCAGGAAAGTTCACCTTAGCTTTCTTCCCACGAATTCTACGTGCCTCAGCATCATATGCCCTTGCAGCCTCTTCTGCAGTATTAAAAGTTCCCAGCCAGACACGTACACCTCTCCTGGGGTCACGAATCTCAGCAGCCCATTTACCCCATGGGCGCTGCCGGATTCCTCTGTAAAGGTTCTTTCTCTTTCTCTTGGATGATTTCCCAGCCTGTCCATTGAATTCCACAGATTTTACAGCTGTGGCACCTTCACAGTTTTGGAAAAAGATAAAGAAAGGAGTTATTACATGCACAATCAATAATTTCTGATTTTTATTGGTGCAGCAGGAGTAAAGTTGCACACAGAATTCCCTACTTTTCATCAACTTACCTAAGGGTCCAAAATTCTGCTGCCAAAAACCCAGAGTTTAATACAAGACTTAACACTGAACGAAATATCTCCTCCAAAAACTATTCTATTAGGTAAATGGTATAATGAGAGCAAAAACCCCAAGATTAAATTAGCCATGGAGAAACTTGATCAAAAGAAGCATTCACTCACATTTTTCCCAACGCAAGATCAAACTCACTACCAAAAGCATTTTAGAGAGAATAAAACGGATCCCATACACTATTCACGTATCCATTCACCACAAAGGATTAAAGAAGCCACAAAAAATGCAACAAAGACTATCTTAGAATAAAAACGATAAAGCTAAAAGATGCATGAACAGGTAGTTGGCATTTCATGTCTCCATTTGCTGTATGACATAGGTATTTTCTTGTTTGGTTGCTGAGATCCCAGAAGAAAGAAAAGAAGAAAATTAGATTCAGGCATAGAACTTTATTGTTTTGTCATCTCTTTTTTAAGTTTTTGCTTTGTAACTATCCATAGAGCATTCCAAACATAATTACCACTAATTTTGTGTAAAATTGGATCAGAGGTTTGGTGGGTTATTTGATTCAAAAACAACAACAACAACAACAACAATAACAAAGTCTTAATTCCAAGTTTAATTGGTAAATATTTTGTGGTCTTTCCCTTCTATTCAAAACTGGGTTTGGTTTAAGATCTGATTGTTCTAAATCCTTCTTAACCAAAGATTTCCAAGTCAACACAGGTCATCCTCTACCTCCCCTCTCATCATACGCCTAGATTTGATCACCGAATGTCACTCTTGACTTATTTCCAATCAGTGTTAACGGGATTGACAGGATCGGCAGATTTATAAAGAACGGATATTTTTTATGCAGAGACTAAGAATAAAATGATCTCAATAAATCAATAATTTTTATCCTGATCAGAGCATGGGACAGTGAGATGAGATCCACTTCAAACAGGAAATTTTTATTTTTAAATCCCAATGAAAATAATAAATGGGAAATTCAAAACCATATATCTCCAACACACACACACAAAAAAAAAAAAAAAGAAATCCAAAACCCCAATTATTTCCAATTGAAAAGGACGATTCTTGCGTGGACGAGGAATCGCAATCACCTTTATCAGGTACTCTAAAATAATAAACTTGAATTCAGATAAAAATATAAAAAAAAAGGAAAACCCATTTCCTAATAAAAATCAGGTAAAAACAGGAATGAAAGAAAAAGTACACAAAACAAAAACGATAATTTTATTTATTTATTTTGAAACCCAGAGAACTTAATTCAAGAAAAGCCCAATTAAAAAACAAAGAAAAAAACAAAGGAGCGGGGAGAGACCAGAGTCGCGAGGAGGAAGAGAAGCAAAGGGCTTGACATCGAGCAAGGCATGTTCACCGTCCTCGTCGACATCGGTGTCATCCTTAAACTCCTGGAAGTCAGCTTCGAAGTCATGGTCAACAGGATCCACAACCACTGGCTTCGAATACTGCTTGCCGGCCGGTTTCTTCGGATCAGGCCACAGGAAGTCCGCCCTCAGACGCCGGAAAGATCGAGCATTGGTGGCGCCGGCAGCGGCGGTCGATGGAAGGATCAAGTCGGAGATGATAGCACCGCCACACATGGTGGTTGATGGTTGGGGTGGAGGGGAAGGGGGGGTGGGGTTACGTCAGGTCGGATGGGGATCTAAGGTGAGAAGACACTGTCTCGCAAGGGAAATGTGGTGATTCTTGCTTTCTTCTTCCTTTTCCTTTTTGTTTTTTATTTTATTTTATTTGTTTGTTTGCTTCCTGAGAGAAATCGTTTTGGCAGATGGCAATTGGGATGGTGGTTGTGGGTGGGCGGGCCGCTAAGCTTATATTATATCTCTCTTGCCCCCTTCGGAGAGATGAAATGACAAAAGTAGGAGCGTTGAATTTACTAATTCCCCCCTTTTCAAATGTATTTTGGGGTTTCGGGAAAATCCTCCCATCATTACAACATCTCTATTATTAAATGCTCGTGGATTCTTTTTTTCTTTTTTTTTTTTTTTTTTTGCCTTTTGAACAAAATAATCGTAAATAAATAAATAGGGGGACAGGGGGATATGATCATCTACCATGTAAATAAATTCAGGTTGATATTACCTGTCATTAAGGAACTGATTCAGATTTAGTGTAAAAATTTCTCACGCATTATTAGTAAATTAAATTTGTATTATTTCATCTTTTATCAGTCATTTTCTTTTCTGTTTTTTCTTTCTCTCCGTTTTTTTTTTTTTTTTGTAAGAAAATATACCAAGATCTTATCTAAATGTGTGATACAAAAAATACCACCAAGTCGTTACTCTGGCTAACGCCTGCATTTGTTGCATAGGAGTTTGATACACTACAAGGCTTCTTATTTCCATGTTGCGGGCTTAATGTCTGATGTTGCCATAGTGCTAAGCTGCATGTTGGAGATTCTTCTTCTTGTTTTTTCTTTTTTTTTTAATTTTTTATTTTCCTGGGTTGATGTTGGATCCTCAAACAATGCAGCCACATTTCAGTTGCAACTACTACTCAAGGACCGCAAAGTAATTACAATGTCCTATGCGGTTAATTTATTAGCCACATTTGTGAGATTAATTAATATCTCTCTCAAATGTGTATGGCAGATTAAAAAGACCTCCACTTCTCCACTCCATGTGAACCCCATTAGGTAATATTGGCAACCAACATGCTCACGATGCCTAAACAAAATTAACACTGAACCTGACTCGGACATTAAACCTAGTTTTGGACAGTGGCTGCAAAATGAGTATCTCCATCTAGCTTTTTGGGCCTAGATAAATGGGGGTCGGTTGAGAAAACGAAAGTGTCTTCGAGCCTTCACAAAGTGTCCTCCGTTTTGTTTTTTTCTTTTCCCTTTTAGTAATGGATCGAGCAATATCAAAACTAGTCTGCCTGTGCCATACATTTAAGTCCATTCTGACATAAACTAAAAACTCAACGGTCAATATTCACTTTATTAATCGGACCAGTCTTTCGTTAGAAACAAAAAAAAAAAATGAAAAGAATTATTTTATGTAAGCTCACCGAATCCAATAATTCAAAAAAAAAAAAAAAAACCCCCCTTCTTCCATTCTATACCTAACGAAAACGTCATGATGGAGGCGTGGTCTTCACCTAATTTGATCCGGACAAAATGGTCCGTCGACTCGCCCAACAATCGCCCTCGTATATATACCAAAGACTACTTACTTACTGTTCTAGTTCGGCTTCTGTTCTGCACGCGTCTTCCTATGACCCTCGACATTACACGCTAAAAACTACTCTTCCCAGCATGATTACGACCGGTTTGCAAATTCCAATCGACGACTGTTCGGCTTCCGAGCGGCCCACCTGCTTGGCACTAATCTGAATGTGTAGTCACTTACACACATCTCACCATTATTGGTTTAACAGTCGTGATAATTGCAGACAAGAGTTCTTCCTGTTAGCAAATCATTCCATACAGCCTACAAAGAGTTAAATAGGTCATAATTATATATGGAAGCTGGTGTTACTTGTCTTATATATTTTCCCTTTTTCCCAGCCAGTTAAACAGAGCGATGGCCCCGGGATTATTGTTGTATGAAGGCGAGTAAGATCTCCCTGCCCCCCCCCTCGGGCCCTCCCTTTTTCTTTGTCGGCCTTTCTTTCTGCCTCCTTTCTTCCTTTTGACTTGATGCGCTATCTTGGTTATTTTTCAAAATATATATTTTTTAAATGGATATGTGTGCGCTTTGGAATCAAACACAATGAAAAATGGCAAGTTTGTAAATCTAAAGAATGAAAAATGGCAGAACTGGGAAGAGGAAAGAGCAAAAAGCTGGGGGACGGGATTCCTCCCTGATCCCTTTTGGAATTTTGCAGTTTTGGAGTCTTCTACGTAAAATTCACATATCAAGAAAAATGGCCATGTACGGTCCCACCTACCTCTTTTTCTTTTTTTTCTTTTTTAAAGAGAGAGAGAGAGAGCGAGAGAGAGAGAGTAAAAAGGATGCAGACTCGAGAGGTTCATGCACCGGAATTAGTACCTGCCCCAACCGTGGAAGTAATAAAATTAACATACTGTTCACCGGATTTCAAAGCCCCCTCGTAGAAGAGAGAAAGAAGAGAAAAAACACGTAGCAGAAGGAAAATTGAAATTTTGGTCCATTTTCTTTTCCGGGAGAATAGCGGGCTAAAATGGCCGTACATTTTGGTTGATTTTACTGATAAATTGTTCATTTAATAATAAGACACTTGTTAGTGGCGAATGCGACTTGCCCAACTTGTTCGTTAAATTAATTCCATTCGACATTATAGCTGGAAAAAATGGTGGTGGTGGTGGTGGTGGTCCTAGCTGAGCTGAGCTGAGCTGAGCTGTTCTGGTATTATATCCTGAAGTGGTGGTGGGGGTGGGGGTGGGAGTGGGGGCTGGCTATCCATGATGTGCCTTCTTTCGTTGCTTTCTCTTCTTTTCGTGACTTTTTGGGCACTCAATCGAAAGATATGTCATATCTCTTTAATTATTTGTGTCCATCGCCACGAGACAAGATGATCACAAGTCGATAGAGGTGGAGTTTTTTGTTCCATCTTCTTTCGCTTCTGAAAAGGATCTATAATAATAATACTACTAGTGTGCTCCTGTCGTCGTGCCAGTTTCAATGTTCCACGATTTAAGTGTCACACAAATTAATTTGTACGAAATTTTAAATACCGTGCACGTAATTTTGTAAACACGTTATATAATCAACTTCGTCATTCGGTTTTTTTGGCAATAATTCTGTAAATAAAATTCGGTGTTGCCCACCTTGTATACGAGGCTTGAATATCATTGTGGATTCTAGTCTTTAGCTACGTACATGTGAAAAAACAAAAAGCTCCATCCACTCGGAACTCATCTCCAGGAATGGCAGACGGGTCGGGTTCAAGGTAGTCTACGTTATGCAAGTAGTCACTTCGAGTCGTCTGCATTAGGACTATTTTCAATGGGGCTATTGCGAGTAGAATTGAATTGAGTTTGAATTAAATTTGATTTATTTAAATATTAATCATTTCAAAATTTCATTGGAGTTAAATTTGAATCGTATCATATGCTTAATTAAGTTTTTGTTTGGGCTTGATTAGATTTAGCTTTCTGTATTTTATAATATTTATTTCACGCAAGTCTCACAATAGAGACGAGTTGATCTACAAGTTGCTGCTTAATTATGATATCGTCTTCTAATGAACAAACGTTCACATCCAAGCACTGTAATCCCTGGAATCATAATCATTTTTCTCCGTTCAATGTTGACACATTTTACCGCAAATGTTTCAATTTTTTTTTTTTTTAATGCGAAACTCGCACAAAATATCCTAAATCAGGATTTTTATTTTTTATTTTTGGCTCCTTGGGGGAGCAGTGGGAGGAGGGTGAGCCAACCAACAAGTTGTGCGTTGTTTTGATCAGGGGCATCCATGTAGACCGGCCCAATTGTACGTGTTCGAAGAATCCAAAACCAAAAAGTCACCGATTCCAATGATGTTATAAAAAGCTTGTTCTATAAAACTACGTTTGAAGCCTGAGGTTGAGCAATTCAAGGAAAAGAGAAATTTTTATTCTGACCCTGACAGCGTTTTTTCTTTTCTTTTTTCCCCTCATATTTGTTATAGGCATTTTTAATCTTTCATTTTCAATTGCCTGAAACAGAATTTTATTTTTGAACCCCTCCCCATACAATTCATAAATCTAAAAGTTTTCCGTAACATAAATTTAGTTAGAGTCGCTTCCAGTCACCAATTGCCCGAAAGTTGAGAGGTTGAGAGTCTTTTTTGGTTGGTTTTATGTCTCCTTCTCATCATAATTGTCAATAAATTATCGTTTGTTACCAAAAGAAAAGGGAAAAAAACGAAACTGTTTCGCTCACATTGAAGTTGACGGAGTGGAGTTATGCCTTATAAGCTTGGCAAATGTCCTTCTAATTAGCAATTGCTTGAAAATTGAAAATTGTGTAATCTATCTTAAATGTAATGGACTAGTTTGATGTTCTCTTTTTGCTTTCGTATGACTGAATTAAGCATTTATTGCTAAAAAAATGAAAAATTCATTTGCAATAAAGTTACTTATGGCAACATTCTCTTGGCATCAAAAGATTAAGGGTATATTTTCAAAGATTTTCTAAGTAGAGAGTTTGGTCTTTATATTCAAGTTAAATCATTAGTGACCGTTTCAAAATATTTTGTTTTCTTTTTTTTTTTTTTTTTGAGAAATATGACCAGATCACCGATCAAAAGTGTAATCACAAAGCATTAAAACACCCGAATTCAAATTCAACTGGATAAAGAAAGAACAAAAAAATAACCCCATAAAATCCAGCACGAATCCTCGTCTATAGAACTTGTGGAGTGTGAGTAGTTAGCTACACAACCCAAATGTCCCTGTTGCAAAGCTAATTGAATAACATCCCTCCCTCCCTCCCTGTTGTTCCTTCCTCTCGCATGAGCAACCATGAGTAGAGCAACAAGACCAACACACCATTTTCTGGTTGAACAAAGCAACACTACATTTTTTTTTTTTTCTGTCTCTCTCTCTCTCTCTCAACTATTGTCATTGTCATTACTATAGTGTTAAGTTCTTTAGGTTCTTAGCTTATGAAAATTGATACCCTTGGTTTAGGAAATTTTGCAGTTCGACGTGCAATCCCACCCCATCTTACGTGCACCCCCCACCCGCATGAACCATTCTTTGATTCTTCACGTGCAACAGTAAAGTTGTGCTATCGTCACATGGAATCAAGTTTGAGAAGACACTATTTGTAGAATCAAGATTAAAATTTTGTATATTTAACTCTTTCTCGTATTTCCTGTAACGTGTAAGTTTGGTATGATGACATTCCTATTCTTCAGTTTTTCAGTTGCATAACAAAGATACACCTTCTTCACCTCTTTATTTCGCTAGGCAAATTGTTCCTAACAATCTGCAACTACGTTTTACATTCTCATTACACCCGTACTCCGGCAATATGCAGGTGTTTCCCTTGCGCAAGCTCTAAGATAAAGAATCATTTCCGTTTCAATTCAAGAACAGAACGCAGTAATCCCCCATAATTCACAATACCCTCCATCCAACACAAGTTTCTTAGGCATGATTTTGCCAGCAATATCAAAATTTATGCTCGAAGTTATTTGCATAATTGATAGTCACCAAAAGGATAAGCATCCACGTTACTTTGCCCAACTAGTATACTAATTTAGCAGAGTAGTAACTCTACAGGTATAGTTGAATAAGCTCGTCGCTGACTACAGATGGTGTAAGTACACCAAGATCAGTAAAAAGCAGAGTGAGGTATTGAGGAGGAGTATAATCCCGAGCAGACGTTTCTACCTCAACCTTTGATGGGATAGGCACCCCAAAGTCAATGGGACGCAAAGCAGGAGCCATGTCTTTTTGGTCCAAGGGATACAGGCGAGCAAACTGTAGAGCAGAATACTGACGCTTAAATATGCTTAGAGAAGGACAAGGGAAAGCAAGATACGAAGATTACAATACTATATTCATAATATTCTTTTATTTTAGACTGTATAACAAGTGTTGGCAATTGTGCTAACCTTATAACTTTCAGCAGCCACATAAACAGGTTTGCTCATGCTGTGTGCCACCAATGCTATCTGGTAAGTTCCCATCATGTTAATTATACCTCCGCTTTCAACCACTCCATCAGCACCAAAAAATACCATGTCTACCTCATCCATGGTATATGCCACAGCTGAGTCTATAAGAAGTTTCACAGGAATATCAAGCTTGGCCAGCTCATTGGACAAACGTAGTCCTGTCCTATCAGGCCTTCCTTCTGTAATGTGATGAATCCAATGAAGTCAAAAGAAGGAAGAAAAAAAGCAAAGAGCGGAAGCAGACTTAAGAAGTACAGCTCAATGTCGAGCAAACATTGGAAGCAAGATTTTGCCAGAGCTAATTCTCCAAAAGTAAAATGGATGTCAATTTATCCCCATCAAAGGAGAAAGAAAAAAGCATTAATGGGGAATTACGATAAAAGGTCACAATTGAGGTTCTTTGCTTACTGAATCATACTGAGTCATTTCTATTAACAAAAAAGCTCATAAGATCTACCATGCCATTAAAATTTAAGTGATCAAATCAAAACAAGAAAACACACAGATTATATAGTTGTAAAAATCTTCTATATGGAAGAAGTGTTCAAGTTGATATAAAGTAAGACACTACCACCCAGAAAGCAATGGATAAGGCAAAGTTCCGGGTGCAGCAATCATCAATGCAGATGACAGGCAATGGGAAACAAACCTGTGCAGAAAACTCGAAACAGTTTCTTATTTTGAGCTGCTGTCTTCAGAACTTCGAGCACAACTCTAGAGAAACCATGCACCAAAATAGTGCAGCCATCAAAGATAAAATCTTGACTAAGCATTGCAATTATCCTCCGTGCCTGCCATGCAAAGCAAGCAAGTACTGTGAATTGCTGAAGAACTGAATTGATATCAAACAACTGCTCAACAGAGGTCTAAAAGGCCCAAGTAAGTACCTTACAAGATATCTCCCCAAACTTCTCAGCACGTTCAATCAAGCGGGATTTAGCTGAATTGAAGTCCTCATATTCCAAAGCAGAAGTTCTGGTTACATAGCGCATGAACAGATCACAGCCTGCTGTCAACGAGATGGAGGTCGTGTCCCATGACTGAGGCAGCAAAGAAAAAGCTGATCATCTCGACTGACAATCAAACTAACTTCTAATAGGTTCAACTACTATTCAGCTCTTCAACAACACGACAGCCAGCAATTGTGAGCTTTTGTGTAAACCAAACACTCGTGAAAGGACAATACCAATAAAATCATACAAAGGCAGCACCGATCATCTCAACCGTAAACTGATGGAGCAAGGCAAGTCAAGTAAATTCTTCTTGAAACTCAAAATGATTCTTGCCGATTAGTATTTAACATTCCCTATTGCTTGCAATGTTATGCTTCCAATTCCAAACATAGCTATCACCAAAATAGCCTCTTGGCGCAGAGCTACTCAAATCAAACGACTCCCTCTTCCAAACAAAATTATGGTAATGAACACATTCCAATGACTTGAAAGCAAGCAATCAGCGGCAATCAAGCTTACCCGACAAAAAACAGAAAATTGATATTCTAATTTTGGCAGAAATTACCACAGTATGGAATTTTAAGCAGACCAATTTCAACGGTGGAATTAAAACAATCAAAAACGCCAATAAAATCACAAAAGAGAAAAAGGAACAAACTTTAAGGGAATCAGAGGCCTTCTTGAGCTCGATTTCAAGCTCCATCATGGTAGTGGCCTGACTGTTGCGAATGACGGCGGCGAGAGCCCTGATGGCGGCAACGGCCTCCGCCAAGTCCGGCTGCATCCTCCAGCTATTAAACTCGTCGATCACAGAAAACGGCTTCCCAGCAGCGGGGGGCCTGAGCGGACCATCGTCGTCGGCGGGGTGGCGGGAGACGGCGGCCTGGGCGTCGGCCAGCCAGTCGCTGGTGACGACGCCGTAGTGAGCGGCACGAGTCTGGTAGTAAGCGGAGATGCCGGGGGGTTCAGGGTTAAGGTTGGCGTGGTGGTGCAAGGCGTCTGCCATGGAAACGGAGGGAGGCGACGAAGAGAGAAGGGTGAGGGTGTCGGCGGGTTGGTTTTGGTTGGGATTTTGTGCGACGTCGTTTTTCTGCCTGTCGAGGATGAAAGACGCCGATCGCCACCACATTTAGCTCTATCTTTTTTTTCGTTTTGTCTTTAATATTGTCGTCGCCGTTGTTTTGTTCGCGACAGATCTGTGTTTTGTGGCTGTGACCTCGTATCTTTCTCGGGAAAGTGCGCGCGCGGGTGTGTGTGTGTTGTGTTGTGTTTTTGTTTTTGAGTTCGCGGAATCGGCCGTTCTCTGAGATTTGAGATAGTCCGGCGGCGGCCAATTCTCTCTCTCTCTCCCTCATTTTCTTCCCTTAAAAAAAAAAAAATATATTTATATATATATTTTTATTTTTATTTAATAAGACGATGAATGGTCGACCTAATTGGGCTTACCATACCATTCCAGCTAGTGATTTGGTTGATAGTCCAATATATATTATATTATTCTAACTGTGAGTGGCTTTATTGACGTTGGTCTCGCTGGATTTAAGATTTAATATTAAATTTTAAATTTATTCATGATTAAAATTGAATATAAATAATTTATTTAAAGTAATAATATGTATATAACAATTTTTTATAAAAAATTAAATAAAAATAATAGCAGACGACGACCATTCATTTTAATTTAAATATATGGCATATTCATAATATATATATATATATATATATATGTATATATATTAGAAAAATATTAGTTCATCCTATCATCGCATAAAATAATAATTTTATTTTAGAACAAGACAGTGGCGCTTTATTGTGATCCAAAACCCGTTTGATTTTCATTTCTTTCTTTTTTTTTTTCTCTTAAGCGTGCAATACAATACAAGTTTAAAACTATTAATGAAGTTTAAACACGGAACTAGTGAGTTATAAAATACGACACAGCCAAATTTATGTAGATTAAACTAGTCGATGACTCGTAATCGGAAATGTCTGTAACGTTATTGTGAGATGAATTGTGGCCTCTCTAATACCTACACTGCATTTGTTACTCTTCGTTCTGACCATTTCGCAACGCCTCAGTTACTTTTGTCCTACTTGCGCATGTTCTAGATAAGCAAAGCCCAATGCTCACAACCAATCCGACTCCCATAGGCCGCTTGTAGGCATTCTGTGCTCTTTTAAACACCATATATTCATTGTTATGTGGACGCCATGCATTTCATATAATCGAAAGAATGTGCATAACGTTATCAAAAGAGAGTTAAGAGTCAATAGATTGAATGAAGGGTTGTTCTCTTTCGTCTATACAAAGACAACACTGGACTGCATTGATCTCAAATGTCAGTAGTGCTCAAGAAGCTGGTATGACCTCAAGACAGGCTTGCCCAATGATTAAAATAATTATATATGTATATAAAAAATTTTTTTTAAAAAAAAAAACACTCGTTGAAGTGCCTCTCGCAATCTATTGGATTCGATTGTTTAAATATCTACAGTATTAGACTGTCGTTCTGTTCAACATATTTATGGTAGGATTATTAGCCACTTGAAGCAACCCCGCGATCCACTGGCTTGCTAAATTCCTACGGGGGTTTAGAGAGGCAGCATGGGTTGATAGGTACTGACTTGAGTGAATATTTGCACAATTGGTCTAACTGTAAGTTAATAAATGAGGTTTAGTCTAGTGTATTACGTGCGAGTATATGTCCTTTACTCTAGTACTGTTGATAAAGCCCCCATGAAAGAAAGTTATATTTCTTTCCCATTATTTGTTACATGTATTATTTTCATTGTCTTTCCACATCCGTCTTGGGAAGGCAAATTCCAAAATCCGCGTATGACCTTTTTTTCTTTTTTTTTTTGGTTTCTTCTTCTCGCCCCACCCAAACCAATTGATCTGATTGTCTCCTTTTGTTTCTCAGCGTATGGCTTGATAGTTGCGGTAAGAAAATTGAACCCCACATTGATTATTGAGGAAGTTTCGAAACATTAAAAAATTTTAGTAAGTCAAAATATAGCCACATAATAAAATCATGTAATAATTTTTTTGAATTATCTTTAACACACTTAGAATATCACTCTCCTCCAAACCACCTCCACGAAGAACTCGTCGCTTGTAGAATGATGGTCTAGAAAGGAAGCACGCGGCACGTCGGTGTTGTGCACTCATTTGGGCAAAAGAAAAGCATTAATTCCCTTAATTAATCAGTTCTAAATAAAAAAAAAATTAAAAAAAAACAAAAAACAAAAAACGATAAGGATGGCTCCACCACCGTCGTCCATACATTTCTCCTAACGCAATCCCATGCATTTATTTCTTCTTCACCTGACATTTATTTTGCACGTAATTAATTAATGGTCAAATGTCCGTTAACTAAAATTAAATTAAGAATCAAAAACGGGCGAGGTACATAATATAATCAAACTAACTCTCGGATAATCACGTACGACGCATTGAGCAAATTAAAGTTGACTTCACTGTAAGTAATCATATACCTCTGCAATGACTCCTCCGGCCCTGTCTACAATCCTGAACGACGATGCCTTTCTGGTCCAATAATCTTCTATCTTGTACTCACACCTTTGATTCTCGCCCGCCAAACCCACGATAGCTCTACAAGCTGAATCTCCTCTCTTAACAACATCCTGAAAGTTTTGCTCATCACTTGAAAGCGAGGCTTATAATTAGCCTTGTCAATTTCTGCACAAGTTGAACTCTAGCCTTCCCGCAACTTCAATCTCTGCATTATTTGGAGAATTATTAAATATTTTTGTTAAAAGACACGGAGTTTGTCCAACTTAATTGTCTGGAAAACAAAAGGTGCAAAAAAGAAAAGAAAAGAAAAAGATAATAAATATATTATTCATTTTATATATATATATATATACATACACGGTGACCTTTCTCGTGAGTATGGCGAACGAAAAACCTTTCCTTTTCATGTCCACAAGGTGGACTTCGTTGCTGCGCTTGCAGTTGTAGTTGTCTACACGATATACAATGTGACCACTGGCATCGAAGACAGTGCAACCGTCGCCATTCGGTATTTGGAGACTTCATCCATATTTGTAGATGTTTCTCTTTGGGATGTCAAGGAGCGATTAGCTGGGTCGTCTGAGGAGTTTTGATGCTCTTGTGGAAAGATCTTTGCCATAGCAATTGCTCCCGAGCCTAGGCCCACCTTCTTAAACACATCGTATATAAACTGACTAGAACTATAAATAGCGGAGGTTAAAGAAGATAATATTATACCACACCTTGGAATTAGGCAGGCTTATATCAATATATCAGTCCCGGTAAAGCAAATATAGTACTGCTTATTAAAATAGGAGAATATATGAAACAGAAAGACAAATATGCATGTAAAGCAAAAGTTAAGCATTAATTGTAGCACTAGGTTGATATTTCTGAGGGAAATTATGAACCCAATTATATATAGCTAGAGCTAGATGGCAAGGGGCTTCCGTTTAATTCTGACAACTTGTTTCTGGACTCTTTCGTCGCGCGTTAAACAAAGAGAGCACGAGGGGGATGATCATGAGCAATTTTATGCCGCGGAACCGCGTTTTTCCCGTAAGAGACAAAGGGGAGATTATCCCTTTCTTAGTTAGTGATTCCATGCCCTATGTCGTGGGGGCTTTCGCTGTTCCGAAGTGGAGATTTTCGTCAGTATGATTTGTACCTAGTTGAGATTACATAACTGACCGTCTACGTATGGAAGCTTAATTGTATAATTTGCTTTGATTTGGTTCTCTTTTGTTTTTTTTTTTTTTCTTTGCCATAGCTGGCGTGCGACCATTGGTATTGGATAGACATCATTGTATCCATCGTGGCGTGTATGTATCTATTAATTAGTGCGTTCCTTTTCTCGGAATGGTCTTTCTCTGTAAGCCAACAAACTTCCAAGTTGGGAGATCTTTGCAAGATTTTGAAGCCTCGTGCATCTGATAGTGGTGTGTGAACCAAGTTCAATAAATCTAGTTATTGAGGTCAATCTGCAAAAGAAAGAACTAGACAATGCGTATAGCTATAATGCTCTTGAAGCCAAATAATACTAGGAGATGAATGTGCACCTGTTGCTTGATTAACTCATCTCTTGCACAAAAAGAGTCATATGACCCACCAATGAATATCATGTAGACTGATCTCTGTATCACGTAAAGATTGATCTGCTCATTCGTGCAATTTCTAACCAGAAAGCCAGCCACTTTCACGGGAGATATCCATTAGAATCAGCACTCCATAATAGAGACCTTGGGGTAAGCCCGTGGAAGATTGAAAAAGTTCCAAGATATTGACACCAAACATAATCTCATATGGTGGGAGTCAAGCGTCGGGGCGTCCTTTTCCGCTTCTTCTTGCGTATTGCCCAGTTATCGTAGGCTTCCATCTTGGTCCAAGGTCAAATTCTCAACAAACCGGGTAGAGCATTTAATGCTTGCACATAAAATTAGTGTCAAAAGGAGATTAATTATTTATTAGTTGCGAGCCTGGCAACAATGAATAACGACTGGTCTGTGATATGATATATGTCTTCTGCTGCCGTCTAGCCGCAAAGATGGAAGAAAAAGTAGTGGTTAAGGAAAGCTGGCAAAATTTAATTGCACGCGCATCTAATGCATCCGGCCGCTCAGGGCAGGATTCCAGCTGCGCTGTGGTCCTGTGATAGACATAAACATCAATTTTATTTTTATTTTGGGTTAGCAACGCGTCCTGACATAAACGAGCGCCCGTTTTGCTCGCCCCAGAGAAAACTGCGACATTTAACCGATTGATTCAGCCCCCAGTTGGCCAACCCATGAAAGACCTGAGCCTTTGTGGGGAGAGTCCAAATCCTCCTTTCACACCCATCGAAACGCGTGGAGTGCAAAACAGCCGTCCCGTAATGTCTAATGGCTCGTCGGGTTCCAGACAAACAAACAAAAAAATTATAAAAAATTTTTTATTTAAAAAAAAACGGGAAAATAAATAGGATTAAAGATTCAGATTCACCAATATTTAAATATGTTGACCAGCTACAATTTTTATATTTTTTTCAATACTTAATAAACAATGGTTATAGTTAAATTATAAGGGCGCTGTCTCTATTTCCTCGGTCTACTGACGAAGACAACTAGCTAATTGATATATTACTCAGCTAAAAAATATATATATATAAAAACTGCGGCATTTTTTTAATTATTATTATTTTTTTAATTTTCTGTTTTTGCCTAGGTAAAGTGTTATCGGGTTGAACGAAGGTACACATAGAACCGGAGAAGCACGTCTCCATTGCATTGCATACGCGGTTTCGGGGAATTTTATTATTTTTTATTTTTGTAATAAAAGATATGTCGATTTAAATGAAAGTGCTCGGAAACATGGATTTGAAAAGCGGTAGGCACGCTGGCTAGCTGGCTACGCAACAGACCAGAAAAAAAAAACAAAGAAAAAGAAAAAAGGCACAACCGAGTAGATTGTAGGTGACCAATGCAGGATAGAAGAGACCATGGTGCAGTGCAGTTGTCAAAAGGTCAACAGTCAGAACTTGAAACTTTAAGCTTTAAACGACAAGCCCAAAACAATAACTTACTGTCCACAATCATTCTACTGCTACTACATAACATACAGACGTCATACGTGGGAAAGAAATGCGAGGCCGAACCCAATAGCAATACTCTAATCTGATTCTGACTCGTCGTCCATGGACGTGGAGGAGGGGCGTTGCTGTTGCGAAAATTCTGTACACGATTGCCCTCTCAATATTCTTGGGTTTGTATTAGGCTCTGTCCTGCTCTGTGTTGTATTTCGGGTGAAACATTATTTGCTCATTGGTTTGTTGTTGACGTCGTTTTTCATTCCCCCCCCCCCCAACCCGCCCCCTTATTATTATTATTTTTTATTTTTATTTTTTTCATGTTGTCGTTTCAAAGATCAAAACTTTCTCTCTATCTTTAGCTCTCTGTGATTAACTAATTATTGATTGATCGACAGTTTCTTGTGTATATTAATTAATTAACTGGCTACCAAATAATGAAATAATAAGTACAGTAGAGACGAGGAGCCAAAGAGAGCCCAGTGCCTGTTTTTCTCCTCTGAATCACATTCAGTTCATGTTCCCACGCTAAAACAAAAAGGGGTCTCCCCTCCTGCCCCCCCTCTCTCTCTCTCTCTCTCTCTTCTGTACAATAATATGATATGATATCCCCGGGATGATAAACTAAATAAATGGGCAGACATTAATTTTCTCATTTTTGTTTGTTTGTTTGCCTTTTTTTTTTTTTTTTTTGTGGGGGGAGGGGGAGGGGATGGCAAAAGAGTCGTTTTTTAAGTTTTTACACGAAAACTGGATTAGGAAAGGTTTGGACTTTTTGGAGGATTTTAATTTGTCCCCCCCTCAGCCTCATGTGCCATTTGATAGGCTTGGTAGTCCCTTTGTCTCATTTCTTTATGAATTTTCCTCGAGTTTCTCTGTGCAAAGCAATATTTATGGAGCGGCTCTTTCTTTTGCATTTGAAGGGTGGGCGGAGAAATAAAGGATCATAATTTTTTTTAAAGAAGTATGATCAAGGCTTAGTAGAATCCTTGGCTTTTTCCAAGAATCTCTTCTCTGGGTAGGCTGCGCTTTTGCAAGAATCATGTCCACCTACCCTTTTGTCATGGACCGCATTTTCTACGTGGCACACCATTCTCTTAGAGATGAAGATCTTGGTTGCCGGTGTTATTGTGTGTGATTCTTAATTGTTCTGGTTGGTCGCCTTTTCTAGGTAAAGATTGCTTCTTTTATCAGAATTGTGCAAGCAAAGACCCGTTCAGAATCAGATTTTTATTTTTTTTATTTTTTGCCTCTGTTGGCAAAGATACGCGCAGCTATATGTTGGATTTGGTTTCTGTTAGTATTAATTGTGGAGAGCAGGTGGATGTCATTTGCTTCATTGCAGTAAACAACTTTTCTGTGTCATTTCTGGCAGTTGAGATGGTTCTTCACAGTTTTATACAGTTTTGAGCTTCTGGGTATTTTTTGAGATTTGCATTTTTGGTGTTTCTGCGTGCAAGTATTAAGGTGTGTAACTTGGATTTGTGTAGCTGAATTCTGCTGTGGTCTCCATCCACGAAGTCATACAGAAGGAATTTTTTTCATATGTACTCAAAAGGGCATGATTGAGGTATGTTCAAGAGATGATACTCGATTCTAAAGGTCGTTCCGGATAAAAATAGGAAAAAGGCTCCCCCTTGAATTGTTAAGGATTGCTGATTTGCGTATCACATTGGAGAATGCAACCAGTAGCATAGAGTTTGATTTTCTGGTTTCTAAGAATTGTTTTTGGTTTATTCAAGTTGGAACCTTGATATGGTTTGCTAGGATTGCCAAATGAGTACTGCACAATGAACACACTGGTAAGGAGTGTGCCTAGTTATGTGCTCACAAAAGGTGTGTGCTTAGATGGATTCTCCTGACAAGACATTTTCTGACATAGTTGGTGCATTGAAGTCCTGGATTCCTTGGCGGTCTGAGCCGCCTAGTGTGTCGCAGGCTTTTTGGATGCCTGATCAGAGTTGTAGAGTATGCTATGAGTGTGACTCCCAGTTCACTGTATTCAACCGCAGACACCATTGTCGACTCTGTGGCCGCATTTTCTGTGCCAAGTGTACTACCAACTCAATTCCTGTTCCATCTACTGATTCAAGGATAACCCAAGATGAGTGGGAGAAGATTCGGGTTTGTAACTACTGTTTCAAGCAATGGCATCAAGGTGTATCTAATTTTAATAATGTGATTCAGGTTCCTATCTCAGATCATTCCAGTTCACCATCAGCAGCAAGTTCAGCCAGTACCAAATCTAGCTACAGTGCTAGCAGCAATAGTAGCTTCACCATTGGCTCAATGCCATACTCTGTTGGGCCTTATCAGCGAGCTCATAGTAGTTCAGGTCCCAGCCTGGCTCAAACATCTGAAATGGAAAGGAATTTAGTTAATGAAGGGGAAGTTGTATTGAAAAGAAGTGATGAACTTGTTGCTGATGCACAATATCAATCTCCAGGTCAATACACATTTCCGATGAACAGGTGTGCTAAATTTCTTCCATTAAGTCAGTATGCTTTTTTGTTACTCGGTGTATGCATAACAAATGAGTAGCAAGATAACAACTGACACTGTCTATTGATGGATTTGTGCTGAAGAGCTCCTATGTAATTTGTCAGCAACTGTCCAGTGGTAATTTTCCAAATATTATGAGCTAGGCCTTTTTCTTTTCTTTTTTTTACAGGATAGTAGCTCAATTACTTTAATGCAAAGCAACAATGCTTCTTGCAATTTCATTTAATAACATATGTATTTTTTGTGTGTGTGTGGGGGGGGGTTGCTTATTCTGCAAATTGATGCTTGTATATCTATGTGAAACTATAGCTCAAAATAAATGCATAGGGATTGACAAATCAATACTAGCTACTTACTACGTGGTTCTACCATAGTTCAAAATAAATGCTTGGGGTCTGGCATATCAATACTAGCTACTTACTACGCGGTTCTTACTGATGGCAGGAGTGATGATGATGATGAGGATGATTATGGCATATATCATTCTGATTCTGAAACAAGGAATTTTCCTCAAATCAGTCACTATTATCCTCAGGTTGAGTTTGACTTGACCCATGATGATGGACCACAAAAAGCTTGTCTTGAAGGAGAAGCCATCAAGTCAAAGATCTTAAGCAGCTTGCCATTAAACGATAATTGTGGCTCCCAAGATTTGGGAGAAGTGCCACCCATCGGGAAAAATGATGAGAGTAATGTGGATGATGCATGTGAAGCGCCTACTTCTATGTATCGTGGCGAAGAAGGGAACACTGAATTTGTAGATTTTGAGGACAATGGACTGCTCTGGCTCCCACCTGAGCCAGAAGATGAAGAAGATGAGAAGGAAGGTGGTTTATTTGATGATAACGACAATGATGAGGGGGATGCTGCAGGAGAGTGGGGATGTTTGCGTGCCTCTAGCAGTTTTGGAAGTGGAGAAATTCGTAACAGAGATAGATCAAGTGAAGAGCACAAGAATGCCATGAAGAATGTGGTTGAGGGACATTTCAGGGCCTTGATAGCACAGTTACTGCAGGTAGAGAATGTTCCCCTGGGTGATGAAAATCACAAGGAAAGCTGGTTGGAGATTGTCACATCTCTATCGTGGGAGGTTGCTACACTATTAAAGCCAGATATGAGCAAAAGCGGAGGAATGGACCCTGGTGGATATGTGAAAGTCAAATGTATAGCTTCTGGACACCCTTGTGACAGGTAATTGCTACTGTGATTCAGTTTTTGCTAGATTACATGGTTTATTACTTTGTTCAATACTCTCAGGCACAACATCCAAACCAGATTTCTCAAAAACAGACAGAAAAATTAAGAAATCTTTCAAGTTACCTGGTAAACATGAGACAAGTTTCAGGGTTCAGACCATTTAATTTGAGTGCTTGTAACAAAGTCCCCAAGTTGGTAACCTGTGAAAGCAGTTTAGAACTTTGTGCACAAATAACCAACAGTATTGAGAAATTTATGAAGAAAACAAAGCATGTCCCACAAACTTATGCCTTTCACCATAATGGAGAAAACACTACTGAGGTGGGTGTTATATATGATGCACCCAACCATGGGAAAATGTTTCTGTTTGAACTCTGGTCAGTGCAATAGTTGCTCGGCTGAAAACTCTAATTAGATCTCATATGAGAATGATTTCTTCTCTTTTATCATAAGACATGTTGCGGTAAGAAGTTCAAATTTTCTCCGTATGTTCAACTAACTTATATTTGTGAAGTTTCACATTATGGAGTATAGCAGAACCTTTTTCTATTAGAATGAATTTCATCTTCATCTGCTCTTCCCTTTTCAGTCTTTCTACATATTCTTTTTCTTCAGTTGACTTTGATTGTTTTTCTTCTAGTGTGGTGGTCAAAGGAGTTGTTTGTAAGAAAAATGTGGCCCATCGTCGAATGACAGCAAAAATAGAGAAACCTCGACTGTTGATCCTCGGAGGGGCTCTTGAGTACCAGCGAGTTTCTAACTACTTATCAAGTTTTGATACCCTGATACAGCAGGTTGTGATAACAAATACTCATCTCCATACTGAAAAATAACAATGCTACAGTTGTAATGCTAATGTTTGCCACTTACTTCTTTCATTGTGGATTATAATTTTTCTTGGATTCTTTGCACTTCTTTTTCTTCCTTTCTCATGGGTTTTGTTCTACAGGAAATGGACCATTTAAAGATGGCAGTAGCGAAGATTAGTGCACACCATCCTGATGTCCTTTTAGTAGAGAAGTCGGTTTCACGATTTGCACAGGAGTACCTTCTTGCCAAGGACATATCTCTTGTTCTCAATATCAAGGGGCCACTTTTAGAGCGAATATCCCGCTGTACAGGTGCTCAGATAGTCCCTTCAATTGATCATCTCTCCTCTTCAATTGATCATCTCTCCTCTCCAAAATTGGGCTACTGTGAGACATTTCATGTGGAGAAGTTCTTTGAAGATCTCGGTACTGCTGTACAGGGAGGGAAAAGAGCAGTAAAGACATTGATGTATTTTGAAGGCTGCCCAAAGCCATTGGGTTTCACTGTAAGCCCTTGAAAGTTAAAATTTGAACTTTATAATATCCCGAAGATTTGTTCAAAAATAAAATTGGTTGTTGGAGTATAATACATGATCCATATTATGAGTCTCACCTAACAGTTTTAAGTTTTTAAGTTGAATGAATTCTTGATATGGTATTAGAGTTTTCATGACCAATTGATCATGAGTTCGAATCATGTTGTTCTCACATTTAATTATGAATTAATTCTGTGTTCTAGATTTTCCATGCTTTAGGCCCAAGTGACTCTGCATGTTCATGCTTCCAACTCAACTGAGCTAAGCTTCTCCTGGGCCTTACCTAACAGCTTAAGTTTTTAAGTTGAATGGTTTCTTAACAATTGTAATGTCTAAAAATTAATTGTGACGATGACAACAGGGTGTCCAGTTTCACTTCATACATAGCAACAAGCAGATGAATTTGATAAGTTTGGCAGATATATGATTGTGTTTATCAGTTGCACATTTTTATGGTAATCTGTGCTTATCAAGTTTGGGGGGAATGTTCTGCAGTTTAATATAATTGATAAGGTTTTGGAGTTATCTTTCTGGTTGGTCTCTGGAATGATCAGTGGTCCTAATAGCACACATATGTACATATTGTTGTATCTGTTTGCTTATTTTGAGGACGTGTGTAAATTTGGTAAGATAAGTGTGCTTTGAAGTTTCATTTAGCTCTTTTTTATTGTTTTTGCTTCAGATTTTGCTTCGAGGTGCCAATGGGGATGAGTTGAAAAAAGTGAAACATGTGGTCCAATATGGGGTTTTTGCAGCATATCACTTGGCCGTGGAGACATCTTTTCTTGCCGATGAAGGAGCATCTCTACCAGAACTGCCACTGAAAGCTCCAATAAATGTTGCATTACCAGATAAATCATCAACTGTCGAAAGATCCATATCAATTGTGCCTGGTTTTATGGTCCCTGCCAATGAGAAGCAACAAGGATTGCAAATGAGTGGTGAACCACAAAGAGCCAACATTGTTCCTACTGCATATCTGGCCTCAAGAATTGACAGTCTTGAAGGGAAAGTGCTAACTGATGGCCCCAGCTCGCAAGCCTCAGAATTGACTTCATCTTGTCCTGATTGTACACATTCTCTCTCCTCTGTTGCTCACAATGGCATGGCTGCCACGAGTAATCATCTTGCCGTCACCAGTTCAGGACATTTGGAAGAAGTTGTGGCGAACCATTCCCAAAATGGTGACAGTGAAATGGCTGCAATTCAGCAACACAGTTCAGAGGTGTTAGCCATACAATCAGATGGTAGTAATAATTTTGAGGAGGTAGGTCCACCAAAGGAGGAATTTTCTCCATCTCCTTCAGACCATCAGAGCATACTGGTTTCCTTATCTTCTCGGTGCGTGGGGAAGGGGACTGTCTGTGAGAGGTCCCATCTCTTTCGGATCAAATACTATGGTAGCTTTGACAAACCTTTGGGTTGGTTTTTGCGAGATCATTTATTTGATCAGGTAAGAGCTTTCTCTCTGGATATATACTTATATGCTTGTTTCTAGAGACATGGGATATGGAATCCACAACTGAACAAACTTAATGTTCTATAGAATTACAGTTGCCGCTCTTGTGAGATGCCATCAGAGGCACATGTTCATTGTTATACCCATCTACAAGGCAGTCTTACTATATCTGTTACGAAGCTACCTGAAATACTTTTGCCTGGTGAAAAGGATGGAAAGATCTGGATGTGGCATAGATGCCTGAAGTGTCCCCGAACAAATGGGTTTCCTCCAGCTACCCGAAGAGTTGTAATGTCCGATGCTGCTTGGGGCTTATCACTTGGGAAGTTTTTGGAGCTTAGTTTTTCTAACCATGCAGCTGCAAGCAGGGTAGCAAGTTGCGGTCATTCTCTGCATAGGGATTGCCTTCGTTTCTATGGGTACTCTTGTCTCCTTATCTTGCTAAGTTGTCAATGAATATTTCGATATGCTGTTGCCTTCTCGTGGGGAATAATGATTATAGAGCTCCTGCAAGTCCCTGATTCTCATAATCTTTTGTTAGCAATTTTTAGAGTCAGCATGTTAGCTTAAGACTTTTGGGTGAGGTGAGCCAGAATACTTGTTGTTTTTGGAAAGCATAGATGTTTTATGAATTATTAAATGATTTTGAGTCTGTTGAGTCCATGTAGCTGATTATCAAATTCACTATTGATTGCATCAATTTAAACAAGGATTGTGATATTGAGAGCAAAAAAGCTCACATCTCTTTCTCTCTCCCCCCCCCCAACCTTTTCGTCTTCTCCTTGTGCAGACTTGGAAAAATGGTTGCTTGCTTTAGGTATGCATCAATTAATGTTCTTTCAGTATGTCTTCCACCCCAAAAGCTTGACTTCAACTTTGAGAACCAGGAATGGGTGCAGAAAGAGACAGAGGAGGTGAATGAAGACCATTTTAGATATTTGAAAATGTTTTCTTATGTTGTCGATAATTTTTTTATTTGATCATAGCAGGTGGTCAATCAAACTGAGCTTCTATTTTCTGATGTCCTCAATGCTCTAAGTCAAGTTGCAGATAATAGACCAGGTGGCATGAAACCTGAAACAAGACGTCAGATTGCAGAACTTGAAGCAATGTTACAAAAGGAGAAGGCAGAATTTGAGGTGAGGCATTCTGTGAGGCATTTTACCATTTGAAATTTAAAGCACTTGGAACTTTGATCATCACAATATATCACTTTTCATGTTTAAATTTTGTTACATTAGCATGCAGGCCTCACCATAATATTAAACTACTTTCCATCAGCTTCATATACAGCAATTTTCTTTACCATACAAATTTCTTTCTGGCTCAACATAATTTTCTTTTCTGGCAATTTTTTACCACCAATACTCATGCATCTTAAACTTGTATTGAACTAAAGTGGAAAACAGGGAGGAAAACATTTATCTTTTTATTTGTTACTTTCACTATCTAGGTCCTAACCATTCTTGATGTTGTTTAGGAGTTGCTCCAAAAAATTTTGAACAGGGAAGTGAAAAACGAACAACCTGTTGTAGACATTCTTGAGATCAACAAATTACGGAGACAGTTACTTTTCCAATCCTACGTATGGGACCACCGCCTTATTTATGCAGCCAAGTTAGATAACAACCTTCAGGATAGTTTGAACAACTTGACCTCAGAGCGTGGGGAGAAACACCCTACTAGTACTGAGAAGCTTGCAGAGGTGAATGTAATCAATAAGCCAGGATTAGATACTATTATTGGGGACTCTGTCTCTGAGGATTCAAAGCTGTTTAATACACATGATCAGCAAGGGGGATTTCATAGCAATACTGACTTGTCAGACATGGTTGATCAAAAAACAGAAATGGCTCAAATTGTCAACCAGGGAACAGAAGAGCAACTTAATGTTACTGCCACCTGCCATGAATCTGAGCGTCTGGAATCCAGCAGAAATGTTTGTGGGTCTCTTTCTAAGGGTCATGCTCCTATCTTGAAATGTTTGTCTGCTACACTTGATGCTGCATGGACTGGTCATTATCAGTCAGGAATAATACCATCAACGGACAATGCCAATGGGCATTCTGATTTGGCCATGGCAAATTCTTCAATAATGGTTGCAGAGCCACAGAGGTTCGATTTGGAGGACCATGTCATAGAAATTTTGTCCTCATTGTCCACCAAGGGCCCTGATAACATGGAAGACTCTACGAGTTGGTTAAACATGCCCTTAAATTTCTATCATATTTTCAACAAGAACTTTTTGGCAAGCTCTGAGAAACTGGATACACTGGGAGAGTATAATCCAGTCTATGTTTCATCCTTTGGGGAAATTGAAGGTGGTGCTAGGCTGCTTCTCCCTGTGGGTGTAAATGACACTGTAATTCCTGTATATGATGACGAGCCCACAAGCATTATAGCTTATGCATTAGCATCTCCAGAATATCATAGGCAACTGACTGATGAGGGGGAAAGAAGAAAAGTTAGTGGAGATTTCAGTTCTTCCTTGAATTTGTTGGATGTAATGGCCTCTCAGTCATTTCATTCTGTTGATGAAGTGGCAATTGACTCTTATAGAGGTCTTGGGTCTCCAGATGAGAGCATCTTATCTGTGTCAGGATCTCGTAGCTCTTTGATCTTAGACCCACTCACTTATACAAAGGCTATGCACATGAGAGTTTCATTTGGAGATGATGGACCTATTGGTAAGGTGAGATACACTGTGACTTGTTACTATGGAAAGCGGTTTGATGCCTTAAGGAGGATATGTTGTCCTTCTGAGCTTGATTTTATAAGGTCTCTTAGTCGTTGTAAGAAGTGGGGAGCTCAAGGTGGCAAGAGCAATGTCTTCTTTGCAAAAACCTTGGATGATCGGTTTATTATCAAACAAGTCACAAAGACAGAATTGGAGTCATTTATAAAATTTGGTCCTGGATACTTCAAGTACCTATCTGAATCAATTAGCTCAAGAAGTCCAACGTGCCTGGCAAAGATTCTGGGGATATACCAGGTGCTTATTCCTAAGACCTTAAATGCAAGCTAAGCTAGTTATGAATGGTATTCTTACAGTTTAATGTGACAAGTGGCCAAGTCCATTCACCAATTGGCTGCTGTCTATCTTGATGGTGTTTATATTTTCGACAAGCTGCTGGTTGTCATAATAATCAACGAAAAATAGGAAGAACATTTTCTGCATCTCCATGTGGATTAAAAAAAAAAAACAAGAAGAAAAAAAAGAAAGAAAGAACTTTACATTTTATGCCGTGATATTCAAATTGCCACCAACTTTAAATTTATCCTAAGCACACAATCATTTCATATTGGTTAAAAGAGAAGCCTGTCACCATGTGGTATTTGCTTAAACTCTGAGCGGGTTTAAGCTCTTCTAAGATCAAATGTCTGCTATTCATCCAACAAAGGCAACTGCAGGGGGTCGAGGCTGTTAGCTGAAGTAAACGTTCTCCATCATTTTTCTATTAGTCTATCTATTGTTACTTGAATAGTGTATGATGGCATTTGCCCGAGAGAGAGAATAAAAGGGCAAAAAGAACGGTGCTTGGAGGCGTTGAGGATGGAATAAGACTGAAGAGAAGTAGCTCAATCTGGTGGCACCTTTTTAACCGTTGTCTTCCTAAATTTCTTCATGTCAACATTTCTCAAGTAAATGTATTAAACGGATGTAGCAGTCTTATACTGGTTTCCATACATTTTCTAGGGAAATAGCTCCACAGTTGATTAAACTTGAAATGGAAATGGGGAAGACTAAAGCCGCACTATATTATGTGAAATACTTGTAAGCTGATAACATACATTCATTTTCAGCTTCTTCCAACAGGATTGCATGTGTTGAACGGAACTTAATTGTTCTTTGGCTTTTCATTGCTAGGTGACATCGAAGCATCTGAGAGGTGGGAAAGAAACCAAAATGGACGTTCTGGTTATGGAGAATCTCCTGTTTGGAAGGAATGTGACCCGCCTTTATGATCTGAAGGGATCTGCACGATCACGGTACAATCCTGATTCTAGTGGCAGCAACAAAGTTCTTCTAGATCAGAACTTGATTGAAGCAATGACAACTTCTCCAATCTTTGTGGGAAACAAGGCAAAGCGGTTGCTAGAAAGAGCTGTTTGGAATGATACTTCTTTTCTTGCAGTAAGTGCTAGAGCTCTGTGTATGATTCTCTATGCATTAATATCATATTTCCTTCCCATATCTCCTTTACCTTTTTCCCCCGATGTCTTCGTAGGAGTTGCAATGCTTTTGAGAGTAAGTGGGTTATTAGGCATTAAAGTAATAGAAAATCTATGCTCTCCATTTTAAGTTGCTGGTATGCTTGTGCTGATGCAGTCAATTGATGTGATGGATTACTCCTTATTGGTTGGAGTGGATGAAGAGAAGCATGAGTTAGTTCTTGGGATCATCGATTTCATGAGACAGTATACATGGGACAAGCACCTGGAAACATGGGTAAAGGCTTCAGGCATACTCGGGGGGCTAAAGAACGAATCTCCAACTGTGATCTCTCCCAAGCAATACAAGAAAAGGTTCAGGAAAGCGATGACTACTTATTTCCTGATGGTCCCAGATTCGTGGTCCCCTCCATCTATAGTTACTTCCGCATCTCAGTCTGATTTTTTTGAAGAAAGTATCCAAGGAGGGACTTTAGTTGAATGATACTGCAAATTAGTGTGCTTGTACATTTAAATGTGCACTTTAGGGAAGTCATCCTGCATTATTTTTTTCTTGTCCATATTCTTACATTTCATTCTTTAGATATGTTTTGATTTCCATTCTTAGCTCAAAAAGAGAAGATATAGTAAATTGTTAGGAAATGTACAACAAGGCCGTAAAAGCCAGGGGAATATAAACCAGAGGGGTTAATATTGGATCACACCTCTCTCTGAAACTTTTGTACCAGAATACTTATTTGTGCAATGAGAATGCATCCTGCACATGTAAGGCAGGTAAATACTAACTGCATCACTCGCCAACTCTTTTATTTTTTCTTTTCACCTTGTATCCAGGTTATCATCTTCTTTTCTTTTCTTTTCTTTTTAAACATCTTTCCCTTTGATATTCTCTGTGTCTTTGTGCGAATAGATTCCCTCTTCCCCCCAGCCCCCAAGCCAGTTATACGATTTTCCTTGTGGCATTGGCCATGTCGGAAACACAAACCTGCTTCAAAGGGAACTTAAAATAGCCAATTGTTCCATAAGGATGGCAAACAAAGCACACACGAATAGTTGCTGATTCAATGCTATGGAATCTCTTGGTTAAAGTGGAAGCAGCTCTCATTTCTGTCATTGCAAATATCCTGATCGCCGTGATGACGGAAATGCAATACTTTGCGAGGTGCTTGAGAAAGGGGGAGGGGGGATGACTGTTTTTTATGCCCAGACTCGGCATTACCATTCACATTGTGTAATTGTAATCGACATTATTACTCAAATTACATTATATAATTTGACGAAGAGTCAAAAGGGTCAATTGATCAGCTCAGCTAGCAGAGTTTACTGCATCATCAAAAGAATTCCTCTTTCACAGGGATGACATTGTTGTCGGCTGCATTGTTACGTTCTCCACCACCATTGACAATCTGAAGCAATCTTTGTTGAAGCAGATTCATGATCTCTGCATCTCTGCAATTCGATATCGGAGATTGGCGAAAAAGAATTCTCCGTTACTGCGTTTTCTTTTTTGCATCAAGATGAAATGTGAAAGTATATATAAGAGAGAGATGGGGTAAAATGTTGATGCATCGTTAGTCATTCTACTCTTGACTTTGTGGGAAGGAAAAATTTTATTTTAACCTTGGATTATATGGTCTTCTTGGAAACTGTTGGTAAAAGCGAGGGCCTTCATCGTAACCTTCACAGACTATCTCCCCGCCGTCATCTATGTAACAAATTATACCCTCAGATCGGTTCTCGAAGACCTGCGGTGCAGAAGACAATCATCAACTGTCAATGTCTCATTAATGGGAAATTGCTGACACCAATTGTGTTGATTTTATTGCAATAGAAGAAATAGATGCATGCATGCATGTATGTATGTATACGTATGTATGTATGTATGTATGTATAACATGTCAGAGCTAGACAGACTGATTAAGTGGTAGCGTTTGTCGGAAGAGTACCTCGTGGTTCTTGAAGGAGGATCTGGCCAGAAGGGCAGGTGCTGCTTTCTTGACTGAAATCTCACCGTGCTTAAGCACGCCTGCAGGCTTAACAGCCGGACCAGACTTTGGAACCGGGACGGCGGCAGGAGAAGAGAAACATGCTGCAGCCATTGAGCACATACTAAAGAAGGAACAGGAAGAAGAAAAGGGAAAGGAGATGGAATAGTATTATTTGCTGCTCTGTTATTCAACTCTTTTAAAGGGGCTGGGGGTGGGGGGCGTATAGAGGGGAATAGAATAATGGGGTCGGTTTGTTTACGCAAATTACCAAGTCCTTTTGCGAGCTTGGGATGAATTTATTTAAGAATTCAATTATTGGGGAGTCTCTCGAGTGTGTGTGCCTTGTCATGCACCACTCCGTTACGATTTACACTTATAAATTTAGGTAACAAGTGGGACCCGTGTTGCTTATCTTCGCCCTGTTGCTCTGCTGGCGAGCCCTCTCTCACTCGACCGAGTCATGTCGTTGAGTGGGTCGATCCTATCCTTGCTTCCTTTTTGTCAATTCGATCGGCTGCTGCGTCTATTCATGATTTCGCAATAAGCTTCTGCTTCGTTATTTATTTTTTTATTTAAAGCTTTATTTATGTCCCCTGTCATTAGATGCACGAGATGACGCGACATGACCTCATTAAGGGAGGTTTACTTCTTCTTCTTCTCCTTCTTCTTCTTCTTCTTCTCCTTCTCACTCCTTTTAGACTCATAAGCTCCGCAGTTTGTTTTGTTTTTTTTTTCCTTGAACAATTGTGAATGCACTAAAATACAATGCATTTGTGCGACATATCAACTGAAATTTCAACGGTCACAAATGATCTCCGTAAAGTGGGGTTGGAGGGGGGGTTGTCGTGGACACAAGGGGTTTAGCATTGCGGAGACTTTCAGTAGCTGCACCGAATGTGTCTATTTTTCTAGAAGCATTGCGGAGACTTTCGGTAGCTGCACCAAACCCTTTTTTCTTATCTTTTTTACTTTCTAATATTTGTTTCAATGAGGGACATCTCAAGAGTCAAGATCTCTGGGGATACGATACTTCCCCTTCCGATCTTCCAGGCTTCGAGCGATGGTTAGACCAGAAGAAAGAAGTTGTGTTCCCAAGGTGGGTGGCTGGTTGGCTGGTTGGCTGGTTGGTTGGTTGGTTGGTTGGTTGGTTGGTTTAATCCTCTCCCTCTCATGAAGCGAATTTCCCTTTTTTCTTTTTCTTTTTTTTTTTTGGTTGAATCAGACCCTTCTCTGTTGGATATATAGTATATGTATATGTATTTTATACTTCTATAATATAGGACTGACTTGGACTCTCTCTCTCACTCTCTCTCTCTCTCTCTCTCTCACATTGCAAATGAACCTAACTTGTCTTGTATGAACTAGACTATATGCAGAAGCACATAGCCCTCGGTGGAGGTACAGTCGCTCACGGTTGGTCTCATCAGCCTGAGCGGGGCACCTCCTCCACCTGCCCTACCCTACCCTCTACGCAGTCTTCCTAAAATTTCAAGTAGCCTACCCCTAGCTAGGGGATAGGGGCCTTTCTAGTCTCGCCTCCCCATTCATTTGTCAACGAAATTCTGCCTTTTTCTTCTTCTTCTTCTTTGTTTTCAGAACTTTATGATAAAACACAACAACGAGGATTATACATCAATTTATTTCTTAAACATTAATTATTAATTAAAGAACATATTGATTACAATTAATCATTAAGATTCAATAATACAAATTTATATCTAATCTTAGTATTTAATTTCTTTTTTTATTTATTAAAAAAAGATTTCTTCGATTCTTTTTTTTTTCTTCTTCTTGAAAAAAGAAAAGAAAAAAAAAACAAAGAGTGCGGTTTATCTTATCGACCGACCGGACAAGACGGGAGATGGAAATGTGCATGGAAGAGAGAGGTGAGGCGGACAGTGGACTCGTTGGGCCAGCCACGATGGCATCTCGAGGGTCCAACTCCAATCCCAAAGCCCCAAACGAAACGTTCGCTTCGACACTCACTCTCAGTTGGTTCACTCTAGTTTCTGGTTCTGTCTTAAACTCTTGGCTGCGTCTGCCAGCAAAACCCAAAATAAAAAATAAAAAAAGGGGGGCATCAGTTTGATTGAGTTTTTCTGCAAACTTGCAATTGCATTGCATTTTAGAAAGGAGAATTTAAATTAATTTCTTCAATGATGTTTCTCACCGGGTTCTAACAATACATTCTCTGTCCCTCTCTCTTTCTTCTGATTCATTATTCTCTCTACTCTCTAGGTATGCTTTGACTGAGGTGGGTTGTTTTTCCCTCTCTCTCTCTCTCTCTCTCTCTCTCTCGCTCTCTCTGTTCTCTTCATTTTTTGTTTAGATCATTTTTATCTGGGGGGGGGGTGGGTTTCCATTTGGACCTGAGGTATTGGGAATTGGGAATGAGGGGGAAGTATGATAACACCCATACGTCTTTGTTTCTTTGTTACTGATAAATGTGGGTGTTCTATTTGATTTCGGGGGGGGGGGGGGTTTCCATTTGGACCTGAGGTATTGGGAATTGGGAATGAGGGGGAAGTATGATAACACCCATATGTCTTTGTTTCTTTGTTACTGATAAATGTGGGTGTTCTATTTGATTTCGGGTGACTCGTAACGATGTCGACATTGCAAAAGTGTCTCCGACATACCGTATGTATACCCCTTCTGAGGTGGAGGCTGTCATCAGTCGCACATGGTTTCATAAGAAGTTTTTCTTCTTGAATTCTAAAATGCTCGATCAATTATTGGTGAAAACTGTGCGTCTTTTCATAGCAATAGTGAGCTAGCGAACAACTTTCCAGAGTCGTTACTAAACCGTGGTACGCTGTTGCCACCTCCGTAATTTCTTTTCTTTGGAGTCAGAAGGAACTTCTTCTTGTTGGACTTTTTGGAGCATCGTTGGTATGTTTGAGGACGTTGAAAGCAGGGAGAGAGAGAGAGAGAGAGAGAGAGAGACTCAAATAAGCAGGGGTTTGGTACCGGTCAGAGTCAGTCGTCTTGGGGGCAAGATGGGAAGTGGATCTGTTGAAATGAATTGTCTTGTTGGGCTGGTCTCAGCGTGTGCATCTCTTTCCTATTGAATAATTCACTTCGTTCTTGGCTCCTATTAACTGAAACTTCGGAGTGCTAGTGATGGGTTGCGACTTAACATCCTAACTAAAACTGTCAAAGAGCGGTTTGAATATGGCTTGCAATTTAGGCAAACACAGTTGGTTACGGTTTTAAAAGTTCAAACACTGCCCCTGGCATTGTTGCTCACAACATTGAAAAGGTATCAATGGAGCAGATTTTTCACAAATGACGCTGAGATTCTAAAGCTCACTTCAATCGCATTGCCAATTGCAGGGCTTTTGGGGGGTTTTAAGAAGCAGTGCTCGGCCGACCACTGGGGCAAACATAAACTTTTAAGACCAATTTTTTTATATTCCATCTCACGGGTGTAGTCCGTAGAACTTCAATGTTTACCTTCCCACCGTCAATCTTGGGAAAAGAAAGATGGACACTCGGTGATCTCGGATGACAAGCAGTTGCGGCTCAGACCTGATAAGCTCTTCAATGGAGTTTCTATGTTTCTTGATTAGGCCCCTGTAATAAGGTAGATCAAGCATTTATCAGCAACAAAGAACCAAGAACAAACAGAAATCCACCATCTTTACTACAGACCTCCTCTGATTCAGCAATTGCTCGCTTTCTTGACGTCGGTAGTGTCAGAGACTTCCTTCAACCATATGATACAATGACAGCCGCCCGTTCAGAGCAGATACCCAAGTCCCACGGGGCACCGGTACTTTGTTATCGCTGGGCATGTATACTAAAATACGTAGATACAACTCAATTGATTTTGGGTTTAGTCAAGTAACATGTATGTTTGGATGCATGCGAAAAGAAGAGACCGCTTTAATTGAGGCTATTGTATTTGTATGGCCATTTTGTACCGGGTGATTATATTAGCCAAATGGTTTCAGAAAGCCATTTGGACTTGGTGGTGGCAGAAGAATGCCTTTGCCATCCTTTGGAAATTCCATGTCCGGGAGGTGGCATTTGATTATTCTGGCTGGTTTGCGAGGTGTCAAGTGAAACATGATACTGTGAGAATTGCATGTCCGCATCTGACAAATTTTGTAATACTAGTTGTAATTCGAGCTGAAGATGAAGAAGGGTACATACCTGTGCTGTAACATGTGGATGCTGATGGCGTTGCCATTGCTTACAATCTTCACGAGGGGAATTCGAGGAAGATTTGTAATCTAGATTTTTGTTCGGTTTATGGTTTTCAAGTCCTTCTGCACATCGAGGGCGCGGCTATTACCAGCATCTGAACATTATATTCTGTACCTTGGCCAGGAAATTTCTCCCGCCTAATAAACATGGAAATAACCATTTTAGAGATACCAGCATTGATTGAACAAGTTCTTCTTGGAAATATGGACAAAATGGTCATGATTCATTTGTTTAGCCAAAACGGTACTTGACGATTTCTCACAACTCGAATTGAGTTAGGATGCACAAAAGCCTTCCCTCCCCCACCCCCCAACAACAAAAGAATCAGTCATATATTATGCAGCAATTTTCTTAATTCTTATTATTATTTTTTAATATGAATAGTTCGTCAATTCTCGCACCATTTGTCATGATGAATGTTAAGTGGTTCTCACTTCTCACTATGCTCTTAAACCGTTAATACTATTTAATTATTCCTGCTGTACCAGTCTAAACTCCTATGGTACTTGCTCGTCTTTGTCTGAAGTTTTCCACTCTTCAGCTTTGAGGCAAAGTAAATATATAACCCCAAGTGCAGATGATTGATGAACAGGGCCCAACTGGAGATTAAAAGAAATGATCTTTAGCAGCAGTTCCATAAATATAAAGGGAAGGAAAAAAACAAAAAGTAGTACACTCTGTAAAGGACTCATGGAGGCGGCAACAACTCTATGGCCGCCGGAAAAAGAGAAACAGCGAATAAATAATACGCTTGGTGTAAAAGATCAAAGTGAGAAAGGCAGTTTCCTTGAGCCTATGTAAATCAATCGGCCCCAGCTTATTCCACAAGTTCCACAAGGACTGGCTCAATCTTCAGTCACGAAACTCATTCATAAAACTTTTGTGAAAGTCTGTAAGACGAGAAACCACAGCTGGAATCTTATCCTCTTGTGGCAGTATGGTACACCTAAAATGCCACGTGCCGGGAACCTTTCAAAAAGAATCAAGAACACAAAGCATGAGTTTAAACTCTGATCAATAAGGGAACGGCAAACCTAAGCATACAACCATCTCACACACCAAGTTCTGCATTAAATCCTCGAGAGATTTAGGAAGAGTAAAACTGATCACAATCCGTTTCTTTTTACATTTTGCTCGTGTCTGCTTGTGAGCGTTGATTTGTTGCATCAACAATATTACTGAGCTAATACTGGAGCATTTGAAGTCTACAATTCCCAGCCCCATTTAACGAAGTAAATGATGACTCACCTGCCCAAAGCCAGAACCAGGAACAACGACAATTCCCGTGGCATTGAGGAGTTGACGACAGTAGAATGCATCAGGGGCTGTCTTTGCAGCTTCTGCAGCCTTAATTGCCTTTTCAGGTAGGGAAATACGAGGAAAGAGGTACATGGCCCCTTCTGCTTTGTTGCATGTTACCCCCTCCAAGCTCTTGAATGCTTCTTCCAATGTCTGGCGTTGGTTAACCAAACACCATTCCATATCATTGTCACAAAGTAGGGGAGAGAAAAGGGAAAGCATAACTGGTTCAAATAGTAGCATACAAATAGAAGCGCCTAACTGAGAGAGCTCAAAGAAATATACACACTCTCTACCACATGCAAGACAATAATGTATAGCAAATAGCCAGAACTGTCCTCTTTTCAGACGCCCCGATATTTATCAACTGCCGTTTCACAAAATAGCCATGTCTTACAACTGACCTTTGCACGTCTTGCTAGGGATGAAAGAATCCCATCTCTCTCTGCAATATATGACTCATATGATTCATCTCCAACCTGCATGCATGCATTTATAGGCCTCAGTTGTGTAGCAAATAGGTAGTATTAGAAGGCTTTTCATCTTGTCCACCAACCGGGGGAGTAGATGTGGTCCCAAACTTGTTAAGCTTAAGCTGACACAATAACCAACAGTAGTAGTCTAGAATCTCAGCCAAACCAGTCAAGACGAATATCAACAAACCTTTGGTGGGTTCATGACAAGACTTGCAAGAATTTGTCCAGAAATGTTTGAACAAAGATTCACAGAGGCAACTTTGTATATTTGCTCCCTTACATCAGGACCAAAACCTGTGACCTCCATGTAACCTCCCCTCTTTCCGCACTCTCCATAGTATCCTGAAAATTTTTGAAAATGACACATGATCCAAACTTTGAATTCACAAAATTGCAGAGAGCTAAGAAGTTTCTGTTGACCTGATTGCCATAACTCAAAGTTATTTTACCTTTAGAGACAGACTGAAAAGACACTAGAGATATATCCTTTTCACCATACCCCATGGACCGGGAAATCTTCTTGAATGAGTGGAATTCCTTCTCAGGGACATAAACATTCTCCTGGTAAACCTGTGCAAACGTATAAGATTTATTCGGATCACTCAACAATTTGACTCAGGGCCATAGACTAGCAAACAAGTTTAATCCAAACTAGTCCCATCTCCTACCTCATCTGCCAAAAGAACAAGACCCTCTTGCTTGCAGAAGTTGACAATTTCTTGCTGGTTGTTCTCGGCAAGAACCTATAACACAGACCAAAAAGTCAAACTCAATAACATGATCCCAGAGCACCCTCTACTGATGAATTGAGTTGCAGAAATTCAAAAATAAAAATAAAAATAAAAATAAATAAATAAATAAATACAAGCCACTAACCTGTCCTGTTGGATTCCCTGGATTTATCACAACCACGGCCCTAACCGTAATGCCTTTAGTCTTAGCATCTTCCAATTGCTTCTTGAGCTCAGAAATTTCCAATCCCCAACCATTTGCTTCATCAAGATAGTAAGGGACCTGTAGAAATCCATAGTTTTCTACTTTGAAATGCAAGGGGGAATTTCATTTAAAAACTATGACACCTAATTGTCAAAGTCTCTATCATGCCAACATATGTCTATTCTATGCTACAAGAAAAGTTGCACCATACAGCCACTTCAACATGTTGATCAGCTCACAAACAGCTAAAAAATAACAACTCAGGAGAGCTAAGCCAGCAAAATTGACATGAGTTTGACAACACTTTCATGTAGAAGAGCATACCAGAGTGCCGCCATGCAGAGCAACTGAAGCCGAGTACAGTGGATACTGAGGAATTGGGCAAAGTATACCATCTTTTTCTGATCTTATCAGTAACTGCATCATCATGTGGACCTGAAGATAAAGAAAGAATTGTCAGCTGGACATACTTTGGATACCATATGTGTGGCTGTCTTTGATTATATATGTTGTCCACGGTATAGTAAGTAATTTCCAGACAAAGCACATGGAATCTACTTACTGCTGGACTTGCACCATCTGTCAAGAAAATATCATTTGGGTCAGCAGGATAACCGTCACGAGCTTCAATTCCTACAGCAATTTTATCGCGTAATCCCTTGATACCCTAATGAGGTAAGTAAGAACATAGATTGTTATTGCCAAATTCAACCCCTTATCATCAATGTTTGCTGATGTGGACACAAATACTAACTTGACTGTGACTGTAAGCACCAGTTGCTCTTCCAGGAATTTGATCAAGAATCTGCCAAGCTTGCTGTATTGCATCAGCACTGTAGCAAGTCACAAGGACGGTAAAAGAAGGCATCATGAAATGATGAAGCAAGAGCAATCATTTCATTTCCACTATTAACCAGCCCAATCAAAGTGGGGACTTCGGATAAGGCATGAACAACAGATATTAAATGAATGCTTCGAAAAAGAGAAAAAAAATCAATGTTCAGAAAAAGTCTTATGCACCAATCGGAGCCATGTTTCAATTATGAACAAATTCAAGGCAAGCGTGTATATGCCGTCTCCACATGAACTTAACCATAAAGGGTAAGACATGCCTGAGCTGAAAAGTTTAAGAAGGCTCACTAGGCAGCAAGAGCTATAATCTGCCGCAGTATCTTGCTGCAATATTCACTAAGAGCAACACACAGGCAGAGAAAGAAGTTGAATGCTCAAAAAAAAAAAAAAAAAAGAAAATTAAGCACCTGAACAAACCATGTGTTTCAGAAATATCAAGTAGGACAGGATGGTCACATAGTGCGAGAACCTAGAAAAGATAAAACATATGTATGAGTCGACCAAGACAGTATAATACTATGGTCATTTCCCTCAAGAGGTTGTAGCTTTCTAACCTCTCGGAAAAATGTTATCGGTTGTTGACCAAGGGACTGAGGATTGCCAATGTTGCAGTATAGTATCTGTTAACAAGAAGATTTCAGTATCAATAGGAGTGTGAAAACAACGAGGGGTCTTTAAAAAGTGTTTTTCTTGAGAGGAAATTTGTATGCCAAACCCTCCATTCATGTGCTTGTTAATAAGGAAAAGCCGACTTTGGAGGTTGGCTCTAATTCTCAAAACCAGTAGGAAATGACAGAGAGTCCAGGCCCGTCAAAAGTTCGGGCAGCAGAACTTTCTTCGGGTTGAAGCTTACAGGGTATAGGGCTTTCATTTTGGTCAGAAGATAATGTAGTATAATCAATTTTATGTGCCAGTAGATAGGTAAGAAATAGAATGTCACTTTGATTTGAGCTAGGGAAAGAAAAAAAAGTGATTAGGTCAGTCATGTTTGTGGCCAGATGAAGAACCCAAATCCATTTCCTTTGTGTTTCTTTTTTTTATTATTATTTTTTAATAAATAAATAAAGAAAGAAGAGGTAAGGGGGGGGGGGGAATACAGGGATACCTCGTCAAAGGGATGAGATCCTGGCTTGACCTCCAATTCTTGTTGTAACCGCTGAGTAACATTGTCAGACGAACATGATCAGTAAAGAAAGTTAATTGCTTCAAAGTGCAAAACTCCAGAGAGAAAGCATACGGTGTTTCTTTCTCTCCGAAATTAGAAGCAAAAGAAACCGAAACACATTGATGATCTAGACAGAACCCCAGGTCATACGGCCAGAGTCGCATGGATGGATTGCCTACCTGAGCGAGGGTGACAATCTCGCCACGGACAGCATATTCACATTTCAAGACCTGTGAGTATTTAAGAAACCGAAAAAACAAAAAGAGAAAAAAGTTAGAACTTTCTTTCTGGTTTGTCTCAAGACAGAATTGAAGAGTAGAACACTACAGGCTTTATATTAGTTAATGAATGAGGAGGGGGGAAAAAAAACAAAAAAGAAAACACATTCAAATCGAGCAAACAAAAGGTGGAAGCAGTGAAAATCAATCCGTACCCCTCCAAACGAATTGGAAAACGAAACACAAAAACATATTATGTATATCAAATTAAAAAAAAAGGCTGAGAAGGGGTGAAGGAAGATTATGAAGCCGAAAAATGAATGCTTTATAACAAAGAGTGAATAAACAATTAAAAGCAGCTGCCAGATTAACACAACACAACCAGTAGAGATTAGAGAGAGAGAGAGAGAGAGAGAGAGAGAGAGAGGAGGGAAGGGGGGAGGGGCGGGGAGACCTTAGGATTAATAGTTTGGAGGGAGACGGAAGGAGCCATGGAAGACAAGAATCTGGAAAGGGAAGAAGGGAGAGGAGGTGGAGGAAGAGGGGACAAGCTGCGAGCTTGACGGCGCGCGCAGCGGCACTTTTGGTTCAAGAGGAGGAGTCTAGCCCTTGCGAGCACCGATTGCCGCATCCTCTCTCCTCCTTGTCCTCTATTTATAGATGCTTTCTAGCATACGTTATTTACCCCCTTTTATTCAAATGCGGACACCGACGGCGCAGGGCTTTCCATTTTGATACCGCTCTGAACCTCTTGACACACAGATAGATAGTTGGATGCATCGATCCATAGATAGAGGTGACGTGGAAAAAAGGTGGTAAAGCCGCGATTTTTGGGAAACGACCTTTTTTTTTTTTATATATATATAATTTAGAAAAATGAAAGCAAAATGAGACGAGACTTTGGTTTGCGCCCACAGACTCCGACGCGGCCTCCTGTTTTCCTCAAATCTACGTCGGAGTCGGAGTCGGGTCGATGGAATGAGGAAAAAAAAACAAAGAAAGAAAAAGAAAAGCCCCAACTTAAAAAAGGGAGTGTTTGGTGTTTGGAAGGGGCATGGACATCGCAGGAATCACCGTGGGAACGAACTTCCGCCTTTCGTATATTCTGTGACCCTCTCCCCCCCCCCCCGGCCGCCCCGTCCATTTAAACTTGTCTCCGCACCCCCCCCCACCAATGTTAATATGTGTGGTTCATAATTTACCTGGTCAAATGTCGTAAAGATAGAAAACGTGGGCGGGGCTTTGCCGTCAATCAACTCCTCTAATTATAATTATGTTAATTAAACGTGGGGAGCCCAAAATCCGACTTATATTAATTAAAAACATTCTACTTCTGCCCTTTCGGTTTGTCAAGAAGCCAATGCCTACTTAGTTGTGGGTCGGAGGACATAAGGAAAAATTATAAACAAAAAGAAAAAAAAAGAAGAAGAAAAGAAAAGATGGGAAAGGCTAATGAACATCATCAGGGAAGGGGACGAAAACTCAAAAAGAAAAAAAAAGGCCAAATGGCGGCTTGAAGTCACGGAAACAGAAGACGAAGGCCGCGGCCTTCCTTTTCTGTTATTTTAGGTAACAACTTTGCAAAGCCCATTACCCCATGGCCGTTACTGAAAAGGCCGAAGGAGTCCACGGCCCCAAAGTCAAATAAAAAATGAAAACTAAAACCCACAAAAGCAAACTGAAAAGCCTAGATGGATAGCTGGGCAGGGCTGGGCACGTCCCCTTTGCCCCTCCAAGCCCCACCTCAACTCGTTCATTACCCACCTTCACAGCTCAATCGGATAACACAATGCAGGTTCAATAACTTTGAGGAAATTCAACTCTCGGTCAAATAACAAAAACCAAAACCATAAATAATAATAAAAAAAAAAAACATACACACACACAATTAAAAATTTTTTTTCGAGAAAGAACCCGAAATCTGTCAAAATGCTTGTCATCTGATTAAGTAGAGGTGTGAAGTAGGTTTGCTAGAACATGTGAGGTGGCCTTGTTTGGCTGTTTTTGATGGCCCCGATGATTGCAGAAAGAAAACGAAACATTTAACAGATTTTGCATTGCAGATTTACTCGTATAACTTTTTTGTTCTTTAATTGCTTAACTAGATTCAAACTTTCGTACGGTTTCTGATCTAAAGTATAACTTATCTCCATGCAGATTTTTGGGGAACGTTTCGATCCATGGCATTGTCATTTTGTCAGGACTTTGAGCTTCGCAACTCCCCGGTTGATATCACAGGGAAGACCATATTGTACTGGCTTTGCTTTTTCTTATTTTTCCCCATTAATAATCAACATTCAATATTTGCTATGTACCAAAAAGAAGAGAAAAAAAACATTAAATATTTTCGTGGACATAAAACCCTTTGAGGTAATGGAAAAAGAAATGACTTTAACACTAAAAACATTCAATTATCTCTCTCTGCTTTAAAAAAAAAAAACAAAAACATATATATATTCCAGACAACCTGTATTTTGTTCAAACTTCAATCTTCCAATCATAGGGCTTCGTCGAATGTCACGCTGGCTGTTGGCAACCACTGGCCGCCCTGAATAAACGATCCAACAGTGAATCTGCTTGCCTCATCTTGCGTGAGAGCAGGCTTGTAACCGGCCCACTTGACCCTTTGGGCCACATCTGAACCACGCCCAGAGTTCTCATATTCTGCATAAAATATGGTGCTGGCAGGATCAACACCGGTGACCCAAGGTGTCCAGCCCAATGGGTTCAAGAAGCCCCCAATTTCAGTTTGCATAATGACAGTAGTGGAGTAATCTTTCCAGGGCCTACCCAGGTAGGTAGGAGCAGTCAGGTCACCAAGAGCAGATAATGTGCACTTCTGAATTGAGATGCCAGTATTTTGGTTGGGGTCCTTCTTGCCCTGAGCTGTGATGGTATTGAACTGCTTGTCCAAGGGTTGCCTGGGCTGGATATTGCAGTTCTGGAATATAACTGCGGCATTGCCAAAGATGAAGTCAATGGTGCCGGTAATGTCACATTCCCGGTAGAACTGCCGATTGGAATGTGCATAGAGTGTGTCCTGAAATGCGTCAAAGGCACACCGATAAAATACAGATCTGTCTGAGCCGGATCGAAAGGCCACTGCTTGATGCTTTGCCGCCCCTGCCTTGTTGACGAATTTCATGTCTTTTGCAATAAACCCCTTTCCCACAGCAGCTGGAGATTGATTGTGTCCATATCGTCATGGTCAGTATTTATTTCAATGAATAAATAAAAATAAACAAGAAGAGCACATATATCTACGATGGTATCACAAGTTGAGGCTAAACCTAACCAGAAAACCCTTCTGCCTAATGAGCCCAATTCATCCATACTCATCTACTCTGCAGAACATTAATTTGCAGAAATAGATGTTGAAGACAAATTTCAAGCCAAAAACAAGGCAGTTGGTTTCTTAACCAACAAGGCACCGCTAACCAAAAACGTGTAGTTGATGGGTCGTCAATTTAACTGTTAAGAAATAGGACGCCAGGCGTAGAGATACAGACAACAAACCAAAATGAAGAAGTATGAAAATAAATAAATGGATGCACAAATATCAATTGGTAGTAGACCAGGTCAATATGGCAATCAGAGCCCCCCTAGACATACCAATTAAGTAAGACAAATGCACTGCACCAATAGCAATTGGTAGTAGACCAGGTCAATATGGCGATCAGAGCCCCCCTAGAGATACCAATTAAGTAAGACAAATGCACTGTCCAAGTCTATTAAAATTGCTCTGGATCTGCAATGAAAGCTTTACTCTAGTTGCATTACTAAATGAAATTAAATATTGGGACCGCAACCACATAGAAAGGCTAATTCATTTTTAAAACAGAAGGCAGACAAGATGCACATGGCCGGTTCCATCATGGTATCTAGTTTTTAGAGTGATGTTCTAAGCAAATATCTATGGGAAATAACAGAATCTTAGGCAAGAGTTCCACATCCATTCACGTTGGGGGAAGAATCATCCACGTGCTTTTCTTGATCCAGTCGCTGTTTTTGCAAGACCGGCCACTCAGTCTGCTTACGCCATGCTCCCCTCCTAGCTTATCAGGAAGAACTTCGCATGGTCACATCACCCACTGGGTTCAATTATCCCAATGGAGTTTCAAAAGCATGGCTCATTGCATGTACGCGTACGTGAGGTCACGCACCGGAAGGAGAGCTTAATCATAGTAATTAGTCACTTCAATCTACTTTCATATAATAGGGGGGCGGAGATATTAATTATAGCTGACAGACAATTCTACCAAACATTCTAATTAAGGAAGGATTGTAATTTAGTTTTGTTAGTGAATCCTACGATTATGGAGAATTCATCATAAACAAAGTAGAATTCTATGAATCAACTGACCAACGTTTAACTAGTAGCACTTCGGCAGGAAAGAAATTATGCCGCCCTCCCCTGCCCTGCCCTGCCCTGCCCTCTACTGTCGACCATTTTGTGTGTGAAACTGAGAGACTGAACGGAAGCATATTGACAACTATGAAGAAAATGTGAGGCAGTAAATTAATGGACACTACTTACCAACGGTGGCTGTGGCAAAAGTGGGGGTCCCGTCGACGAAATTAAGAGAACCCGAGACAATAGTCTGGGTCTTGCCGTCGCCGTACATCATCACGTTCCACTTGCTCTTGTCCAAAATCACATTCTCCTCATACAAACCGGCTTTCACGTGTATGACGAATCTGTATTCACTCTTCTTTGGAATGGCTTCCACTGCTTCTCTGATGTTCCTGTAGTCCCCACTTCCATCCTTGGCCACCGTCACATTGGGCAGAGGATTCGACTCCTGTAAAAACCTCCTGTCTCCCAGACTAACCCAACTAGGGAAACCCAATTTGGCTGATCCTTGGTCAAACTCGCCCAGTAACCTTCTGTGAATCGGGATATTAAAGTCAGAAAGCAAGCCCAAGATCTTTGCCCCGATTGCCAAACTATTGCTGACAAACTCGGTGGAGTTCTCCATTGCCGTCCGCACTTGTTCCACAATTGAATTGTTGAAATGATCTGTGCCATTCAACTCCTGCAGAGCATCTAAACATGTCTCTTGGTCGGTGAGGGCAGAGCTGAGCCAAGTCTTGATATCGCTAATCTTGGCCGTCGATAGTATCTTTTCGCCTTGTCCCACAGCCATTGACGCTGCTATGGAGTCATTGACTCGATCCAGGGCATCGTCAAGGGAGGTCCGGCAAACGTTCAGAGCCTTTTGGAGTGAGGGATCGTCGGTGCTTTGAATGACTTTGGAGGGATAGTCTTGAAGGGAGGAGAGCTCGTTGAAGGCCACGCGCAAAGAGAGCCTGAAGAGAACTTCTGGGTCGGTGATGTTAGCGGTTCCGAGTGCAGAGATGCTGGAAAAGCAGGAGGTTGGGTACTGAGTGACCCTGCAGACGGCTTTGAGGGAGGCGGCCGGAGTCAACTCCGGTGGCGCCGGATCGCTGGAGGCCGTGCTGCTGTCGTTGTTGTTTCGCCTGTGCACCACGATTCCGACAACGGCGCCAACGATCGCGGCTAAAAGGAGGATGGAGGAGACAATGAGAATGATGGCTCGCCTCCGTGTCCT
The DNA here is from genome assembly GCA_020883675.1 of Bruguiera gymnorhiza. Classification (NCBI taxonomy): domain Eukaryota; kingdom Viridiplantae; phylum Streptophyta; class Magnoliopsida; order Malpighiales; family Rhizophoraceae; genus Bruguiera; species Bruguiera gymnorhiza. Next base: position 68,385 of record JAIRCJ010000001.1, on the reverse strand, counting down.
TCGACGGAATGCTCGCTCTTCCGCCTCATCTACCTTGCCGTAGCCCTTAAAGGAGGTGACAGCCTCCATTCTCCAGTCTAATTTTTGGCAGAAGCAGAAGCCTTCGGCGGTTCGATTAGCTTTTTACTTGCGGGTTGCGTAAGAAAATGCGTTCATAATTAATATATGGAGGTATACAGATGGATGTAATAATCCTTTTGTAGTGTGGGAATGAAGAAGGGATGAAGTTTCGGCTTTGGCTTTTGCAATTGGTGCTGTGTGAGTTGTCCTTTTTATAAATATTAAAAGGATCAAATGATATGACATCAACCCCACTTGTGTGTCATTAAACTAATGAGCACTGCAACTATGTTTAGATTTATAAAAAAAAGAAAAGAAAAAAAAAAAATATATATATATATATATATATAGATATAATATATCTACGAATAATAATTTTCTGAATTCTTAATTTCAAGTACTTATTAAAATCTGTTATTACGAAAAACAAAAAGAGTTGCCGCGATTTATTTCTGAAATTCACTTGTGAGAATAGCTTTGCAGTTAATTTGTAATAGGGATGGGGAGAGAAACGGAACGACGAAGGGGAGAATTCTACGTCGATGCTTCTTTCCCTCATTCGATGCCTCTTTGTCAGGAGGATTGATGGGACCATCCCAGTTAAAAAACAAAAAAACTCCGGTCTGCTTTTGATCTACACCCACCACCCACCCCCCCCCCCGGGGACCTTTTTTTTTTGTTTTTTGTTTTTCCTGAAATATATATATGGACTTGTTATGGAATAACTTTAATAAATGGGACTTGTGGGACAGCGCACATACAGATTATTCAGACATTATAATGGAACTCTTCGAGGGGGTCAATTTCTGAGGACGCGGATCCTCGCGAGAGCTGTACATCACGAGCGTGACCTTTTCAGCCAAAGCCAAACCAACGCGGCAAGCGTGTAACATATGTACTGATCATCACTCTGCATTTACATCGCGTCTGCCTCATGTTGCGGGCGTTTAGCTAGCTAGTAGGGATGAACCCAGCGGCTAATCCCCACAACAAATAATTAGAATAAAAAAGAAGAAGACGGAGAGAGAGAGAGATAGAAAACTGTGTGCGTTTAATTTCTATTATAACAGCTGTGTATTTGAACTTATAGGAAGCTGCGTGCTTGGTTTAGCCAACAACTTTCTCATGGGCCGCTGACCGCTGACATGCCATCGGGAGAGAAGCCCCAACGACCAGGTGGGATGTAAGAAGATGGGAAATGGCGCGTGAAGAACACTCGAAATTGGATTCAAATTTTTGTATAATTTGCATTCCAAGGAATTTATAAAGAAAGAACAAAACAAAGCATTTAATTTCACCCAAAATTGTGATTGGCATTTTCGGGCAAATTGATCGAGGAGGAGGAGGAGGACGACGACTTGGCAATGGAATGGAAGAAAGTCTTCCCCACAAAAAATTCCATTCCCACTAATTAATATATATATATATATATATATATATATATATATATATATATATATATTATTTAAATACACAATCGATAGATCAACCGCTCGAGTCAAACGATTTTAAAACAATCTTGTTGTTATAATGGTTGAAACGTGACCAAACACTCTGGTCTAAGGCTAAAAAGCCCTTAAAACCCTGGAAATGGGTTCAGTAGGCCCAATTAATAGTAATGGGCCTCCTCGCGCACAAACCCCAAGCCCTTTCCGCCGTTTCACCTTTTTCTTTCCTAGCTCTCCCCACCCCCCGGCCGTTTCTCTATCCTCTTCTGCTTCTTCTTCTCCTTCGATTTGCGGTGCTGACGACAGGTTGCCGTGTAGTATTATTATTATTATTATTATTATTTATCTTCAACTTCAATCCGCCATTGCACGGCTATTCATCAGGTATTAAGCTACGCTGGTCTTTTACCTCTTTCTTTTTATTTTATGTCCGTCTTGCTGTTCGAACTCAAGCTTCTTCTTTTGTTCCCAAATTTAATTTAATTTAATTTAATTTGGTGGTTTCAGCCTTCTTCTTCTTTTGCTGCTCATTAGACTTGTATGTCTTTGGCTGACTGCTTGTATATGTCAATTTCAACTTCCAGCTAACAGTCTCGAGTATCGACATACGTAGGCCTCAGGAGGAAGTGTAGTTGCTGCTGCTGGGTGTGAGTGCTTGTGGTTTCTGCCTGCTGGGTTCGAAGCTTTTATTAGTTATTGTCAACAATACCTATAAAACGCCGCCATCTTGGTGGAGTATATTTCAATGAAGGAAGAGCCCAAATCGCATAAACAGGGGAAAAACAAGAAGAAGGGCATGACCAGGAAACCCAACAAAGAAGGATTTGGTTTTGCTACAGACATTTCCAACAAAAAGCCCTCTGCTTGGATGACCGGCGATGAAGCTGTTAGAGACAAAACTTCCTCTAAGCATCAAACATTAGCAGATTCTCAACCATCGGTCATCAGGTATTAGGAAGAACCTTTCAATTTTATGACCATTTTTACTTTTTTTTTTTTTAAGGTTTTTTGCTTTTTTCTTTGACAGTTCCTTTTTTTGGGTTTCCTGTCTTCTTCGAAATGTCGGTGACTTGAATGTTATTTGTAGGGAACAGGTTGATCCAGAAACAGCAAAATATTTTTCAGAGATTTCAAATCTTTTTGAAAGTGGTGGGGTTGACTTGGAGGAGCGGTCAGTTGTATGTGGCAATGCTCTTGAAGAAGCTAGAGGGAAAGAGTTCGAGTTAGCCACTGATTATATAATCAGTCACACTTTGCAAACCCTCCTTGAGGGCTGTGATGTGCACCATCTCTGTGGTTTCCTCAACGGCTGTGCAAAGGTCTTCCCTTTAGTTGCAATGGACAGGTCTGGTTCACATGTTGCCGAGACAGCACTCAAGTCCTTAGCTACGCATCTTCAGGACATTGAAGCATTTCCTGTTGTTGAAGATACTCTAACTGTCTTATGCAAGGTATTTGAGCCATTTATGTTTTCAGTCTCACGACAAAATGAGTTTGATTTTGGGTGCCAGCAAACAAAATCCACTGACATTTTTCCAATTCAACAGCATTGTGCTCTTTTTGTTGTTTTCCATTTTGCATTCTAAATCATAGGTGGATGTTAATGGCAAGAGAAATTTCCTTATCTTTAACTTGCAAGTGGGAGAAGTATTTGCTTGAGAGGAGTATGATTATTTGATCTTTGACAGGTGATTTTAGTCCATCCGATTGATATGATGTGCAACTGTTATGGATCTCATGTTCTTCGTAGTCTTCTTTGCCTTTGTGGAGGAGTACCAATAAATTCTCCTGGGTTTCATGGGGAAAAGCCCTCAACAATTCTGGCAGAGCGTCTGAACCTTAAGACATCTCAAATGGGAGGGAATGATTCACTGCGACTACAGCAGAAGTTTCCTGGTTTATTGAAATCCTTCGTGTCAGAAATGCTGAAATGTGCCAGTGAAGTAATCAAAATCATGCAGGTTGATCAGTATAGCAGTTTAGTTTTGCAGGCAAGTCCTGTACTTTTTTTCCATTTTATAATCTCGCATTTCCCCCCGCCTCTCTAGTCTGTTATTTCTACTTAACACAAATCTTCAGTTTAATATTTGACTATATTGCATAGCCTGATGCTCACATTTGATTATTCTAATAGAAAGAAAATGAGATATTTAGAAACATATTCTTTATTATGCTTAATATTCGGATGTGAAGTTCCCATGATGGTGCTTCAAAGCTCCCCTCTCTCTCTGTCCCTCTAATTTTTAGTAAAATTTCCCTTTGTCATGACTTTCCTTCCCTACTTCTGCTGTTTTCATTGAGTCCCACGTGTACTCTCCTATTCTTATTCTTTGCCTTGTTCTATTTAATCAAACTTTTCTCTTTACAGACGGCCTTGAAATTGTTAGCTGGACATGATCAAGAGTTGTTGCAAGTAATTCCAATTGTCCTTTGCTGCAAAAAGGAAAATTTAATTGAAGGTTCTTTTGTAGAAAAGAAAGTGGTTGGCGACATTGTGGAACTCATGAAGGAACCTGCATTTAGCCATCTAATGGAGGTGAGTGATTTGTCAAAGTTATTCCTTAAGATTTTTAGATTCAATGTTCTGAGTGCAAAAGCCACTTAAAAGTAGATACTTCTTTTTGCTGTTACATCATAGATATAAGATATTGCTTCATGTTGCAAGATTTTTGCTGCTAGTTTTATGTGTATGGCCTAAAATACTAGACAAGCTTTCTGGCATATGCAAATTACACCAAGTAGTGATTTATCTTGATTGTCTTATTTGTTGTTGAGAACCCTTTTACTTATTCTAAAAAGGTAAAGGAAAAGCTTCTTAGCTTTGGGTTGGGTGTACAATTTCACTCACAGCTATTTCTTATCCTTTTTTTAACAAAAACAAGTCCTTTGCATTCTCTCTCTCTCCCCCCCTCTCTCTCTCCCATGTATGTTTGTGTTTGTTCACGTCTGTGTTTCTTAATTGGATACTGTAAATTGCTGATGAACCTGTCATGGTTCAACTTTTTGAATTATGTCATTTGCTTTGAGATGGAGATGTTCTTTGTCATTCAGATTTTTTGGAAACTGTGCAGGTGATCTTGGATGTAGCTCCTGAAAGCTTGTATGATGGAATTTTCAGAACAATTTTCAGGAATTCATTGTTTGAGCTTTCATCCCATTCCTGCGGTAACTTTGTTGTTCAGGCATTGATATCTCACACAAGAGACAGAGAACAAGTATGTATTGGAACATTGCATACTTAGTAAAGTGAACAAAGTGTACTGATTACTATATGGACACCATAATGTGGGTAGAAGTTTCATGATTTATATTGTTTAACACACATATAACAAGGTCATGTTCTGTGTTTGGTTAAGCTTGGTTTTTTTACTAGAATAGAAACTTGTTCTGGAATATATTATTGCAGAGTGTTTGTGAGTTCTCAGAGTACCCTTTTCTCATTTTGACTGTTAGATGGAGTTGATTTGGGAAGAACTTAGTCCTAAATTTAAAGATCTTCTTGAAATGGGGAAGCCAGGAGTTGTTGCATCTATTATTGCTGCTGCTCAAAGGCTTCACACTCATGAACATCAGGTTCAACGCTTAAATACTATACCGTTTTTATTAAAGAACTGCAAGTTCAATTTTGAAATGGATTAAGAAGGAATGAATTATATATATGTTCAAATTCTCACAGCCTGACACTATGTTTAATCTGTTAATACTTGTTTGACAGTGCTGTCAGGCCCTTGCTGCTTCTGTATGTTTGCAAAGTGAGTCCCCTAGATGCATTGTTCCTCGAATGCTGTTTCTGGATAGTTATTTCAACTGTGGGGACAGGTCCAACTGGAGCTGGCCAAATGGTGTTAAGATGCATGTCATGGGTTCTCTGATTCTACAGTCAGTTTTCAAATTTCAAAGTGTATGTTTCCTTTTGTTTTTGTGCATTTTTGTTTGTTTTCCCCTGTTTTATAGAGTGTATATGGCTGGTTAAAGATGGGGGGAATCCGATCTAAATAATATTTGTGACCAACTGCAATTTGCTTTAATGGCAATAGAGAAGTCAAGGTGCTCGTATAACAAAGATATTGTTTGGTCTCTTAAGGGTCATTGCCAATATCGCTCAATGATGCCAACAAAAGGAAATTCTACTTCTCAGCCCCTCTCTCTCTCTCTCTTTTTCTCCCCTCTCTCTTCCCCCCCCCCCCCCGCGCTTCTCTAGGAGAGGCATTATGATTCATGAGTCTTAACTTTCCAATGAAGACACTAGTGGCAGTTTAATCATTTCTGTAGTTATTTATGTGCGCATATAACATACCAGTATTCAACCAAAATCTTGTATCTTATTGTGATGTTTGGTTGTATAGTATTCCAAGTTTTTTATGGAATCAAAGTAATTTGGTTTCTGTCTGTGCTAACATTGTAGAATTCATGTTTCCATTGGGCAGGAGTTCATACAGCCCTACATTGAAAGTCTTACATCCATGGAAGCTGATCATGTCTTTGAAGCTGCAAAAGATAAGGGAGGAGCACGTGTTATTGAAGCATTCCTAGATTCTAATGCCTCTAGGAAACAGAAGCAGAGACTGATGGCAAAGTATGCAATGCTCTAATATTTGGTAGTTCTGATTTTTCAGAAGTTAAATCTTAATGCACAGTTCTGTTTGAATGATAACCAGTGGCTGTTTTAATATAAGTTAACTTTGATATGACTATGCTATGTAATTTATTATAAAATACTCACCTCATTTAACAATATTGTTGTTGCAAAAGTTTAGTGGTTGATTTAGCCGATCTCCTTCATGTTAACCCCAAGTCAGCTTTGAAAATAATAATCTTCTTTTGAGAAGCAATTTATGTTATGCACAACATAATGTTTTGTGCCTTTCAGAATTCAAAATTTAGACCAATTAAATTTGAGAGTAAGGCTTTGTTGTCATTTTTGTATGCATTCAGCCTGTACTGGCTATTAATGATAAATATTTCTGTTTACCCTGAACCTCTGAAGGCTACGTGGACATTTTGGAGAGCTTGCAATGCACTCATCTGGGTCATTTACCGTTGACAAATGCTTCACTGCCAGCAACATGTCACTAAGAGAGGCCGTAGCATCAGACTTATTAGCAGTGCAAACTGAGCTTTCTAAAGCAAAGCAAGGTCCTTACCTGTTAAGGAAACTAGATATTGATGGGTGAGCCACTTGGTGCACTTTTGTATTGGAATATTGAGATTAATATAATGTATTTATTAAAATGCGCTTGATTCTTGGTGGCCAAATTATCATATTGTTTTTACTGGCCTAGTGTGTGACCTCTTGATAAAATGGGTGATTTTTAGTTCACAATTCATTTCCAGTTTATTTGGTGCTAGATTTGAGATTGTGAGTATCTGTTATTGATGTTGGCTGCATTCTTACTGCAACAGATATGCTAACCGGCCTGAACAATGGAGGTCCAAGCAAGCATCAAAACAATCAACCTACAAAGAATTTTATGCTGCATTTGGATCTGGTAAAGCCAAGTCACCAAAAAGTGAGTTCCTTTCCAATGTGTCCAAGAACACATCACACATAAAAGATGTAAAGAAAATGAGGGCTGAGATTGATGATCTTTTGGTCTCTGAAAAATATGCTAAACATGCCATGGTTGATGATGTGAAAAGCAAGACATTGAGAAGGAAAAAGCCTCATTCTGGTTCTGATGTTGCTGGTGCATCTAAGGAAGCCGCACAAAGTGGAAACAAAAGACCATTCCTATCTGTTGACCTGAAGGAGAAGAAACGGCGCAGAAATGTATAGGCAGTCAAAAGCTGGAGTACTAGTTAAAAGTATTATGATGAGCATTTCTGAATTTGTTGTTTTATAGTTTTCTTATACGTCAAAGGTACACTGACTCTTACTTCAACAGATAAGTAAGCAGCAGGGCAGATAGCTTTAGTTGTTCCATCGATTGTTTTGTTCGTGCATGTGGCTGCAGAATCAGAAGCTCTTGCTTGGGGCTGAGAATTTTGTCTAAGACGAGAATAAATGAAGGATGACCCACTTTGAATTGCCTTCGGCAAATGGCATAAACTTTACATGCAAGAACCCAAAAAGGTTACATTTTACGTCAGAAATCAAGTAGTTTGAGGGAGCGAAAATTTTAAATGGATTATGAAGGGCACTTAAATTTGGCCCTCGAAGTATGCACTACCCCACTCAAGGACCAGATATTGAGGAACATCAACGAAAACACGAGGAAAAAGGAAAACCCGGAGTGGAGGGAAGAGGAAGAAGAAGAAGAAGAACGAAAGTCGGTGCCACGGAAGGTTCAGAGCTTCTGTTTTGCGATAGCTGGAGGAGGCATCCAGCGGAGGTTTGGACATGGGGAAAAGACGGGAGATCTTTAAGTTGGTAATGAGAAAGCTGGGGATGGTGGAAAGCAGAAAAGGTTTTAGGGTTGTGGCAGCAAGAAGTTAACTTGTCCTGAGGGGGGGGGGGGGGAGCCGAGGTGGCGGGAGGGATCCTCCCGAAGCTTTAGTTGAGCTGCCCGAATGGACTGTTGTTGGACACTGCGGGCAGATTGAAATTTCATGGAGGTTGTGAGGCTGAAGTGACGGCCGAGACAAGGGGAGTGGGGGTGCAGATGTGAAGGGGCGAGCTTCAGTCCCGGCTGTGCTGGATTACCGGTTGGGGTAGGGGGGTGGGGGGCGATATCATTGCAACATTATTTTAAGAGAGGGGGGATATGGAATGGAAAGGAATGGAAGCACGCATGTGTAATAAGGTTGCAAGAGGGTGCTGTTTGTTTATTTATGATTAATCTCTCGTCTCGGGGCTAGAAGAAGGAAGGAAGGACTGCAAGCAAATCCGAGACGAGGGTAAAGTATTATTTTGCTTCAATTGACCATTGCAAACGTGGCCAACAACTGACAGGGAGGTAAGCTGAAGTAGGACGTAGCCAACAAGTGCTCCCAGTCACGTGACTAGGATATCAGAGGAGTGAGTGAAGAGGGGAGGAGAGGACAATTAACCTTTGCCCGTGCTTATTATCGATTTGTCTTGTTCGTTCAATTTTTCTTCTTCTTCTTCTGTTTTTCTTTTCTTTTCTTTCTTTTTTTGGAAAAAGAAATCAAATAAATTGAGAGAATTCTCTAAAATGTTTTCAGTTAAAGAACAAGAAATGGGGAGGCAGACAGGAACAAGAAAGAAAGAAAGAAAGAAAGAAAGAAAGAAAAAGAAACGGTTGTATTGATGGGCGTCGCTGCCGGGGGGCTACCAGCCCTCTAACTGCTGATCTGAGCAAAGCAGGGCCATCAAGAAAAGGGCTTTCCATTTCCCAAATGAATTTTATGGGTTATGTGACAGTGGCCCCGGAAAGATAATTACGGAACTGGACTGGGGACTCCAGGCTAAACCCATAATAAGCCGAGCGCGGCCAGCCAGCCATCCTCGTGCTGGGCAGAGCCTACGATGGCGAATGAAATAATAATAATAATTTGGGCCTGGGGGGAGGGGGGTTGGGGGTGGGGTGGGGTGGGTTTTGTTTATATTTTGTATATGTTTTCATAAAATATTATTTATGGGGTTGGGTTGGGTTTTAATTAAATTAAAATTAAAAATAAAACGAGGAAGGTCGGGGAGTCCAACCCTATGCCTCTTCTTCCCCACTCTTTCCAAATCTTAAAAAAAAAAATTAAAAAACAAAAGTGGGGAAAAAAAATCGTCGACTGGCAGTCGAAGTTATAAATCCTCTTCAAATCTTTTGACTGATTCTCATCTCTTCTTGTCTTCTCTGTTGCCACCCTCCCCTGACCTGCCGTTCCTCCTTCGATTCCATTCCGTCCCGTCCCGTCCGATGAACTACTAGAGGTATGGATCTTCTAATTTTGCTTTTGGGTGGTTGGGTCGGGGGCCTATACGCCTACCCAGTTCGTCCTCTTAATCTCTCCTGATTTTTTTTTTTTCTTTTCTTCTCTTTTTTCTTTTTATTAAAGAAGAAATTTTCTTTTTGTGTGTGTGTGTGTGTGTGTGTGTGTGTGTGTGTGTGTGTGTGTGGGTGGGGGGAGGGGAGCGGGGTGGGGTGGGGTGGGGTTCTTTGGTCGTAACTGGCTTCCGAACCGAAGTAATTGTTGTTCTAATATCGCTTCTTTGCTCTCTCTCCTGCTTTTGGACTCTTCTGCTTATTGATGAGATCTATCTTAGCTTTCATCATCCACAAAATTGAATTGCATGTCCCTCCTCCCTCGTCATCTGTATTTCTCTCTATTTTCTTTCTTTTTTAATTAATTTATTTGTCTGTTGATAATGTTTGTCTTCAATTTGGTGAGGGTCTGTGGATTCATTCATTACATTATCATCATCATCACCATCTTCTTCTTCTTCTTATTGTTTGCATTTCATTTTCCGAGATCCTCATACAATCTGCCCCTCTCCCTGCCCTTCCTGTTTCTCCTTGCTTTCTAGTTTCAATGGAAATGATAGATGAAGATGATGAGACATAGACATATTTGTTACTTCCATTTATTCCACGCCTGCAATTTTCGCCCTCAGAATAGAATTTTAATCGAGGAATTCCATTTAACCCTTCTCCTCCCTTCCCTTTTTTTCACTTTTTCCTTTCTTTCTTTTCTTTCTTTTTTTTTTTTCTTCTTCTTGGTCTTTCCAAGCTGATGTTGGTTTATTAGCCCTGTAAGCGAGACTCTAACTGGTTGGCTAGTTCAAGGTCATTTATTAAATGAATCTGTCCTGAATTGAAACCTTTGACCATTTTGTTGTGAGACCATACTTCATCAATGAATTATTTTTTACTGTTACTTGACACACATTTATTTGTTTATTTTTACTTCTTTGATTTTGGTTTTGATCACTCACCAAGCTTCATGCTTCTTTTTCGTTTCTTATTTCTATAATTCTATTTCACAATTTTTTTTTTTGGGGGGGGAGGGGGATATCTGGTAGTCCAACGTATAAACCATACCATACCTGTTTTGTAGAGTTTCAGCTTTCAAGAAATAAAAGGAATCAGCTGGTCTGTTTATCTCTTCCAACTCAGAGGATGGCAGAGAAATCATGTGTTAGGCGACTTCAGAAGGAATATAGAGCACTCTGTAAAGTATGTTGTTCTATTACTCATCTTCTTCTCCTATTTCACACTTTGCTGTGTTTAGCTTACCATGCTTTTCACTTCAATATTGCTCAAGGTGGAGTTCTAACATCTGTCTTTGCTGACAATGACATTCTCTTTGGTGATCAATTCAACCCTATTTTGAGACTTTAAGAAAAAACTTCCTGTCCATGATATAGGCTGTATGTTGTTCTGCCGTTTTATTGATCTTTTATAGGATCTCCTTTAGTAATAGCCTAGAGAGAATTTCCCATCCCTTATATGACTTTGTACTGTGAGGTAATTATATTAGAGAATCCAGACATGTCCTTCAAATTTTATTATTCAAAGGAGTTTTGTTCTACTGCCTTTTGATTTGACAATGCTCTATTATAACCTTGTAGGAACCTGTCTCTCATGTTGTTGCCCGCCCTTCCCCAAGTGACATACTTGAATGGCGTAAGTTCTTAGTTGGTCTTTCATATTTGTCTTCTCATTCAACATATATACGTCCGTGCATATGTTTGTGTCTATGCTTTCTGTGATCTGATCAGGGTTTCTCTCTATCCTACTCCTCTTGGTCTTATGGAAATAATAATAATCCATCTTTTTTAAATATTGGCAAATTCAATTTTCCAGATTATGTTTTGGAGGGAAGTGAAGGAACACCTTTTGCAGGTTTGTTTAGCACTTTTTTTTCGCCTCTCAATGTTTTGAGGTTTTTTTTTTTAAAAAAAAAATATTTTCTAGCTCAATTTAATATTATTTATCAGTTTTACTTTGAATCTCTGATTTTTGTTATGATAAGCTGGATATTACTATGGAAAGATCAAGTTTCCTCCAGAGTATCCATATAAACCTCCAGGAATCACGTAAAGTTCCTTTACAATCTCAACTTTTAAAGCAATAAATGAAGTTTCATTATTCGACAAATTTTCCTATTCTTTTATAATGTTCAAGATAAGGAGCTCCCTTCTCATTTTAGTAATTTCCAACATCTGTAGCATGATCACTCCCAATGGAAGATTCATGACTCAAAAGAAAATTTGCTTATCAATGAGTGATTGTAAGTAACTTAAGACTTGTTCCCCCTAGATTATTAGACAAGCTTCATCTTCAATGACTAATATCTTTTTTTACCTTAATCATACAGTTCATCCTGAAAATTGGAATCCAATGTGGTCTGTATCAAGGTAAAATAGATATATTTTGTAGTGTTTCTCAGTATGAATTTATACTTTCTGTGCGCTATTGTTTGTTATTCTGTTTGCTGTTTGACATTTATTAAGAGCTGTTTGCATTTATCCCTGTTCTAACACTCATTTCAATAATGCAGCATACTGACGGGGCTTCTTTCTTTCATGGTAAGTTCACCGTGACTCTTGGATTTGCTCATTGGTTTCAGGTGCCAAGGCTCTCTTTCTCTTTTTTTTTTTTTTAGAGTGCCATTTGTTTTTATTCGTCAGCTGAAGCATACAGTCAATTCACATATGCCTATATATATATATATATATATATATATATATATATATTTTAAACAAGATCCCTTTTTGGTGGACATGTTGCTTACAGAATCACTCTGTTTGAGTTCCTAGCAAAGTATTTAACTAAGTATTAATTTCCTTAATGAAAAATTCTGCCTTTGAAGAATGCCTGAAGCTTGTATTTCTTTCTGTCAAGAATTTCTCTTCATTAAGGATTGTGCAATTGTTGTGCAGATGGACAACAGTCCTACCACAGGCAGTGTGAACACCACTGCTGCTGAAAAGCAACGTCTGGCAAAAACTTCTCTAGCTTTTAACTGTAAGAAGTAAGTCACTGGACCACCTTTGCAGAATACTGCTTAAATTCTTCCTGTTTGGGAATCTAAGTCACTGCAGTATTCCTCACATAATTATTTTAGACATGTGTCTATGATTGCATTCAAGCCATTGCCACAATTGAACTTTCTTTTGTCATTAGTGTTTTCTTTCCAAGAGACATCTTAAGTTCTCTGTCATGATAAATATGCATGGATGGTTTTTTTGTTTTTGTTGGAATGGTTAGTCTGCTTGAAGCTGGAAGTTCATGAATGTGTTTGCACAGCATAAACATTTTGTTGTAATTGGTGGTGTTGAACAGTTGTTGCATCACATCTTTTTTGCTTTGATACTTACCCATTCCCTATTCTTAGCTGCTATGGTTTGCAGAATCTTTGGTGGAAGTTCAACATCTAATTGCATCCAATGTTCTTTTTGACAACAGTGCAACATTTAGGAAATTGTTCCCTGAGTATGTGGAGAAATATAATCAGCAGCAGCAGTCTGAGCAGGTTGTTTCAGAGCAAGCGTCATCAGATGTGCCCCAAGAAGAAAAACAGAAATCCAGGTTGGAAAACCTTGGCAATTCTCCAGGAGACGAGAAAAATGTAGATACCCTGAAGGACGCAAGGAGAAACAGGAAGCAAACATTCCCAACCTGGATGATCCTGCTGCTGGTTTCTGTCTTTGGCGTTGTTATGGCATTACCGTTGCTTCAACTTTGACATGAAGCGAGTCTTAATGGAGGTGTTAGCAGGCGTGGAAGCTTTTTGACGGGGACTCTTTCTCCTATTGTCTCTTAGGTCTGCGTTATATTTAGCAGTTTTTGTATAGACGTTAATGCCCAAACTTTTGGGTCTATTGACTAAAGATTGACAGGTTCTTAATCAATGTTCTGAAGGTTTAAAGTTGGGAACCTTTTCATGCACATGTGAAAGACTTTTAAATGGTTGTTGGCCAGGTACTTCTGTAAAGCTATAACGAAAAGAAAGGGCAAACCCACCCGTCACGGCAGACCAAAAGTGAAAGCAGTGGTACCAGCCCTCGAGTAAACCACGCAGGAGGGAGGCTGTTAATTTTGTGTTTTTGGATACGAAGGGCCTCATATAAATTTGGTTATGGTATTTATTGCCGCAGGAATATTCTTCTCTTGTCAAGTCTAGTACTAACAGGCGGACTGATTTGAGCAGCGTCTATCGTGTATGGTACGGGGAAGCAAGAGGTTCCCCTAAATTTTCTCCTTCGATATTCGAGAGTAAATCAAAGCTCAAAAAGGTCAGCAAGGATCAATATTGTCGTATTTTGGGCTTGCTCTGGGCCCCAAGAAAAGTGAGAGCAGCACTCAATTTACGCCGAAACACGCGGCAGATTTGATGAGCAAAACATGGGCTTGGACAGAATTGATGAAGGATTCATTTGCGCCCGGCTCTGCTGGCTTGTAGAACATGATTGGTAGCTGCAATCACGACCATCGAGCGTGCCTTTAATGAGTACAGCGTGCGAGTTAATTAGGAAAGTTATCATTGATTCTGTTCCACAATTTCACCCTCCTTTTCCTTCAAGCAATGGTGGGTCGGCCTGCTATTTTTGGCTGATTTTGCCGGTGCCTGCAAGTTTAAGTTAAGCAAGCTATTTCTTTTACATGGTGAATAATACCGTTGGCACTCATTCTCCTTTCCACCCCAAGAGCCATTCCAACCCCGAAAACTCGCTTTATCTTTAACTGCGATACTATGCAGCGCCAGCGGGTTGGTTGGCCTCTGCCCTCTTTCCCTACCCGTACATTACGGAGGAGTAAAAGGCATACTTGAGGTGTCATCGGGTCTTCTATAACTTGCATCTCTCCGCTAAAACTGAAGGGCTGCATTGGTTGAAGGTAAAATTTTTAAACTCAATGGCTCCGCCATTCGGCAGGATTTGCCTTTTGTATTCTCCTATGTTTGCGTCTATAACTATTTGACCGCGGTTTCCACCAATGGTTAATTGACTTCAACAAAGTTTACAGGAAACAATGGAGAAATCTCCGATCCATCTACACTTCGAGACAAGCGATTGCGGTGGCTACACATATGATCTTCAACTGGACTTTGCACGGGTTCGACGGCCCTTCCTGTCTTTGCTTTAACTTTGTTATACGTGCCCCGTATCTGTTCTTCTCATCTCTCCCGCCGCCCGAGTTCTTAATTGTGTTGAGCGGAAACTATATTAACTTCAAATCACAACTAATGCCGACTAATTTTATCGTGCTTTTGGATCCGCAGGACAATTGGAATCTTTTCTTTTGTGAATCATCAATAGTACACATATAAATTTCCTCAGCATAGATTTTCTTTCCTTTTGATGTTATATGAATAAAGGCAACACGTCTGCATATTATCCTCGTTTGCTTCTGTTCCGACTTTCTGATTTTTGATGTTTCGACAATTCGTTTTGGCAAAATAACTTGGGCGATATACATGCTTTTCGTATCTTTGATGCAGTTGTTAGCATTGGGAAAACTGAGATGATAACGGATTGTTGTTTTCTAGAATTTAATTATGTCAATTTCATCTGTTTACGGGGTTTGGCCAGTTCTTGGAAGAAGCAAGAAAACATTCGAGAGAAACAAACCTCCAGTCCCCGACAGCACATTCCGTGGAAGCTGGGGAAAGAAGAATGAGGGAAGAGAAAAAGACAAAACTTTCGTGGAAACACTCTTTTTTCAAATGGTGGAAGGCTGAGAAAAAGAGCAAAGATAACATGGAATCAGTAGTTGACTCCCACAGAAAGAATGCAAGGAAGGTTCAAGTTTCAGGCCCAATTCACGGAAGCGGAAGAGGAGTCCATGCAAGTCAATTGCGAGCATCATCCGGGTCATTCACCAATTTTCTTTGCTCGCCAAATGATTTTGGGAATGAAATTCCGTATATTTGTCTTCAGGAGCTTAACAATCATCGAAGCCTTAATGCCTATGGACCTGTGTACTTGGTAACATAGCGAACCAATGACAAGCTTCGTGGTCAAACTTCCTCATCTTCTTTCTATGGACATCTTTATGATTGAAAGGACTACCGATTATGGTGACAAGGAGTTTATCTGTGAGATCTTAAAAGCATCTGTCCTGTGTGAAGTGGGAGTCGGAACCCCGCATGTAGAATCTCAGAAAAATTACTCTAGGAGCCCATGGAACATCCTGTCCCATAGGCATGGCCAGGTTCTTTTTGTAGCTTTCTCCAAACTGCAGTGCTCTTACGTATCGGCGTAAACTTGAACGACCTCAAATCACTTGACCAACCAACGAGCACCAGCAATATCTATCCACGTTGATCTATGATTTTCTATTGGTACTAAAGTTCGTCACTCTAGAAATTACCGTGGTTTTAAGCTAGTCCCATATTCAACATTATCCATTGCAGTACAGTCAGTC
The DNA here is from genome assembly GCA_020883675.1 of Bruguiera gymnorhiza. Lineage (NCBI taxonomy): Eukaryota > Viridiplantae > Streptophyta > Magnoliopsida > Malpighiales > Rhizophoraceae > Bruguiera > Bruguiera gymnorhiza. The sequence goes on along the minus strand of JAIRCJ010000001.1, from coordinate 52,610 downwards.
TAGGCGTAAATCATAAACTCAACAGATTACAAATGCATTACATTGACATCTCAGCAAATGATCAATTAATATAGAAACAGGAATGTGACAGAACAAAAATTCTGCTCTGTTCACTTCCTGAGAAGAAAATCCTTCTGTGTCTTGCACAACAGACATTGACGTCCCACCTCTCTCCGTGCTCATTTCTTCCTAAAAAATGGGAAGCAAAAGAGTTTCCTGTAAAAGGTCCCTTTGAAACAATCATGCCACCGACAGCATCAGATTGGTCATTGCCTTCCGGTCTAGGAAATAAAGGACAGGAAGGAGACTGATAAGCGTGATTCAGGTCCTCAAACGACCATTGCTGCCGATACCCCTCATCATAACCTCATTGCTGCCGATACCCCTCATCATAACCTCAGTGTTTACACTTCGACAGAAGTATTAGTACTGTTAGGAGGAACCATTTTCTCGTGGATTAAAGGCTTCTTCGATGATCTCAATGTTGTTAGCACAGTTGACTTGGATTCATCCTCGGCAAAGCTATCACTCAATGGTACAGGAACATCAATAATCGATATTTCTTGCCTCGCATCAGTAGAACAAGAAGGGGAAGATATGATGATTGTGGTGCTGGATGCGGTGAAGATGATGATGATGATGGAGGTGATTGAGTAGATGGAGAATGGTCTCGCAAGCAACCACACTTATTATGCCCATTACTGCTTACTTGAGCCTGGTCTCCCCAGAACAAGACATTGGTTAGAATGTTTGGAGAATCTGTCGAATGCACAAACGAAACAGAAATTTCCTCTGTTCTGCGATGCCACAGGGTTTCTGCAGAAAGGACAGGTCGAGTGGGATTTGAACCGCATGTCGATGCAGTCAACGTGGAATCCGTGTTTGCAGTTGAGCAGCAGCCTTGCCTTTTCCCCAGGTTCAACTTCAGATAAGCAAACTGCACAGTCCAGGCCATCTTCAAAGTCTTCGGGGTCAAAAATCATCACGGGTAGGGATCTTAGAACGGAGGGGTCAAACCCCACTCGCGTGGACTCCTCGGCAAGGGTGAAGACCAGAGGGAGGCCGTGGTGAAGCCGGTGGCGGCCACGACGTGTTGGCAGAGGAGGTTCTTCAATGCCCCACAAAAACCGTTTTGCATAGAGATGAACAAATATAAAAAGGACGACCACCAAGAACAGGAGTATTATGCAGATCACCGCGATCTTGCCAGTCATCTCCACTCCTGAGCCGTCTATATAATTCGTGGCTGCTTAGTACAAACAGACGCAACAGTAATAGTAATGACGATGATGAACCCAATGGACAATAAGTTTCTTCGGACCCCGTCAGACATAACATAGTATAATATAATATAATAATATATAGGGTTGGTTAGAGATGACCTGGGCCGGGCCGAGCCATTAGCCTCGAAATTTGGGATCATTGTGTCCTACGGGGCACGGCCTGGATGGAAAAAAACAGACTCGGCCTTCTTTTTGAGCCACAGAGCTTTTTGCTTGTTGCTTTCTTCTCCGAATCCTCAATAATAAAATAAAATGATATGATAATAATGTGGTACATATCTTTCCCTTTTTGTTTTCTCTTCCCCACCACTCCAAAGCTACCGTCAGTTGCAGACCCTCTCTCTCTCTCTCTTCATCCAGACGCTCAAGATTTGATTTTTAATTTTCTTTTTTTTTTTTAAATTTTTGTTTGTTGTGTTTTTAATCAGCGAAGGGGAACGCCTGGTCTGGCGGTTGCTCTGCAATATCTGAATCGATTCTTTGTTTTTTGCCCGAGGAGAGGAGAGGAAAGAATATAATAACATGGATAGAAGGCGGGGTTCGTTGTCGGAGGAGGAGGAGGAGGAGGAGGAGGAGGGAGAAGAGGACCGCGAGAAGCTATTGCATCAAAGCCACCACAATCCTCCCAGTCCCCAACAACAGTCTCCCCGCAGTTCCCCCGCCACTTTCCACATTGATGACGATGACGATCTCGATCTCGATCTCGGTCACCATTCCACCCCACGACGCCGTCTCTCCCACGGCCAACGCCCTGGTGCTGCTGGCAATGTCCTTAAATTCTTCAAATTCCATCACCTCAATAACCACAGCAACAAGACTTACATCATGTTGGCCACGTTCCTCCCTTTCTTCTTCGTTCTCCTCTTCTTCTCCACCGACATCCGCAGCCTCTTCTCCTCCGCCACCACTCGCAGCCTCCCTCCTCCTCCCTCTTCTTCTTCTGGCCGCATGCTCCAGTCCGAGTTACGCGCTCTCTACTTACTCAGGCAACAGCGGCTCGCTCTCCTCTCTCTCTGGAATCATTCTAATTCTACTCTCCACACTAACAGCAGCAACGATGGTCATTATTTCAGTAATTCCCTATCCCAAGACTTCTTCCAATCTGTCTTGCTCGAGCACCTCTCGTTGAATAAAGAAATTCAGCAGGTCCTGTTGTCTTCTCACCAATCCAAAGACAAAGTGGACAATGCCAATGCCACTTCAGATTATTTCCAGTTTGATTCAAGCTTAAGCTGTGCTAAGGTGGATCAGAGGCGCTCCCATAGGAAAACCATTGACTGGAACCCCAGATCCAATAAGTTCTTGTTTGCCATCTGTCTTTCCGGCCAGATGAGTAACCATTTGATGTGCTTGGAGAAGCACATGTTTTTCGCTGCCTTGCTCAATCGGTTCTTGGTTATTCCCAGTTCCAAATTCGATTACCACTATGGTAGGGTCGTGGATGTCCAACATATCAATGACTGCTTGGGAAAGAAGGCTGTGGTCACTTTCGAGGAGCTCATGGAATTGAAGAAGAGTCACCTCCATATTGATCGCTTTTTCTGTTACTTCTCCTCTCCCACGCCATGTTATGTCGACGAGCATCATGTGAAGAAGCTGAAAGCTTTGGGAATTTCCATGGGGAAGCTTGAATCTCCTTGGAAGGAGGACATTAGGAATCCCACTAAACGAACCGTTGAGGATGTTGAGTCCAAGTTCAAGTCTGACGATGATGTTGTTGCTATTGGAGATGTGTTCTATGCCGATGTGGAGAAGGACTGGTTATTGCAGCCCGGTGGTCCTCTTGCTCACAAGTGCAAGACTTTGATCGAACCGAGTAAGCTTGTCTTGCTTACCGCCCATCGTTTTATTCAAACTTTCTTGGGGAACAACTTCATTGCTCTCCACTTTCGACGCCACGGCTTTTTGAAGTTCTGGTTTGTTTCTCTTTTACTTCCTCTCACTTCTATTTTTTCTTTTCATTCTTCATCTCACCTGTTTAATCATGCTTATCGTGTGCTCCACATTGCATTTCTCTGCACATTTAAAATCTTCTACTATTAATAGGGAAAGGTTCTGCTGAGGTTCGACATTGCAATGCCTCTAATGATTATTGACTGTTTTGCCAGCAATGCTAAAAGGCCAAGCTGCTTTTACCCCATTCCCCAAGCTGCAGATTGCATCACTCGGGTGGTTGAAAGAGCATATGCCCCTGTCATATATCTTTCCACTGATGCGGCAGAAAGCGAAACTGGTCTGCTCCAGTCATTAATCGTACTGAACGGCAGGACTGTACCACTTGTTACACGTCCACCTCATAATTCCGCTGAAAAATGGGATGCTTTGCTGCACAGACATGGCCTTAATGACGATCCTCAGGTGAATATATACTTCTCTCATATTTGCTCTTCAACCAGGTTGATGAAATTTGTAATCTTTTTTCTTTTTTCTCTCATATAAAATCTAGAGATATCTGCAGAACAATGACAAAGAAGGAAAAAATATGGGTAGTAGTTGCTTTGGAACTTTGTTTGCACTGTGAACTCTTTGTAACAACTTAAGTTATGATTTGGATATCTTGAATTCCTGCTTGGGGTGTTGAGAAGGAGCTTTGGACGGGGAAGGAGAGCCGTTGCAGATCAAGGATGAAGATTGCTGTGGATGTCATCCCATTAGCAATCTGGTGGATGATTTAGAAAGAGAGGAATCTTAGTGCCTTTGACTAGTAAAAATCCATTAAACTTTAGTGAAGTGTGAATATATCTTGCAGACAGTTTTGGGTGTCAGTAAACCAACTCAATTCAATCTGCCTGTCATAGGTTGTTTTGCCTTGGAGTTTGATACACACACACATACAGCTAGTGTGTGGGGATTCTGTGCGCCTATTTGGTTACCCTTGTAATAAAGTTGTTTTTTTCAGAAGATTTTTTAAAAATGAAAGAGAGAGCAAGCGGGACATAATAAGTAGTTTCCTACTGTTAGCAATGCATATGGGGAAGTCTTGGTTAGGATTTGAGTGATTTGAATTTATGAAATTCTGGCCTGTCTTTGGTAGCTGTGATTAAGCTAAATTGTGCTTGGGATCCTATTCAAGAGAGATGTGCAAGGATGAAAAAACAAAAGGTCTGAAAATTGTAAGATTCATGAAGGCTTTGTATTTTTTTTTTATGTTTTCCTTTTCTCGGGAACAAATGAAAAAATCTTTGACATGATGAGGATGAAGGCACACAGGCATTGTATTGTGCATTATACCAAGGAAATAGTTAATGCTTTGGAGGCATTCGATTTAGCTTGTTGCTTTTGGACAGTGGAAAGACACCTATTTGAAGCTAAGAATTTGTTAATACCAGTGAACGAATCACTTGCACGATGCAAGTTTTGTTGCCATCTAGGGTAGGTATGTTCTCTTGCACAAAGGTCCTCTATTCATTGTATTTTTTTTGTTTTTTTTTTTTTTTTTCGAATATTTATGTTGAAGGTGGAAGCCATGCTGGATAAGACAATCTGTGCCATGTCCACCGTGTTCATTGGAGCGTCTGGATCCACTTTTACAGAGGATATCTTGCGGCTGCGGAAGGACTGGGATTCGGCTTCTGTTTGTGATGAGTACCTGTGCCAAGGGGAACCGCCAAACTTCGTAGCGGAAGATGGATGAAAGCTAAATTAAAGAATTAGACTGCGTGTATGTAATGTTTGAACCCGGTGATAATCCTGCAGCGGAGAGATTTGTTCGTGGAGCAAGAAAGGCTGTGTGTGTGTGTGTTTTTTTTTGGGAGGTGGGGGGTGGGGGGGGTGATCACTCAACTGAAGGGATGATTGGAGCTGAAGTTCATTGGCATTAGCATATGATGTACCATTCGGTAGAAGTATAGCAGCAGCAGCAGCAGCAGAAGTAGTGTATGATGGTAAGAGCATTCCATGGTTGCACATAACATTTGTTTTTGTTTTCGTTATGGGATTAGGGGTGAGTGGTAATATGTAATGAATTGCACACGGCGTGGAGCAGCAAGCATCATACTGCGGCTGGATCTTCTCTTTGATTTTTTTTTTATTTTTACTTGGTTGAAACCTCGTATAGTGAAGACGAGGACAGACAGAATGTGTGTACGTGTAGGTGGACGTGTGACTTGCCAAAAAAGAAAAGCTTTGGGGTTTCGGTTTGTAGAGGGGGAATAAGAAACGGGAAGTTATTTTAGCGGGTTCCCAATCAATGGCAAGCTTTGTCGTTGTAAGAGTCGGTAAGCTAGGTGGGGGAAAAAGTTGCCTGTCATAACTTTCTTTATTGAGAAAAGAAAGAAAGAATAGGAGTCGAAGTGCACTCACCAACTGACGAATGAATGTGCGGCTCTGATTGTGTTCCACTCCCACCACTACACTCCGATTCGATCAGTGAGGTGTATTTATCGATCATGGTTAAAACAACAACAACAACAACAACAAGAAACAAAGAGATAAAATCAAACAATTATGAGCCGATCGAAATTTGAAAGTGTAGTATTGCATTAGTGTGAATTAAGAGTGTCCAATTCGAAAACAGAGTGAAAATAAAAACACGAAAAAGCAAAAGAAGGAGGAGGGGGGAAGACGCGGTGACCAATAAATTATTAAAAAAAAAAAGAAAAAAAAAAAAAGAAAGAGGAAGTTCTCTGTCTCTCTGCTTCGACCTCTTCGCATTCGTGTCTGCTAGGTTTGTTTATTTTTGGGGAGGGGGGGGGGCTCGAGAATTTAGCGAGTCGATCAGAACGAGTCCCGATCTCATGCAGGCAGCAGTTGCAGATTCTATTCTGTAGGAATCTTGATACGCGTTTTAGCCTAACTACTTAAATCCATCAGTCTGTCTCTCTCTCTCTCTCTCTCTCTCTCTCCCTCTGTCTGCGTGTGTGACAATCTTTTATTTCCTTTTTCCCCTTCCCTCTCCCTTTTCTTCCCTTCGATTGGTTGATTGATTCCGACCGATCCACTTCGATTTTTTCTTTCTTTTTTTTCTTCTTCTTTTTTTTTAAGAAAAGCAAAGTTTTCAAAGGTTCTGCGTTCGCCAAAAATAGAAAGAATACGGATTGCAAACTTAGATAGATAGATAGATAGATACTGATTCTCAGTTGTTAAGATATTATTAGATAAGAACAGGAGAAAAAAGGGAGAGAGAGAGAGAGAGAGAGAGAGAGAGAGAGTGGGAAGGTGTCGGGGGAGTCAAACATGAGAGCGAGATTGGTGGTGTTTCCAGTGAGAGGGAGGAATTGGTGCTTTGGGAGATCCATGGATCCATCTGTTGCGGAGGCAGCCGCCGCCGCCGCCAACACACCCTCCACTTTCAGAGACCTCTGGAACAATCTCTCCACTTCCACCAACAACTCCAATCCCCGCAATGCCGAGCTTTTCATCGACTTCTTGTCCACCAAGGTAATCGACCTTCCTCCTCTCCTTTCTTCTTCTTCTTCTTCTTCTTCTTCTTCTTTTTTTTAAGGTTGTTTGGTTAAATGTCTTTTTTTTGTTTTAATTATTTTTCCCATTTGTTTTCTTCTTTCTAATTATATTATGGGGCCCAAAAAAAAAAAAAACAACGTGTAACAGATGAATAGAGCATGGATGCGTCTAGAGAAGGCCCCAGAGGGCTCCTTTAAGAATAAGCTTCACGGGTACTTCTCCCCCCCCCTCCTCTTCCCCTTCCCTTTTTTTATTTTTTATTTTCTTCCCTTCTTCGCTCCTTTTGTTTTTTATGTTTTTTTTTTTTTTTTGGTTCTTAAAATTTTAACCCCCTCTATTGGCAAATAGGCAAGCGCTACTCCAGCTGCTTCCCCCACTTGTTGCCTTGCCTCTGCGCTACTACAAGAATTACATTACGTGTACTGTATTGTTGCTGATTGAAATTAATTACCTGATGGGGTTCGTGTGTAGGTTGGGACTGAAGCTCTTGACCCGGCTAAAGCCATCTGAGATTTTCTTAAAATCTATTTCCAAGGAGGTCACTTGCGTCCAAATCACCTACCCCTCCAGGTTTCTTCCTTCATTTCTAATCAAATAGTGCTTGCTTCCGCTTTACTTCACCTTCATTACTTTAACCGTGTCAATCATCATAAATATCATCCCTTCCATCGCAGCCTTAAACATTCTACTATCATGAACATTATCTTCCTTTTTCTTGTTTCCTTTACCTTTTCAGCTTACCCCGCATTAGTTAGCTTGACTTTGCATACTTTGTCAGGTCAGAGTTTGTCTAACGCCATTCGTTTTCTAACAATTGTACCTAAACTCATGCGGAGACGCATATGCAAATACATGCCCACTTATTGTTTTTCTCTGAAGTTACCAGCAGTTAATTCTACTGTTGCATAATCTGTACCTTCACAAGAATCTTTATGTTTATATTTGACCATTTTGGATGAATTTCCTCGTTGTAATACTCTTATGTTATTTAGTTGTGCAATTATCTTTTATATCATTGCAGTTTAAATCCACAGCTTGTGCGCCGAAGGTTGCGGCATATTGCCGCAAGGTAATTGTTTATCCCAATGTTTGCCTCTATATTAGGGAATAAATATGGCATATTCTTCATCTCGGAGTCATTGCTTCTGGTTCTGGAGTTAGCATAATCTTCTTGTGAGCTTGTCATGTCATAGTAGAATACAAAGCCCATTTGTTGATGCACTTTCATAGCTTAAAAGCCTAGCTTATATGATACATAAGTCTGCATTGTATAGCTGAGAGATATATGCGTTTTAAAAGATACAGCCATAAGTTAAGCATATAAGCTAAAAGAACATGCAATGCACACGGCTGTTACTGGTAACCCAGCCTTCCTTGCATTGAAGGATGTTAAATGTTAAATATTGTGGGTTCTAAACTTCATATGGACAGCAACAAGCTCCTCTAAGCTTCATATGGACAGCAACAAGCTCCTCACTGACATTTTTCGATATTTTAAAGCTTTTAGTTTTAGTTGCCTTCTGTAATTATACCCTGGATGTTTTTAACTTACTTTTAGTTTCACTTGGTCCTTACATTTGGTTTCATTGGTTATACCAATTTAGTTGTGTGGGCATTTTCTTTTACCTAAAACAGTTGCTGTCTGACTATCAGGGGTGTTGTCATCCACAGGAAATATCTCTATGGTTCAGTTTCATTGCTCCCACTGACAGCTGCATTTGCAGTACGTATGTGCTTAATTTTAGAATTTCAACTTTCATTATGATTTATATATTATCAATTTTGAAATTAACTTTTTAAACTTTAACCATTTATTATTCTTTTTCCCTGTTGTTTGCAAGATATCCTGTGCTGTGTTCTTACTTTGCTTATTCTCATGTAGATTTTACCTCTGCCCAACATCCCTTTCTTCTGGGTCTTATTTCGCACTTATTCTCATTGGCGAGCTCTCCAGGTGAGTGAGAAAATGTTGGTATGATTTGAAAAGGGTAGAATTGAAATTAATCGAGTAATATTCGAAGTAACTTTGCAATAAACATGTTGGAACTTGGTTTTTGATATATTCAATGCAATACAACCAACCCCAAAATCCTAATAAACATAGCAAAAGCTTTTCCTTCTGTGTCAGTTTTCTACACTGTATTGTGTATACATCAGTTCAAAGTTTTTTCCTATCTTGATTTTGCCATCGTAGGGAAGTGAGAAGCTCCTCCATCTGGTGTCTGATGGCTCAGATACTGAGAACAAAGATGTCTCAGACGTGGGGGTAAGCAATACTGAGAGCAACGAGACTGGACGTAAAAGCCGCAATTCACAACATTCTCCATGGGTAAGCCTTTCTGTAGTTGGATCTGAAATTTATGCTGATATGTGATATTGGTTCAGAGATTTCTTTAGGGTTGAATCTTGAATTCCCCCATTGTATGCTATGTTGTTTCAATTGTAGTTTAAGATGGATTTTCCATGAAAAGTCCATCTACTAAGCTTATAAGGATGCACTTCATTTTTAAACCCCATTGGAGTGTACATTCTGGGACGAGGAACAAATTCTCTACTTTCTGAGATCTGTACCCTTTGGTATCACTCTGCATTTAGTCTTATGAAATAATTGTAGGCCTATTTCCATGCTAGACATGACAACACCTGCCCTTCCAAAAAAACAAAAAGAAAAAGAGGAGAGTTGAGCCACATTTCTCTTTGTTTCGTGCTCCAACAACTCTTCAGAAGGTTGGATTGTCACCCTGGGGCACCTGGTTTCCCCTTTCCCTTGTACAGAAATATGTGGAACAAGCATCAGATAACCTTATGGGAGTGGCATTGTTGCACCGTGTGATTCAAGATTTTCAATATCCTATGTTACCATGGGCACTGTCATTAATTGAGATTTGATTATATCCAAATAAAGAGTTTTACAGTACTTGTTTTGAAATGTGTAAATAGGAGTTGCAGCCATCAAAGGAGCTTGAGGAAATTCTTCAGTGTGGGGACGAGAGGGATGGCCTCAGTTACTCTGCCTTTTCGAGCATTTGCAAGGCCTATAATTTGGACATGAATGACGTTCTCAAGTTCAGACATACAATGTAGTTGAATGATGCTTAGCTTTTGTGAATTTGCCATTTTGGAATGTAACACGGTGGGTGACGCTCGGGAGAAATACCCTTTCAACGTTGTAAGTTATGAAATAAGTAGTGGCAATGGAGCTGCAGACTGGTTAGGAAAAGGCGCTAGACTAGGCACGCCCCCCACCCCCCGACCCCCCGCGCGGCCGGTTATTTATGCTGCCAGTTCAACTGCGATGAATGCGTGTTTTGATGAACAAGGCAAAGAATAACTTCCTTGAGCAATGAACAAATGAATCAAAGGAATATAAGACAGTGGTTCTGATATAAGGACGTTCAATTCATTCGCTGTCATCGACCTAACCCCGCTGATGATTTGTTATGTCTACTGAAAATCATAATCCCAGGTAAATGAGGGAATTAAAAGATTGTATAATCGATGCCTCCATCGGCAGATGGTCATACCTCAACAGGTTCTTGCTAATAGCGGTCACGTTTAGACCACGTTTTTCAACAGGGAAATTAGCGGGCAGATCGTTTGTTTTGGTAATTAAAATTTAGTTTTGCTTTGACGGGCAATAAGAATTCGACTTGACATTGCAGTTACAAAAAATTGAAAAAAGAAAATCAATTTTAAGCCTAGGATTCATGTCCTTGAAGCCGATTGGACCCAACCAAAAACGCCATACTTGATACATATGAGATTGATTTTAGCAAAAGGGATATACACAGCGATGACTGCAGCAGGTGCACTGTTGATTATTATGCTTCCGTGCGGTTTAATTGACACGGAGCCAACCACTACCGTTTTCGGACATCTAAGACATGTAGTCGTGTGCATCGGGGGTTTCAGTTTGTTCCGGCCTTCCTTGATCATTTCCAATTGTTCTCTTGCTCATATTGGCTCGCTGCACTAGACGAACCAATGCCTGAACCACTTCTGACATAGGTGGTCGAAACTCTGGCTCCGGCTGCAATACAAGAACCCAAAAATGGTCATCAGAAATTGCATTTGAATTCATAAATGAGCATACATTGCAGTTCTAATTCTTTTCAAGTGATTGAGACTTGTATTGTTGCTGGCTGGCGTAATTGTATTACATGGCTAATCTGTTTTGAACTTTTGATGGACGGTTAAATATTGCAATTGCTTTTGCATTTGTAAGCTATCCCCATCCATAACCGCAGAAACTTTTCCAGGCCATAAAATTACCTGGACGCAAAGAGCAATGACATCAGCGAACCGAGAGAGAGATTTAACAGGGTACAGGCTCTTAAGTGCCGGATCAACCATTTTTGATAAAGCGTCAATATCATGCAGCTGAGGTGTGGCCCATCTAACTAAAGATTGCTCCAATCTTGGTCTTGAGCTGCAAAAAAGTGCAAGTAGAACAACAAATGTGAATATAACTGAATATCTTACCTTTGATGGTAATGAGATTATTTCTGTTACTTGTTCTGTTAACAGAAAATTGCCGGTACCGTAATCATTCACCTATCAAATGGTTTACGGCCGGTCAGAAGCTCCAACATGACCACTCCAAAACTGTATACATCACTTTTAAGAGTATAAAGGCCAGACATGATAACCTCAGGTGCACTGTATCCAGAACCTGCATTATGGCTCAGTGCCTACATACGGGAAGACACAAATTTCAGCATTCAGCCATCTAACCAGCATTTATTTTAGTACCAAACTTAAACCCAACCAGAATAATAACGTAACATTGACAGACAAGAACTGATTGTCCTCTCTCTTCCCATATGACAAAACAAGTCGGAGAGATTAAACAGGTGTGTCAATTGTCAGGCACAGGAAGTAACATATTTCTTGGCCAGTTGTACAGATAAATGCACAGAAAGTAAAACCAGCTAGCACAAAAGGCCATTCAGAATTGCAAATGTAGGGTGTATGTGACAAGTAGAACTTCAAATATAAGAGCTTGTTGAGGGTAGTTGTGCTCTCTGGTGGGCAACATCAAAAGACCCAATAATACATGCTAGCAAAATTTGGTGAAAAAGAGCACCTGATCTGCATTTGGTAGAAAGCTTGCCAGGCCAGAATCTGAAAGGTGTGGATTGAGCTCAATGTCCAGTAGTATGTTTGCTGACTTGATGTTCTTGTGAATAATTGAAGGTGAGCAAACTTCATGAAGATACCTGGAAGGCCGTTCATAAATATCACCGGAGGAATGACAATAATGATTTATGATCTGGACTACATAGCTAAAAGCATTCTATATCTAAATACCCACTGAACTCTGTGGCAGCTTTGGAAGACATCATAAATACCAGCTGAATCTCTAATGCAGCTTCTGAATTATAAAATCAGAACCTTTCAACAAAAGTCTAGGAAATTCTGCAGTGGAGGTTAATAGTTTCTATTTTTTCCAGTAATGCAAATCCCTCTCCCTCAATTTCACTAGCATCAAAGTAAGAATAATTGGGAAGGAATCCACAGGAGAGACAATCTCACACCCCTTGCGCCTTGTTTCCATACAGGGAAAAAATGGAAGTACAGGTTTTGTATATTTTAGGTATATGCTGTGAACTTACTCCAATGCACGGGCAGTCCCCAAAGCTATCTTGACACGGGAATTCCAAATCAAAGGCCTGCTGAATTCATCAGATAAATGCAAGAAGTCATTCAGTGAGCCATTCTTATGGAACTCATATACCAGGAGGTGGTGTCCATGCTCTGAACAATAGCCCACTAGCTCTGTCACATTAGGGTGATGCAACAAGGAGATTTTTGAAACTATTTCGGTAAAATCATCATACAAGTCACTGGCTAGACTGTTTGAGTCTATTTTCTTCACAGCAAGAACCTAGAGCGTTGTCCACAAAAAAGACAAAAGCAGAGAGTCAAGTAAAATTTCCTGAAACAAATTTCATGCATGAGGTCAATTGAATGAGGAACTAGTAGCCCACAACCCACATCACACAGAAGGGGAAAATAATACTTAGCACTACAGGTAACATATAAGTATATCATCACCCCTATTCAATTTTTTAGACACGATATGATTGCAGTGGCCATCACATTCACTTTATCAGCAGATACGCTATTCATCAAGATGAAACATGAATTCAAAGGAGAAAAAGAGAACCCCAAGACCCATTTTTCGAGCCTTAGTTGAATAGCCAAGTGCACCTTTCCATCATCAAAGTGGGCTCGATAAACACGTCCAAAAGACCCTTCGCCGAGGAGATTCTCAACAGTGAAACTGCCAGTAGCCATCTGCAGGTCGGCTATTGAGTAGGAGGTCACATTGATAGGAGCTGTAACAGGCTTCTTCACAACAACAGGCATCTTTGAAAAATCGTCCTCATCAAATGATTTATGACGATCGATAGGCGGGGGTCTAAGATTTATTGAGGCTGATGTATCCAACATCTTTGTGACCGTTGTGGATGAAGCTTGTATGGACTTTGATTCTGCAATAAATTTTATGGTTAAATACAGCGGAAGCTGCAGAAATGATTGAAAATTTCAATCATCATTACATTAAATCTCAAGAAGAACCAGATAAAGTAAGCAAAATAGTTTATGAGGTATCCAACAAGTTTTGAAGTTGAGAAATTAGTTTCTAGAATACAGCATTTTCCAGAACAACATGATTGAGAAACTTATTTATTGACATCTCAAATTATTTCAATTTTGAGCTCAGAATATAGTTTTCTTCCTTAATTGCATTCCTTCGGGCTATTGCTATTACCAGTGAACATGAAAAAATTTTCTAGAGCCGACTTATCAAAGAGAGATGAATTAATTAAATGGATTAATGCTAGAGACAAAATAACGTAGACCTCCTCATTTCAGAAGTGACAGATAACCAAAACAATAGCCTGTAAAGTGACCAAGGATAAGTTTGTCCTTTGCCCTTCTCTGGTTGGTTCACCAGAGATACAGATGATTCGAAGAGAAATTTTTCACTGAACGTAAAATGAGATAAAATATGGGTTACCTTGTACTTCACTGGAATAGAGAGGAGCAAATGGCTGATTATCAACCTTCTCTACATCTGTGGATGACCTCCTGGATCTTCTTTTTAGCAAAAAGAATGCTGCTATTGCCCCAACAACAAATATGGATATAATTATCCCAGCTATGCCACCACCTCCTATTCCCGATTTTTTGCTGCCACCATCAGCTCCACTGTCTGATGGGCTGTTATTGCCACCAGATTTATGACTTCGGGGATTTTGGGCTGGAGGTGTACCAGGCGGGGGAGGGGGTGCAGGCCCAGAATTCCAATTGTTACCTCCAGACCTGTAATAATGATTGGCCAATTTCAATTTGTAGAAAGCTTACAGCCATAACTGTAACAGTCATTTGTAAAGTTCTTACTGCATATTAATGTTGGCCAAACCTCGAGGGATCCATCCAGTGAAATGATTGTTTGCTACATTCCTGACAAACAGAAGTGCAAACATATGTTAAGTCAAATGCGATGAATGCAAGTACGCCAGTCCTAGTCAAATTGACTGAAATGTCTGTTACCCACAGGTTCTCAAGAGGAAGATTGGAAAGGGAATCAATAGTGCCTGTAAACTGGTTGTTTTGCAGATACCTGTGAAAGAATTAGTGCAACCAAGCAAAAGCCAGTCAGACCATACTCTAATAGCAACTTGCCACAACTACAAGGCTACATGCTCTTCCCAGTACTTACATAGTGGTCATACTAGACAGAGAGCCAAAACTCTCAGGCAGATTACCCGTTAGTGAATTGAAGGAGAAGTCCCTGTACCAGTGAACGTTATCAGAGGTCTGCAGTCTAATCTTCTATAAATTGGCATTCACAGGAAAATAAACAAAAGATGGTGAAACAACAGAGATTCATTCAGCAGAAAGAGGGGAAAAAAGATCTAATGTAGCTAGAATAAGCACTTGAAAGTAGAACCAGCACATGTTTGGTTAGTATTGGATTAATCTGATGTACTAGACATTTAACAATACTTTAATCTGATCAAGAACCAGTATGGCTACCTCATCAAAGATGGAAAAGACAGTGATGTTACTAGAGATATGTCAAATTTGGTGAAGAATGACCTTTAAAAACCCTCAATCAAACTAAAATAGACACATTAAACTATTTCCTTACTCCATATGGCTACTACAAAGATCTTACAATGTGGAGAGCGAAGAGAGCTGTCCAAACATGTCGTTAAGTTGACTCTGAAGCTGATTATGGCCAAGATTCCTACCCTCCCAAAACAAGAAGGAAAAATAAGCTAGGAAAATGGATAAAAATAATAGTAAATTTCAACTAGGAGAAGTTGCAGAGAATGAACGACTAGAAGCCACTCACAAGTATTTGAGAGAGGTCATCTGAGAAATAGAATAAGGGATTACTCCACTAAATTGGTTATTAGCAAGATTTCTGCATTCAAAACAGCAATTGATGTAATTTAACACCAATAAGAAAGGGAAACCAGCAATATGAATAAGAAAGTGATCAGCTTACAATTGCAGCAAGTTTGGAGGAAGTTGATAAGGTATAGTGCCTCCCAGATTGTTGTTACTCATGTCTCTGAAAAATTTCACCATACCACCATGTCAAAACAATAAGCCATATGACAAAGGGATCAATAAAATGCATATGAAAAATTTATCTCACAGGTTCGTTAATGATTTCAAATCGTCGAGCTGGAAACCCAATGAACGAGAAAGTCCAAGACCAGATAATTTACTGGGGGAAAAACAATATAGAAAGTGAAGAGTGAATATAGCAAAAGAAAACAAGTTCCACCAACATGCCCAATAATAAAAGGCCAAAAAGCAAAAAAGTTTCATAGAAAATCACATCTCTGTGATTCTTGAGCCTGAGCAAGTAATGCCTTTCCAGGACTGCCCACATGGATCATCGCCAGTTGAGCTCCATTGTGTTAGTTGTGATGGTGAGTTTAAACTGGTGTACATCATCTTTAGAGCAGAAGCTGTACGTGAACCAAGGAACCAGTAAGATACCATATCATTTACTAGCAATATCACTGAAAACATTTACAGACAGGAATCTTCTATGACTGTATATGTTTAAGTTAATTCCAGGCAAATAATCAGCAAAAGGATATCTTGAAGTGCTTGAAGAATCCAAGACTTATACATGCATATGTTGAAGTGCAAGGGAAGAATGAGTCATATCCCCAGGGGAACAGTCTAATTTATGACCGGGGTCCCGTGTAACAATAGGTTGTGCAAAGCCGTAACCGATTAGCATCAAGCACATCTGAAATGAAGAATTCTGGGACCTAAAATAGGATCAATGTGGATGCTAAAGAATCATTCAAATTCCAAAGGACGTGTTTATCCGGGGCTTTTTTGGGAAGACTGCCATGGTCTCATACATAGCTGAAATGAGTGCATCTTCAATCCAAGGATGACATAATTATAATGTTTTTCTGTATTATAATGACAATGCAGGCCAGGTCTTCAAGTGCCAAAGGAGACGACATTGTGATGCGGAGACTCTTTATACTTAGTAGATATTTAGGCTCTGCTAATCTCAATAGGCTGCTTGTAATAGAAAAACCAAGTCTTGTTTTCTGCAAAACAGTTTTGCTTACTAGATTGTAGAGGTAAATTAAAGACCCATGAAAACCCTGAACAGGCCCCCGAAAACACTCAGTCACTGATGTTGAAAAAACAAAAACAAAAAAAAGACAAAAAAACAAAAAGGCTGTTAATAATGGCCCAAATCACAAGCACACAGCAAAACACAATAGTTTGCTCCAACTAAACCAGATCCGTGGCATTATGAAAAGCACAAAAATAATCGCAACCATTTATATGGCAGGCATCTATTCATTACCCAATCTCCAGAACTCGGCTCGGCGGCGTAAAAACGTCATGAACTTTAATTAAACTAGAGTTGAAATGCGTTTTAGCAAACAAAAGAAAATAAAAATTGAATCATTTTGCTGCTTTTGGTCATAAAGCGACTCCAAAGAAAGGAGTAAAGAAGAAGCAAACACAAATAAAAAAAAAAAAAAGGAATCAGCAAATGGGGCGTAACAGGGAGAAGAGAAAGCAAAATGCAAATCTCTACTGATGAGATGAGAAGGGGAAAGCGAAGGCAAAAAGATCGAGAAAATAGGGAGAGAGAGAGAGAGAGAGAGTAGGAGGGTGGGTGGCTGACCATCATTTGGATCTGTAGCACCATTGAGGCATCGGGAAATGCAGAGTATCAGTGTCACTATCGGCTCAATCCTTCTCCAATTCTCCTTCATCAATCCCATCTTCCTCAGGCGTTTCAGCCCCTCCCCACTGCAGCACTTTTCTCTTCTCTTTTCTTTTTTCTTTCCTTACTCTGAATTCTTTGATTTTCTTTTTCTTTTTTTATTTATTTTGAGGGAGGAGGGGGGTAGATTTAGTAATAGTTATAGTAATACTAATGCCTCTCTGTCTCTAGTTTGACATTTGACTGACCATGCCCTCACACCCCCCCCCTTATAGGGAAAAGCTGGCAGGCACGATTTGCCAGAAGAATCCAAAGCCACGGAAAAATAAATCTCTTCTTTATATCGCATTCCTCCTTCCCTAATCCCCTTCCTTCTCCGTCATTTATTTATTTAGTTTAATGATAATAGTGTTTTGTCTCTTTTATTTATATATCTATATATATATATATAGATGAGCGGAGGGGGGGATGGGGGTGGAGGATTAGGAAACAGGAGTGGGAAAGAGAGAATTTTTTCCAAGTATATTAATTATTTGGATTTAATTAGGAGGATCGACCTCTTTTAAACAGGGAAAGACTGGATCCCCTTTTTATCTTTGGAAGAAGGGGGTCGGTGGCCTCTTCCTGGTTGGAGGCGACTTATTTTTGCTTGCATTTTTTTTTATTTTTTTGGCATTGTATATTTTTCATCCCTTGGCACGTCGCAGGGCTCCTTGCTTAAAGTAAAAGAACCTTTACCAATACCAACCATGACTAGTTTCCGTTAAAGCCACTAGGACATTATCAGAATTAGGTAGGAGCAGCATTTTCACGAGGACTTGTGCAGGATATTTACCCCCTCCACTTCCCCGTTCTTCTTTCTAGCCAATCAATAATGCTAATGGGGGTAAGTAAGAAATATTGTTTCCAAGATTGAATGATTTGGAGTAGACAGTAAAGATCAACCGACTAATCCCACAGAATTAACGTACAAAATTGAATTAAAAAGAAAAAAAAATAACAGAAACAAACGTAGTTGTCATCAGCAGTTGGCAAGCAGTGGGTGTGGATTAGAATGCCACTCTTCAGCATCTCAAATTGGCCAAACGTGACAGACGGAAAGGGTCACGAGACAGGGACAGATCCTTTGAAAGTATGGTAGTAGAAAAACCCTTTCTTTGTTTTGCCTCCACTCTTCACACCCTTTCCATATTTTCACCCTCCCCCGCCCTCCCTCTCTCTCTCTCTCTCTCTCTCTCTCTCTCTCTCTATCTATCTGGTTGGGACGTTGACACACTAGCTGTCGGCGTAATAATAATTGTAATAATAACGTAATTCGGGTCATTGTGTTGGGTTTAGATCCCGTTTTGCCGACGCAAGTAAAAGCTCGCGTGGCACTCAAGATTCAAGATTTTGTGTTGACAGGCAGGCCTCCAGGGTCGTCCGAATTAGGACGCCACCTATCGCGGATATTTATTTTCCTCTTTTTCTTTTTCTCTCTTTATTATCGTTTCCTTTTTTTTTTTTTTTGTTTTTTTGGTCCGGGATTTTCCTTGTCTTTCTCTTTCCAATAATAGTAGCAACGCCAAATGATTAATCTCGTTTGGGATCCTTTTGCGAATTTAAAGAATCCCGTTTCAAAATTGCTCTGGGGTCCCGCATGAAACAATAACAACAGGGAGGAAAGGGTAGCACTCGGTACCTCCACTCTGACCATTACGTTCCTAAACTCCAAAGAGAGCCTGACTATACATTTACATGTTGCCTTCCATTTCTTTTCTTTTCTTTTTTTTTTTCGGTCTCATGCATGAATTAATAGGCTTTTGAAGATTAAAGATGACAGCTTGTTCACTCCGTATTCTATCTTCCAGTCGGTGGCACATTTTCGCGGTCAGCTCTTCATTACGCGGTTTATCATCTTTCTATATTTTAATGAAATATATTATCTTTTTTTTTTGGTCAATAACGATTTTTCTTTAATCAACCTATTACAAATTCCCCATTGTTTTTTTTTTAATATATATATATATATATATATATAGGGGGAATTACATATCTATGGTCATCTTTAGATCTCCAGTTAACCATCTCTGTAAAATTCATTCGGGGAATTTACTAATTTATGGTGCCTCGTCAGTTCTGTAGTACTGCAAATTTTATACCAACAAATGCCACTTGATGATGAGCTCGAGCTTTTAAATTAGCAACTCAACCACCACCACTCCCCTCCCCCAAAAAAAATCAAAAGAGAGTAACTTCAAAGTGTAGGCATCGAACTTGCCCATATTGTATCAATCCGAGTCCAAACACGGTGGCATAAATATATTGGAACACACATGGATACCTAGTTTGAGCCACTCAGCTCATTTTATTCTCATTTGCTGTCATCTTCATGACTTGTCTGAAATTTTATGGACGCTGAAACTAGGACAATACTGCGTGGCAGCTCAAAGCTCGGTGGACAACGATCATGCCCAAGAAAAATACAACTAGGCCGACAATCTACATTGCTTGATTTCAATGCTTTCACTTGCCGTTTTCACATGAACCAAAGAAAAAACCCTAGGATTCTGGGCCAACAATCAATCAACATTATTATTCGTGGGGATCTATCACTACCGGGTCCATAGTTCAGGCTCAATTACCTGCGCCTGCAAGCCTGCAACGGTGGCTTCTCCTGACCCACTTAAGCGTCCAATAGTTGCTTCTGGAAATTCACCCCTCTCTTATCAACACGGGACTCCACATCTATGCATGCATGTTGGACAGAACTCGTCAAATACAAATAATATAACCGGACAAAACAAACATTCTGACTGAGACCAATCGTCCTCATTGGAATATATCTTTATGGAATTTATCAACTTTAGTTATCATATCGTCAACCAACACAGCCTCTTCTCTCTCTGTTTTTTTTTTTTTTCTCAATTTCTTTATCTGCTCTTCTGATTAAGCTTCTGGTGCTTTTTGTCTTTTCTCCTTATTTGTCGGGTCACTATGTCGGAGATTTCCAAAAGGAAAAGTCTGCCCAACTTTTCATACTCTGCGACAGGCCACACGATGCCAAGTTGATACTGATCGGCTTTAGGGGCACAGAACCATTTGACGCTGATGATTGGAATACTGACTTTGATTACTCTTGGTACGAGATCCCAAATGTGGGAAAAGTGCATATAGGATTCTTAGAAGCCGTGGGTTTGGGGAACAGAAATGATGCCGCAACCTTTCAGTACCACCTTCAGATGGGAGGTACGGATTTTGAACATTCTAATGGTGCTAATTTTGCGTCAAGCTGGCCAGTGACTGTTAGATCATCATACTCAGAAGCCACGATTCGTGGCGGTGATGATATCCCGCCCGAAATGGTCAATATGATCGCATACTATGCTGCGAGAATGAAGCTCAGGAGTTTGCTGAAGGAGCACAAGGACGCAAAATTTGTGGTCACTGGACATAGCTTAGGCGGGGCACTCGCTATACTATTCCCTACTGTCCCGGTGATACAGCAGGAGATGGATGTAATGCAAAGGTTGCTGTGTGTGTACACATTTGGGCAGCCAAGGGTTGGGAACATGCAGCTGGGGAAGTATATGGAAACCCGTTTGGAGTACCCAGTTCCCAAATATTTTAGGGTGGTTTACTGCAATGATCTTGTGCCTAGGTTGCCTTATGATAAAAAAAACGTTCCTGCACAAGCACTTTGGAGTGTGCCGTTACTATGACAGCTGCTACATTGAGCGGGTATGCACTCTTTTCTGCATTTCTGTATAATCTGCTTAACGGTATCTTTAATGGCCTTCCCATGACCAATCTTAAATCCTTCCTGCATTGTGTCAATTTACGGCCCTTCTTACTTCGGTTACATATATTTACTGCTCAAATTACAAGTTACAAGCTTCTTTGTCACTCTCTATTGTGGTTGATATCTTGTTATCTGCCAAAATTTTGGAAAATCGACCTTATGGGCATGAAGCATGTTGTGGTGTGTTCTCTGCTCTTCCACGTTGAACTATCGTAGAGTATGCCTTTTACTATATACTTTCATCTTCCATCTCGCAATGATTTGTACTCTTTCTTTTTTGCCATCTTATGTTGATGAAAATGGATGAGAAGCCAAAGAGAAATTTCTTTGGGTTGACATATTTTATTCCAGAGCACATGAATGCTGCACGGGACCTAACTAGAAGTTTGACAATGGGCTACACTCATTGGCCAGAATACAAGGAAGGATGGTTTTCTCTGCTGCTTAGGGCAATGGAATTGGCACTCCCAGGATTTCTGAAATATAGTTTATCTACTAATCATTTAATTTCTATTAGTTATAACTTTTTTATCAATTATTTAATTTCTATCGATTACAATTTTTTTATTAATTACTTATCAATTAAAATTAATAATATAATTTTAATTTATATTATAAAAAATATTATACAACTTATATATGAACAAAAATATATATATATAATTATATCAGTGAAATATATTTTTTTTATTAACAATTATATCAGCCGAATTGAAAAGCTTCATTTGCATATATATGAGGACTTAATGTGCCATTACCCAGTTCATTTGCCTATGTTATTGGCTGAGCACTTAAGAGCTTTTTTTTTTTTTTTTATCTGCATTTTCACTCGAAATTGCCCTTTTGTTCTTCCCTCCCTCGGGATGTATGCTATATAATGGGGTCTACTTGAATTAGACCCCAAAAAAAAGAAGATAAAGGTTTCTATCAGGCCTAAACATTGTATTATGAGAAAAAGAAATAATGGTGTTCAGTATTGTTTTAGTGGTTTGTCGCACTTGCTATGCAGATAGATGATTTCGTTGATGAGAATTTTGTAGTGCCTGACTGTTCTCTAAAATCTGCTGTAAATCTCCCGACTTTTTGCTTGCTAGGCCAGGCAACTGTCCTCTCCCTTATATGTTGTAGCTCTCTACAGGCATTTGTGGCTGTCGTTATCTTTGTGCCTTTGGCTTGTGATAGAAGAGAATGGGAAGCTAGAAGAAATCAACATTGCACTGTTTCAGGCAGCTTTATTAATTTAGAATTTTCCCAGAATTGTACAAAATTCTCGATAAATAGATGGAAATGTTCTCAAAGCTGGATTAAAATCAGAAACAGGCGCAAGGATGGCACCAGCTTCTTTACTCTTGTTGACGTGGACGGCTACTTTTACAGCCCAAAAATGGGCACGGCTTCTTCTCCAACTGGTAAACATTGCAAGATCATTTGTTCTGGGTGGTGTCCGGTTTGGAGAAGCAACCTTTTAAGATAATATGTGAGGGTTATTTCCACATGAGTTCCAGTTTAACATCACTGTGGTGAATGCAATACGACCATGCTCATTTATCTACAGAATCTTGCAGAAGCAGTCCGTATGCATACGCATCCCCCTAGTTCTTGGCTTTTCAAATTTTAGTAGCCCACAATGTCATTTGCAGATTATCAATAATGATGATCCCTCAATAGAATCTTGCGATGGAACTTTTGCTCATTTTTTCATCCGGCAATCTTGTGTCATTTTCCCCAAAAATGGAATGATCCTCGAATTTAAGTTTGCTTTCCTTTAGAAGCCAGGAAGCTGTGTTTTCAACTAAAGTGCAGATGACAGGACTCGAGCCCCTGAGTGAGATTACAGCCGTAGCAGCATATAGAGTGGATATTTAGCATTGAATCTGGAATTCCTGGGCTAACAACTAAATCATTCGTTTGTTATTTCTTCTTTGATATTTATACCTCTCTATGACAGTGTGACGTAGCAAATTTCAATTTACATTAGTATAAAAATGTGCATTTATAAATCCAAAGGTTTGGGCAAGCTGTATGTTTGTGCTCAACATTTTCCAACTAACCCTTGTTTTGGTCTCTGTTTGAGCCTATGTTCTGGAGCCAATCAACAACTTCCTTGATGGTTGGTCTCTTGAAAGGGTTCTGGTTGACACACACACAGGCCACATCCAGCACTTGAAACATTTCTTCGTCAAAGCCCTTTCCTCTCAGGAGAGAATCCAAGACTTCGTCTTGTTTGCCTTCACTCCTCATTTGCTGCACCCAGCCTACCAATTCTCTTGACATCTTTGGCTTGAATACCTCCACAGGTCTCTTTCCACTGAGCAGCTCGAGTATAACAACACCGAAGCTGTAGATATCTCCTCTCAGAGTGGCTACCCATGCTTGCCCATATTCTGGAGGAATGTAACCCAGTGTGCCAACAAGCTCTGTTGTAACATGAGTGTGATAAGGAAGTATCAGCCGGGACAATCCAAAATCTGCCACATGTGCTTCAAACTTTTCATCAAGAAGTATGTTGCTAGACTTGATGTCACGGTGCACAATGTGAGGCTCACATATCTGGTGCATGTAAGCCAGACCACAACTTGCTCCTTGTGCGATCTTCAATCTCGTCGGCCAATCCAGTTGGAATGCACCATCAACTTTCTCGTGCAACCAGTAATCCAGACTTCCATTCTCCATGTAGGAATATATAAGTAGCCGAAAGCCCTCATGCACACAATAACCTTGAAGGGAAACCAGGTTTTTGTGTTGTGCTGTGGATAGAGCCTCTACCTCTGCTTTGAATTCCCTCTCCATCAGGCAAAAGTCTCCTGATAGCTTCTTGACAGCCAGCTTGGTCCCATTTGCTAAAGTTGCTTTGTAAACCAAACCAAAACCACCACAACCCACAATGTTTGCTTGATTGAAATGGTCAGTTGCTTTCAAGAGCTCAGATATGGTTAGATCCTTTATCTCATTATTATTGTTTGCAAACACTATAACAAGGCCAGTATCCTTGTCAACCTCGGCAGCAACTCCAGAATAGGAGTTGCTGGAAACTACATCTGGCTCAGTCTTGTCAGTGTCCCCTCCAGGAATGATCCTTCTCTTGGACAATATCCATAGCGCAAGCATAGCAACAAATAATCCCATGCCAAAGCATAGACCAATCAAAAGTCCAACAAGAAGTTTTGTGTTTGTGCCCTTTTGAGGTGAAGTAGAATGGCTAGCTACTGATGGAGTGTTGCATAAATGCTGTAAAATTGAACCGCACAACCCTAGGTTCCCAACAAAGCTGGAATTGGGGAAAGTATCAAATTGACCTCCAGATGGTATAGGTCCTTGAAGATTGTTATTTGCAACACTGAACCAAGACAAGAAATGGAGACCTTTGAGTGAAGCAGGAATTTCTCCAGACAAGTTATTAAAAGAAAGATCCAACCTCTCCAAGTTAACGAGATTGGAAATTTGTTCCGGAATGTTGCCAGTAAAGTTATTATGGTTGAGATCTAGCACATGAAGGGCCTTCAGTTGCCCAATCTCGACGGGGATATTGCCACTGAGAATGTTATTTCCCAAATATATAGCTGGAGGTAGGCTGGAAAGCTGATTGTACTGCTGATTGGTAGCATTATTAGGCATGACAAAAACAGGCAGCTCTAGATAGCTGCGATTAACTTGCTTATCAGCCTCTGGAGATGCTAGAGCTGGCAGTTGTGTGAGTAGATTAGGAAATTCTCCTGAAAGCTTGTTACTTGATAAGTCTATGTAGAAAAGGTTTGGCAGACTACCCAACCAACCAGGTATTGAGCCTGTGAGCTGATTAAGAGACAGATCCAATACCTCTAGGTATCTCAGCCTGGCCAGCCAGGCAGGCACTTGACCAAATAATTGGCACCTACCTAGGCCCAACACCTGGAGATTTTGGAATCCATTCAAGTCTATTCCATTTTCATCATCCGGTATAGTTTCATTGATAAAATTGACAGAGAGAACAAGAGTGGTGAGGTTCTTGCATCTCGTCAGAATTTGAAGCGCCCCAGTAATATTGGTCAGTTTATTGCTAGAAATTGAGAGGAAAGACAATGATTGCAGCGCTGCTATGTTAGGAGAGATCTGACCTTCTAGCTGATTAAAGGCAAGTCTAACAGCAGTTAGGGATGTGCAAGAGTAAAGGCTTTGAGGCAAGTTACCCGCAAACTTATTATCACCAAGATCCAGGGTGCTAAGCTGGAGGAGCTTGGAGAAATCAAAGGCAGAGAGTTCTCCTTCCAAGTGGTTGACCCGCAAATTCAATTCGATCAGGTTGGCACAATTCATAAGAGATGGAGGTAGGGGGCCTGTGAGATTGTTGATGTGAAGAAGCAACTGTTCCAAGCTGGAGAGTTTGCCGATATCCCTGGATATTGGCCCAACAAGTCGATTTGAGAAAAGCTCAAGGATCTTAAGGTTACTGAGATTGGCGATGGCATTACTAATGGGACCGGAGAGGCGGTTGAGAGGCAAAGAGAGTTGCTCAAGTAAGGCAGCTTCGTAAATATCATCAGGAATTTTCCCCGATAGAGTGTTGAAACCCGCAGAGAAGATACGCAGTCTAGAACATTTCCCGAGTCCCGAAGGAATTTGGCCGCTGAAATTGTTGTAGGAGAAGTCTAGGATCACCAAAGAGCTAGAAGAAAAGAGGCAGATATCCGAAGGAATTTGGCCTGAGAAGCTATTGTTGCTGACGTTGAAGCTGGTCAAATTCCAGGCTGATTGTAAGAATAAGTTAGAGGGTATGATCAACCCATGGAAGTTGTTGCCGGACAAGTCCACCATCTGGACACTGCTCGCGGCATTAGTATCGCTGGAACTGGATGTTGGTGGTAATTCGCCTTCCAGACGATTGTAGCTGAGATCGAGTACCTGGAGATTGATAAGGGAGGAGAAGAATCCCGAGGGCAGAGGGCCAGAGAGACGATTGGCGGAGAGATTGAGGTATGAGAGGCGGGTGAGGTCTGCAAGAGAAGGGGAGAGGGTGCCGGTGAGGCCTCTGGAGGGTAACGAAAGACGGGTCACTCGGCCATCCGTTACATCGCATTCAACTCCATCCCAGAGGCAGCAATCGATGGAAGAAGACCAATTCAGAGGAGGCAAAGAAGAAGGGTAAGTTATGTTGGAGAAGGACAGCAGAGAGTCGCGATCCTCTCGACTGCAGACAGATGCGGTGCAGCAAGGAGGCACTAATAGTAGCAATACTATTAGTGCAACAACAGACAGGACCATCACCAAGGAGGAAGAACTCGTAGGCGAGGACGGGGAAGAAAAAGGAGCTGCTTTTTGTTTTTTGGTCTTGGTCTTGGAATTATAGAATATGCCAAGCTCAAACAAGCAGGTCCAGCAAAAGATTTAGACTTTCTCATCAATCATCATCAACGCCGCCATCATTTGGGACTACTACAAACTACAAGGGGACAACGCTATAATCAGGGGAAGATCGAAAAGAACGGAGACATTGGGGTGTGGCGGTGGGGGGAAGGGGCGGTAAAGAGAGAGAAGGAACAAAGAAAAAACCAAAAGCCAAATACAACATTATCCAGAGGGTTAATGGTGGACCTTGTAGTTGTGATACAATTACCAGGAATCAGATATTGGGGTGAACTCCCCCATTGACCAAATGGAAAAGAAAAGAAAATTATATTTGCTATGTACCAACGCCGAGCGAGCGAGAGAGACGGATAGAAACGGAAAATGGAAAAGAGATGGCAGAACGTGCCTGCGTGACGTCTGTGCCGATGATATTATAATGCCACTAACTACATAATAATATGTGCGGGAATAAAGAAAATGCCACTAATGGAGAGTATGATGAAAAATATGAATATCTATAGAGCGTTTACTTTTATCGGGGGTGCGGGGGGGGGGGGGGCGGGTGGCGAGGGGCGGCCGAGTGGCTGGCTGGTTGGTAGTGGCGGACTTTTTATATGGTCATGATTGGACTTATGACCAAAATGCCCACAACCAGTGAGCGAGCGTGTGAGACCCCCAAAGACCGAAAGGGTCCAAAATTATTAAAAAAATCCTCTCCCAACTTCCATACTCCACCACAATTTGATATTTGATTTGAGAGAAAAGCAACACTAATAAACAACCCCCCCTCCCCAAGGCAAAGCCCCCAACTTTAAACCAACACCGCATATCCCCACTCATCCTCCTGCCTCCACACCAAAACTGCCCCCTTCCGTTCGCCCTCCAATCCAAAAGGCACGAAAAAGCAAGAAGAAAAAGGGTGGAATTTTTTTTTTAAAAAAAAAAAAAAAAAACCCATCTTTGTGTTCTGATAAACAACTGACTCACCATTATTTGGTTTTGGATGCTGAGCTTATATGCACTCCGAGAAGAATCGCAGATCAACAGTTAGCGCCACCGCCTGAACCTCTCTGGATCACGGTTCCAAAATCGTAATGAAAACCACTCTTTGCCGAATATCGTCCGCAAGGCAAGACCAATAAGAGCAGTTCCTCGCCACTTTATTTGCATTGAAGTACCATCCATGCTCTTCCTCAGTTTGACCGTGGCCTTCAGTCGTTCTTCTCCTCCCCTCTCTTTGTCGGGTGTTTTTCCTCTTGTGTTGCAAGATTCCAGCTTTCCCCGGGTGCGGGGGAGGAGAGAGGTAAAAAAGTAGCGAGAAATAATATCGATCTCTATTTTGAAAAATTAATATACCATTTTATTTATTGGTGTCGCCGTTTAAAATTTCACTTCCTGAATCCGAACAAAAGCCGATTATCTAGGATATAATTAGACGATGGATTTGCCAAAAATGATTATTTTCAAACTTTTATTCAAAAAAATGAAAAAAAAAAAAAAAAACAGAAGAGCGCCCTCGGGGTGCTGATAGGCACATGCCAACACTACTCTTATCAGATTGACTTCTGAGCAGGACACTGTGCCCTGACCGCAATAATTGTGTTGGCGTTACATTTCTGCGTATTTCTGGAATCGCACTAATCAAATGCTCGACTTCACTCTGGATTCTGTCCTCTTAGCAGTAAAAAGGTCCAAAACAGTCAACATAGCTGAATTTAACGGAGTTCTCCTACGTATCCCCCCCCCCAAAAAAAAAAAAAAAACTGAATTGAACAATGTGCCGAATGAATCAAAAAAAATATGAATCAAGCTGGTCTAAGCCGTTTCATATGATTCTCCAACAGATCTCATTGCTTCAGCCTTCAGCGAATAACAAATACCATCAACTGTGCAACAGCTGCCCAGTTTGCATAGCCGGAAAATTGAAAGACAACAACGTCGTGCCATAGCTTCAAACAGTGTGAGCCGCTTGAATTATACTCAAGTCCAAATTTTTAAGCCTCACGACGGATTCGACGTGTCCTCTCAAGGTGTGAATCTCCCCTAGTCTGTAAAGTTCGGTGGTTAGTTAGCAATTTAAACTTTAGTTTGTAGAAAAGGAAACAAGTTGGGGGGAACCGGGCCCATTTTCTAAGAATCTAATGTAGAAGTTCCCAATAAGAATCATTGACTGGTTTTTAAGTTCCATTGTACCTGGCTATTTCAGCACGTCTCCTGGCTTGTTCAGCAATCATAGAAGATCTCCCTTTGAACTCAAGGTCCGCAGCCATCAACCCTTGTAGACTTCTCTGAGACAGAACCCACTTTGCCGCTCTATCTTCCTTCCCATAATCTTTTTTTGAAGTGAAAGCAGTCTGTTGGAAAGCCAAACAAAGTACAAAGAGCCGGTTCAGAACGAGGTTATTCACAGAAGTGAGGAAAAAAAAAAAAACACTGCCTAAATCAACACTGTCAGTTCTCACCTTTCTATCAAATAGAAGGTTCCAGGCCTCGCCACTCAATGCATAACGAACTGTGAACTTAATAATGTCCAGAGGTATGTAGAATATTAAACTGTATAGCCATACAACACCAGCCCATCCCCATCCAATGCCACTAATGTAAGCAAAGCTGATATTTGCATACACAGCGATTAAAGTAGCCACCTAAACATCACGAACTCAACTATCTCAGAAACGGTTTGAACCTCTGCATTTTATTTTCTTTTAACCCAACAGTAAAATTTGAAGAAAGAAGGATAGAATATGGTCAAAGGGCCCAAGGCCAATATCAAAGATAGAAGCCTGGTAACAAACACGCAACATGCAGTGCCAGATGGACAAACACTCGAAAAATCAAGACAGGAATGTGAAGGGGAGCCTTCCAATGTATGCAGTGATAAATATTTTACCAGTTGAGCGACTACAAAAGCACACATCAAGAGTACTCCAGGCCTCTCTAAAAATGACCAACTTTGACTGCGTGTAACAAATATGAGGGCCTGGCTGATGATGCTCACTTGCAGATATACAACAGAGGAAACTTCCTCAGTGTTGCTGGATATTGACTTTACATGGAAATGAGTCTGCACCCATTAGATGGTTAATATCCAAGAATCAGTTGTACAAAACACAAGTAATATGGATTGAAATAAACCGATAGACAAAATGTTAGATAAAGGAATGCAAGTTTAGTACCTCAAAAAAAGTAGTTGACACAACAATCCAGTAAAACAATACAGTAACCAAAGCAAGATATGTGCCAATGACAATGCCAGTTGCAAATATCTCATTGAGCTTCCAACTGTCAGGCCCTGGAGATGGCTTTACCCGGTCTTTGGAGATAGTCATTATAGTCCCTAATTACAAACACACAAGTCCATCCACAACGTTAGTTTGTGGATACAACATAAACTCTTTCCTGGCTGTTGTAACTACACTTTTCCATTAGAAAACGGTATAAAAGGCCATATATCATGGCACTTATCAGCCAGTCTTTCCTTTGACTCTTTAGCGTCTGTTTGACACATTTGAAGATGATGTGCATCTTAATTATCTTATCAATTGTATCGACACTAATTATTTTGTCAAATCCACTACTGTTATGAATAATAGGCTACAGATTCAGATATTTTGTCAGGTGAATTTGCTGTTAACAACTATCAGAATTGGACAGATATAAGGTATTAAGCAATCAAGCCATTGATTGGTGAGAGTTAATCTAAGTGACCATGGAAGGAAAGATAATGGAAAAGATGCCAAGGTCTAAATCATTACCATCATTAAGTATTGCTATTATTAGAACCATGAAAGGTGGAAAGTCATATTCCCATATCAATGCTAGAAGAACAAAACCAAGCTGCAAAAAAAATCAATGAAATTTTGATGAAGAGTGGAAGTCAAACTAGATGTTCAGATTTTACTGCATGAGTTTCTGAAATTGAACAATAAGGTTGGGTACAAGAAAACCAGCTTACCACAATCCTAATGGTTATGGAGACAGCATATATCTGCACATATAGGCAGGAGTATCAGTTTTCAAACCAAAAAACTCAGAAGCTAGATATGAAAGGAAATAAAAGGCATATTGCACACTAACAAAAAGACTAAAATCCTCATATACCTAGATCACTGATGTACCTTGTGTGCCTGTGGACATAGGCCTCAAAAACTACATGGACCTAGATGTCTTTTTACCTCAAAAATTAGCTGACGACCATGTCTCAGGTTTAATATCTATGGCTCATTCAAACAAGTTGATAATTAGTAAACTGGCAACCTGAGGGGGCCTTGTATCTGAGACCAAAATTTGATTTTTCCATAACAGGCATCCCTTGTTTGTAGATCCTAAAGTACACAATATCATTCAACTAATAGGCATATGCAGAAGCAAAGGTTAGTACTCAACTGTATAGTTCTTCATTCTTTGGAATATGGCTCTGCTAGTTAAGACAGCACTAACAATCACACTCAAGCCAGGCTCAGTTAAGACTATATCTGCAGCGCTTCTTGCGGCATCTGTAGAATCTGCCACTGCTATTCCAATATCTGCTTTCTTCAAAGCAGGGGCATCATTCACACCATCCCCAGTCATTCCAACCACATGCTTCTTTTCTTGTAAAATTTTGACAATTTCATACTTGTGCTCTGAAGTTTGTATAGTAATACATGGAATCAGTATTTGGTGAATGACACATGACAGTTTAAATGCACAAATTTCTACTGAAAAATTTATCTTAGCCATTTTGATCATTAATCATCAACTGCTGGATAGCAATTAGCTGGAAGACAATTTAAAAGCTCTAAGAATAGTACCTTTCGATATGTCTACGGCCCAATAGAGTTACAGGAGAGATCCAAAATTGATGCAACATAGATTCTCATCTCTAAAACTTTTAGTACAGATACAAACATTTCAGCTAAAATAGGGTATGCAGAGGGGATCGATGAAAAAATTTGGATATGAGGAGATAATAAATACTTTAAAAAATTTGGAAATGATAACGCAACAATCCTCATATTTGTACTGATAAAGGATGATAAAAACTCCATAAAACCCGTCTTTCTTTGTAATGAATGTCTTCAACTCAAAATCTTAGTGTATAATTCACAAGCTAGTTCTAATAAATGGTTGAACTGTTATATTGTTAAGATTTTTTTTAAGTTTCCTTGTCATGTTGTTGTTTTGATAGAGCAGGCTGTTGTACCATTTAGGTATATCCAATAAAAACATTGTGAAAGGAAAGTACAAGCTTTTGAGATTCTGCATCTAACTCAAGTACCGGGAAATACGCCAGCAAAGCCATCTGCCTTTTCAATGAGCTCGTCCACTGGAAGAGCTTCATATTCATCCTTATCACGGCCCAAGAGTGAAGAAGAGGGGTACATGTTTGTCCCCATGCCAAGCCGTCTTCCTGTCTCCTTTGCAATAGCCAACTGATCACCTGTATTAGCAAATTGATGTAAGTGAAGTAAAAGATTTTAACCCAAATTAATGACATCATTTTGTGCTGGCTTCTATTTTACAATTGATAGACGATTGATAATTAATGAATCTTAATCCCATGAAGCTACAGAACCTATTGCTTTTATCACATGATGGGAACTGATTTAATAAAATATGCTTCTAGTTTCTTTCAAGCAAGTGAAGTTAATTTGCAATAAACAATTTGAAGTAAAAACATATCATCAATTCAATGAATCTCACAACATGAACAAATTTATCAGTCACCAAAAACATGATAGCTCTAGAGATATAAACAGAAAATTGTGTATACCTGTAATCATCTTAACACATACTCCTAAGTTGAGTGCTCTACGGATTGTCTCAGCACTATCATGTCTTGGAGGATCAAACAAGGGCAGCAACCCACAAAATTTCCAAGGAGCTCCCAAACTCTCCTTAGTTTTCTCAGGAACCTCCTGCAAGAACATTTATATGAAAATAACAAGATCAAGAACTGAAAATCAGGAAATTTCCATGTCATGGGATTTCAATGATTTGATTTTTCAAAAACCAATAAATGGATGTGTGGTAGGTTTAACTAGCCTTCAGTCAACAAGAATGCAGAAGAGGAAAGTGAACTGTGTACCTGATACGCAACACCAAGAGATCGCAAGCCCCTTTCTGCAAATTTGTCAATGATGGCGTGAACCTTTCCGGCTATCATTTCCTTCTCTTGGCACAAATTTAGAATCTGATATTAAGGACAATAAAAAGAGAAGAGTACACATTTAGCTTTTTCTCTCCATTATCATGCAAGCAAGAGTAAAATGCAAAACAAATTTTCTAGCCTGCTTAGAATGCCCGGCCGTATAAGATTATAACTTTATACCACCACATTCTGTGGTCAGACTCCTTGGAACTTTGGTACATGCCAATGAATACTGAAAAAACTATGAATATCTATCAAAAGTAGGGTGGGGAACACATTTCTTCTGTATGACATTAGCGGCATGAAGATACTAGAACTAAAGGTTTTACTCTTTGAAATGTGATCTTATCCTCATTGCAATCTCAAACATTTTCCAATATATTTGCATTAAAACAGGGAAGGAAAAAAAAATTTGCAGAAAAGAGGCAAAAGCAGATGATGAAATTCAAGGTTACAAAGCAGATACCTGTTCAGGAGCTCCTTTGCTGGCCCGGTACCAGTTACCATCAGAGTCTACATATGTAATTGCAGTACGTTTGTCTACTGGATTGAAGGGTAAAAAATGAACTTCTGTGATATTTGCACGTGCCTGTAGGAATAAGGGTGAATTTAATTTTGGTGCAATTATGCAGACGGAGAAATATAGAGATTTAAAAACATATTCTGCCTCTACCTCTCTTGGATCTGCGAGCATGTTAACAATAGCTGCATCAATAGCATCTTGATTCTCCTGTCTGGATGCTCTCGCTGCAAGCAAAACAATCGTATCTTTGTCCATGTCTTCATTAAAAACCTGAAGAATATAAAATTTGAGAATTGGGTAGCAAGGAAGATGAGTTGATCCAGGACAGTCTTGTTTAACATGATATAAGAAAAATAGTGGAAACCACCATGTGATAACAAGGAAATAAATAATTTATTGAGCAACACATTTTAGGCATGCATGGAGTTCTTTATGGCAACATGGGCAAGAATGCTTCCTTCAACAAATACAATTCCGGAGGAATAAGAAAATTGAAAAGTAAGTTTTTTCAACTCAAAAGTTTAAACTGTTGGGTGACAGTCAAGAATAGATCATATATTAAATTTCAACACACCCTCCACATGCAAGCCTAGTGGCTGAATGCGTGGAAGAAGCATGAACCCTCCTCTACTTATGCAAAAATTTACAATATTGAGGGTAGTATGGTTTAAATTCATGCTTGTGGTCATAAAGGCTCTAAAACCATAACGAAAAATCATTCCACCCAAAAAAATGAGTTGTTGCATAAGGCCCACAAATAGATCACATATTAAATTCCAACAAAAATAAAATCAGTTCAACATGCGATTACCCATTATATGCATCACCTTCACTCATGTCGTTTCAGGTTGAGGGCCATGTTTTGAAAATTTCCCAGATCAAAGTCTGGAAAATTACACAGAACAAATAGACTGACCATGATGTTGACCAGTCAGTCTTGTTTATCAGTTTTTTGAAGGAAAATATGAATGAAAATCAGCCAGTATTTATTTTTCCTTTTCTTTTAACAATTTATTGAATAAAATTCAAGAGGAGTTAATTAACACAACATGAGCCTTTGTACCTCAATAAGATTTCGATCAACGGTAAGGCGATTCAGGGTAAGTGTTCCAGTTTTATCACTGCAGAGGACATCCATTCCTGCCATTTCTTCAATTGCAGTCATCCTCTTTGTGATGGCGCCCTGAAAAAAATGAAAACATGTGCAAGAGATTGCCAGAATGTCAGAATCACGATTCCATTTGTGAAACATGCTTTAATGGGGGACTTTGCTAGAAGCATAGAACATCAAATCATGATCTTAAAGATGTGTTCTGCAATTTTGACAATTTGCATTCCCTTCTTCACTTGTTCTCATTTCAACTCAAACATTGTATTGATGAGATTCAAAACACAAGCACTTTATACCACACAAACTACAGCTATCGGTGTGCTTGCAGCTACTAAAATTTGCACCTGTTGAGATAATCGATGAGAACCAATTGCAAGAGTAACAGACAACACGGTTGGCATTGCTATGGGTATTCCGCCAATTAAGAGAACAAGGAGATTGTTGATTCCATCTCTGTATGAGCGATGTTGTATCGGGAACATTACAATAATTTCAAGAAGCATTCCTACAGCTATAGAGCAAATGCAGAAGTTCCCGATGGAGGTAAGGACCTGCCACAAGACATTTTGAATCATCCATTGCACATTCAAGTAATAATGTGTTAGATTGAATGTCAGTTCCAACCACAGAGGAAGAAAATGAATATCAAACAAGTGAATCTGAAAAGGGCCCAAATATAATCAGGGACACAGTTTCCAGGTGGAGACTACCTGGCTGAAAGGTGGTAAATTGTTTCATGAGAATTACCTGCTGGAAATGTCCAACAACTTCAGTGGAGTCGACAAGGTGTGCTGCTTTCCCGAAAAAGGAGTGAACTCCAGTGGCTATGACAACAGCTTCAATTTCACCGTGCTTACATGTGGAACCGGAGTAAACCTCATCTCCGGTCTTCTTGGTGATGGGGAGAGATTCTCCGGTGAGAGCTGACTGCACAGAAAATCTTCTTCCAGTTACAAGAATGATGTAATCATACTAGCAATCCAATCCAACATAGGATAAGGAACTCTCTCTCAGTCCAAGCATATGAAAAGTTGTTGAAGAAGAAGAAGAAGAAGAAGAAGAAGAAGAAAGAAGAAAAATGAATGTTGCCTGGTCAACTTTTAAGGGATCCCCTTCAAGCAGTCGAGCATCAGCGGGAATGATATCCCCGAGCTTGATGCTAATGATATCTCCTGGCACCAAAATGGCTGCATCTTGGTCTTGCCACTGTCCATCTCTGAGCACCTGCACAGAGACATGAATGACTCCGAGAATATCAGTCCCTTTCTCTAACTCGTCTTAGGGATCCATCAACATCATCTTGGACTGAGTTAATCTCTATCTCTCTCTCTATGGACATGCTAGAGCAGGAAGCCAGGGAGTGGATCCAGAGAAGGCTCACCACTACCACTGGGCTGACCTGAGACTCTAAGTGGAGGCCATTCCCGAGGGCGAACTAAGAGCCTCGATCCATGTGCAGAAGAAGCATTATACTTTTGTTGGAAAACGTGACGGTGAACTTTAGTCGCGAGTGCTTATCAATAATAATAATAATAAATTTATTATTGATTTAGGTTGACATTATATATTAATATAAAATAAAATATATTATTGATTAGGGCCACTAGTCATAATATATTTTTTTCTTTTATATTTTAAAATGCTTTCCCAATAATGAGATACATAACATTAACGTTACCTTTGTTTTGGGAGCCAGACGGGCCATGAGTGCAGCTGCAGCGTTTCCTGCATTATTTTCCTCTATGAAACTGATGGTTGAATTGATAAAAAGTAGGCAAACAATCCCTACAAAATCCTGCCAGTCGGGTCCTTGCCCCTGAAACGCCATCGCGTAATCCAAACCCAGGGATTAACACAGTACGTATAACTACAAAAAGACATGCAATGCAATAACCCTTTTCTGCTGCACTTTTGCAAATCAATAGAATTAGGAAGAGATGCATGTAAAATAGGGAAACGTAGCTCTAGTAAACGACCACTTACTCCGCCATTGGCAAGGACAATTGCCATTACTGCTGCAGCTTCCATAACCCATGACAAGGGGTTCCACATAAAACTAAGGAACTTCAAAAACTTGTTCTCCTGCCACACATAATGCAGGGTAATACTAATAAAGTTGAATTCCGTGATTACTTTGGCTTAAACGCTTTTTCCACAAAGAGAGTCAATTGATTATTCTCTCCCATGTAAGCAAGTACACCAAAAAAAAAAAAACTTATATTGGCACAGTATGAATATTGTGGAAGATAGGAACCCTTAGAGTAGTGCTTTTGTGCATAGGTATGCTAGATTTCCCCGTATGTATTATTAAGTGGATGTTCACACCTATGACTGAAGCAAAATCCATAATTCGACCATGACAAGCACTCATTTGTAAACAACTGAACAGAGTAAATAACTAGGATGGATGCTTCAACTCTCGAAAAGTCTAGTGTGTCCCATTTCTGCATGCTGCACGCTAGGATTTCAGTAACAAGTTGACTTTTTGAGGAAACCAGTCAAGCTTTTCGGTTTTTTCTTCTGCTTTGTGGCTCCACTTGAATAGGATCTTCCGCATGATGTGAGATTGAAGCTAACTATTAAACGGTTAATACTCGCAGTCAAGAATAGAGATTCTCAATTAATGATTTGCTTACTGGCTTCTCCTCTAGTTTGTTTGGGCCAAAAATCATCAGTCGAGCGTCCGCATCTTCAGAGGAAAGTCCTCTTGGTGATGTTCTGAGTTGCTCAAAGACTTCTTCCAATGGCAAGCGCTCCTAAAAGATTAACCAAGTTCAGAGTTCTTCTTGTACAACTAGATTTATACATGCATTTGAATCAAATAATGGTAAAGAGTCGAATTTTCAAATGGATGTCGATGCACAACTCACCAAATCGATTCCTTCTCGGTTGAAGTTCTCAGGATTAAGCAACGGTTTTTCCAGATCGTCAGCCATGATGCAATAAAACCCTCAAAACCTGGAGCAAAAACGCATTCAAATGGCTCAGGTTTAGAGTTTGAAGGCTTCGCTACCCAGTGTAGATAATACTGGTTGGTAATCAAGTTGAAGAATGCGATTCTGGTCTGCCGAAAAGAAAGCCGAGGAGTTTATCCAGGCTTCCCCTGCACCTAATAACATACTTGGATGCATCCTTGGAACTCGTATGAAAACCATGTGCATTATAATTGCATATATCATATAATATGCGTATTTGAGGAGTTTAATTAATGATGGAAACTTACTTAAAATGTGACGAAGCTGGGGAAATCGAGAGGAATCAATTTGAGAACACTACTAAAATAAAGCTAGTGGTGTTCTGGGTGGGGAAGAGGGGGGCCTCCAGTTTCTTTCACCTGCTCCCTTACCGGTGTTGCAAAGAGTAGAAGCCGAGAAGTAAGGTTTGAATGCATAAAAAGGAATACAATTGGTAACATTACCAAATAGCTGAGGTGACCTTTTTAGTGGCTATGCCTATGACCGTTTGGTGGCACTCGACAACAGAACAGCTCATGATCCTCGTCCTAACTCCTACGGATTTTACTCAATCTTCGTTGTCCCTCATTTTCCAATGCATATACTAGCCACTAAACGTATGGTTGTTTTGTAACGAGGAACTCTGTTGTAATTATGCACTCTCAAACAGAACGCATAAATTGAGTACGACCGTTTGCTCAACTACTTTTCAAACTTGCTCTTGTAACCTAACGGTCTCTCTCTCCCCAGTTCCGTTCAAATATAAATCTTTTCTTTACCTTACTTAGAAGTGCATGGCATGACACGTGGAAATGGTTTGCGGAGAAACCCGGGCGGTTGGTCATAGCTACCAAATTCTTCGTCAGAAAAGTTAAGTACCCCTAATTTTGGCTAGTTTGACCAAAACAACAACAAAAGTTTGGACTTTGGTGTCCTCCACGCTAGACACATGTACCCAGTTTGTATTCTAGACGTCAAAGTGCAAATCCTTCCGATGATCTCGGTTTTGTATTCTAGATGTCAAGGGTGCAAATCCTTTCGATGATCTCGTCCCAATATTTGATTTTTGTTTTCGCCCTCAAGATCCTTTATCTTTGTTCCTATGGTAGGGCCAAAAGGGTGAATCAGATGCAGTTTGCAAATTGAGACAGCTAGTGGAACAGAGGTGACTGTTTAGGTTTGTAACAAATGGAAACTGAACGGTGATTAACTTCCAAATACGACTTTCCGGGGTAGATCAAGTAGGAATCGTGTAAACTGCGTTCGGGGCCGCAATTTTTTACTGTTTCAATGCCAATTAACTCCAAAGTCGGTGGTTGAATTGTCGGTACAGAGTTGTCAAACTCTATAAAAAAAGGGGTGATGAAAATGTGCCATTACCCTATCTGATAAAAAAGCTGACTTTACCAGATTGGCTCCTAAATGGGGTGTGACTAAAATAAGAATAATGGCTAGGCTAATAGAGCCATTCACACAAACAGCTTGTAAACGACTGTTGGGGAGCAAAGCTTATACACCAAACAGAAGCCAATTGTAGAAATTCCATGTTAATGGCATTGTGTTTCTTGAACCAAACTTACAGAGTCGCATAAAATATGGTAATGAGACTATTGGGTCAAGGAGCTTAGCCCCATTTACTGAATGGCTGAGGCCTTTCCGTTGTTTATGGAAGCAACTAGTGAGCTATTTGCTGCACAGGGGATTCACAGTCCAATACCCGATTCATAACCGCTAGAATCCAATTGATCTGGAAAAGCTGAAGCATTTCCCAACCTTAGGTTGTCAACAAATGCGTTCTTCAGACTGTAGCCAATGCTTAATTTTGTCCCTGATGGAATTAGGCTTAATTTTAGAAGCTCTGCTCAACTACCACATTAGTAAATTTTCAACCTACCTGGCATAGAAGAAAATACAGTAGTAAACAATATAAAATGTAAGCCATGGACATGGTTCCATACCTCTTTGAGTTTGACCAGTCAACAATCTGTCATCAGCTACCAGAAGGAAAATATTTGGGGAGCACCCAATTATCTTTGTGTCACATTCCTCTCGGTAAAGACACATTGTAGCAGCCTATGCTAGTTTTTCTAACAGGCCATTCGGTGCTGTATGTGCCTGGCTACTGCTAAGAACATAATTAAAAGACAAAGCTTCTATTGACCTTTAACTGTGTAGGCAACTACATAATTGGAGCAAGTAGAATAACTGTAAACTTCTGACCTATCAAAGCAAATATTGCACAGAAACAGAATTGTCATCCTAATTTAGGCCTTTGCTTCTAGAGGGAAATTTATCTGAGGGATTCTCTGGCTGCTACAGCCCTGCATCCATCCACCAAAAAGATGAGAAAACTTTAGCAAATCCATTTTGGGAGTAAATTAGGTAATTAAAAAAGAAGGCAGACCTGATTTATAGAGTATTGCGTCTATCTTACATTAAGGGCCAAACAGCAATAATCTTCTTTGTAAATTTAGATCTCAGAAGGGACAAGCATTGCTTTGGCAGTTAAATTACAAGCTAAATGTAGTTAACGAATGGCACAAAAGTTGTAATTATTCTGCGATATCAATATTCTTAACACTAAATAAAGGCATTGCAAAGCACCGGATGCCCATGTTGTTGGGTCTAGAAAGGGTCAAATGTCAGCAACTTTACCTTTGCTTTTACAGAGAGGGTATTTTTGTGATTTAAAATGTGATCTCCGTGTTATAATGGAGCAACCTTATTGTTATACTAAAACTTGCTCTTCAATATTCTTAATATTGTTTTGGGAAAAAAAATTGTCAAATGAAGTAAGGTATACATGTCCCTATATATCTATGTGTGTGTGTGTGTGTGTGTGCGTGTGTGTGTGTGAATGTGTATATATGTGTGTATGTGGGTATACAGAGGAAAAGGGTGGGTGGCCTCTTCTGTTTGCAGAGTTAAAAAATCACAGATAAGAGAACGGATCTGAGAAAGCATGCAGTGATAATAAATATGAAAAACCATAAACAAATATAACATTAGCCGAGTAATAAGTAACCAATTAAGCATCTAACAGCTAGGAGGCAAGAAAGTCTAGCAACTAGCTTACAGCAGCACTAAAAATTTTAGGATGAGAAGCTTGTGAGAAACCTGTAAGCTACACTGATACATTGTCTGTCTAAAAGGCCAACTGGGTGCACTCTCTGGCCTTCAACATGATCTGAAACTACTGGACCTTGGCTCGCACCATGCCTATCCATGTTAATTTGAACGGAGAGAAGGGCCATCTTGCGCTTAGCAGTCCATGGGACTTGACATTTTTCACCATCCACAGAATACAATTCAGAAACTAAAAGCTCCTGAAACAAAACAGCCACTCTAAGAAAAGAAGGCCATGGCTAGGATAGGGAGAAAGCAACGTTCAAAAACTCTAGAAATCAAAAGGTAAACCCTATGCTTGAAATTATCTGGTTTCTTAAGCATATAGGAAGAATGCCTATCATCTATAACTACTCAATATCAGTGTATGGCTGATCACATCAGAATGGAAGAACATGACCAGGGAATTGCTCAAAGTATGCAACACACCAATTACATTCCCATTTTTTTGCTTCCCCATTCCTCCATGATTTTCTTTAACAATCTTCAAGAAAGGGTATTTATTCATTCCTGGAATTTTCCATATCTAAAGCAATCTCCTTTGCATAACAAAGGAAACATTTAAAAACAAGTGATCTTTAATAATTGTTGATGAAAGGGATTCCGTACCTTGAGTCTCCTGTTTTTTCCTTTTGCAATTTTGCCAAATTGTTCAATATTTGCAAGAGTCAGTAAACCAATCAAAAGATTTTCATCATCTACTATCATCGCACATGATTGCTTCTCTGTAAGCATGAGGGTCACTACTTCAGTAAGTGAGGTGCCCATCAGAATGGTTACATATCTTGTTATCATGGCATCAGAGACGGAAATTTTCTTCAACACTTCCATTTCAATACTAGAGTCTTCTATGCACAGAGAACTTTCAACTTCACAAAGATTATTTGCAAAAAGTTCTTTCCTGGAAAGTAAATGACCAGAAGATAGGCAGCTCACATCAGAGGAAACTGTTTGAAGCTGTTGAGCCATAAGAGTGTTTCCCTCATATAGTTTTTCAGCCTTTTTGACATATCTTCTTCTTGTCTGTCCAGATGTAATCCATGAGGACAATCCTACAGCTGCCAGTAGTGGTAGAACTATATGATAGTCTTGTGTCAGTTCAAATAACAGCAACACAGCAGTAAGGGGTACCTGACACACCCCTGCAAGAGTTGCAGCCATTCCAACCTGCAAATGGAATTTCAGTTTTTCTTTTTTGTTGTAGAAACAGAAAGTAAACACCCCCCTAACCCCACAAAAAAAAAAAAATGTGACACACAAACACACACACACACAATGTAAATAACTTCTAGGCTCTCTTTGTGTGTAGCATCAATAGAAAGAGGGAATAGGCTAACGGAGGCAAAGTTCCGTGATGTATCCTGAGCAAGTAAATACCACACAAAGAAGATCTTGAAACCATTTGAAGGGAATCCAGCAAAATGGATGTATTAGAAGCAACAGTGAAAATTGACAACTTGTATTTAATAGAGGCTCTATGACCTCTAGGCATTTCCTGTATTGTGCACCATTTCATGTGTTTGTTCAAAAAAATCATAGCAGATAGAAGTGGAGAATCTGTTAGCTAACTGATATCATTTACCACTGACATCTTTTCTTCTTGAATAGGCTGAGGCCTAAAAAACATGGACAGACATGCAAAATGTAGCTTAGAAAAGTAAAGAAAAATTTTGTTTACTGGTTTGGTCTTTGTCTTGTCAGCACCTTGGTGCTTTTGCTATTTAATTGACACTGGACAGTGAGTTTGTAATAATGCTTTTGCTTTTGAGAAAAAACAAGACAGTATAGGAGCAATTTAGAGCTATCTGTACCTGTCAGCCTGGATATTAAAGATTGAAGCATATCATAAAGAAGATTTTCAACCAGTAACTATGATAGATGTTTCCAACTAATAAAAAATAAAGTGTCATGAAAAGAATCTTCAATTTTGAATGTTGTGGCCCTTGAAACTTAAATATCGGGAAACTACAGAGCATTGGCAATTGTGTAAAGAAAGTACCAGGCCATATGCTTGTGGAGATGCTGCTTCCAAGATAGGAAATCGAATTGTTGGTTCAGCCTGAGCAACTGCAAAACTAATAAATTTCCCATATGCCATTCCTGTTGCTGCACCAATAAAAAGGGATGGGGCATGGTATCCTCCTACCAATCCAGAGGCCCGACACAAAGAGGTCACCACTATCTTGGCTCCCACCAGCTGAAGTAATAAGTCAGCTGAGAGGGCTTTCGCAAGTGGCCTGGACTCCAACAAAATGTCAACATTCTGAAAACCCCAGTAAAGGATTTTGGGATATGCCAAAGCAATGGTTAAAACAGCTAAGGCGCCTAGTACAGGAAACACAGCCCTTGGTACTCCAATGGCCTGGTGAAGCTTGTTGGCAGTTGATGACATGAATGATGTGCATCTAGATAAGGTCAATGAGACCAAGCCACACAGGATGCCCAGCAACAGATACAGTGGACATTCTGAAAATGGAAACAAGTATGTTTAACAAAAATATCAAGCTTGAACCGCTATGGTGACAAAAGCCATAACAATATCAAAGAATGAGGTAATACAAGAAGGTAGAGAAGGAGAGAGTAATGACCACGCGAGTGAAGCTTAGCACGAGATTTGAAGCAAGAATACCATGCTTTGTCAGTAACGTCAAAATAGAGGCAGACAAGATCTTTCTTTTATTACCATACACATGAGCATGCTTCACTTCGAAAGAGATGGAGGGAAGGAAATCGATGGGAGACACGGAGAGAGAAGTGCGTGTGTGCCTTTGTGAAAGACCTGACCGTGATATCCAACGTTGTAAAAGGTCATGATATGAGGTGAATAACCAAGAAAATCTGACATGTTGATCTGCAGTAGGGAACGAATGCATACAAAAGAACTTTCAATATTATTGTTTTTACCACCAGGGGAGCAGAAATCATATTCTGGGACCTTAAAAGCAGGTTCAGAACCAAGACCAACTTCTGAAACAACAGAAGCTATTACAGCGCTTAGTATAACCATAGAAGTCGTGTTGGTAAGGGAGATGGATGATTCCATTGGAGATGGCCGTAACACTGACTCCACAGCAAAAAAAACAACCAGCAACAGCAGCATTGAATCCTGGGAGATTAGAGGAATGGGTCAAAAATTGTTAAACTTAATTTTGGTGGAGCGAATGAATGGAGAAGAAGATCAAAGGGATGCATTGGTATTTGTTTGTGTAGGAACAAACCAGAAGAGATGCCAGCAGCGGAACCGGCAGCCAGAAGGGAAAGCTTTGTTGGGGAGTTTTGATCAAAGAAGGAGAGGGAGGAAAGGCCCTTAGCAATGGATGCTCCAATCTCCACGCTAGGGCCTTCAGGGCCCAGAGAATTACCAGTGCCGAGGGTGAAACAAGCAGCTGTTGCTTTAAGGAAAGGGTCAAATGCAGCCTTGAGGTTAGGGTTGTGGTCCCGTGCAGGGAGAGCAGATCGGAGTGCGTTGAGGATGCTAACAATAAAGCCACCAAAGACAGGCACCAGGACGACTCGAGTCCAGGTAGAATCGAGGGGCTCCTCTCTCAACCAGGATGCACCTCGATAGGGAATTCCATCCCAGAAGAAGTCGCGTATCTCGTGCACTGCTGTGTTGAAGAGAATCACAGCGAAGCCGGTGAGTACCCCTACCGCGCACGACGATACGATGGTTCCGGAATTCCCACTGACGCTAATAAATCCCCCATCCTCGTCTACATCCCTCCGCCACCGCCACCACCTCAGAAGTTGCCGTTGCTCTACTTCTTCTTCTTCTTGCCCTGCTTTTTGTTCTTGTTCGTGCTCTTGCCCTTTTTCTGGTTCTTCACAGTTTTCATCGCGACACAAGGATTGACTTCTTTGTGGCAAGGCAGCGGTATAAGATCTTCCTTTACTTATCACCACATCAGTTGCAGGGGAATTTGGGAACGAACACCAAAATAACAGTGATGATGAGGAGGAAGAGGAAGAGAAGGACAATTGCTTCCATTTGGAGGGTGAAGAAGATAATTTGTGGCTCTTGGAAAAACAGAAAGCCACGGAAATCAGAGGCTGAATATGAGGCTGAGGCACTAACGATAACCCAGATGACTGGGGCTGGATCTACCTTTCCATTCTATGATCCTTCTTTTTCTTTTGGGTACATATTCTTCTACTTATACGACATTTGAATCTGGCGTATGTCTGCTCTTCCGTTAAGAGAGAGACGAAAAAACCCAAAAGAGAGCTATGTATCATCCGTTATCCATTCAAGAGAAAGATATCTCCTTGGATTGCTTTTTTTTTTTTTTTTTTAAGAAAGAAAAAACAAAAGTCAAAATTTCTACACCTTAATCAATGTCGTACAAATTGACCCTGAACTAAGTTAATTTAGTCGAATCAAAGATAGTGCAAGTTTCCAAAACTCTCCTGCTTTTTTCCTTTTTGACCAAATAAATATTTAGGTTTAGAGTTTAAGTTTTAGAGTATTATAATTCAAATAATAACAAAATAATTTTTTTAGAGAAAAAATTCAAATAAACTAAAAAATAGTACATTTAAATAAATATAATTAATTTTTATATTATATTAATATTTTTTATATAATATAAAAAATTATTTGTATTTATTTAAACAAATCTTCTATTAAAATATTAGTTTGATTTTTTGCTTTAATTTCACTTTATTGTTCAATGGTGATTAATTCAAATAGATAAGTGTTAGTGCCTTAAATATCTTAACTTGAAACACTAATACTTAATTTATAATTAATGTAGAATGTAGAATAAGTGTGCATAATAGTCAAGTTAGGGAGATTAGTTTTGAATGGTGACGTTGGCATCAAATGGGGTTACGAGTGGAGATAAAAGTATGAAATGTGTTCTAATAGCACGTGATGATGTTGTGATAGTGTATGATACTATTGACGTTAAGTAGAAAAGGTATTTAAGTCGTTAGTTGGTGCGACAACGTGCGCTACCAACATGGCAGTGTGCATTAACGACCAGCCTGTATGCTATTGAAAAATCAATATCTTCTCTTATTATTTGATTAAATTTTCTATACTCTTTAAGAGCATATGTATGTTTCAC
This sequence comes from Bruguiera gymnorhiza, assembly GCA_020883675.1. Taxonomy (NCBI): domain Eukaryota; kingdom Viridiplantae; phylum Streptophyta; class Magnoliopsida; order Malpighiales; family Rhizophoraceae; genus Bruguiera; species Bruguiera gymnorhiza. Next base: position 7,665 of record JAIRCJ010000001.1, on the reverse strand, counting down.
TTTGAGAGTTAACCAATGTTGGTGTATGGACGAGGATCCAGACAAGTAATGTATTAAACAACATATACGTATAAGTTGGGCAAGTGTCGATGGACAAATAGTTTGTAACAAACAAGTATAATTTCAAATCCCACACAAAAAATAAGATGATCATAGGTAATATTTTTTAATATCGTAACTTTGTAACTAATGGATAATATATGTACTGGTCAAATTATTTGAAATGTTTAATTCTCCTTAAAAATAGTTTAAATTAGGATTTTGTTAATAAAAAATATGAGAGTATCTGTGAATAATTTAGAGTGGATAGAAAATATTATTCAAGTCGGAGAGTGTGAATGAAAATTACTAAATAAGAAACATAAATATGAGACTTGAAAATGAGGGAAGTGAGGTATTTTTCAAGACAACTAAATCATAAAATTATATAATTTACTAAAGTATAATTGACTTGATTAGTGTGTTATACAAACCTAATTAGTTGAGAGTATCAATTATAAATTTTATAAATATGTATAAATAGTTAATGACTTATCATTTAAAAGAAGATAGGAGAGAAAAAAGTGTGAGAATTATTTGAGAATTTAGTATTGTATTTTTTTATATTTTTTTGTAAAAAGTAATAAGTGTTAAGAAAATACTTATATATGTTATACCTATTAGTTTATTTTTATATTAGTGTGTGAATATTTTACTTGTATTATTAGATGTATATTTAATTAAAATTAAAAGATATTTTAGTGTCATTATATAGTAAAAAAATTGTAAGAAAAATATTAATCATGTAACAACAAATTTCTTAACAAGTTTTCAACCTTTAGTAATTTTTATAATTAAATATTAATTTTTTGAGTTTTTGAATTAATTCTTAAATTTTAATTTATTTTAATTTTTATTATATATAAGTCTTTTTAAAATATTTATTAGTAAAATTATTAAATATGCAATTTGACTTAATAAAAACAATACAAAATGCATTGAAAATATGCCTTAAATATATATCAATATGTTCATGTCACTAAATTTATTTATTTTTTCTATATAAAAGACAAAAATCTTATTTTTTCTTTTTTTTTTCAAATTTATGAAAAAACATTTAATTTTTTTTTCATTTTATGTGTAAAAGAAAGAAAGTAAATTTAATAAAATATACCTCTTAATATAATTCTATATTTTTAAGTATTTCTTGAGAAAATATTCATGGAGTTGAAATATGTATTAATAATTTAATTAATTCATATTAAAAAAAATTTATATAAAATAAATATTTTAAATTTAAAACTTTAAAGATTTAAAAAGTAAAAATTTGAAAAATCAAAAGAATTTAAAATTTAATTATAAAAATTCTAAAACATTTAAAACTTTTCGAAGACTTATTTTCATTTTAAAAAAAATTGATATATATATATATATATATATATATATATATATATATATATATATTTTTTTTTTTTTTTTTTGATGTTTTAACCGAACAAATTAGTCAGACCATATGGGCAGCATAATCAATTGGATACACTTTCACTTAATTCTTCTACATTTATTTATTTTTTTCAAACAAACTAAGAAAAAATTACTTTGACCTTTATGATTAGTGATTACAGATATATTTTCAAATAAAATGTAAGTATGCAGATGAGTTAGGGTGAAATGGGTCACGGACCAAATCTTCCCCTCTTGGATCCTGAGGATGAGTGGCAGGTAGGATCATTGTGTGACAATGTACCAGTACAGAGCCGATGAAGTACGTTACTCGAAAATGGTTGTATGGCCAGCGTCAGTCCACCCCGTTCCAAGATCTGCTATATGCCACACTTATTACATGGATCTTCCATCTCCAGTGGAAAGTCCTAGCCTCTGCATGTGTCAGAGGTCAATGAAATGCTCCCATAGAGCCCTCAGTTAACACTTAAATCTACCCGATCCAATTTTTTCCATACATGTCTCTGATCGAAAACCACAAACAATCGATCAGAGACACATAATTGACCATATCAGTGTATAATATCAGCCGTGACCTCGACTGAGTTTGCACGCACACTGCTTCCTCTTAATGCTTAGCTGCATTGGCAATCGTGTATACCCACACAATGTCAACAAAATTCTGATTGTCCATATTCGACAGATGCTCATCCCGAAAAAGGAGACTCAAAATTTATATGAATCATGGTTCAGTGGTCCAAACTTGCTGGCTTCGTCTATTGTCGCTAAAATCCAAAGAGTCTACGTCAAATTTTACTTACCCTTCCCAAGCTCTTTCCTTGTTTTCCAAGGGATCTATACTTGGCAAGTGATGAAAGTAAGAGTATCAATCCTGTTTGTCAGGGTCTCATTCGGAGGGCAGCATAAATAAGTATGGAAAGCACGGTGACTAAGAATAAGGCACTCAAACAGGAAACAGACAAACAGATAGTATTTAGACTGAAAAATGCAGGCAGGTTAACTTTATAAACCAGGAAGTAAAGACAAGATGTAGCACGTCCATTTAATCCCAAGTCCATGAAAAGCACATTGATTATGTCACCGACAATAAAATCATAAATATGTAGCAATCAGGCAACAGCAAGTACAGCAGAGACCACATATCGGGCCAACACACTGAAGTGACAACAATATGGCAGAGCCCGGCATGGATGTGGGACTGTACACCTTAAGTTACAGAAATGCATCCTTCTCAAGCAATTTCAGTACCTCACGCTGGTTGTTCAACTTTGCAACATCAATTGGAGTCTTGCCATCCATGTTCTGAAGGGTGCTGGAGTATGAGCAAAAAATAGATTATGTTAGAGGTGACAACCTTGTACTAAGGGGAAGCTCATAGATGAGGTTCATTTAACCAAAAGTTATGTACTTACACAGCAGCACCATTTTCCAGGAGGAGGGCTACACACTCCTTTCTTCCATATCCAGCTGCATAATGAAGTGCAGTATTCTTATTTTTATCAAGTGCATCAACAGTTGCTCCAGCCTCCACAAGAATTTGAGCACACTTCACCTGAAATGAATTCAAGTGCACCTGCTTACAACCACGCAAACAAGAGTGGTGCAGACTGACAAGTTTGGTTAAACTCAGTTCCTTGGCACTTATTTATAAATGCTTGGGTGCACAGAGACAAGCATTCTGCTCTTAATGGGTGTGAACAAACTGCCTGACCATCTTCCATCTATATCCCATAACAAGAACAACTACAAATACTGAATACTTTTATCATCCTATCGAGCAGCATTCTAGGTAGTGTCCGCAAGTACCTCAAATTAGCATGATGGCCATATATTTCAAGTGATATCATCAATCAAAAGTAGAGGATTCCAACCCCAACCCCAGCCCCACAACTGTGCCCACTCATTCTCAAATGCTACAATTGAATGCAAGGTGGCTTAAGTAAGGATCATACCTCCCCATATCCACAAGCAAAATGCAATGCTGTTCTTCCCTCCGAATCTTCTTCATCTTTGTTAGCACCAGAAGCTAGTGCATTTTTCAACCGCTAATTGAAAAATAAGATAGCTATCAGAAGAAAGAACCTTCAATTTATAAAGTGTGTGAAGTGAAACATAAAAGCAACATGCGTGCAATGTGACCTGAAAAACAACAATGTACAAATTATCCTGTACATTGCTCTAAAACAGTCTCATAATTGGTGGGTGCACTTGGGAAATCAGTCATGAGATCATACTTGGATACAGAAATTGAGGCAGTGAACATACATAAATGCATCAACCAGGAAACCAGTAAGAAACATACAAGTTTGTCTCTCAGAGGATACTCTAGTTGTTAAAAACTTAGAAATTTATTTTAAAGGTTTTGAGTTCTAATCCTGGGAAGGGGGTATGACACCCATAGAAATGGGGAAAATTACTCCCATTGTGTAGTTCATGGCCCGATGGACTTTCTCATGGACCCAAAAAAAAAAAAAAAGGAAACATACCAGTTTTACCCTACCTCAACATCACCAACACTGGCACAGTGATGAACAATTGATTCGTCCTCGTTTCCTACTTCATCTGCGTCTTCTTGTGCAGAATTGTCTGCAGAAGTGGCTGCTTCTCCAGGAATTGCAAGTCCCATTGCTTCACCCAATTTCTGCAGGACCTCCTTGTCATTCCAGTACCTAAATGAGCCAAACTTGTCTGCTAATGAGTAAGGAAAATAGAACTAAATATGTTGGGAACAAAAGTTTCCACTTTTGCTAACACCTTGGGGCAGGAAGCATCATAGCAACAAGCTGACAATTTTCCACCTTGTCATGCTTGTTATCATTACATAATGACATCTAGGTATTTTGATGCTGCAATTTTGTTTCCCACTTCTATACCCTCGTCACCAGTATATATTGATATCTAAGTAATTGGATTACCAACCTCACCATGGCAGCTGGACCACCGGTTTCTATTTCTTCCAGAATAGGCTTTAAGGTAGGATCTTCTCTAATCTGAGCCATTTGTTCTTCAATCTGATCTTTATGTGTAGGGTTTGAGAAACTCTCAAGCATTTGAGACATTGAAGGATTCTGAAGAAACATGACACTAAAATTTTCACCCAGCAGACACATTCTAGGCAATGCATGTATTGAGAAAGACACAGAGACAGAAAGACAGACACACACAAGCACTCAAAATGCAAACATCCACACTAGATTGACGTTAAATGGTGTATATAAGGGCACCATACAGGCAGATACATGCATTCACCTGAAAAAAAGAAATACAAGTAAAAGAAAAAGAAAACTACAACTGCTGATGGAATGATGCCAACAATACCTGAGTCAATGCATTGCCAAGGTGTTCAGCCATAGTCATGAATTGAGGATTCTGCATAACCTGTTGCATGGTGGAATAATATTGCTGTGAGTCAAACTGAGGGATGCCATCTTCAACTGCTGCACCTTGAAATGTTTTCTGCAGCTGCTCTGCCATTTGGTTGAATGAAGGATCTTTTGCTATTTGCTCAGCTAGTTCCTTGATGCTGGGGTCCTACAAAACCCGTAAGCTAGCTAAAATTAAATTTCAAACTCAAAAACAACACTATGAAACCCAGGTAAGAAGGTGCAAGTGTGAATGTCTGACATCTATCATGAACTAAAACTGCCTTGCATAAACAAGCAATAGGGAAATTTTCTTGATTTTAGTGATTAAAACAAGAATAACCAATATTAACTTTGACACCAATCTTGAGTGCACATCAAAACTTTTGAATTCCATTCTTTATGCCTATAAAATTGAAGCTTTTGTGAGAAAAGAGTGGTGTATTTAAGGACATGATAATTATTGAACTATTTTGGAGCAAGAAACATGAGAATTGAGGAAACTTGCATCCATGAAATGTGCCAAAAAAACAAAAAGGATGAAACTTTTCTAGGAGTTGCTAGGGCACATATGGCACTTTCCAGCCACACCAACAGAAAGGGAAATAACATACATTAAGCAGGCCAGCCATTGCTGAGAAATCAAAAGAGTTGGAATCAAATCCAGTTCCGGGAGAAGGGGAAGCTCCTCTCTGTCCTGACTGTGACTCCGCAGATGGCGTTTCTGAGTTTGAGGCTTTATTTTCTGTTGGACCTGTTTTGTTATCTAGAACAACATAAGAGGTACATGAGAACAAGCAACTAAGCATCTAAAACTTCCCAGAAGTCATTACACCAGACTATTGACCCTGGAGGTTCTTTTTTGTCTGCTGTGGGGGGGGAGCAGTGAAGAGAAGGAAATGTTCCCAGTGCATTACATAGGAGTGCTTCTTCACAAGATCAAAGGCATGAGATGCATCTAGAGAATGAAATTCCATTTCCACACATATTCTGACCAAATACAAAGGCTCACGAACAATGCTAGCTGTATAGGAAGACAGATACAATGTTCGTTGAGGAAAAGATGGTACGTTTGGGAATGCCTTCAGCCTTTAGTAACTGGGACTAATAATTGGTGCTTATTGGCCTTATTGGGCAAAAGCACAATATATTACTCCCTCAGAAGGGCTAATCACCAGTTGCTTCGAGTATTCAGATGCAACATACACAGGCTACTCTGTTTGGAATGGCATACACCTCAGTGTACGATCAATAGCTTTGTTCCCAGCAGAGATGATAATCAAAAGGTGCAAGCAATTACAAGCTTCACAGACATGAGGTTATATTACCAGGATCAAGAGGGATTAACACAAAGCAAAAAATTTAGAGAGAGAGAGAGAGAAAGAGAGAGAGAGAGAGAGAATTTGAGAGGTATAAAAGCTTACCAGAAGGAGTATCTTTGTTTGAATTGGATGCCATGGTAACAGCTGAAGAACAAAATGATATGGAATTAGAGAATAAAATCTGCGAAATCAAGGACGATCCAATTGAGCACTCAAAAGATAACTCCACGACCCAACCAATCAACCATATGAACTAGGACGAAGCGTAAATCAAACCTGATGAGGCGGGTTGTATCACGAGGAAACAGATAATAAGGGAGAACCGGAATTGGGTTATAGAAACTAAACCCTCACGATATTATTGTGATTACTGTACAGAATAATAGGGTAAGCACAATGACACAGATGACCTTTTTTCTTCGCCTCCACCGAAGTTAAAATGAATACAAGGCCTTCCCCCAATCTCCATGTTTCCCCAAGCCCGAATCTAAGAGCCCAATTTTAAGCACTCTCGACGTGTAGGCATAATTTAAGGTCCTAATATAGGCATAATTTCATTTATCATTTTAAAAGAACAAAGAATAAGCAAATGCAGATACATAAATGTGATAGAATTCCATTTCCCAAAGGTAGGGTTTAGCATTTAGATATGAGGGCCAACGGGTTTGGGTGCAGAGTTTTAGGATATAGGGTCTAAGGGTATGGAGTTTTAGGATTTAGAGTTTAGGGTTTTAGAATTTAGAGTTTAGGGTTTAGGATTTAAGGGCTTAGGGATAGGGTATAGGGTATAAGGTATAGGATTTGGGGTTAGGGTTTAGGGTTTTAGGATTTTAGGGTTTAGGTTTAGGGTTTAGCGGTTTTGGATTAGGGTTTAGGGTTGAGGGTTTAGGGTTGAGAGTTTAGGGTTTGAGGGTTTAGGATTTAAGGGTTGAGGGTTTAGGGTTGAGGGTTTAGGGGTTTAGGGTTTAGGGTTTGAGGGTTGAGGGTTTAAGGGTTTTAGGGTTAAGGGTTTTAGGGTTAAGGGTTAAGGGTTTTAGGGTTTAGGTTAAGGGTTTAGGGTTTAGGGTTAAGGGTTTAAGGGTTAAGGGTTTAGGGTTAAGGGTTTAAGGGTTTAAGGGTTTAGGGTTAAGGGTTTAGGGTTAAGGGTTTTAGGGTTAAGGGTTTAGGGTATAGGGTATAGGGTATAGGGTATAGGGTTTTAGGGTATAGGGTATAGGGTATAGGGTATAGGGTATAGGGTTTAAGGGTTTAGGGTTAAGGGTTTAGGGTTAAGGGTTAAGGGTTTAGGGATTAGGGTTTAGGGTTAAGGGTTAAGCGTTTAGGGATTAGGGTTTAGGGATAGGGATTAGGGTTTAGGGTTTAGGGTTTAGGGTTTGGGGTTTGGGGTTTAGGGTTAGGGTTTAGGGTTTAAGGGTTAAGGTTTAGGGTTTAGGGTTTAGGTTAGGGTTAAGGGTTAAGGGTTAAGGTTTAGGGTTAGGGTTTAAGGGTTAAGGGTTAAGGGTTTAAGGGTTAAGGGTTAAGGGTTAAGGGTTTAGGGT